>CM043016.1:126846962-127532680 GCA_023690525.1 Holotrichia oblita | reverse complement strand
TCCCCCATACGACCACAGAAACAGCTGATTGCTTAAAAGTTGCAGTTTGAGAATCGTTTTCTAAAGTAGCGGTTTGATATAAGATAAGAGAAAGTTGCGTTTTGTAAATGAAGTCATACTTTAGGTCTGCTTTGATATAAGAAGAAATGCCCTTTGAATGTCATACAAAGTACCTCGTGAAAGACGCGTAAAAGAAGAGCACAACACCATATATATTTGAATTTCTCAATTTTTACCAAAAGTTGCAGTTTGCAGATCATCTCCTCGCATGCTTTACCGAACATGTAGACTTCTAAGAAAGCTGACAGCATGTCAAGCGAAAAACTATCACCATGGAATTATGGAGAGGAACCGCATTTCATAAATTAAGAAATGATTTTTACTATGACTACGTTGAAATTAATTACGCGATGACGATTGACACGGTGAGGTACACCCAAAGAAAAAAGAAATCAGACAATTACAATACCGATATGTATTATAATTGTCCTATTTCTTTTTTCTTTGAGCTTGTATCCTTACACTTGGATAATTAATTAATTATATCATAAAACAAGAGAAACAATGAAATAATTGCCTACATTATTTACTTACCAATACATAAAATTGTTTATGTTTCAGTCAGATACACTAAATAACTTCTTAAATAAAAAATGTTTAATAAAGTGCACACACACATACTATCGTTACTAGTTTCATATTTCCTTTATCAACAGTTTTCTTAGGTAGTTATATTTATCAATATCACTCTATCAACGCGTTTCTGTTTAAAAACAATCAGGAGTTGTACAGATTTAATTATATACATATACATATTTTAATAATTATGTAATAGCAACAATTAAATAAGTTTCATATGCAAACCTAATACATTACAGTATAGATAGCTAGAGGATATGATAAACAATCAAGCATAATAAAAGTAATAATGATGTTCGCAGCAGAGAATGTACACAAAGCAACGCCTTGAAACTAGCAAACAAAAAGAAAAGGCGGGTTGAAAACAGCACCTCACAAACGAAAAGAAACGTTTGAGAATACAATGAAATTCTTTTCTGTTCTCTTTTGAAAGACCCTGAAGATGAAAGTTTACAGTTGTCGTCAGTATTTTGTATTTGATGCAGACGTTACGAAATGCTGTCAAGTAAACAACCTTAATTTAAAAATAGGCAAAGGTTTCAGCTTTATACATTATAAACTTGTAGTGATGTTGCTAGTGTTTTACGTATATAATAATGGAGTTTAATAAAAAGGTGTACTTTGTTATCTTTCTAACATCCTATGCTAAGTTAAGTTATTCATTACGACGTAATATTGCATTTCTAAATTTGCGTGTCAAATGTCTATTTGAAATATAAAATTTCAGGAAGTCGAACAAGTAACACAACGCGAAAGATATAATACATCGCAAGCGCCTTCCTTTGGTTTTACTATAGAAAGACTTTTGAAACAATTACCAGTTCAAGCACTTGAAGCACTTAATCAAATCTTCAATACTGCTAATTGAGCGGGGCACTTTTCAAGCGAATAGAAAGTTGCATGTGTTATAATGATCCAGATACCAGAAATGCCTTTTGAATACGCTATTAACCATTAGTTATCTAGTTTGCTGCCCGTAATATCCAGTGTTCCAGAAAATGCTCCTTAAAAGATTGACACACCTAATTCCAAATGATGAATTTGGTTTTAAGCAAATATACAGTACAAGTGAAAAAGTTCAAGTAAAGTACTAGTGAATAAAATAAACACAGACATATATAAAAAGAAACGACACTGATTTATTATTATATACTTTCTTAGGCATACTACAAAGTTATGAAGGAGTTTATAATAAAGATACCTACCCATATAGGATGATTGGTGAGAATGGCCTATTAAAAGTATTATACAAACGGAACGGAATTTTAAAACAAAATTTTGCAGTTGGTTGAATATGAACTATCACGTGAAAATATCTTTGAATAAATGGTACTTCCGCTTAACCGGAAGTGGGTATCAACTTCGATTTTTTAAATAGCATGCTATAAAATAAATCACAAATTCAGCTTCTATTATTTTCTTTTATTTCTTCTGAGTTATTCGCAACTATAGAAAAAAAGTAACAGATAGCGATCTTACTTTACAGTGATATTACGTCACGTAGGAGTAAATTAGATGAATGAAATTTTGCATACGTACAGCTGATATTGTGTAGTTACACAACATTTGAATTCTTGTCTGTAACATTATACAGGGTGTTTAAATAGTTACATGCTTATAAATAAATTCAATTTGCGGAGAGTAGATTTTTTTAATGGAAAAGTATATATTTTTTATATATTCTGATTCTACAAAATATTCTCTTCTAATCTGTATTAGGTGTTCCTATACCTAAAATGGTAGGTGAATAAGTTATAACGATTTAATTAGCGTCAGTACCTAAAATGCTCAGATATGTCAATCTACTGAAGCAAGGGTGCTTAGCTCTTTTGGTTTACATACTTAGTTGCGACTTATTTTGACGTCTGCCATTTTGTTAATCGTATTTTCGTAAATTGTTCCCATTGAATTATGGGAATAAGGGATCCTTTAGGCAAATAAAACCAGATGCTATTCGAAGAGCAACAATTATAGGAATACGTCTCCGAATATAGAATGCCTCAAAAGAAACCATTTAGATAACTTATTTATTTATGTTATTATTATTGTCATTCTTATAATAATATTTTTGATAGGCCATTCTCACCAATCTCCCGGTATATAATGTGGATGGAACAATGTTTGATATACTTATCTGCCTGCTCTCCTATATTGAATATATTTTGTTACTTTATAGATATACATGCAACATTTAAATGTCTAGAGCGGCCTGAGGCGGAGCCCTGTAGAATTCTAGAAGCGACAGTGAACGCGTCATCTCGCATCACACTATTCATATGCACCGCGAAAGATCGATTTTATAGAACGGTAGTTGGAAGGGTTGAGCTTGTCAACTGTTTTTCAGATAGGGGTTACAGACATTTTCAGCCAAATTGTAAATAAACAGAGAATAAATATAGGTTACGAATCAGCAACTCATTATCAATTTTGGCTGTCCCTGAGGTATCATAAAATGTGTTAAGGAATATTATCTTTCTTATAAAGAATACAATTTTATTATTTACCTATTACGTTCTTATTGCATAAAACTAAACTATAATTGTGGTGAGATAAAAAGATAAAAACAGATTCTTAATATTAATAAATTTTCAAATTCAAGTAAACACCTATAAAAGAAACAGTATGAAACTAAGCGAGAGCATACATAAGCGACCCACATCCCACACTAGCCTAAATACTACTACTAGGAAGATCGAAACTTATCACAGCGAGGAAGGGGGAATAGCTCGCTTGCGTTAACTCCGTATATGTTTTACAGCCGCCCCACTCTAGGTCTATCTCTTTTCTAGCTGTCCTTAGTCCCCCTAAATGATCTGTATATGCTTATATATTATACAGATTAGCCGGGCAGATATCTAGGAATAGATAGCGATATAATGAGTACGAGTGAATAGAGCGTACATATGTGTTAATATTAAACAGGCGAGTGCGGCGAGCTTTTGAGCGCGCGACTAGCAACAACTCAAGTGATAGTTCTATCGCCGCACTCGTCTGTTCAATATCCAGACATATGTACGCTCTATTCACTCGTACTCATTGGACCGTTTCCTATTCCTAGATAAATGCCAATCCGTATATATCATTTGCAAAAATTTTATTCGCGTCTGAATTTTATTAAATTAAGCTCTCGACTAGGCTGTTTTTCATGTTTTACCCTAGATCTTGAAAAGAATTGTAAGATCTTAACAAAACATACATTCATATAGTGATATTTCTTTTTGTTTTTACAATTATATTAAATTTATATTAGTAAGTGTCTTAATATTGTTGGAGAATGTAAACATAACATATCAATATATATCAATGATTTCTTTATTGTTAAATATTTTTGTTGATAAGGGTGGCGTATGTTTTAATACTATTTAGCACAGACTGAATGAAACCAAGTTTATACGAAAACAAAACTGATTGTGGTTTAGAATAAACTGACGTTTAATTCATTCCTGCTTTATTAAACTACAAATGGAAAACTTTTTCAGATTAGTGGATAAGTATTTAAAGGTCATTTTATGTACAAGGTTTACCATGGAACCCGGATATTTAGAAGTTTCCAAAGTTCCTATTTATTTAAGAATCTGAAACGGTCAGGGTAAGAATAATCCATAGCCTTTATTTCTCTAAAATATTTTTGATATTTTTTTAATTTATTTTTGATATTGTACAATTTCCGATACAACCGGAAGTAGCAATCAACTTTCTTAATGCAAATGGAATATTTTGGATTCTACAATTAATTTTATGATACTCTGCATTACGCTTTTCAATACCTATTTCCAACTGTGTTCGAGTTATTGTGACTTGTTTTAAACTTTTGCAAAGTGATTTTTAAAAGAGTTTCGTTTGTTGTTACTTAAATGTAAAGCATTCATATTTTAGAAACCGCAACTAAAACCGTAATGGTTACCAAATATATTTCAAAACCTACAACATACTATACAGGAAGTTCAAAATTTAGTAGTAAAACTGAAAAACTTTAAACTTAAAAACTCATTTCCTTCTAATCACTATATATTTAGATGCAGATGCGCATGCTGTAAGTTTCCCTGTACCAAGCATCGGTGGTTTTGTTGTTACTACGTTGATTAAATATTGCTTAAAATGACAATCAACCTATGTACATCCAAACAAACTTATTCAGAAAGTTTCGTAATTTTGTTTAATACTATTTAGTATTTATGCATTTTTTGATATATTAAAATGAAAATGTAATAATTTGTACTTTGTACTTTTATATGGAAACGCATTGTCAGAGTGACATATTAAAACGTAAAATTTCTCATTTACATCGTTATCTTCATAAACATAGAATCACTGTGATTGATTATCGTAACTAAAATTTGCTGCTCCTACTACTGTTCTACACTTTACGTTAGATACATATTATTTTATTTATATAAATGTTTATATATCGATGATCGCAAATGTGAGTATCATCTAATAATGGCAGATATAAGAGATAAGTCTAAATTAATAAGAATATTATTAATCGTAAACCACAAATGGGCAGTTGCCTTGATAGTCTCGCACAAGTATAATACAACCTCATCAAATTCGGTATTGCTATTCAGACCATTTGTTCGAGAATGTAAAATCAAATCTCATTACTAACCAATAAATAATTACGGCCGATGAATTAAGATCGAAATCTTCGCAAATCAACAATAATTGACGAATATTAAAAATATGATGGAAAGCAAGATAGCAATATAAAGAATGAATGAAAATCTGACTGAGGTGGTTTATATAAACACACCGTAACAATAATTCTTTTATTTACATGAAATGTTAATCTATATATTTAGAAAGCTTTATCTTGAACACAATCTAACATAATTGTTGAACATATAAACTATCTTTTACATATGTACAGGCTCATTAAAATTAAGTGCTCACAATTACCATATATGGTATTAGTAAATCTAGAAAGTAGACTTAGCAAAGTTTCTTTAAGGCTAACTAATATGTAATTTACAAAAAACAACATATACTTAACGCATTTCTGAGAAATCCTTTATATTTATAATTTTTGTAATGACCGAATATGTATTTTCAATAATTTGATCAGTAATTTAATTTGTGATATAAAAGTGTCAATATATGTACACGCTGTCTCTCTAGTGCGTCCAAGTACCATATCTCCCTTTGCAGATATTTTTTCTGAAAAACAATTATACGGAGGTTTCTTGAATTGATATGCACATGTTATAAAATTACTTTCACTTATACAGGATGTTCTATTTTCAATGAACAAAATACAACTTTGCTACTTTAAATACAATGGTACAATATTTTTCAATGCAATCGATTCTACGCATTATTTGCAAATGTTTTGTATTAGGGTTCCCTATCCCTAAATTCAACTGTGTTGAAGATATTTACTATTTTCCTTAATAATTTCTTATTGCACCATCTTAAAGAAAAATTAATATTGTAAAGCACTTTGAAGCGTAAGGTACCAAACTTCTGCAAACGAAAGTAAAGGGTCATAGATACTGAGAACTGTCATAACTTTCAACAAAATTTAGAGAATATGCCAAAAAATAACACCTTTACAATGCTTAAACGCTAAATTAATTTACATCTTCCTTTTTGAAACTTTACCTGCTTTACTATTGTTCCCCTAAAACCAAAGCCAACAGCTAGTTTAAAATTCTCTAATAACCGCAAGTTTCTGCCAAAACCCCTAGCTTTAGATAAAGAGTTGTGTCATTTTAGCTTAGAATGCATTTATGAAGAGAAAACGGAAAGTTGCTATTTGAAAATATTAATTTATAGAAGTTTTGCGATAAGGAGGTTTGACGTCATTTTCTGAACACCGTGATTTCAACATTTTTATATATTTGGAAAGCTGTAAGTCTTATATGTGCAAATCCTGAAAATATTTGACCTCACACGCATGAATCTTGAAAAGTAATTTTTGTGTGGAGGGCTGCATTCGCTGAATAATATAAAGTTATACCGCAATTTCGTGTGCATTCTAAAACAATGAAGTAAAATAACGAAGTTTAGATTTATTTCCGATAGAATCGGAAGTTGTAGAAAGCTGAAAATATTTTCCCTAAAATGAGCTTTTCGGAAAACTATCGCACACAAATTCCACTAGTTCCAATGGTTTCCCAAGTACATATCGACTCAGCCAGTCGTAAAAGACAATGGTACTATGAATCTTTAATTTCCAAATTTCTAATTTTAAAAGTTTTAGCTATTGCGCAGCCCACTAAGGTGATCTTTCTGTTGCGTTGAAAATTATCTTCTTCAATAAGTGTTTAGTCAATATAATTACATAACGTTATTGTCCTAAACACATAACATATGCTATCTTTCTGTCACGGGCTTTGATTATATATAACTAGATTGACCAAGTCCATTGCGTGTTACAATAACCACAAAAGTTACCAAGAGATGTCGCATAAATAAACAAATTGCTCATTAATATATATTTCAGCTTAGCATACAACCGAAATACCTCATGCGCTATCTATTAACAAGTGCCCATAACTAATAACAGTAATATCGCAGAAAATGATTTTCTCCCATGCATGTTAAAAAATCACAATAGAAATACGAAAACTGTGACAAAATCACTACACTTATAAGTGATGTAAATATGCTTGGATTAATATATTTTGTGCGGATTTCACAGCTGCAAAGCATTTGTTTTTATATTAATGTAACTCAATTATTGATTGATTGCATATTTCTCGACGTACGTAAAAAAATCACTGCGATAGAAAGCATGAAAAGAGAAATTTGCAACTATGTTGATTTTGATAATTGGTATAGTGAACTTTTAAATAGAGGTAGTGCAAACGGCCCTAAGACAATCATTTGTAGAAATATAAAAAACAATTTATAGTAGTAAGTATTTTATAAGTATACATCTGAGAATAGGGGAAATCGAAAAGTTTCTAGAATAAATATGAATATGTTGTCCTAAAAATATCATTGTGACTTACATATTTAGCTTGACTAAAGCTACAAATCCAAAGACTACAGTGTCACAACAACAATAACAACAAATAATTCAAAAGCATGTATTCAAACCAATATAAGTAACTAAGATGTTAAAACTTGAACATGACAAAATTTTTCACACATGCATTACATTTTTGAGTTTATTTCCTGTTACATCGCGTGGATACCCAGAAACAACTTTACACTGTTTAAATTTCAAGCATGTAAAGCAATGATTTAATGGTAGCAGGCGATGAAAACTGCAAACTCCACTAATGAAAGACACAATGTCAGGAATCTTGAGAGCTCTATGTGCAATGCTTTGCCATAACTTCTTCTTACAGTGGCTCACAGCTTATTTGATGCAGTGCCTATTTTAAAATATGACTCCCAATAATTTAAAAAATAAAAAGAATATTAGCACAAAATTGCAACAACATTTATCAATAATATATCTAGTTTAACTAAGAAACTTCTTTTATTTTACACAAGTGCTGTTTAACAATATAAAAATTAGAAATAAAAAATACTGCTAAATATTATGGCACAGCTTATTTGATGCAGTTCCATTCAAACTTCAAAATAATATAGGTAATCTATTGATTTTGCACTACTTTTAATATTTGGGATGATCCCTTTAGTTTTATAATAATTCCAGCAGCGTCTTCTTCAACTTTTCGCGGCTGGAAATGTTGTATTTACGGATATTTGTTACCAATATAGCCCAGAGATGTTCAATTATGTTCACCCATTTTTCTGCACTTTGCAACAAATTCTTGTTGAGTATATTGAGGTACATATTTTTGTCCATTATTATTCCCTCAATAAATTCTAAATTTCCAACACCAGATGCATTCATACAGGCCCAAACCATCACACTTCCTCCGCCATGCTTCACTGTGGCTTTGAGCTTCTCCTTCTTTCATTCGGCGTTGGGTTTCTGCCACATGTAGGACATGCCATCGGACCAAAAATGTTGAACTTGGACTCCTCTGCGAAAATTACAGTGTCAGTGTCAAAAGTCAGCGTCCTTGCTAACATGCTCGTTAGCAAAGGTAAGGCGGCTTTGTTTACGAGCTACTCGGCCATTAAAGTCATGGTCGCGAAGCACACGATGGATGGTTTCAGCACTGCATGACTTTCCTAATTCATGCTGAACTTCAATAGCTAGTTTTGGAACCGATAACTTTGGGTTTGCTTTGATTTTCCGAACAATGTATCGCTCGTCAGATGCATTGAACATTTTATTTGGTGCACTTCTTCGCTAATCTTTCACCCGATTATCTACAAAACGTTCAATAATATGCTGCACAGTAGACGCACTTAGATTGACCATCTGAGCAAATTTTCAGGACGATTGCCCCAATTTATAATGATATAAGAGCCGTTTACGCTGTTTTTACAGTTGTACGGCGATCCATCTTTTTAAATTTAAGTCGTGTATTAGCTAAAATTTAATTACTTGTTATGTCTATTAATTATAATTGCAACATCCCATTGTGCTAAATGTGGCAGTGCATATTTGTGAATGCGTTTACAAACCTGCATCAAAATTTTATCGATACTCTTTTTATTTTTTTTAATTATTGGGACTTATATGTATTTTAAAATAAGCACTGCATCAAATAAGCTGTGAGCCACTGCATGTTTAATGCGATCAAAGCAGTCTTGCAAATTTTTAATCAAAATAGAAATAGCATTATTAAATAAATCTGTAGGTTCGAATAATGTATATATGTTCATAAAATGGAATATATAATTTATGTATACACAGAATTAGCAATTCTTCGATATTTTTTAGAGTGGACGATCTATCCACAGAGGCGGGCATGTAGTTTTTTTGAGGGTCCACTGTGCCAAATATCCAGCAAAGTATCGAACACTGCAATCCTCTAAAGTAATTATTTCTGTAGATTTATACTAACATTAATTTTCTTTTCTAACTAATATATTTACTGTGCATTTTTAATTTTAACTCATACATGTACGTTATGTAACCCACAAATGATATCCCAAAGCAATTTTTCAAATAAAATATCACGAAATAGGAAATCGATATATTTTTACTTTGCTTGCAATTTTTATGAGCAGGTGTTCGCCTAAAAAGCGACAAATAAAACACAGATACATATATCTATATCACTCTATATTATCACTCTGAACTTACTACGTTTTTCTCATTTTCTCATAATTCTATCAATCGCAATAACGCCACCTATTAAGTAAAAGTATAAATACATCAAGCTGTTCAGTGAGATATCGGTTTGCCGCCTAACTAGACGAAAATGTTTTGATGTAAAGTACAAGTGGCGGGCTCCTGGTGGCCGCATGAAAAGCTCGACTTTAAAGCGCAACTCTTTTCTTATGGGAATGGTGAATCTAGTTATATATAATCAAAGGTCACGGGCTGTACACAGGCTGTTCACAGTTAGTTGCAACATTGCTAAGTGGGTTACAAAGAAAGTTAGATTAGCAAAGATGCAGTGCTTTTCGATCTTTCATAATTTTGCTAAGGTTTAATAAGGTTTCTGAGACTCTTATTCTCTTGACACATCGTTCAGGTTTTGGAAATGAAAGAAAAAAAAAGTGATGCCTTATTATCTCCAAAAATCGGACAGGAGAGGAAGGTTTGTTGTAAACGAATTCATCGTTAATTCTGTTAGGCGCGGTGATGGGCACATTATAGGATTTTTATAGTCTTTGCATCGCGAAGTCCTTCAAGGAACGGACCGTTAGATTTTGTTGTTGCAATTTTTTAGGAGCGTTTGTTTCTGAAGGAGCTTAAATCGTTTTACGCAAGGTGCGCTTCACCAAATCAAGGCACCGTACGTTATGATGAGTAATTCAATCCTGAGCGACTTTGCCAACATAGAATAGTAATTTATGGTACAAGGGTGTTATAAGGGAAACAAGTCATGAGCAAAAACAGTTTTGCGAGTGTCTTGGGACCTGTAACACCCGAGTTCCATATATTATTTTATCCAACACCTCTAGAATTTCGTTAAAACAGTGTTTTGTGATGATGACAGTTGACTTTTTTATTTGACAAATTATTCGGTTCAACCACGTTGAACGATGTTTTCGCAATGAGTGACTTATGATTTATAACATACGTGGCTTACGATTTTAAAACTCACTAGTGACTTATAGTCCACTTTACATAGTTGAAATGACCATGATTATGGCCTCATAATTTAATGGTGTTGGATAAAGAAATAAACTAGAGATTCGGCAATATTAAACTTCGAAATGCTGTTGTTCGTCTTCTGTTATTTTTTAAAGGGATAAATTCGTCTCCGATATCCTATCCCAACATTTCTTTTTACGATAATATTTAACAGCATATTTAAGTTTCCGTAAGAATAAGTTGTGTGTATATGTGTCAATACCAGAAAAAGTGACGAAGTAACTCCTATGCTGGTCGCTAGCTATCAGTGGTTTCTGGAATTGGGTCAGGGAGTACCATATGTATTGAACTATATTCTGATACACTTACATTGTATACGTTTTTTCGAAGTGCAGTAGTTTATAAGTAGATATGTATGTACATATATATAATACATACATATACATATATATGTATATATAATAAAAGGGCAATGATTTGTGTCATGATTTATAAAGTATAGTGTCTATAACTTAAAAACTGATCACTAATTAGGTACACTAAATTTCCTATAAACCTACTACGTTTTTGATTTGAATTATTTGTCTATTTATTAACTGTAGAGTAACTTTACTTAACTATTTAACTTCAACATTTTAAATGTATATAAATCCCGTTATATAAATATACAAATGGATAGATATAGTATAATTATTAGCATTTGCTGTCCGGCAATTGTTTCCGTAAATAGTATTCCATATTTAAGGTATAAGAATCTACATTGTGCATTACTAACAATCACTGAATGTGTATGTATGAAGAGTAATCAATCGATAAATAAAAATAGTGTTAGTGCAATATAATGCGATGGTTTGGGTTAATAATTGTTCACGTTTCTTAGCTAAACGTTGGTAACTGGTAATATTCTATGTTAACCATTTCGTGAATCGATATTTTACTAAATAGTAATCGAATTTCTATTGTACTAAATTGCGTCTAGTGCTGGGTCTATTAAACCTGCACTCAAATTTGATAAAATAGAACAAAACCAACAATTTCTTCGACATAGTATTTACTAATTGCAAGACGTTTCTAACGAACTACTATTTGTACAGAGGAAAATACATCGCAATAGTTTCACCAATAACGGCCATCATATTTTGAAAAATCCGTTGTTGCTTATTTGGAGAATCTGAATGTAGTAAACGTAATTCATAAAACTAGAATACAAGTTTTATATACTTAGTCTAATATAAAAAGGCAAATGAAAATTTGTTGATCGCACAGTATAAAGATTAAATTTTATGTGTCGTTTCATTCAAATGTATAACAGGTTTGCATGCATGTTCGTGTATGTATAGATATAATCGATTTCATTAATTTTTGACATGACGTCAAAGGTTATGAGTGCACGAAAACAATGCGTACAGATAATGGATTTTACAAATTAAGAACAAAACAAGTTTGAGTTGCGTAAAAATAATTATAATTTATAATAATTGATTTAAATTATTACTAAAATATCCAGTCTGAAATTTCTGTTACATAATGTGGAAATTCCCGATATCGTAATTATTTTCATTATTGTATTTACTCGAGAATAATAATACAAAGGTTTAGCACACATTTTTATAACAAAAATCGTTATTAAGACCAACTAATACTAAAATCATCACTACACATAAATATGCATAGCTGATTAGTATTTTTTAAACATTTTGGGCCCGTCGTGTTATAATTGTACAAAATGGAACGGTTACTGATGAAGCCATATCAAAAATTAAAGATTTTCGGTGTAATCGACCCAATTCTCGTATACAAAGTGAAAAACATCTAACAACACAAACCTCACTCAACTGCACGGACTAGTAGTGAAGTATCCTCGTTTCTCGTTCTTTTTTCCAGCAACTTTTCTAACGTTTTTCAAACACTCGATTCAATGATTACCCTACAGTCGACGACAGGTTTGCCTCTTCTCAACAGTTCCTTAATTAATTAATTTACCGTCGATTTACCACCAACTATGACAGCCAATTGGCGTCGCTTAAACCGTACTGTGGCGTCGTTTCGATGGTGCACTGACGCGGCGCCCGTAGTGACACCAGAGCGCAGGACGACTTGCGCTACCGGAAAATTACTCGAGAAAGAGGACGGTATATTGGAAAGTGGAGGAGCTTTTTCAGTTCTCTCTTCTACCGACGCTTCAGATGGGTTTGCGTTATGCACTAATATTCCAAAAGCGCCAGCGGCGTACTATAAGTGGAGATAGAAGAATCAGTCGGAAAGTAATAAGCAATTTATTATTACTAGAGACAGTGCAAGAATGATTGATATGTGCCAATATATACAACCAGGATTGTTATCGTACGACAGTGTTAGTTGCCCGTATTATTGCGTCCGTTCAGCCTGTTTGCAATTAATTATAGCATTATTTAGAAAATTTATTAAATTAGATTTTATCGTACCATAACAGAAATATTTCCATAAATAATAATAATGGATATGCTACCATAGTGTATTTATAGAGAAATAAGTAGGTAGTAACACCATAGTATTGGGTTAATGAGGCAGTTGGTATAAATTGAGCCCAGGTTTTCCTAGATGGTTTTTAAGACAAATAAAAACAGAGACCTTAATACATACTTTAATACAAGTTTCCATTAAAATTCTAGAGTGGACTAGCTAGTGGTCCATACTAATTTTAGCAATTACTATTTATTCCTTTTTCCTTCATACAATCATTACTGCTTCTTAATATTATTTCAAATTAAATAGACAATAATATGACAGCCTAAACCAAGATTTCGGGTTTCGTCGTCCATTAACAAGTAAACTATAAATTTACATTTGAGTTTCTTTGTCCACATCATCGGCTGGTTCTTGAGCATTAGCGATCTTACAAGGATGAAATCAAGACTTTTTTGTGGACTATTTATTAATGTCCATTTAGTCATAAATATGTGTGCAGATTCGCCTACTTCTATTATATAAGAAGTTGTTTTTGGTGTTAGATTCATAGCAATCCAAAAAAAACTAGTGAGAAGGGTAAGAGATGGCATTATGTAGACGCACTTAAGAATTTACTTTGGATCCTCAACACTAGAGAATTGGGTTAGTTAGTTTTGTTTGGTAATGGTGGTAATAATGGTGAAAATGCGCAAACTCGACGATAATAGCAATCTAATTCTGCAAGTGACTCATCTAGATAGAATTATATGCATAGAGAAAAGAAATAAGAGTTTCAACTTGTATTACCCAATTCAAAGCACGATGGTAGCGCACCATTTGTAGCTTTAAGAACTAATGCAACTTTTGCGCATGCGTATCCAGTTACCCGTTACATTTACCGCCATTTACCACTGTCAGCTGTTGTATAGATTGCAGGTATTATGTGTGAGAATCTTTTGGTAAGCCTTTGCTTTAATTTTTATTATGCTTAAATCAAGTTTATCGTGCTGGATTCTGTTCTGTGCGAGTATTCGTTGTAGACTAGTGGATAAAAATGTGGTTCACAAAATATGCTCTTTATATTTAATGCAAACACTTCAAGAGGAAGGAGATGGGCAAATGTATTGAAAATGCATTTTTCGGAATTGTCTGACACAATTCGAAAAGGGTACATATGCATGCATATAAGTACATTGAAACATACTCTGATAAAATTTGTAGAACCAGATATATTCAACAATAACGTAACAGCTGCTGTGAATATTAACTCTACAATTACTGAAGATACTTGTAATGAAAAGAAAAAAACCACTAAGAGAAAGCCACTTACTGGAAATAGCATCATCAAGCTTGGAACATAATAAACGTAACAGTTTGTTTCATACATAAAAAACAAAATAGTGCACTGTAGGAATGTTGACTAAAGTATGTGAAAAGCTTATCTCAAAAGAGCCGACCACTTCATAATTTATCACGAAAGCAACAAACAATTTTTAGATTAAAGAAAATCATTACTAAAGCGAAACATAAATAGAAAGCTGCATTACGAGTAACATCTACCAAATTATTTAAACAGCGGGAAGTTAGTTTAAGTAATCCTGGAGTAGAATTAATTCAATCGCAATTTGCTAATATGCAAAGAAAGGAAAAAGGACAGTTTAAAATATTTGCTCTTGCAGATCCCAAATCCTGCAGATTTTTACATTACATTTTAAGTGCAATTCCTTTAGATACAAGGATTAATAATGAATCATTTAAGAATTTAGAAAACATTACAAAGAAACTGATCCTCTAGATAGATATAGTTGCTAGATGAATATCTTGCAATAATATAATGAACAGATTACGTGCAGATTACTAATAATTTTCTATCTTTTTTTTTCATGTCAACGTTAACTGGCCTGTCGACTGCATTGATTACCGAGGAACACATCTTCATGGTGATATTTTTAATTGTTATAGAATATATTATTTGTTAATATCTTTATAAGAGTTTATTTTCTGTTTGTGTATTATTGTTGTTACAAGAATCTACTTTTCGTTAATTTAGTTTGCATTTTATTTATTGTTTATACTTTGTAAAAATTTAATATCTAATGTCTTTATTGTTTTTATGAGAATTTTATATAATGTTATATGTTTAATTTTATTTATTAACTGTTTTCAAAAATAAAACTTACTATGTATATATAATAATTTTTTCTCTTTATTTTTAAAATAGTTGACTTCCATGAAGTAGTGTTTTGTGAAAGTAGATGAAAATGTGTAATTGATTATTAAGTTGATAAATATGTCACTCAAATGATCAATTACTGCATTTTTATCTTTGTTTAAAAATAATATTCAATTTTAATTCAGAAAGTATGGTATTGAAATATTCAAATATGGCGCTATTGAAAATTAGTACCATAAGCTACTAATGGTGCGCTGTAATTCTGCTTCGAATTTTAATACATTAAGTTGGTAGTCTTTTTACTGTTAATTTCTCTATGATTATATGCTATCATAGAAAAGTAGCACTGCTGTTTCTAAAAGAAGTAAACACTGAATAATGCTGGAATGTATTATGATATCATAGCAAAAATCCGTATTCTAGCTTAATAATCTATACGAAAATATTTTGCGGCACCGTGTAGGAAAAAGATATTTCCTTATCCAGTTATTCTAAAATGAAGTATATTGCTTATATTTGTTTCAGACACGTCAGAACAGATTTCACAACAATAGGTGTCCAATTAGAGTGCAACCATTTCCACATGAATGCTCGCACAGCACCGCCGTTTTAAAAGATATATTCTCATGAAAAAAATAATTATTGCAGAAATTACAATTACATTATTATGTTTTCCCTTAAAATTTTCATCTTTGGACGGCTCCCCTATTCAATATTATTACCTAATATATGTAGATAGTATAATGTAAAATTATAAAGGCATTAATGGGAAAACATAAGTATAAATTTAGATAATTAGAAACCAGAATGTAAGTATGTGAAAGGAAAAGAAAAGGGATTGGGTATAAAGAGAAACTGGTAATGAGGATTACAATTTCAAGAAAAAAATTTAAGTTACAGGTACAAACAATCACAGATATAAGACAATACGAAATAATATTTAATTATAATTGCAAAAAGTTTTTATGATATAAAATTTGTAAGTGACACTAATTTATTTGGGTTAATTCATTTAGAAATCTTAAAAGTGTATCCAACAGTGATTACAAAACAACATTATTATTTTATCATTATATTTTTGGACTTACAAGAAAACACCGGCAGGCGTTAAATTCCGATTTTGATAAGACTCAGCATACTGAAAGAGTACCCACACACTTTCTCTTAGTGCTCAGCCCCTTCCAATATGTGGCCGCTTTTTCAATTTGTATGAATTATCTCTGAAACTCTAACAGATATTAATCTTTTAAACATAGTTTGCAAAATATTATGTATTCCGAACGCAAATTACATAGGTCAACATCCATAATCTTAATGAAATTTTTTATCGTGTTTTCAATCATGTATTCAAAATTTCGAAAAGCAGTTTGGCAAGTATTCACAAATAGCACCCGCATTTTTGGGAAAGTCGAACGGCGACAAATTAACCAATTTTACTGCTAAAAAATTGCGTTGTTTGTACATTCTTTCACTCTGTCATATTTAATCAAAATCGGAATTACACACCTACCAGTGTTAGGTATTTTGTTGCTAGGTATGTTCGCTCGAGTTGCACTACATACTCGGAGTAGCGAGTGCAGTAAAATTGCGTTCGTTGGTGTCAGTGTACTTACACAACAGGCGTTCGTTGGAACTAGTGCACTTACACCAGTGTCGTTGGTGTATTACACTTTCACACCAAGTCTGGAGTAGGAGTGAGGAGTGTAGTAGATATCCAATAAAATAAAAATTATATAGGTATTATATATAAAATGTCTAATGTAAAGGCAAAAATCCGCAAGGATATAGACGGACGGCCTTTTATTATAAGTGAATGTTATTTATATGACTTGATGGGTAAGTGAATACACATAAAATGTTACTTAAGTTATTTTAAAAACAAAAACCCGTTCGTTGGTACATTCTGCTACAAAACATATGTAGCTTTAATATATTTACTTTTGCTAATGCTATGAACTTTCCTTTTCCCACGAAAGCTTTTATTTTAATTTAACCTCAATAGCCCTCATACACTAGTAGAGCCATTTACTGACCATCATCATTTAGCCCACATCGGTAAGGATGGAAATTTGACATTTGTAGGAATGTCGATTTTATATTGTAAATGTCCTTAAAGAAGCTATTTTTCGAAATTCCACCCCTAAGCAAGGGAAACACGGTGCAAAAGTGCATGGAAAGTAATTTTTTACGATTAGATTTCCTTAAGACTTGATATTATTCATGTTCTGACACAACTAATAAAACGCATGTTTCGCCGTTTTTTAATTCAATTCCTAGAGTGGCAAAATTAGTATCGGAAATAATATTATTATGGTCAATATATTGTTTATATAGTTTTTTCGTTTATACATGAACAATGGGTGTGACAACATATATATTCGATTAAAATACGTAAAACTGTGCATGTATATCTTATCGTCTAAGCAAGCGAAGCTGCAGACAGAAAAGCTAGGCAGATATATCTACTATGTGTTAGTCTGAAGCTCTTCGCCCTCCCCCGCCTTTCACTCCGTCATATCTTTTGAATAACAAGACCAAATCAACAGAAATTAGGCACACGTTAAATATAGTTGAAACACATTTTTTAGCGATATACTTAATAAAGCTGGCATCTCGGAACGTTTTTCAATATTTTTCTTAATTGGCAATAATGTACAAAGGATACTTCATTTGGATGCTGCTTCAAATTGCTATTTGTCTGTACTTTTTATTTTGGCGCGTTTTTTGGCGCTAAATATTTTTTAAATGCTCAAAATGTCCACCTCCAACTTAATAGAAGTAAATGAAGTTACTTGTATTTTTCAACAATTTTGCTTACGTTATCACATTTAATAATTAATTATTTTAATTATTTAATAACATAACAATAAATAATTAAATATTTTTAACAAAATAAATGCTCAAAATGTCCACCTCCAACTTAATAGAAGTATAATATCTCCACTGAAGTTGACTTGTATTTTTCAACAATTTTGATCTCAACTGTTTTCCACTGAAGGAATTGAAAATGTTAGTTTTTAATCAACCCCATTAAAATAATATGAATATTAAATATACCAGATAATGTTGTTGAGTTTTCAAAAGTGAACTTTTCTTAAATTCTTTGTGTGTATAATTTATATTCATTAGACCCACAAAGATGTAGTTTATCGAAGATATATTTCTTCTTACAGAACATCCTACACTTAGTTCTGAATTATATGCAAACAATAAGAGCAATTTTCATAAAGGTTCCCTGTACATAACTTTTACAGTTTTTGAGATATTTCGATTTTTCGACAAATGTGGTATTTTTGAAAAAGTTATTTAATTTCGGGATAAATTATTTAAAAGAAAAGTCGTCATCTGCAGAGGGACGATAACTACGAAATCGATTATTGTGTTTAGTACTCTTGACTGATTTACAAAAATTCAGAATATTATGTTTTTTTATAAATTCACAAATGGAACATTTTGTTTTTTATTTTGTATTGCCATTTTAATTCTGGATCAAACTTCTCTAACAGTATGTATACTTAAGTGTTAAAATACTAACACAAGGTACATTTGTAGGTACCTTTTGTAAATTTACACTTATGTTTAAAAACAAGTAGTTAATCGAGTAAGCGATGTAATATTTTTGAACAGCATTGCTTTTATAGGAAGTACCCTGTCCTATACATTTACTTGGAAACTGTTTTCCTATTTTTTTAATCGGTAAAATGAGGCCTGGTGATTTTCAATGCATACATTGAAGACAATATTAATTCAATTTGGCGTGCTGCTGTGTAACATCCAGGCCAGGTAGCACACAACGTTGGTGTAACGTTGGCTGATTGTCGGAGTTGTATTGGGCACGCGTTGGACAACAATGTCGGCAGTATGTGAAAGTGTGAACATTTTGCAACGACGGTTTTACATCTTTAGGCGACATTGGCGTAGGATAAACTTCCAATGTTGGTAATAGGTCAGCAGCTGACATTTGACTCTTATCGAAAGGATACATAGGAGTAATTACTGGAAGTGATACTGGGTATTAATCTTGTATGTGATATCTATATGATATGACAAGATGCAAAACATATATGATCGTACAAAGGTACACTGATCCGATGTTATTAATTAGGTTGCTGAATAAATCACACCGATATTGCACCAACTCAAAATTCGAGTTAATTATCTGTATATATTTTCACATAAAATAAACTTGATTTAAGATATAAACTACCAAATTACAATTAGATCATAGTTAATGTAATAGAAAAGTTCTGCTTGAATTTTACATATCTATGTAAAATTCTATGTATTGCTAATAGTTAAGAACATATACAAGTAATGATTTGAAAATTGTTATAAAATCTAGGCTTGTGTTGAAATACTCAGTGTTCAAGACAAACATGCTCATAATTGTGTAACACAGTATATTTCGACATGATGTGCCTGTAATCAGCACATATATCGTAGATGTTTTATTTCATGTGACCATATGTAAGGAAAGCTTATTACAAATGTTATGTTGATGCAAAAAAGATAGTTGTCTATTATTTAATAAACTATAGCTAACATCCAATCATATACCCATATAACACCATACATGATCTGCACATACAATAAATAAATAAACTAATTAACAATTATATTTATTAGTGAAACTAAAATTCAAGATTAGCAAAAATGGAACAGCCCATTACGTCATATGTCATATATCTTATTACAGAACAAAATTTATTATCTCTTTACATGTTATGGTATATTATAATAACTGAAATATCTCATTGAACTAAAAATATTAAAACAATACATATAAATCACTGACCTAATCGCGGAGATGTTCACAGCTCAGTTACGATTCCTAATTTTTATCAGCAGCAGTAGTCAAAGATGTACGACCAACAATAGCCTTTTCCAAATCGCGCCCAGCTTTACCTTCATCTCTATCATGTGCAGTAGCTAGCCATCGAGCAATAGTTTTATAAAGGTCGTAATGCATTGCACTATCAAACCGTTGGCGCACAGCAACTGTGAACAAATGAAAAAATATAACATATGTATATCTATCTTTAGTTTACGTAAAGTATTAGAAGTATAACACCATGTCCAAAGTTATGGTAAGGTGTTCACCATTGCAAACTTATTATTAAAGCTATGAAGTTGGTTTCGCAGTACTAAGTAATAAAGATTGTGTTCAAAATATTGGTTTCTTTAAAAATATCTAAAAATATACAGTATTCCATTAAAAAAGACAATGTGAACGCTTTTTCTGTTTTTATATCATTCAGAGTAAAAAGTATTACTAACTTATTAAGTAATCAACTTCATAGCTCGTGAACATTTTACTTTGGACACTGTGTATAGTTCATTCCATTACATGATCTTGAAATGAAGTTGTGGGTATGTATATGAATATATACAGAGTGATTACGTACCACTTTTTGGAAATTTTCTGATTTTTGATTTAATTTATTATATGTTTAATATAAAATTTTAATTAAATAGAAAATTGTCTTGGCTAAATATGTAATAAAAAATAAGTTATTTTAGTTGATTATTTCTTAATTAGGAGGAATTTCAAAAAATCTATCTACTATCCACAATAAGTTTTTACATAAATATCTCATAATAATGCACAAAAATTAAATCTGACCTATAATCGCTTGGAAGACGTCCGTTTTATCAAAGACTTGCTTCGATAACTTTTATCTTGAATTGTATAGCTTTTAAATCTCTCAATATTATCTTTAAATAGTCTGTAATACAACCAGCACGGTTCAACTTATTCACCTCAGATGTTAGGGTCATTCTGAGCTAATGCGACTACCTGTAAAAAAAAACAAAAGTAAAATAAACGTTAAGTAGAGCGATTCTATTGACCACAAAATAATAAACAAATATTTTAAACTTCATGCACAGAAGAATTTATTATTGCAGCTCTATATCGCTTTGTGAAAAATTAGAAAAAGGGAACCTATAGCTTACGATCAGTTGTCACAAATCATTATAGTTAGGATATCATAGGCAACTCTGGCCTAACATCAGAAATACAAGATGAAGCATCTGTAAATATATTTTGTAAGAAAGAAACTATTGCAATTACCAACTAGTATTTTATTTACAATCAGCAGTAAGAATGACTGGCATTGGTGATGACGGTACAGTGCACAAGATATAAATAAGTTTCGCGTTATCGTAATCTGACGTACCTCCCAGGTTACTGGTATCTAATGCTTTTGTAGTTAATTCTTCTGCACGTTCCAATATTTATTTAATAATATAATTATATTCCAATACCGCCTTCCTACAACGAAGGCTGGGCTAATAAAACCAAATAAACAACACAAGCTTGCATATGGCGGTGTATACTATGAATTAGATCAAATAAATGTCGATTGCCGATCGATATGGAAAAGCGAGGTAATAATGCGCATGCGCACAGCAAATTTTATAATTTTGTTATTACATACATTAGGTTTTGTAAATATAAATCCTATTAAAATATACGTTTTATTTGTTAGTTGTGTTGGTTATTAAGGTTGTCGTGATTTAGCTACATTATTACGTATAATAAGATTTTTACAACTATTTTATTTACATTTGTTACATTTGAACTCATATAGCTCACAATGTATAGATAATATGAACAATAATAATATTTCGTTAATTCATGATTTTTGAGATAAAAAGGAATTAAAAACAAATGGTGCGTTTTAAAAAGGAAAAAAATGTTGCACAGTGAAACTCGAACCCGCGATCTCGTGAATAGTACGCAAGAACGCTACCCACTCAGCCACACTAAGCTAGGCGGTCAACGTTAACTCCACCCTCAATTCGATTGTCGTCTGAAAACTTTTATGCGACATACAGATGCGACATACAGCCAGCAAAACGATATAAAGCCAACGAACATGGAACGTTGCAATAATAAGTTGAACCAACGTATTTTGCCGATATTTGACTAATGTTGGATATTTATCGCTTGTAGACTGTGACTTTGCGCCAACCATGTTACCTTGGCCCGAGCTATCGCCCACCCTTAGCCAACGGACTGTGCTACCTGGGAAGAGGCTTTATTTAAACTGCATATTACGTTACTATATGCTATAGAAGCTTAAGCTCCCTTAAACATTCATTTAAACATTCTATCTGTGCCTTATTTTGTAAGCAACAACTATTATAATCATGTATAAATTGTAAAATAAATATATATATTACACACATACACATATATTCCTACAATACGGCTATGAGTTGTGCTAATCTTTGGTAACTGGAAATGCGTTAAAATGTTATTTCTGCTGGTATTTTTATTTTTTCGGTAGCTACGTGTTTATCACATGTGTTTCCAAGTAAAAGCCTGAAGGCGCCTATACCCCACCAGATTAATGCTGGTTAACTTGTGTGCGGAAGACGATATTTATATTATAGCAAAACAAATCGAGAATTGTGCGCATGCGCATAAAACAACAAGTAGCAGAAATGTAAAAATGTATTGCTCTTTTCTCATTTCATTATCCCATCACAAATATATACTTAACGCACGTAACATAAATAAATGTTCGTAAACGTAATTTTCAATTGGAATTTCCTTTTAAAGATCGTACGGATAAGTTTATTTTGAAAATGAAACAAAATAATTCGTTTTAGCTCTTGGCAATTAATTTTTTTCCGCCTTCTTGAGATTGTTCTAAATATTTTTTCGTAATATTCTACTTGTTTTTCATTTTGTTTTGCTTTATGGGATATATGTTACATTGTTGAAATTATTGATTTGTACACGCATACATGCTGAAAAGTATTGGTATACAGGGTGCGCGGAATAACATGAATAACTTTTGTATTGGAAGACAAAGAGAGACGGTTAAATTAGCAAAAAGGTATAGATTCAAAAACTCACTAAGAATCCATTTTCTATTTCATCTTGTCGTGCATCATTTGTTTAATATTGAAGAAAAACTGAAATCTCCTAACTTTTTTGTTACTTAAAATATTAATATGCGGTTTGAAGGAATTTATATTGTAATCTAAATACTTTTATTGACGCTTAATAAAACAAATTTCTTTTGTGAAAATTTTTAGTAATCTCACCTAACCTCAAAATTTTAAATTGGAACCGTGCAATTTTTGTGGCTCTTTTAAAAGGAGATTTTTTTCTGAATACATTCATGTATCGCATGATATGGAAACTTTGGCAAAATTTTGAAGATTAAGTTTATTCTGATATGGGCAGAAATCACAACTTTTTGTTTATTGCGTTGTCTGTGAAAATAACACGGTTGTCATCATCCGAAATTTAAAAACACTAAGAGAAAGTATCCACAACGGTTTACGCGGCAAATCATAAATAAAATTAGATTAAAAGCTAAGCACTTCAATAGGTTTAAGGCATATAGAAGAATCGAAGATCAAGACTGCTATAGGCGTTTACGGGCTGAAATCAAGACAATATGTTCACGTGAGTACAACAAATATCTTCTTCATTCACAGAACAACTTATCAAATAATCCTAGAGAATTTTGGGAATTTGTCTCTAATTTGCGTGGCTCATCTAGAATACCGGGTGTACTATATTATGATAACGAAGTTTATAACAGTCCCTCAAATATTGTTGATGCGTTTAAAAATTTTTTCAGTAGTGTATACGTAGATTCAACTGCTATCGATTGTAGTTATAAATGTAGCTACAGTAACGTGATTAACATATCGAATGTAACGGAGGCTGAGGTTTTGGTTGCATTAGAAAAAATTAAAAAATAAGATGACGTCTGGTCTTTATTTGATACCCAGTTTTCTTGTCAAAGATTGCGCAACCATTTTTGCCTATCCATTATTGCTTTTCAATTTGTCATTGTCTATACGTCCATCTTTCCTGAAATGTGGAAGGCAGCGAAGGTGTGCCCTGTTCTGAAATCCGGCGAGGCAACACAGATTGGTAATTATGGACCTATATCAGTTTTGAATAATTTTGCTAAAGTATTTGAGTCAGTGCTTTATACACGAATTTATTCTAATGTCAAAAACTACATTGCAATTGAGCAAGATGGCTTTATGGAGGGTAGATCCACGCTCACTAATCTGTTATGCTTTACTCAGAGAACAGCTAGCGTTGTTGATCGCGAAGGTCAGATAGATGTTATCTATACTGATATAGCCAAAGCTTTCGATCACATTAATCACATAATTTTAATAAAAAAACTTGACTCGTTTGGTTTTGGTGATGCTCTATTAATGTTACTGAAATCTTATCTTGATCGTCGTGTTCAATATGTGTCGTAACGGTTATCAATCAGAACTAGATGTTGCTTGCTCGGGCGTTCCAGTGGGTTCAAATTTGGGACCCCTACTACTATTTTTGTTGTTCATAAATGATGTTGTAGAGGTGATCGACTGTAACAAAGAACTTTTCGCTGATGATCTAAAAGTATCTGTCGCTATCAACTCTGCGGCTGACTGTAATAAATTGCAGACTCAATTAGATAATGTTCAGATGTGGTGTCAAACAAACGCCTTGAATACCTCCGGTGCCCGACTTCCAGGGCCAATGTACTAACCAAATCACCTCTCTACATTATGTCTTATAACTTTAACTTGGTCTCTCAGGACATTGACATCTGCTATTGTACCGGGAGGGAACTTAGGTCTAGGCTTTTTGAGCGTTTTGAGTGATTTCTTATTGATGCTACCTTCTCTGCTCTACATAATTATTACACTGGATAATTGTTGATAACACTATATATTTATTATTATGGTGGTGTGATTTTTAGTATGGTACTGTTATTGTGATGGTACTTTGTTTGGACTACATGATTGTTATTCGTTTATTTGCATTTATTGTTATATCCTGTTAATGGAATTTTTGTATTCTGTTGGATATTAAATATTAAAAAAATACAATTGTCTTAATTGTTAAGTTTTTTTTTATAAAACTGAATGTGGCGCCTACTGTTTTAAGAACTATCGCACCTTTGTCTTTATCAGTAAACTGAAGTTCGTTTATAATTTGAGGATCTTTGCTTTTTTCTAATTGATAAGTTATATATTTAGATTATAATTATGTTAGTAAACCACAACAAACGAAACATGTCAGTTGTTAGAGTGAATATGTTGTAGTATCTGTGAAATAAAGAAAAGAAACAGAATATATAATCGAGAGAAATGACATTCTTTTATAAGGTAAAAATTACTTTATAGGAACGTTGAAGCTACATCATAGCTACGTTGTCCAGACGTAGTTGTTACATTCTCAATAAAGGTCCAGTGTGGGTAATGCGACGTAATACGGACCTAATAGTTTTCCCCATTTCGATAGTTATTACGTCGCTACAACGTGGTTATAACGTAAGCAATACCAGTAACTTCTACTTTGCTGTAATATTATAGGTAGCAAATACGTAACGACAACCAAAAGTGCTACTTGGATCAGTGATTACAGTGTTTAGAACAACCGTGCTCTGATAGTAGCACACCAGATTTTTTCGTTCTTCGGCCGAATATGATTCGTTGTTAGGACAGAATTAACAACGCAACATTATTTAAGGCGAGGTAATGTTGTAACAAAGCCTAATCAGTGCATTTACACACACGAAAATACGCAACAGGAGCTGCAATTCGACAAGCAATACAGCTTGAAAGTCACTGCAGCTAGATACATTCACAACAGATGAAAAGGAAGTAAACATACATACTCCTTTGAAAAAATAGTATTTAGTTTGAAAAATATGGCACGTGTATTAGTTACAGCACAAATTAGGTGATGTGTACTACATTCTGTGAATGCAAACTCACAAAATGTGCTGGGATACTTTAGACGAAAAAATAAATGGGACGGCTTGAAAGATGGTAAGTACAATGCTGATATACGACGCAAACAATATAGTGTTAATTAGCAGGCAACTTAGTTAATTAACACTATATTGTTGAAGAAATGGAAATTGCCAGCTTCCTAAAATAATATAATATAGTCAAGTAGGTAGTCTATTCTATTTTAATCTCCCTTCAAGTGACTTTAGTGCAAAATATGTTATATGTAATTGAAGATATTAAGGTACAGTCGAGGCCAGATAAATGTAGTACAAGCGTTTTTTTTTTATTGTATGGTGTATATAAGTTTATGTTCCGGTATGATCTGACATTTGATTTTTATGACAAGCAGCTTAAACTAAAGCTCATCTTACAATAATAAAATGTCAAATGTTTGACATATCTGAAATTTAAGTTTATACTACATTTATCTGGCCACGACTGTACAAGTGACATTTTGTGAAACAATGACTATAATTGAGGAATGTGTAGCCCAATCCGTTTTTAAACAAGGACGCCTGTACGTCTTTATTTAGAAAATTAATATCAAACTAACTAAATATACGCCTACCATTTTTATTAAAAACACAAAGTTTAAGCTACTTATTTCTAAACGTGTATCATTTTTTCAAAAAAAATTACTTGTACCTTTTTTGCATTGACTCGGTCAATTATTATTATAGTATATTATAGTGTACAAGTGACCCATTTTTCTATATTTTCGAAAATTCTAGTGAATCTATGGGAAGTAGAAAAAAAAACTGAGCTTCGCATCCATCAAAGCCAGTGTTGTGAATACATGTAACGGTCAATAATATAAAAGTCTCCATAACTTTTGATTTCTAGTAATTTCTTCCTTCCTCCTTGAACACAAATGTGCCCAACATTCGGGACACAATAGGTAGGTACTAAATATTTAATGTAATATACAACCTAATGCTGGCACACATTATCTCAGACTGTACCACATGTAAATAAATCATAAGGCCAAAGTACTGTCAAATTTGTCTATAGTTAGGATTGATATTTTTACAGTGATTGTGGGATTTGTGTGTTTGACAATTGTTAATTTCACAGTATAAGTGCTAAATTACGCCGTAACACGTTTTGAACAGAGATAATAAGTTGTCTCTATTTAAAGTCTATTTAAGTTTTTTTTTAATTGCGCTGCTAATTATAAAAATAAATATACAGTGGAATACACTATATCGCTTGCGTATCGCTGGCTTATTGATTCAGAATGGTAATTACGAATATTACTGCTCCGCCGCAAGTTATTTACTAGTGCCGCTAAGGTGTGAAATGAAAGCAAGGTAGTGAAACGTTAATTTAACAGTTGGATGAACTAAATTTCGTTAATTTTAGAAATTTTCGTAATTAGCTTCACAGATTTCCGGTTTCGCAACTTCTCTTTTTTCCTGAATTACCGCCTTTGCATTCAAGTTTGCACTAGAATAAAATCAATTATTTTGGGGATGATACAAATAATGTTAAAAAGAACTTAGAGTACCTAAGTTTTTCCAGTTTTATTGACGACTGAACAACATAGTGAATTAGATAACTTCTCAAAGAGTAGTTTTGGAAACGTGAATATATGTCGTGTAATAGAAATCTGAGAAAGCAACATTTCACAATTGAATCGGTGAGATCAGAAACAACATAACGTCATTGAAGAAATTGTTGACTCATGTTGTTTCTGTTTTCACCGATTCAATTGCATTAGAGATTAGTTTGCTTGCTTGCTAATTACTACAAGATTAGAATCGTTTTCTACGATGTATGTACGGTGGGACTGATCACAATTAATATGTACAGTGTTCTTATAACGTAAGCATGAAAGGTATTGATACTTTGGAATCGGCACATGGTATCAATACCTTGAATTGATACCTCGAACTCGATATCTAGGATTTGTAGGTATAGATTTTTTCAGGTTGATTTCAATAATTATATTCAATAAGATATCTACTGTATCAAATTTAGAAAATTATGATACTTTGGTATTTTTTTGGAACGATTATTATACATACCGTCATTTGTTAATATTTGAGTGCAATATATGAAAACTACTTCCATAAATACTTGTCTAGAAATGATTCATTTCCGAGATGAGTAGTATCTTAAAAAGTTGTTCTTTATTGATAACTGTTTGGACAGATTTCAATGGCATATTTACAATTTGCTAGTATTTTAATATTGCATCTTTTACATCTGGTACAGTTGATCCAGTAATTCGAGGGGTAAGTTCGGTAAATAATCGAATGTAGGCTTTCACGGCAACTGTTCCATAAAGATGTATCTTTCGGGTATTGCCGTGATTGTTCAGCGGTTCAGCGGACTGGAAGGAATACACATCGCTGGAGCGGAGCAGGGACTGAGTATATAACGAGGAGCAGAAGACATCATCAGTCTTTAGAGAACTTCTGAAGAAGCTGACAGTATGATCAGCGAAACGTCAAGTTACAACAACCACGGCAATACCCGAAAGATACATCTTTATAAAGTTCGGTAAATATTTGTACGAACAATAAAAATAGCACTCAGTAAGTAATTTTGACTCTTCGGTTTTTATCGTATGTCGGTTTCTTTTCCAGAAAAAAAAGTTAAAAACGAAATTCATCTGACAATATGTAAGTAATCATTTTTACAGCTTTCTAAAATTGTTTCGCTAAACATTTGCATTATCAAGTGAAATTAATAACAGCACTAAAACACCGTGGACAGTTGTCAACAATATAACAAATAATACAAAAAAGAACGAAAATATTGTCAAAATGTTGAAATAAGTTTAAAAAATTATACGGCTAACCCTTTTCATAATTTCTTCAAACAATTATTTTAAGCTTCATGTTACAAGTTACAACATTTTAGATGTTATAGCTTGCTAGTTTCCTTGCCCTGTATACACGGATAAATATTAGTTTATGTTAACCTCCACGGAGCTACGGACTACTATGACTCAGCGAGTGCATATGTTATATATTGACGTGTCCCATTGCTATTTAATTACTCATTATGGGTTAATACGTCAGTACATACTTTTGTATGGATTTTAATTGTGTGTTAAAAGTGATGTTTTGTATATGCGATCACTTCAAGATTTTTTGCGATATGGTGTAGCTGTCACCGTATTTTGTTGATATCGATACCTAAGTATCATTGTATTGGTACCGATGCTTAGGTATTGATACCGATTCCAAGGCATCGATACTCAGGTATCTATTCCACGGTATCGATACCGATGTTATCCAAGATATCGGCGAATCGATACCAGTATCGAATACTGAACGATGTATCGATATTTCGCCCAGCCCTAATGACTACATGGCGATGGCTTGACGAAGCTATTGTATTGTTGTAATATACCTGTAAATATTTTAATACCTGTATATATTGTGATACCTGTATATGTATATATGTTAAGAGTGGCAAAAACATTATACATGTTTATGCATAGTTTTTGTATGTTAAGTAAAACCTGTACCGCAGTCTTTATGTGCTCGTTAAATTGAATAGATATACAAGTAAATCTTAAATGTGTATTATGTATTAAATCTCTCGGTACACCACACTGGCGACGAGGATAATGGGATCGGCATCTGAAAATTATATCGGGCATTTGCGAGAATTTGATTTAAAAACGAGCGATTGGTCAATATTTAAACCGCGACTCGACAATTATTTTTTGGCAAATAATATATCAGAAAAGGATCGAAAACGTGCTATACTTCTCACTGTCCTAAGTGAAGAATCATACAAATTAATATATAATTTATGTTCGCCGGAGAAACCCGAAAATGTGATTTATAAAAATTTAATTAAACTCTTCGATACACATTTCGCACCAGTACAGTCCGTTTTTGCGGCAAGATACAAATTCTATAACTCAAAAAAAGGTAACAACGAGTCCGTAAACGATTGGGCAGCTCGAGTACGAAGCTTAGCGACACATTGTGAGTTTGGAAACGAATTGAAAGTGTGTTTGAGGGATCGTTTCATTATGGGGTTCCCGTCCGGACCTATTTTGGATCGACTTTTTGAAGAAAAGGTTACGATCACATTAGCAGATGCAGTAAAAATTGCAAGTAACAAGATGGCAGCTCAGAACCATTACGATATTTCCGTATCCGGATCATCGATGCTCATCAAGGACGAACCTCTTCATTTGCTGCAAGGAAGAAAACAGAAGAGCGCAAGATCCGAGAGAGAAGGAAAATGTCAGATTTGTGGCAAGGTAAACCATGTTACAAGTAAATGCAGATTTAGAAATAGTAATTGTTATTTATGTAAACGTCATGGTCATATAGCCACTATTTGTCCAAATAGACGTCAAAATAAAGTACATAAAGCACAGTCTAGTACTAGTAGTACAAATTATGTAGATTCAGAGGAATTATCTTTATTTAGTCTATCTGGAGATGTAAATAAACCAATTTTAGTTGATGTTTTAGTAGAACAAATTAGTATTCAATTTCAAATTGATACTGGAGCTGCTGTTTCAGTTATTTCAATGGATTTATATAACAATAAATTTAGAAAAATTCAATTAGATAAATCAAATAAAATATTACGTTTATATAATGGCGATAGAATAGTACCAGTTGGAGGTATTAATGTAAATATTAAATTTAATAATAGGATAGGAAAATTATTTTTGCATGTGGTTAAAAATGGCGGACCGCCTATTTTAGGTAGGGATTTTTTGCATTATTATAATATAGGTCTTAGTGAATTAAATTTATTAACTAACGTCGGCACAAATAACGTCATATGTGACAATAACATTATTATTAGTAAATTATTAACAAAATATTCTTCAGTTTTTGAATCAAATATGGATTCATTTAACAAAGGTTATCTTAGTTTAGATTTAAAGGATACTACAGTAGCGCCAAAATTTTTTCGAGCGCGACCACTACCGTTCGCGATGCGGGAAAAGGTGGAACGCGAATTACAGCGACTACAAGAGTTAAAAATTATTAATCCAGTTAATTTTAGTTATTGGGCGACGCCTATTGTTCCTGTATTAAAACCAGAGGGATCAGTCCGAATTTGCGGTGATTTCAAAATAACTATTAATCCTTTGTTAAAAGTAGATCAATACCCCTTGCCTCGAATTGAGGAATTATTTGCAAAATTACAGGGAGGACAACAGTTTTCAAAATTAGATTTGACTCACGCTTATCAACAAATTAGACTAGATGAAAGGTCATCCGAATTGGTAACCATCTCAACACATAAAGGGTTATTTAGGTATAATCGCCTACCGTTTGGAGTTGCTTCGGCACCTGCAAAATTCCAGAAAATAATGGAAAGCCTATTGGAAGGAGTGGAAGGCGTAGTTGTGTTTCTAGACGATATTTTGGTAAGTGGTGAATCAACAGAACTTCATTTACAACGTTTAGAAAAAGGTATTAAAAATATTACAAGATAATAATTTAAAATTACCCAAAGAAAAATGTAGCTTTTTTCAAAATTCTGTAAATTACTTGGGTTATGTTATAGATAAAAATGGTTTACACACTAGTATAGAAAAAGTTACAGCAATTAAGAACGCACCAATTCCTAATAATATTACGAAATTGAAGTCTTTTTTAGGGCTAGTCAATTATTATGGTAAATTTATTAAAAATTTAGCTACGATTTTACATCCTTTGTACGAGTTATTGAAATCAAATGTAAAGTGGCATTGGTCACGGAATTGTAACGATGCGTTTAATAAAATTAAAAATTTATTATCATCAGCAAAAGCACTAGCACATTTTAATCCAAATATTCAGCTTAAATTAACTACGGACGCAAGTGAGTATGGTTTGGGCGCTGTGCTAAGCCATGTATATCCAAATAAGGTCGAGAAACCGTTAGGGTATGCTTTTAGAACTTTGTCCGATGCTGAGAAAAAATATTCGCAAATTGAAAAAGAAGCATTATCTATCATTTTCGGTTTATCCAAATTCTATCAATATTTAATGGGAGTTATAATTATGAAATTCAATACGTCAAATCGAAAGATAATTATGCCGATAGTTTATCGCGGTTACCACTGAATCATACGGAGAACCGGGTGAATACTGAAGTAAATTATTGTACTTATTTTTGCGAAGGGTGTGAGATAATAAATTTTGAAGACATTCGCAATGCAACCATAAATGATAAATTATTACAAGAAGTTAAAACTTACGTTTTAAAAGGTTGGCCTAAAAAGGTAGGTGAGAGTATGAAACAGTTCTTTACTAAAAGATTTGAATTATCATTAGAAAATGATTGTTTGCTATGGAATAATCGAAATTGTAATACCTAAGCTTCTTCAGCCACATGTATTAGAGCAGTTACATAAAGCTCACATGGGAATTGTTAAAAGTAAGTCTTTAGCACGTTCTTATTTTTGGTGGCCCCAGCTTGATAAAAGTATTGAACAATTATGTAAAAACTGTTCAAATTGTAACCTAAATAAAGACAATCCTCCTAAAGCAGAATTATATCCTTGGGCTTTTCCCGAGCGACCTTGGGAGAGATTACATATTGATTATTTGGGCCCACTCTTAGGTAAATACGTATTAGTAATTGTGGACGCGTATACTAAATGGGTTGAAGCTTTTCCAGTAGTCTCAATGAACAGTGCGACGACAATTAATATTTTGAGATCTACATTTGCCCGGTTTGGCTTGCCAAAAATATTAGTTTCGGATAACGCGTCTCAATTTGTAGGAGAGGAATTTTCAATATTTCTAAAGAAAAATGGCGTTAATCATATCACAAGTCCACCTTTTCAACCACATTGCAACGGTGCTGCGGAAAATAGTGTTAAGTTAATTAAGAATGCAATTAAGAATACTTTAGGTAAGAATGATCACATAGATCTAAATTTAGTTTTGTCAAATTTTCTGTTTGATTATCGAAATGTACCACATTCATCTACAGGAAAAAGTCCTGCCATGTTAATGTTTAATCGTAATTTAAGAGGTAGATTTGATTTGTTGAAACCTGATCATGAGTTATTAAATAAAGTAAAACATATAAAATGTAAACAAAAACATTATTATAGAGGAACAGGTTTAACTGAATTTACTGAAGGGGAAGTTGTAATTGTTAGAGATTATCGAATATTGAATAAACCTAGATGGATAAGAGGTAAAATAATTAAGAGATTAGGTAAAGTTACATATATTGTAAATGTTCCTGACTTGGAACGGGACTGGAAGCGGCATGTCAATCAAATTAGAAAATCAGTTAATAATATGTCTGAAGGTGTGAATTGTGCACTGCCAATTGATACTCAGCCTTCTAGTCCAGGTCCAAGTGCAAATAGTTGTAGTAGTCTCGATAGACCAAAACGAAACATAAGACCACCCGATCGTTTAATGTACACTTAATTCGACGGTATACTTATATCTTTAATTGTTACATAAGCTGTTATTAGATATTAGAGGGTTTAGATTTAAGGGTGGAGGTGTGTAATATACCTGTAAATATTTTAATCTGTAAATATTGTGATACCTGTATATGTATATATGTTAAGAGTGGCAAAAACATTATACGTGTTTATGCATAGTTTTTGTATGTTAAGTAAAACCTGTACCGCAGTCTTTATGTGCCCGTTAAATTGAATAGATATACAAGTAAATCTTAAATGTGTATTATTAAAACTCTCGGTACACCACAATTGTACTGGTATCTAATTGAATTTGGATGAATATTTTGTCTTTTTTGAGTAATCATTTCAATGTTATATATTTTTCCATGTTAGGTCAATAAAACAGGAATGAATCAATATATTCCAAAACGCAAATATAAATGTCTTCCAATGAAGAAGCATTACAACGAAAATATAATTAATTTGTGTTCTAGAATATTTCGTAATTCAGTCCTGTTTTATTGACTAAAAGACGAAAGTTATCTGAAATTAAAAGGATAAGTATTTACAATCATAATGTGGTTTTTCGAAAATTCTATTTGAAATTAATTTGACATGTCTCAGGTATATGCAGGGATGTATACAGAATTGACGGTGAATGAATCTTGGCCAGGTATCATAATGACTGGTAAATTGTGTTTCGTCACAAAGTTTTGCTGTGATATTAAATCCAACTCTTGCGTCTGACAATTATACAATTTTCGAAGATTTATTTGAAATATTTGGCTCTGATGATGTACAGTAATCATTATGATATGTCTCAAGAAATATTCATGTGTTACTTGATTTTTTAGGTGACAAATTTCTGATAGCTTTGTTTCTTACTTTATCTAACCCAGGTAGAGTACAACATACATTTGTACCATACCTACCATACCTGTTACCATATCTACCACATATTTTCATAGTTTAATCGTTTTTAAGGGAGTAAATAATTTGATTATTGGACAGCCGTAGTTAAAATTCAAATAGTCACATGTGAATGTGACCAACTTCTCGTTTCATAAGGCACTCGTTCATTGAACTAGTGCAACGAAATAGTCCCTTATAATAGTATACTAGCAATAATTGAGGAACTGAAAGAATAAAAAATTATTAAGTAGTTCGGTTAGGTTGAAATAAGTACTGTAAGAATCTTTGTTGTTCATCAGTTTATATATCGATACCGATAATGACAATAGACAGATTTGGACGTCATCTACATAAGCACGCGATAAGCAAACATTTAATGGATGATGCTGTTGTTGCGGACTTTCTTCAGCACCCGAAAGTTGAGGAAGTTATAAGAATACTTATTCGGAAGAATATTTATCTCCACTCCCTACCAGTAAAAACTAAAACAAATCATGTTCTGAAACTAAGCAGTGATGGGAGCATTTCAGTCCTAGATTACTATATGTTGACGACAGGCAAGTCCTTAAAGTAGACAGTGAATTTGATGGGAATATTCTAAAAATCATTAATTTGAATAAAGATTTAGTAGAAGTGCAGGTCGAATTTACAACATTAACAGATTTTCCGCAATCTATAAAATTATGTGACGAAATAAGATTAAAATATATTGGGAATGTAAAACCCCGACCCGCAGCGACAAAACCAATGTATGTAGAAATACATATCGAAAAAGATGTCATTAGTTAACTTTCTTCAGCACCCGAAAGTTGAGGAAGTTATAAGAATACTTATTCGGAAGAATATTTATCTCCACTCCCTACCAGTAAAAACTAAAACAAATCATGTTCTGAAACTAAGCAGTGATGGGAGCATTTCAGTCCTAGATTACTATATGTTGACGACAGGCAAGGATGTAGTCCTTAAAGTAGACAGTGAATTTGATGGGAATATTCTAAAAATCATTAATTTGAATAAAGATTTAGTAGAAGTGCAGGTCGAATTTACAACATTAACAGATTTTCCGCAATCTATAAAATTATGTGACGAAATAAGATGTCGTGTTAAAAAAGGAATGTGTTACATAGTCCTACAAGGAGAAAATTTACTAGACGTGGAACAATTATAAAAGGCTTGCAAGTTTTATTTCAAATTGATCTTGTTGAAATGATACCATATGCAAAAGGGAATGATAACTACAAAGATATTTTTGTTTGTATAAACACATTTTCAAAATATGCTTAGGCAATTACACTAAAAACCAAAACAGCTAAAGAAGTAGTAGAAGCAATGAAATGTATACTATCATCAGGAAAGAAAATTACCCCAAAAAATATACAAACTGATCAAAGTACTGAATTTTATAATAATCATTTCAGAAAGTTAATGGATGAGTATAGATCAACCATTACAGTACCTATTCCAATGTAAAGAGTGCCATTGTGGAACGTTTTAATAGAACGCTAGAAAACAAGATGTGGAAAGAATTTAGTTTCAATGGTAATTATCGATGGATTGATATTTTGGAGGGGCTGGTAAACGAGTATAATAATACCGTACATAGTACAACGGGGTACAAACCTGCCAAAGTTAATCAAAGAAACGCGAAAACTATTTTAAAATCGATATATAACAATATTAAAGTTAGTGATCCGACATTAGCGAAATTTAAAATTGGAGATTTTGTTCGAATTAGTAAGCATAGGCATGTTTTCTTAAAACTGTATACCCCTATTGGACAAACGAGACCTTCACAATTAGTGAAGTTCAAAATACGTATCCAAGAACGTATGTATTGCAAGATTCGCAAAAACAAAATATACGGGGTGGCCTCTATGAATTTGAATTGAATAAAGTTTAAACATGTCGATGTTTACTTAGTCGAAAAAATTATACGTCGTAGCAAGAATAAAGTGCTTGTGAAATGACTCGGCATGCCTGCCTCACATAACTCTTGGATATCTAAAGAGAATGTCCTATAAAGGAAAATACGTATTTAAAGTATGGTAATAAAAAAAACATATGGGAATTGAGGAAGTACTTTATTTTATTATTTTATAACTAAATAACTAACATATATTGGGTTTTCTTTAACAATGAATTAACATGTTTTAGCATTATATACATTGCATTATATACATTAAAATAATATAGCCTATAATATTTTCATAGTTTCATATGGGAATCAAAAACTATTCTTGAGAGTTACATATTTCCGAAATCAACTTTTGCAAATTCTCTTTCTGTATCAACTCTATGGAAATCAAAACTATTTTTTAAAGTTACTTATTTCCGAAATCAACTTTTGCAAATTCACCTCCTGTATTAACTCCCCTATTTTCGAGTTTTCCCATGCCAACGTATTAACTTTGCCAGGGAGAATATATCTTTTATCATCTTTAGGAGAAAGAGCGACTGTATTCTTTAATTCGGTATACATGGTATGCAACTCTGATCGGAATATATACATCATCCTCATTATTGTTGCAGTGGCTTCTACTACATTCGTATAATCGCTGATAGACAATTTCTTATCTATGACATATTTCTTTATCCCCTTAGCTGTCTTTACCGTCTTGTTAAGCAGTTTAAGACAGTAGGCTGTAGAACCTGCTCCGTAAAAGCTTTCAACAATCTGTCCAGCATATTCATCTTTCATTTCCCCAGTTTAGGGGAAGAAGGACAAATTCCATGTACATTCTCTTGAGTATAGTTTGAAGTATAAAACATATGAGAATTATTTTTTATATCGTTACATACGTTGTAATTTTGCACACATATAACTCAGGAATTTGTGTCAGTAGGTATATCTTAATGAAACATCTGTGCCATATAAAGGTTTTAAAAAATTATAATGGGAATTATATATTACCATCTTATCTAACTCAAGAATTTCTTGTAAATCCAACAAATACAGGTTTCACATAATCTACACGTACTTGCGATAATTCAATAGCTACCAAAGAATCGCTAAATACTTTACACGACTTAAAATTTAATTTGGCGATATATGCTTCAGCACCTAATTTTTTATTAATAGTTTTCCAATGACTAACCAATTTTATGTTACCTCGATTAACTACATTCTCCATAGTCTTCCCAAAAGTACTATTAACCATTAATTTATAGAGCCATTATTCAAACATTGTTTTAAAGTTAAATAATGTATAACATAATTTGTTTTATTAGTAAGATTAGGTATTAATTTACCGTATTTCGAATCGGGCGGAATAATATGTTCCGGGCAGAAAGGGAAATCATTGTGTAAATCGTGAAGATTTGAAGGATATTCCAAATCTACTTCGAAAACATATCCAGTATCTCCATTTTCCTCTAAACTTTGCACATCTATTCGCTGTAACTCTTCATCCGATAACCATTGAAATCCTCCCGTTGGCAAATTAAACGTCATAGCGTAACCATACAAATTGGTAGCATCTAAATATAAAATACACTTTTTAGGTTCTAACGAGTCAAACTGAGGTAAATACTCATATTATTATTGGCAACTTCTCTTCTCTTGCTACACATACTCACACCACCACGTATACCTTCCTTAAAAAAATGAAATAAATCAGCGTCTGTTATCAGTTCTAAAGTAATGTCAATCATACGAAGCATAGCATCCCAACTCAATCCTGGGGATGTGAAATACTGGGCAGGATCTAATTTGTAATTCTTCATGCAAATATCTCGAATATTTTCAAAAATATCTGCTAGTAACAATACGTCTGACTGTATATAAATATCGCTGTAGTGACTTTGGCATTGAAATGACTTTGAAATGACATTGACTTTGAAATGACCTTGACCTTGAAATGACCTTGCCTTGACCTTCGATTCTAGAACCTCCTGTGTTTCAGCTGATTCTACAACCTCCTCATTAACCTTGGCCATCCAATCGATTCTAGAATCTCCTCCTCTGTTTCAGCCGATTCTAGAACCTCCTGATTAACCTTAACCCATGCTCATGCAAGGTCAAGGTTAATGAGGAGGTTCGAGAATCCGCTGAAGCCCTCTACTCCAAAGGACCATTCACTCTTCCGCAAATCAGGAACAATACATGGTACGCTAAAAATCGGCACCTAAGATTAGAGAAGCCGAGATCTCAGGAACAACTAACAGCTCGATAAGTTTCTCAGTATCACGCAGTCGAACGGGAACCAACACTGCACCCATACACTCACAAGACCTCCCATCAGCTACATGAATTTAAGTCGGCTCACCACACAGAACCACACCCCATCCTTGTAGACGTTAAAAACCAAGAGAACCTAAAATAATCCTAGAAACTCCGGAATCCAAAAATTAATGACCAAAAGTTGAAACTGAGAGATACGGCCGTTCATCGCCCTGAGCATGAGCTAATACGAAATCTAATAAAATATGTTGTTTTAACCTAGCTGGGTTCGAAGATTCCTCCTGAACCCTACGGGGTGGCTGTACATAAGCATCTACATACGTCTTGCGAAGCTCGAGTTTACGACCTATACTCTTAAGATCTTTTACGGACTTAATCTCAACCAAACCCAATTGACTCTGATAAAAGGATGCTAAATTCTTCAGAATAATGCGCAACTGCGTTTTCTCGGGAATTTTAATGGTCAACCTAGAGAAAAAATTGGACATCATCGAAATATACATACTAACGGGTCGATGGCCGCAGTGGTTAGGCGGCTGACTATCGTTGTGAGAACACGATAGGTGCCGGGGTTCAATTCTCTGGAGGGACGGTGACATTTTTTCAGAGAGTTTAATCCCGGATCGACTTGCCATTCGCTGTTGGGAGCAAAGCGATTAACAGCGCGGCATCATAAAAGGCGATATGATGCTGTCACAAAGCCAATGGAACACAACTTACACACACCAAAATACACATCAAGAGTTGCAGTGATAGCCAGACAAGTAATACAGCTTACGGAATCACTGCAACTAAGCACCCACCACACATAAAAAAAATGGATTCGGCCCCTGAGTACGTCGTCTAATTTCATCGAAGAGTTGCTCATCAAAATCTGGATGTTGAAATTCCTCCTTAAGGGCTACCACCAATTCATTCCACCTCGAAAGCGTTCTCCTAACCGCACGGTATCATACCGATGCACGACCTGAAAATAAATCTAGGGCCGAATCGAAAACGTGCTCTTTCGACACATTGCACGCACGCATCAACTCCGCAACGCGTTCTGAAAACCCCTTCAGGAAAGCTTAGCTGCCGATGTCTGTACATCTCCAATCACAGATCCCTCCAAAATCGTAGAATGTTCGCGCTTGAGCTTGGAGTTAAGCTTGGAAGAGAGGCTGACAACTGTCACTAACTTCCTTGATCTACTGGCACGCTGAGTTTCGTCAGTCGGCAAACTACGATTGAAACGCGCCATCGTATGCGCCAATTTCGTCCCAATCTTCCGACATTCTGAAGACGTGACATCACCTGTGAAATCCGTAATCAACCGTAATCAATCCGTTAACAATGCCTGAAGGGCCGCCTCGTCCTCTCCGAAGGCAAATGGATACACCGTCCAACCAAAACTTGAAGAAACTTCGAGCTTACGAAGCCTTCTCAAGGTCTTTCTCATCGAATCCACAGCCGTAAGAGTGGTCACACCGAGAATGCGCAATTCGTACGCCAACACTACCTTGCTCAACCTATTAACCTCCATTTTGAAGTGCATGGCCTACCAAAATCTAAGACAAATCGAAAAAACTTTTCTAGATACCTAAAAAGAATTAACAAAGGACAGTAAATTTGGTCCCCATATCCTATTGTATTTCAGAAATAGTCCCGCAGGCTCCTGTAAATCAAAAAGAAGTTAGAAATCCAATCCGAGTTCCAAAAAAAAAACAAATGGATACCTGAAAATTGAAAATTCAAATACCAAAAGCCGCAAAAAACTCGTAAAGCAAGCCGCAAGTTCGCTTCCACCAGAACAATATGGCACCCAAGAACGATATGGCTCCACGAAAACGAACAGGACCGTAAGTGCCTTTATGGCCTCACGTTGGGCGCCAAAAATCTATTGTGACGCCTTCCTAAAAGGTTAAACAATAAAGAAACGAATGCCTTCGACATAGGAGTCCCGCAGCTCCTTAAAGCTAAAGTTGTGATTGATAAATCGGAATCTACCTTTTTGAAGAGCTTGCCGTGATTTAGGGGTGCCAGCCGACTCGCGAAGAGGGACGAGGGTGAAATTGGTTTGCGACTGGGAGAAAATAAGGCACCACCTGTTTAAAATTATAAAAACCCCTATCTGGCGTAAGGCAAAAAGGAATCCTTCGTTCGAGTGAAGGTAAAATCCCGCAACCACAACTCAGGTAAAAGAAAAGGGAAAGAAAACCGAAACCAACAATAGTCTCGCCGCACACAAAGCACTCATTGAAAAAAAAAACGAGAAATAAACAAGTTATCAACATTTATTTAAAAATAATAATAATATTAACCAAGGTAACAGAACAAAAAGTAAGTATGTTGGATGCGTAATTAGCGTAGCCAAGCAAAACAACATTGGCCCAAAAGATAACAAAGTACCTACCTGAATAAGCCATATATACGTTAGATTAAAAAACGTATTTTACAAAAAAGTTAAACAAATTCACCTTCGGGTATAAGTGATACAGACTAAATCAACCTAAGTTAAGACGCAAAACACAGCCGCGTGTCGACAGGCGTAAACGTGTACAGGGCGCAAAGTAATTTACACAGAGAAAAATAATACACCAAAGGCTTAAATAATTCTATGAAATAATTTAACGCGGTAACAACGGCCAACAGAAGAAAAATAAATGACTAAAAATTACCATACAAAAAAACTGTGGCTGACAACAATAAAATTCTGGGTGACTGAAGGTCTCAAACCCCCAAAATGAAGTTTAAACATTACATAAATATTAAGTGAATATAAGCGTTATTCAAGGAGTACTATAAGGAACTATACCGAAAATTAACAAAGGGGTGATTCAATAACAAATTTCCCTTCCCACTTTATATCGGCTTAGAACGAGCAGCATTACACTGGCGTGTTTAGATTTTTTTTTTGTTTTTTCTATAATAGAAGTTTTTGTCCTCTTTTTCGTTTTTTATATAATAGTAATAATAACAACAATAATCGAAAAGGGTTTTCTCTTATGTACAAGGGCTACTACTTTTTATTGTCTTTAATAAATAAGGCTGTAGGCTATACCACGCAAGTAATCGAAAAGATTCAAAAGAAAGCCAATCTCTTTAAATAAAATAAGTTACGTATTGCTCCTGTAGCGGTGAGATCATCTTAAGATCAGCATTAGATCATGATTCTAAGATTTTTACTAGAATATAGATTTTGCTTAGTTAATGCATTTTTATAATATAAAAACCATGTAATTAGAAATTCAGATCAGTTGTAATTACGGAACGCTGTAATAAATACACTTTAGATTGTGGTACTGTTCGTAAATAAAGATTTTTTAAAGTTTTTCTTTCCAAAAACTTAACTCATAAAAATCGACACATGTATAGATGGTCTAATTCCATGACGGGATTAAGCGTAATTATACTGAGTTCATTTAAATGGTCTGATTCCATTAGGCATAATTGTACTGACTTTATTTTAAAAGAATGTTAATTTCTTGAAATGCTTATTGCATCTTAATGACTAAAGATTACAAAGACGGAATTAAACGTAATAGTTCGGGGTTTATTATAAAAGATTGGCAATCTCTCCAAATTTTTTATTTCGAAAAAGTTCGTGCAGTTAACATCGTAAAATGACTGCTGAATTTGTTTTTAGTGAAAGGGAAGTTGTTTTTTGATGGCCATTTATATCAAAAAGACAAAGGTGACAAAAAAAAATTATTGGAAATGTGACTATTATTACAAAATAATATGAAAAAAAACTGAGAACATAACAATATTGCAGATGCCAAAAAAGTAGAAAAAACTAAATTTTGTTGTAAGATACGTGAAAACGCGATAAATACCCAAATCGCACCACATCATATCGTCTCTACTGCAAATTTGGATAAATTAAACCAGTCTCACAGCAGCATGTTTGCTTAAAGTTTGCAGCTTGAAAACATTTATTGAAATATTAAAACTGATAAGAATACATTTATATTATATACAATGTAATAATAATAACTTTTTTATAATGGTGGGTGCTTAATTTCAATGACTCCATAAATCGCTTGTCTGGCTATCAGCAAATCTCGCCATGTAGTTTCAAACAATAAGTTGTGTTCAAATGGATTTGTGACAGCATATCGCCTTTTATGATGCCGCGATGTTAATAAACTTCCGTTCCCAACAGCGAATGGCAAGTCGATCCGGGATTAAACGTTGAAAAATGTCAATTCCTTCCAGAGAATTGAACCCCGGAACCTTTCGTCTCTCACAACGATAGTCAGAAACGAATAAAAACACGTATTTAAAAGATAAGGCTTAACAGAGGCCTTGAACATTCCGAGGTTTCGAAAAGATTACATTAGAGCTAACTTTTAAAGCTTTTACAGCTTTATACTCCGGTCCGCGTTCATATAAGGAGGTTCTAGAGCTGATTCTAAGCAAATCTGAGCCTCTAGATTTTGCATAGAGCTGTAAATTACTATTTTACAAAAAGCAAACAATTGTTAAAGGCAAAAACCAATTTTTGTAAATACAGACATGGCAGAGGAACGCTGTAACTCCCTAAACAGTGGATTGTGGTACTGTTCGTAAATAAAGATTTTTTGACAACATTTCACGTACAATGTGCTTAACTGAACGGAAAAAATCGTCATGTATAGATGGTCTAATTCCAGAATATTAGGTCATATTTTATACGTGTACATTCATTAAAACATTTTTTGTATACCATTATGAACTTTTTCACGAATATTCAATATTGAATAGTAACAATTATTGAAATTGAATTGAAATTAATGACTAAAGTTTCCGTTTCTCAGAATTAAATAAAGTTTGCAGATTATTTAGATTTACTAAAACGATATAAATTCCTCAAGTTCTTACTACTTTCTCGAACCTTAGCATTAACCCAACTAGCCTTGCGTTTATCTTTTTAACAGTTGATGAAATAATATGTATACGTGTCCAAAAACAATTTATATTGAGAGTTAACCAATTTTTCACTAAGAATTGCATCCCAGTTCTCTGACCTCAGCAAAAGCAAGAATTTATTTATGTTTGCTTCACTAAAACTTCGACATTCGTAAGTGATACTGTTGACATTGAAATCAGTAAGAAATTTTGCCATCTGATACGTATGATCCGACAGAGAAGTAGTAGCATTCACCACATGTTCATAGATATTATCTCGGCTGTTTGTAAATATATTATTGGAAACCTCGGATCCAGGCACGGTCTCGCTACTAAACTCTACATTAAAATCGCCGCTCACCACCACGAAACTACATTTATCAAATGAAGCTGCTAGAAGATCATCTAGCGAATATTGAAAGTTACGTACACAGATAAACATATAAGTACAATCATTTAATTCTATGTGACAACATCAATATTCAAATTCCTTATCAATACATGGCACCCTACTAACTACAATACTCCTAGACCCCAACCAGTGCATGGTATAAATACTAACACCCCCACATTTATAGGTTCTTCTACAATACACACAAGACAAACTATAACCATCGATTGTAGTTGCCTCCGCCTCATCATCGTCGATACACCAATGCTCAGAGAAACACAACACATCCGGAAAATTTAATGTTGAGGTGGAATATCGTCAGAAGCCTTTCCCCGTTGAATCCTTTATGTACGCCTGCTACGGATATAGATGAATTAGATTGGTTCGTGGGTGTAAAAAAGAATTGATATTCATCTGCTGATTTACATCAATCCCGTCGCCGGAACCTGTAGAACCATAACATTTTGTACCGTTGAGCCCGCCAACAACAGCCGCGATACAGTAGAGTAGTCTGTGTTTTTCCCTCTTTCCTATATGTAATCCGTCGAATGCCATATAAGTAGCATCTAATACGGAGTTTATATCGAGGAAAGATGCTGATTGCCCATCCCTAATATCCTGAACAAAACTATACAATTTGCGATTTGCTTCATAAACTAAGTCGTTGTATACAACCCTATTGCAACCGTAGGATACCGACAAGATAATTAAGTTGGTATTTAAAAGATTGTTTACCAGAGTCGCTAACACGTTATTTTTTATAGACATACCGCACAGGATGTTGTTGGTTCCTGCCAAAACCACAACATAATCTCAAGGAGTAAACAGTCTCGTTAAAGACATCATCAACAACAGCCTCAAATCTGGCATTTGGTTTAAATATAACTTCTGTTGAGTATTTATTACCAAATAATTTTTCCGCAATGCAGCCCACGTTCCTCAACTGGCTATCGCCCAGGAACAACATCCTTGGTTTTTTGGAGGAGAAAACTCCCTTTTAATTACTTGATTTAAATTTGTCATTCTTACAGCCAACACTTAAAGCCTTTGACGTTGAATTAGTAGTTGAATCAGGGTTAAGAACTGATGTTTGGACGACATTATCCATAGTACATAAGTTCTGCATCTGTCTGCACCTCCTTGTCAATCAACTGTTTGCTATTATTGGAATTAAGTGGTAACATTTCCATTCCTCTATTTACATCTTCAAGTAAACCATTTTTCTGTACTAACTGCTTATTCAGATTTTGCATCTTAAGCATTAATGTGTCTTTCTCATTTCGTAATTCCATCAATTCATAATCAGCCAGCTTATTTCGTAGATCATTAACTATATCAAAGTCAATATTTTCAAGTTTGTCGCAGCCACTCACCACCGTTATGTAGCTATTATTTGATTTTGTTTGTAGAGCCCTTACAGAAGTATCTGAATTGAGATCTTGTTGAATAGCTTGCCATCGTTATGAGTAATAAAGACCTATGTATATATGACAGAAAATGGAAATGGAATGCAGGGTATGCAAAATTGGAAAGGTGAAACGAATTTTTTCGCACCCATGGGTCCGTCAAGATGACTTACAAATAGTACCACACAGAGTATAGACCGCGGATGCAGGTGACGAAAGAGGGACCGAGATGGACAAAGGAAAGGAAAAGAAGAACAACAGGACAAAAAGAGGCAGTGTTTTGTTGCTCTATCGATATACTACAATTATTTACAAGTCCATAGACATAACTAATTGCAAACCCTGGACACTACAGTAAGCACAACGGAACGAACATCACTCTAAATTACCTCACACGAATTTTAGATTCTGATAGTATAGTGTATAGACGAGAAAGAATAAGGTTAACTAGCAAAAAACCACGAAAACACGGAGAAAGGCGCGGTCACGTCCGTCCGTCCGTCCGTCACGGTACAGGTGCTCCGGCCTTGCCGTTCCATCGAAGTGACAATATTTTTCCACAAGAATACACATTAACAAAAAATGGACAATTTTTTTTGTGGGACGTTTCTGGATCAAATGACGACAGAATGCTGATTTTTAGTACAAAAAGAAATATTTCACTTTTATCTGAAAGCGCACATTTGTATGCAGACGAGACATCTAAAATAGTGCCACACTTGTTTTGTCAACTGTTTATGATACATGGATTAATTACAAATATTTCAATTCCATTAATGTATGTACTGTTACCAGACAAAACAAAAAATACCTATATTCGTGTACTACAAAAGTTATTTTTAAATTTTGTGAATTCGCGCCAGTTTTCTATTGGTAGTTGAATGTGCGTTGTAAAGGACGACCAGTATCCGCCATAACGAAACGTACTAGCCACAAATGACGACGATGTAAATTGGCATTAAATAATGTTTAAAACCAACAAGTGTTTCATAGAGTTTACAATAGTCTTTGACAAGTTTTATACAGTCCACAGCATGGAGTGTCACCTATTGCCATCCTCACGGATTTCGAAACTGGCATGATAAGTGCTTTTGCCGAAGAATTTCCAGCTTCCAAGCATTGTGGATGTTTCTTCAATTTTTTACAGTGCATCCTTCGAAAAATTCAATCAGGTCTAACGAACCAGTACAAAACCGATACGGAAATTGCTTTCAAATTGAAGTTACTGCCCACATTAGCATTTGTGCCCACAGCAAATTTAGTCGATGCGTTTGAAACCCTTTGTGAGGAGAATATATTGCCTGATGAAGATGAATTGTCGACTACTTCCAGGACACCTGGATTGGACGCCCGCAAAGACGCCATCATCGCCTATCACCACGATTTCCCCATGGTATGTGGAATTCTTATAAGGTTGTGGTAGAAGAACTACCAAAAACGAACAACTCTATAGAAGGATGGCATCGAGAGTTTGAGACGCAAGTTTCAGCAGACCATGCTAATATATGGAAGTTCGTAAAAGCCATAACGGATACAAACTCTACATGAAGTTCAGATAGAGCAGTACCTAGGAGGCGCTGCAGGTCCCCCCGCTCGTAAAAAGCACCGTGATTGTGCTGAACGAATAGCAACTCTTGCAAATAATTTTGACAAGAGAAATCTTTCCAATTACTTGCGTGGTATAGCTCACAACCTTACTTATTAAGACAATAGAATTGTAGATAATTATGACGAGAAAAGCCTTTTCGATTATTATTGTTATTATTACAATTGTACAGGGTGGTTCATCGGGAACTGCAACGATCAATTGTGGGAAAACTATAGCTAGGAATGATCTGAAATTTTGGCGCTATACTAAAGTCGATGGGGGCCATTCGCCCAATATATTTTCAAGATACCGGCACTCCGGGGTATATCGAAAGTAAGCACCAACTTCGTAATTTTAAACGGAACGTGCTGTATATTGTCACGTTTTTGGAGTCTACGTGAAATTCTAAATATATTTAATGTATAATGTCATACACCTAAGTCCAACTTTTTTGATTTATTGACATTCTAATGTTAAATTTGACGTTTGCAGGCAGATGATCAATTGTACTTATTCCATATAAGGAGAAGTTCATTATTTAATTTGAAGTAAAATCTCTCAAGTAGATGACCTAATTAAATACTATTTGTATAAAATTGTTACCATTACTACTACAGAGTGTGCGAAATATACGCCTGAAAATGAAATCGGAAAAATTACCGAAAGTATTTTTTTTTAATGGAAAGTGGCAATTTTCGTAATTTTATCTTGTTCGGCATTAAAAATAAGGGTTACTTTGTATAAGCCTGTCTATTACAAAAATGAATAGTTTTCGAAATATTGACAAGTGAGTATTTTTATCTTCTACAATACATAGCTACTATTTGCATTAGTTCTTTTTTAATTAGTTAGCCAGTATTTACAAAATTATAAATTGTCAGTTGTGGAATAAAGATCATTTACCTTATAATAATTACAGTAAGTCATGCCGGGGCGCTTAAATTATCCAAAGAATGATTATTGAAATTTGTTTATTATTTATGCGGGATGTAATAAAGTTATTTCAAGAACATGTGATACATTTGCAACTCGATATCCGCAGAAACGGAAACTGTCTTACAATTCGTAAGTAGTTAAGTAAATCAATTATTAATAACGAAAATAATGAAACGATCTGCGTAGAAACCTTAGTAATACACGCAATAACTAATTAGAAAGAATTATTTTTATAAATGCTCAAACTGGCGCCTTTGAACCTCGAGATATTTTTCGCACCTAATTCGTTATTGTCCATGAATGGCTTTTTTTATTGACTGAGGATTTAGATTTTCCAATGCTCTTCTGACACGGGCATTGCAATCGTTTATATTGGTTAGGGCAGTGTTATATAAGCGCAAAAACCAACCACGATTACCGAAAAGCCTAAGTGAAACAATATGCAATTTGGAAGAAACCGACATAAATAATAGCCTAAAATAGTAACAGAAGATTTTGAACAAGCTGTACATAGCGCAGTGACTGCAACATGGAATGAGTCAAAAATAATTGGATGCCGGTTTCACTTGGGACGGGCCTGGTTTAGAAAACTACAAAGCATTTGTTTAACGAAGAAATATGAAAATGAAGGCAGTGAAATAGGGAAATGTTTACAATATATTTTTGGATTGCCGTTCTTGAATTCAAGTGAAGTAGGAGATTGCTTCTCATTTGATTAGATTAATATATGTTTTTTTGACCGTTATGTACTTATCTTTTAATTCCTGATTTATTTCCACTTAGAGGTCAATAAAACAATAAATAATTAAATACCAATTTATTCCATAACATATAATAATATGTTTTCGTTAAATAACTTCTTCAGTGGAAGAAATTGACATTTAATATGTGTCAAATTACTAATAATATAAATATAAATTGCCATGCCTATCAACAAAATTATCTAAAAAACAAAGAATAAATTGGTATTTAATTAGTTATTGTTTTATTGACCTCTAAGTGGAAATAAATCAGGAATTAAAAGATTTGATTTGATGAAAGATATGCCGAACGTCGAACGTGTTAGTACATTCTCTGATTACTTGGTAGATTTTTATATTGGCGGAGATACGAGATAGTTGTTTAATAAACATATGCAAAATTAATTCGTGTACAGACTTCCTTTAGAATAAAAACCTAAAATTAAACTTAACTGGTCATACTTGGAATCCATACATCACAATTAAAAGACAAATTTGTGAGGATTAAAATGAATTAACAGTGCGGTGAACGGTTAGCAATGAAAGATCACATAGTGGAACGCGCGGGAAACCAAGTACATAAAAGATAGGATTTGTTAATTGGGGGTAAGGTTGTCAAAATTTAGTTACTAAGGTACCTACTTATGTCAATATGTAAAAATAGTTGGGAAGTGGCTGGGAAATTTAAACGTGATACTAATCAGAATCAATAATTATAATTGTGGAATTTAAATCAGTAGGTTTGGAATTGTTGACATGTCGAGCCTTTTCGTTAATGTTACATAATAAAGTGTAGATATCGCTGAGCTTATCCAAATCGGTTCTAAGATCCATTGTAGTAGTAGTGGTTTGCAAGTAATACATTTCCAGAAACATGCGCTTCCTGTAGTTGTTTTCAGTTGCAATTATAGAAGGACTATGAAAGTCAATTGAATGTCTATTGTGAAGACAGTGGGATGAAAGAGCAGTACTATTCGAGTTTTTAGAACAGTCTCTTCTATGTTGGTAAATGCGGTTTTTTAACTATTGACCGGCAGTACTTATATATTCGTGTTCACAGTTCCTGCAAGGGATATGGTAGATGACATTAAACTGTAGCAATAACGGGGTAGTGTCCTTTACTGTAGAGAAGACAGACCCTACGCTGGTAGTATTATAAAAAGCCAAGTTAGTGGTAGGATATTCAAGAAGTAACTTCTTAATTTTATCCGAACAGTATGGTATGTAAGCGAATTTAACAAATTTGTATTGAATACTAGCTGCTTCCTTCTGTCTAGAAAAGTATTGATTTAAATATTTAATGTTTTATTGTTATGGGTACCACCCCCCGTGCCCCGCCCATCCCGTACCGCAAAATGTATGGGAAAATGAATTTTCTTAATTTTTTTTTCGGGAATATTTCGGGAATTTTTTTGGGTATTCTTCTTGTTTGGCCGGAGACCAGTCCGAAATTCTGCGAATCATCAAAATCGGTCCAGGCGTTCTTGAGTTATAAGATTAGTAACTAACGTCACTTTCTTTTATATACAGGGTCCGGCACTGAAACTTTCTTTTTTCAAAGGTAAAAAATAAAAGTATACATTGTACATTTTAAGATTCTCTTTTATTAGCTTTATGCACTAACATGGGAAGTTTGATATTAAACAGTTTTAAAAAGAATATTTGGCAAGTGTCCACCGTTGCTGTCGATGCATTGTTGTACCCGCGTTCTAAAGTGCAAGTGGACTCTATCCATCATAGCAACCGGTATGTTGACTATTTCATCACGAATATTGTTTTTAATGCTTCCAGAGTTGCAGGACGGTTGTTATAGACTTTCGATTTGAGGTAGCCCCATAAAAAAATCACATGGGCCTAAATCTGGCGAGTGTGCGACCCACGAGATGTCACCTTCGTTGGAGATAAATCGTCCTGGAAAATTCTCACAAAAACACGCATTGAATTTCGTGATGTGTGGGCAGTCCATCTCGCTGAAACCATACTTCGCCAACAGCAATATTTTCAAGAGCTGGTAGAAAGAAACTGCCAATCATGGCCACATAACGCTCCGAATTTACCGTTACCGTGCGATTGTCCTCCTCGAAAAAATGTGGCCCAATAATCCCTACACTTGATATCGCAGCCCAAACTGTGACCCAATCCGAATGAAGAGGCCTCTCATTAACTTCCCTGGGATTGATATCGCTCAAATAACGCATATTTTGCTTGTTAACACACCCTGAGATGTGAAAATGTGCCTCATCGCTGAACCACACAATTGCGCCAGGAGACAAATTGTGAAGAAGTTTGATGCTGCTTATCGTGAAATCAAATCACGTTCGGAAAGCTGTTGTGCGACTACCATTTTATATGGATGAAAGTGAAGGTTGTCGTGAAGCTTCCGACGAGTGGAACAATCTGACAACCCCAGGGCAGCTGCATGTTTTGAAGCAGAGCGTCTAGGAGATCGCAAAACTGAATCTCGTACTGCCTCGATGTTTGCAGGTGTTCTAACGGTCCGTGCTGCTCCTGGTCTCTTGCCGAACACATTTCCAACCGCCCTAAAGGCTTCCACCCACGATAAGATGGATCTCCAGGCAGGGACAGTACCTCGAGGAGGAATATTGCACCGTAAACGCAACGCGCGCTGCACTGCGACGATCGACTGGCCTCGTGAAAAGTAGGTTTCTACTGCAAACGCGCGTTGCTCTCTCACCCAAAGCATTTTGACCACTGACAACATTTGACAAACAAATTCCCACATCAACGTTCTCGACCAAAAACATTACCGCGCCACAACTAGTTCCAGTAGTGCCACTACGTCTAATTGAAAAAGGAAAGTTTCAATGCCGGACCCTGTATATATAGATTAAGAGTATTAGTAATATTATTGGGGGAGGCGGTATTAGAACGGACGTGTATTGAAGGTTGTGGGGTGGATTGTTGTGATACATTCAATTTAATGGTTTTCTTTACTGCGCATTCCGCACTTTCGGCAACACACCATTCTCTCATCTATACAGTGATCGCATCGCTTCTCGAGCACGCACAATGTTGGTATATGCAAAAGTCCGTCGCCTGTTTCAGTTTATTTGCTGGTTTCCAGATCATAGAACACAAACAACTGATCTTTAAACGCTGGCTGTTTTGTGCCTACAGGCATATAACACAGATGCCTGTCTGATACATGTTTTTTACACACCTTACAAAATATCTCACCACAGGTGTGTTGGTGGTCGATTTTAACTCTCTTGAGGCACTTGTCACACCGCCGAATTTGCAAGCACATTTTGTCATTTTGTCGGACGTAACAATGCTCACCGCGGAAAGATATGTTACATTCGCTATATTTAACAGTCTGGTCGATGGCGGTGAGGAATCTTAACAGTGGTAATACTTACACTAAAGGTTTCGGTACACAGCCCCATCGAGTTCGACTGGTAAACTTTCAGCACGGTATCCCACATATGACCGAAGCTCGCCTCTGATGTATCTTTAAAATTTACCTAGTCTTGTCGCCTACTGAAATCTTTCGAACAAAAGGTGAAGCTCACCTTGCCTGTGTTGTTCAAATCTTCTGCACTATTGTCAACAATCTCATTGATGTCGCCCTTTATCCTTACGATGGTGTCTTCCTTCATTGATACCGGGCGAATTTTGAACTCAATAGTGCGTCCCTGAAGATTCAAACGGTGGATTTTGTTATACGCGACCTTTATTATAATAAACTTTGCCATTATCTACAAATAAATCCAAAACAATACTATACATATGTGTATTCATCCGCTTATGGGGATGGAAATTTGTAAATATATGTAGTGTCGTAAAACAGTACTTACTTTGAGAGAGATGTGGATGGATTCTGAAATGTATCAAATATTGAATATCGACTTAGCGACACGCTCACTGTACTCACACCTAAATCTTAAGGCAACGCGGTCCGGCCGAAGGGATGCGTGGCTGAATAGGGGATTAGTCTGCGAGGACCTCAACCTTGGGTCATTCTGGGGATCCCCATTGTATTTACCCCTCCATCCTACATGCGGGGCTCTGTAGAGGTGGACTGTTATTTCCCTAGCTACTCTTGGGATTAATCATGGGTAATTTTAAACAAAAAATAGAACGGGATGTTACCGCACAGACCTTATCAGTGTAACTGGAACCAAAGAAAGGAAGACAACCCTTTCCTGGACTATAAAAATCTGGAAGTCTGGACTATCCAAGGTGGAACGGCCTCAGCCGAGGAGGCGCATTCTTAAGCAGGGCTTGACACCTGCGGAAGCCAGTGCAAAGGTCGATCGGCAAAAGCAAGAAAGGGAGGAGGCCTCACAATCAATAACGGCAGAGACGAGCCATGGCAAACGGGGCAGTGAGCATATCTCACCTGCCCAAGCGTCCGGGCACAAAAAGAGGAAAACTAAACCCTCTACCTCCGGTCCAGCAGGCGGAGTTGGGCAAGCTATCAGCTATGCTACTGCTGCCAAAAGTAGGGATAGTATCAGAGAAATACCGTCAACTATGGATTGACGCTGCTCTGCTGTTTTCGCTAGAGGAAGTTGTAGTGGAGGCAATGATGGAGAGTATAGTGCGGGGTCTATAGTTCGCCGGCATACATTTCCGTCAAGGTGTAATGCTGGTAGACTGCGAGACTGAGCAAATACTTAACTGGCTCTACTAGTTGGTAAGCTGTCTTCCGTCGAACCAAAACTGGTGACGAGGAAAGCAGATGACTTCCCCAAACTCAAAGATCATAAACGCTAAAGAAAAAGGACACGGCCAGATTCCCACCATTAGAATTGACCCCAAATCATGTGATTTTGGCGAAGAGATGCCAAATCCATTATAAGTTTGGTAGAATCTCCGTGTTGGGGCTCAAGAGGAGCCAAGAAAAACCAGAGAAGAAAGAGACTACCTCCGACACCTCTGTGACCGCAGTAGAGATGCGGGAGACCAGCCAGCTAAGCTCACCCGCCTCTTGAGGTATACTTGACGACATCAACCTAGATGACGTTAGGAGCGAGTCCCGAATCGGAAGGAAAAGACATTCCGACACCGCAGCCAACTGTAGAACTGGATGGACTTGGCTCTCCATCCGACTAGCTGCCTTCATCAGGTTAATGCAAATCCACTTACAGCATGCGAGAGGAGTTTGTGCTGTGGCTGCAAGAATGTTCGCAATACATAACCTGGGACTCGTAATGATATAAGAATCTTGAGTGAATCGAGGGCAGATGAAAAGTACGTCAGGTAAATACTCACAGGTAATACAAAATCGCAGGCAGGATCACCTTCGAACCTACATCCTAATTAGAACCAACGTCAAATACATGTGTGTTCCAGAACTTATGACTCGGGATCTGGCATCAGTCATGATACACCTCGATTTTGAGTGCAGAAACCGAGTCATTGGAATTGTCTCTGCATAGGTACTTCGCCGACGACGGGACAACACCACCGCGTTCGGAAGCGAGGGAGCTAGTGAGGTATTGTAGCAGGAGGAGCCTATCGCTGGTGGTCGGCTGTGATGCCAATGCGCACAACATCGTGTGGGGAAGTACTGACCTCAATCAAAGAAGTAAATCCTTTTAGAATTCTTGCTTGTAATTCCCAAATCCTTAACGTGCGCAACGAACCAACGTTTGTAACAAGGGTAAGCAGGGAAGTACTAGATGTAATATTTAGTAGTTTTGGTCTGAGTAGCATGATTAAGAACTGGAAGGTCTCAAATGAACCCTCCCTTTCAGGCCACAGGATCATAGAGTTCACTTTAGAGGGATTTTACTCATAAACAGACCGTGATCTGTATAAAGCCCGTTTAAGGGATAACCTGAACCAGCTAAACACACTCATGGGGTACTGGTACTTCTGGGGGTGCACCAGCAGCCGACCGACCGTTAGGTATGCGACGTTCACGGAATACTCACACTCCTCAGGACCAAGAGGGACAAAAACGAACTGCCCGCACGAGACCTACTTTTCCCGGAGAGGACCGGAAAATCGGTGGGCTCCTCTCCCCCGTGCTACCCGCGTTGGACGGGTCACCGCTGGAGACGCTTTAGCAAACTCCTACCTCACATCTAACCCCACGGAGCCTAGGCCTCCTTGCGGATGGCAACTATCGACCAAGCGTGGGAAACGGAATCTGGCCGTGAGGTACAACCAGCCCGCCCATGAATTAAACCTGAACTACGGGGACGGTCGGGCCAAAGCCCTACCCCAAAATGCCAACCGTGCATAACTCTTTTGGCCCTCCGGCATCGAGTTACCGCGGCAGCTACAGTGACACCGTAGGGTCCCAGAGTCACCGAGATGTTTTAGGATGAAACCGAAGGTTTCCCCAACCAGACAACCAGCGGCCGGGCTACTCTTCGGCGAACCGACTTTTGTCCTCCCCTACTATCTTCGCCAAATCCTCTCGCCACGCCCGTTTCCCTATGTGTGGCAACCCAGGATGGGGTAGTGCAGCTGCAGAGTTCTCAAAGTAAGTGCCGTAGGGTGCCTCACTTACCCACCGTATATTCCGACAGTTAAGCGATCGGATACAAGGGCGTATGCCCATGCCTACGCCAAAGTATCCTCCCCTATATACGAAGCCTACTCCCGCCACGCCCATTGCCCTGAAACTATGAATCAGGGATTGGATAGTGCAGCCGCAGAGTTTTAAAGATAGACGCCATAGCGTGAACGCCTACCCTATATATATAACCAGCTAAATATAGGCGGGACTACACGCCTCCTCAAGCTCGAACAAGATGTAGAGTGCCTCAGCGAGGCGATAACAAAAGCCTTTGTAGCTAGTTGCCCGCCAACCTCGGGGAGGCAAACCAAGGACAGTCTCTGTTGAAGCCGAACTCTGGCAAACCGCACTCCCAGCACTCCTGCAGAAAGGCCAGGAAAAAGTAATAGGTACAAGATTTAGTAAATATAATGAGAAGCAGTCTGGCGTTGGCATATATACCCAAAAGCTGGAGAAGGGCAAAGGTCACCTTCATAGCAAAAATTGGGAAGAAGCATGGGACATCGAGAATTTGAGTTGGATTAATATTTTAAATTCTTGGATTGCCATTTTAGTTTCTGATGCAATATTAAAATGACAAAAATACACCATGGCACGTATTTAAAACGAAATATGTTTATTCAAGGGAATTTTGAAGATGCCTAGCGATATGAATTAGCTTATACCATACTATATAAAAAGTCCGTAGAAGTATGTAGCCCACTTTAAAAGCATGCTATATTACGAGGTTACAACATATTCAGCAAAACAAATCAGTAGGGGAGACCGGGGCACAGTGGTCATGTTTTTGGAAAAATCGTAAAATTTTCGAGTACACACTACAAAACGAAACAAAAAAATTATATTAAAAAACAATGCAGTGTTGCTTATTGGAATACATTATTATTTAACAAAAAAAAAATCACTGAATTTTTTATTGACACTTTCTAAATAAAAAAATAAGTGACCACTGTAGCCCAGGGATGGGGCACATTGGTCATGTTATCAGGGCACAGTGGTCACATACATGGTCGCATTCCTTCCATGTAATTAAATCAATACAGTGTAGTCAGTAATAAGTAGTAAAGGATTAACATATTTTTAGCACAAAAAAATAAGTAAAAATAGAAGATAAAACACATTTTGTAATTAAAATTTAGCATACATTGTATGCGTCCAAATTAATCATAAATCTGAAAGAACTGCTTGTTCTTGCAGTTCCCCCAGTTTTCACAGGCTGGGGCAATACAAGCTCAAGATCATCGCGAGAAACACTCGCAACATCTTCTACAGCCGGGAATAAAAATTTTTCATTTTTTTTCTTAAAAAATTAATGATACATTCATCTTGAAGAATTTCCTTTATCTGTCCGACATAATATGTTATTGTCTTTTTTGTGGCAAATTTAACTAACACAAATCCATCGACTTTTAGGTCTTCACAGGGATTTGCCTCTTCGCTTTCACTGTCGTTACTGTCATCACTGTTTGTTTTTGAAAGTTCAGATATTGTTTCAGAATCACTTGACGAACTTGGGTCAGTTTTTTTTATCTGTGATTGAAATATTTTTTTTAACCGTTATCTTTGCTTTCTTTGTTATTTTTAAATTTTCATTTTCGGCTATTTCATCCCTTATTGGTGTGTCTGTCAATATCTGAGATTTCCGTTTTTTTCTCCCCTTTAGTCCGCTGTCATTTTTCTGAGCTTTAGGATAAGGTTGTATAACATGTGGAGGTATAAACTGAGAAGGAGGTGTTGTCTCTCTCTCATTCATGTAGTGGCTGTTAGCAGGTGTTTCCGAACAACTTGTACTAGGTGTATCCAAGCTGGTGCTTTTCGATCCCAAACCCCTTTCGGTTGCTTCACTTGGAGTCATATCCGTTACAGATGCAGCTAAAAATTCACTGTCGTCAAAAATGTGTCTGTTAAATGGATATAGTCCAGTTTTCCGAAAGGCTGATATAATGTTGTTCGAGGAAAAAGCCAGTGGATAAGCCTGTCCAAGTATTTCGGGAATATCGTATATCGTAATTCGTTTACCGGGGTGATGTAGCAACCAAGCTCTACAACCGTCGTTGTAGTATTTTTTAATGGACCGTATACACAACGGTCCAGGGGCTGTAGTCGGTGAGTTGTATGGGGCGGAAAAGTTAGTAAAATGACATTATTTTTCTTAGCATAATCTACAGCCACTAAAGATATATGTGAATCATGGTTATCCATTATTATTAAAACAGGCTTTTCCTTTGTTGGCGAAGCATGTAACACAAAATGTTGCAAGTATTTTAGAAAAACATCTTTGGAAATCCAACCAGACGGAGTTGCGGCACTTACAGTTCCATGGGGAGCACCTTTGATCATGAAATCCTTAAAGTGAACCCTAGGAAAAATTAATACTGGCGGTATACTGTTTCCTAAGGCATTTATTGTTCCACACATAGTAATCAGAGTGCCTCTTTCTGCCGAAGTCAACTGACCAACTTGTTTCTGGCCTTTGGTTGCTAAAACTTTAATAGAATCTTGCACAGTGGTTAAACCGGTTTCATCTGTATTGTATATACTTTCTGGGCGAAAATGAAAACGTTGAAGCAGTTGCTCATATTTATCAAAAAAACTGCTAACAACAGGTTTGTTAAAGCCTATGGCACGTGATATTGACGTTGACTCGGCAGTTCGTATAGATATGTTTTTGTTCCTCGTTAGAAATGCAGTCAGCCAGTCTTCTCCAGCCATTCTGTTTTTCGACCAGGAATCTGGGACTGGTATATTATTAGCTGTAGCTAAGTCATAGGCCAAAGCCCGTGCTGCTTTTGGGGGCATACCATGATGGAGTTTTGCACAAGTTTGGAGGTAATCACACAAAATCACTTCTTGTTGGTCTGAAAAGATCTTTCTATTATCATACCGTGGACTTAATCGAGGAACATCTTCCACAGAAGCAGAATCCCAGTCAATTTGGAGATCCTTGCATTTTTTAACATAACGAGTTAGTGTTGTTCTAGCAATCGAATATCGCGCAGCAGATGCTTTTATGGATAAACCTCCATTAAGAACGGATTTAACAGCTTCAAACATTACATGCTCTTCTGTTAGCCCAATATTCGTTTTTCTCTTTCTATGGCGAACCATGCTTAATTCTGAAATATAACGAGATATTTTTTAGATTCGAATGGAATTGCTATTGGCTTGATATTCTATCGGGGCACAGTGGTCACTCATTGCAAGCAAATAAAGCAGTGACCGCTGTACCCCTAATGATTCTGACCAATGTACCCCAGATATAACCCTCAAACAAATTATCAAGAAAACATGTAACCAGAAAGCAAACTAGCCGAAATTACCTGTGAACTTATTGATGGAAATGCGAGTCTAACTGATCCACACAGCGGTGTTCCAATTTGCACTAAAATAATCTGTTTATGCGAAAAATATCCACTTAGCAAATTTTTACTTTACACGCACCTTAACACAAGCAGTCAAATAAACCACAATGCCGCAAACTTTTAGCAATTATATTACCGACATAACATCGCAGGTAAGTATACCCATTCATTCATAGATGGAGGTACTTCTACAAGGATTTACAGAAAAGTTATTGTTAAGTGACCACTGTACCCCTATGACCACTGCGCCCCGGTCTCCCCTACCTTTTGTACGGTAGTATTTTACAGTAGATATTTACACATTTACTCCGTGAAGCTTTTAGTATATTTGGGTGTTCTATAAGAATGTACAACATTTGACATGCAATATAAGTGAATTGATATTTTGTCAGAAGTTTCTTTACATACAATTCATAATTCTGTAAGAGTACAATTTAAAGTGAATTCGATGAGAGGCTAGAAATCCCTCGCTTATAATATATATTACAGTCGTGATAAGAATGCGATGCAAATTCAATAAAAAGTGAGTGACTCGCGAGAAGAGTCACGTTCGATTCGATCACTGATTTTATTCATTTTGGGGATATATTGCTTAGTGCGAAAAGTTTAGAGAGTTTCTTTTATTATTTCTGCAATACATTGACTGAGAGTATTTGGGGGCCAAGGCACGTATTAAATTACTAGAATGTTAACATTACATACTAGATTATAAAGAGCGCTCAATGTCTGTTTCAATTGTTTTATATAGAATATGTAAATAATGGCAAAAGTACTTTTAACCAAAACCTTGTATAACCATTTAAACAAAGTTCACAAACAACGTATCTGGAAAATATGGCAGCTTCACCTGTTTCGGAACATTTATATTTTTTATAATTTCTAAAGATTCTTTAGATGTTAAGCAATATAAAGTGTATAAAGAATTTATTAGTCTCTGAAGAATCCTGTTGAAAGACCAAATAAACCTAAATAATTCACAATCTTAAGCTCATTCATATAAATACTTTCTTTTCCGCCTCTCAGCTTTGATACAATAGGCGTTGTCAAGTAGATAAATACATATAATGCACACTTATATACAGGTTGGAGATCTTTCTGTAGGTTTTCCATTGTGACCACTAAATGGAATTTATTAAAATATTTATAGTTATTATATGATATAGATAGTCTATTCGAGCAGAAACTAAAATTATTTCGAACTAAACAGGATGTTCTGCAAGCAAGTTACGAATCAAAGTTGTGTTTTCTTTAATGGAATAATGTAATGCTTCATTTTTTATGTGGAACACTCCGTATAGTATTTTTTTGTACAGAAATATTAGCACTTTCATCGAATATGAAACGACCCACGCCCAACTTTTATACTCCTAGTTTATAAAATAAATCTTCTTTTGCAAAACTTCAATATTTGGGAAAATAAGTGACGCTGTTCTCGTTCCCCAGACACAAGTTTATGGAATTTTGAAAATTTAGATATTGATGATTACTTTACCAAAAGACAATTTAAGTAAAATTAATCTCAGGTATGGAATTCATGTATAAGTAAATAAAGATAATAGAATAAAGTAACATGACGAACCTATTAATTTTTCTAATTCTCATACTGTTTCTTAAAAGTTCTCCTCAAATAACAAGTATGGCACATTAAAAACATTGCAGCGTTTATGTAATTTACGACATATAATCTCAAGAAGTTTCATACGACGCGGCGTAACTGTACAAAATTTGTTAAATTCAGGGCATATTTTAACCGAGATAATAACATTTATTAAAATTGCAGGAATATAAATTGTGTTATTAAACACAAGCGCATAAGATAAAATGAAACATTAACGGAAGTTTGTTTCGTTTTATTACCAAAACGTAATGAACTGCGTGGCGTATAATCATGCAGTTTATTCTAAATGAATGAGGATACCTAAAAAACGTACAGCGAACGGAATAAGTATTCGTCCACATAGTAATATACAAAATATGAATAATAGTGGGGGTCATATATATTCAGTTAATTACACCCGTACTTTATTTTTTATCATTAAGTAAATATAGAATATAGCGAGAGAGTTGTGAAAGAGGGAAGTTTTCTATAAGAATGGCTGTCCAAATATAATTTGCATCTCTCATACAACAGTTTTTGTTTTTAAAGGTTTTGAAGTACTCTTGTTATAATAATTCTAACAGGAGGTACTGATATTTTCTTTGAAAAGTTAAAGGTATTTTAAATGAATTGATACAACTGGTAAGCTTATAACAGCCACCCATGTATAGACTTCAATATACATATGTATGTAGGTTATTCACAATTAGTTAAACCTCTGTTGTTGATGGCGCTATGAAAACGGCCAAACTAGTAAAGGTAGCGCGTTTTGTTTCCGATGGTAAAACGTTATTTGATAAGATAGCATCTTTTAAATAGAAGATACCGTATATTCTTGGAGATAAATAAAACCAGTCTAAAAAAATTGTGATAATTTAATCTACAAATAATTAGATATACATTTCGCGTTCTCTGCATTCATATATAAGATAATAATTTTTTAACAAATTTGCTTACACGAAAATATCACAATGACAGGGTAAAATGTCTAAGAACTAGTTCGTATAAAAACCATAGTACCATTACAAAACACATTGATACATCAGAATATTTAAGGATACTTTTAAATATTACATTTATCGTTATTCCTAGAGTTCTATAGACGTCAACAGATTGTTAGGACTAAATCTAGTAATTAATGTATCTTGCAGTGGAGACAGGTCTATATTCAATAAAGAATTTTTGAGTTTTATAAATACAGATTTTAAAAATTTTAGTAGTTTTGTAATATTTGTTAGTGTTTCTGTTTTATGCATGCTAACTTATGATTGTCGTCCTTAATTTTTTCTATCTGATAGAGGAAGCTTGGTTCTTTCAGGAAGTTATACTCACCCAGAAAAAGGCTGAATAGTCTACGAGAGATGCTGCAAAAAATTCACTTTTTGTACTTATGAAAAGTAGTGGAATTGTCGTTCATATAGACCATTTAGTACAAAGATTAAAATAAATGTAGTAACTTCAACAAAAAGAAAAGTAACCATTTCGAATTAAAATATTAGTAAAATTAGTAGCACATCAATAACTGTGATTTATTTAATAAAATTTTATAGGATTCAATAAATGCATGTTCGTTGAGAAAATATGAAAAGATAGGCGATAACATCGATATACTACAGTAGAATTACAACGGAAATGGAGATAAAAGTGAATTCTTAATGAAAATGTTAAATAAAACCTTATATTGACTACAATAATAGTTACACTTATACACGAAAGTGGTTGCTGGACCCCAAAGGGGCACCAGCTGCCGACCGACCGTTAGGTATGCGGCAAAACAGGGAAATGCACACACTCCTCAGGACAAAGAGGCACGAAACCAGTTGCCCGCACGAGACCGACACCTCGCGGAGAGGCCCGGCGAACCGGTGGGCTCCTCTCCCCCGTGCTACCCATGTTAGACAAGTTTTCTTGTCAACGTTGGACGGGTCACCGTTGGAGACGCTTTAGCGAACTCCTACCTCACATCTAACCCCACGGGGCCTAGGCCTCCTTGCGGATGGCTACTATCGGCCAAGCGTAGGAAACGGAATCTGGCCGTGAGGTACAACCAGCCCGCCCGTGAATTAAGCCTGAACTACGGGGACGGCCGGGCAAAAGCCCTACCCCAAAATGCCAACCGCGCCAACCCTTTCGCCCCTCCGGCGATCAAGTATCCGCGGCAGCTACAGTGAAACCGTAGGGTCCCAGAGTCACCGAGTTGTTTTAGGATGAAACCGAAGGTTTCCCCAACCAGACAACCAGCGGTCGGACTACTCCTCGGCGAACCGACTTTTATCCTCCCCTACTATCTTCGCCAAATTCTCTCGCCACGCCCGTTTCCCTGAGTGTGGCCACCAAGGATGGGGTAGTGCAGCTGCAGAGTTCTCTAGGTAAGCGCCGTAGGGTGCCTCACTTACCCACCGTATTTTCCGACGGTTATCGGCCGGACACCGGAGCGTATGCCCATGCCTACGCCCAAGCATCCTCCCCTATATACACTTATACAGTGAGGTATTTATAACACCGTACCGCCTATCATTGATTAATTGATTTGTCATCTAAATGGAGATTTTTCGCCACTGTGTATTTGGTTGCATAAACGTATATTCACCAATTTATGAATAAAATCTGTAACCGCCTACTTCTTGCACATAAGCGAGAATTCAATTTATATACTTCTCTTTATATATACACACACACACCGCAGTTAGATAATATCTTTATCATATATAAGTATATTTGTTTCCCGAGCACCGTAAACAAAATGCTGATTTGACTTATAGACGTTAAAAAGCGTTTGTGTATTTATTTTTAAAGGAAAAGGTTGTTTTCATTTTTTTAAAATATATATTGGTAGTAATGCCTACAATTTTTGCAAAAGATTGATGAAGAGCAATTTATACCTAAGCGATTCTTTGTGTAATTAGCAATTAAAAATTAAAAATATGATCAAACGTCGGAATGTAATTCGTATTTAATAATGATACAGTTGCAAATAGCAGTCAACATTAATTTTTGAATAAATATAAGGGGCCAATAGATAAATAACACAAAAACTTAAGTTAACTCAAATTTTTCTTAATTATTAATAACATAACATCACAAACAGTAATAAACCAGATAAAAAATTTAATTGTTCATCCATACATTCAGTTTGTATGCTTTTGCCTTTTCAACCGAAATTTTATCTGATGCTCTAAGTATATATAGAATATAAACGAATATCAAAATACAGAGGCTGTCGGGAAAGATTTAAAAATATAAAACTTGCGATACCTATAATGTTACTGTTACGATGTTACGCCTGTAGAAATACGAATAACATGAATGGCATTTTTAGAGATTGAAACTAGCGGATATTTCTTGTGATTACCTTCGACAACAATCTAGTTTAAAACTAATTTTAGTATTTTTATTTGAGTATTATTTGGATTTCATGTTCAGGTCTTCAGAACAGTATCCATTTGTATAGTTTGTTTAATATTGTGAATTATATTCTTTATTAATTACTAGGAGTAATTAATTATATTCCTCTTTAAATTATTTTTTAAAATAATTAGTGATTGAATAAATTGACATGTATTGATAAAAAAATGATTAGAGCAACTTTCATCAGTATTGTCGAGTTTCATTAATATCTGTTGAAATTCACGCAAAGGTTTCATGTATAATGATTTGAATTTGGCGCCTTATTTGTAAATTGTTAGTGATCTAGATGTAAGCATGAATTCATGTAGATTGCTATCTTATGAACATGAAACGCTGGTGGGTATTACTGCGTTGTTTTAATATAAAGAATACGAGCTCTATTAAACAGATTAATTTGTAACACTGCAAGTTACAACAATACCAAATGTTACTTATGTATTGTTATCAACAATTATATTTCGTGCTCTTTAAAGATGTAGTGTATCATATACAAAATCACAAAGATTATGATCTATACGTGCGCACACTAAATAATCTATCTCTCTAATCTAATAATAATAATTTCAAATTTATACAAAATATATTCAAAATTGCAAACATACAAAGTCTCGTAAAGGTTTTGTATCGTCTTATAGATACATACAAATGCTAGAGTATTTACGACTGAAAGTATTATTGATTACTCTTAGTATAATGCTATTCTCAGAATATTTCCAACTAAACACTTTTATTATAAACCGTTTGGCTAGTATTATCACTAAAAATTATCACACAAAATGAGTATTTTGTCGCGAGTATAAGAATATATTTCAACATAAATGTGTATTATAAATTCTTTTGCATATTAAAATTACCTAAACAAAAAATATTTCATAAAAATAAATAACCTTTCTCTCTCACAAGGTTCTTCATTAACATACACAGCTGTTTTTCAAATTCAATAAAAATATTGATTCATATAATGTAATTCTAATAATTCTAAAATAATGAAAACACCATCCGTGATTGTATTTAAAAAATAGATTAAAAGAAGTGTAGACTTGATAAATTCATCCAGTCACTTCTTTGTTGATTTATCTTTTTCTAAATGCAACATCTGCAGGTGCTTCGACAAACACGCGCACAAAATGCAAACACATAAAAATCGATATTTCTTATGTGTGCGTTATATACCAAATAACCAATCTGATACAGTTGTACGTACGCTGTTTTTCTATCTTCTTGTCTTACTAATTTCAATCATTTTGATCTTATACCAGGAGGCGGGGCAGATACTGTAAAGCGCGTGGGTAGTGAAATATAAGCATCTAGAGAGCGGGAGAAAAAAATTATGCACGATAACAAGTCAAGTAGTCAATGCGCCTATGTTCGATTTTATTTGTGCCATGTCAACGCATGGACAGTTATGCAACCAACATTACTCCTGTACATTATTGCCTTCTACAGAAACATCTTATCGATAACTGTCAAAGTCGTGACAAGATAAAATAATCCATAAAATGTATTCTAAAGATGAAAAAATTGAAATTATAAATTGGTATCAAGCCGAAAACAATATTAGAAATATACGAGATCAGTTTGCTGCAAAATATCCCGACAGACGAATACCGGCTCTATCAACCATCCACACAATTGTTAAAAAATTTAATACAAGAATTTCATAATAGACTTGCATATTGTACGGAAAGCGACGGTGGACATTTCGAACATTTATTAAAACGTTAATACTCTTCATTAGGTATAATGTTGTTTTTTTATTCTCTGTTTGATGAGATCTTTTAATTTTATTTTAATAAGAGAAGGTGATTTATTTACGAGGTTATGTTTATTACGTAGTATCAACGAGGAGAAAGTAACGCGATACATTAGGCCCGTATATAAGCAGTTCGGAGGCAAAATGGCGTTGCACCTGTCAATAACCTTAGTTTAATTAGACAGTGAAATCAGTTGAACTTTATTTCGTGTGTTTTCCGCGTGGATTTTAAGTAAGCAGGTGAGTACTAAATTCTGTTTGATTTATTTATTTATATCGTTGTCTTCTATATTTATGTCATACGTTTGGAAGCAAAATGGATGCAAAGTTTGCGTTACTTTCTTTTATCTAGGTTATTATGTATGTATACGCCCTCTATTAGTCAAGTATTCAACATGTAAAAACGCATGTTTGCAATAGAAGTAATGTTGGTTGCATAACTGGCCATGTGTTGACATGGGACAAATAAAATCGAACATAGGGGCTATGTACGGTGTCATAAAAAATCACTGTATGTATATGTGCAGTTATTATACAGTAGATTTACGAGAGTTTAGCATAGGTGTATAAATGTAGTATGTAAAAGTGTGTGCTAACAAAACAAGACATCACACCAAGCACATTATTGTTTTGTAAGAGTAACGGAAATCTTAACACATATTGATGGTAACTATTGGCCACAGCACATGTCTAGATTTATCTTCAATGGCTTACTTCTTGTGAGGATATTTAGATAATCTTGTGGATAGCTGTAGAGGTGTGAATGTGAAAGAAGGGTTAAATATCAAGAAAAGAACACTAAGAAATAAGATTTATGCTACAATCTTATGAATCTGTTGTTTAAAGATATAGAAGATCTATAAATTCGGTATAGTTTACTTTCATTAGAGCTACCATAATAAATTCATACATTTTCTGTTAATATCTTGTATATGTAATAAGCCAAAACAACGTTTTTTTCGAAGTAAGGACGTGATTGACTTGAGAGGATGCATCCTTCATGCCTATTCCCCGGACCTTGTCATAACCAGGGTTAGTTTTTACACTAGTTAAGAGCAATACGACGCGTTTTTTCGCTAGAGTAACTACAAGTAACCATGGTTAAATATAGTTACTTGTGGTTAGTTGAATAGTGACGACACTATGGTTCACGAAACTATGAATAGTTACTGGCCGTGGTTACATACAACTGAATTAATGATTTAGGTTGTTGTCTGTGTAAAATAAATAATAAAAGATTAAAAATTGATTTTACTGAGGATTGTAGATATGTGGAGAGATTGACTGACCCCTCGACGGCAGTCGGCTATCTATCGTCGTACCTAAGGGTTATATTTATAAAGTTTTATGGCACTTTGAGTCAGTATTAGAGCACATCACTGTACATATAAATATTCATCATTTTTTAAATGTATTGTATACTACAGAGGAATATACTACTTTAACTAAATAATTCTGCCGGCATGACACACTACTAATTCTTTTCTATGTTTATGTGCATAAATTTCAAAACGTCAATTTACGTTAGGAGGTTCTGTTTAGAAAAGTACCTATTCGTAACTTGCGGCCTTGCACTCTCTGGGACGGAGCCAAACCAAAACTGGTTAAAGAAATTGACGTGCCAAATCCAATTAAGCCTCTAGTATGGATCGCTCCTTCCCTCTTATCCGGTGCTGGCCATGAGTGAGACTCTTTGGAAGACGCTACAGGATACCTTTAACAGTAGATTACACTTACAATTCTACACCGTGTGGTTCAGATTTTAGATACGAAAGGAGAAAGAAATGGTGGAAGCTGGAGAAGATTATATGATACCACCGAGGTGGAACTATCGAAACAGTCAAATTCGGGAGCCTGCGGAGATGCAGAGACAATCGGCTGTGGGTTTTTTGCAGTCGATCTGAATCCCAGGCAGCATATCGAATTTCCTGGAAACGCAACTGGTAGACCTCCTGCGCATTTCGCTAGGCAACGAAAGAACAGGAGGGCAGAAACATCAACATTCCTAAGAGTGCTGCAGGTCAACGTCCACCACTGCAAGGTGGCCTCTGGCACACGGCAAGCTTTTGTGGTAAGTAGATGTTGTTCTTATACAAAAACCTTGGATTAGCGTGGGCAAAGCGGGCGACTTAGGGATCAGAAGTTGAACATCGACACATGATGACAGCCCCAGTCCTAGAACCTGCCTGCTCATAAAAAGTAATCTGAACTACCTATTGATCAGGGATTATTATTCCAGGAATTTGAACAAGGTGAAAATCAGATGATCTGCTTACCTCCCGCACGCCCTAAAGAATCCACCTCCTATTCCAGGTATGAGAACATTAGCGATCTGCGTAGAAGTGATAAAACAAGAGTGCTTGCACGGCTGAGATGCCAAAACCTATCATAACTTATGGGGCAGCAACGGAATCAAGAAACGAAGCAAATTACTTATAAATCACTGTTGCAAGTGGATTAGCTGCTGGATAAAGTGCGAAAATACGCCGACTCTTAAAACCGCCAGCCGTGCAGAGATTATCGACATTACTGTATGCATGTTACGCTGCACGAAGTGAATGGAGTAGTGTCATGTGTCCAATGAGCCGTTTCTCTTTGATTAGAGGTATGTACAGTAAGATTCGATATTGAAATACCAAAGATACGTCAACTGTCGTTTAAAAACTAGAACAGCAGTTTGGACGATTACCGAGAGTGATTGACAGAGGAACTATAGCAATGCCCCAGAGCAATCAGAACGGCTGCCGATATCGAGTTTCTAACCGAAACAACTAGACTACTATTATAACTTCCTATGAAGTTAGTAGCCTCGCTAAAAATAAAGTAAAAAACCGAGATACACAGTGATGGACCAGGGAGTTGTCAGATCCAAGAGCAGTCGCCAGAAAACTTTACAACAAAGCGAAGATATCCGGATTATGGAACGAATACAAAGCATGTTTGACCAGATACAACTGTACCTTAAGAAAGGCGAAACCAGAGTAGTGGAAAAAGTTCTATTAAGAACTGCAAGTGGTTCCTAAGTACTCCAGAATTCGTAAAGTTCGTGAACGCTAACCAGGAGCCAGGATTGCAGACGGCCAACTTATCGGCGACCGGATTATAGGAGGTTCGTTCCAAGCGTAAGTTTACCGCTACGCTGAGAAGCACATTACAAGGTGATGACAATAGTGTTGACCAAATTTTGGACGAGGTAAAATTCCATATTAAAATTAGAAAATATGATGAGGTTTTTGGCAGTATTATCATCTCCGACACTGCCCTTAAGAAGTTTAATAAACACTATGAGTGCCATGTTGCGATTAAGACACTCCACTGGTTCACCTCCCAGATTATCACTACCACCGAAAAAGCCTAAAAAAATCAGCTCCTGGAAAACCCAATAGTTCACAGTGGATAATCATACTTTTTAAATTTGATTGGTTTTGTCCCATTCTCATATTTTATCTATTTATTATTGTACTATTTTTCTTGTTTTTCTTTGTTGTTTTAACTAAGACGACCCTTCACTATCAACTTAGAACCTTGAAAAACGCTAAAATGACAAAGTCCATAACTACATTACATTAGGACAGCGGAGAGCAAGAGGCCCACAAACCAAAAGTCGATCCAGAGATAGTTAATGAGTACGTTTTTCGTTCCCAATGTATTTAATTTTCAATATACTTTTACACAGACTACTGCAGTTTTCTTAAACTTTACATAGGTGCAACAGTAATATTTGAATTTATAAAATCGATTTATTATATGCAGTTAATACTATGATATCTTGTTATTATCTTCTCTCCCTACTTATCTGAATTCAGAAGACGTATGCACATTGAAAGAACTCCAATTTAAACTTCAACAAAAAGGCAGATAAGCAATTAAAATTTTGCGTAAGAATTATGTAAATCGCACGGCGAATGTATCAGGGTTCCCGAGGCAATTTTTCTCTGACCTAGTTTTCCGGATATCTGAACGGATATAACAGTCGCACCAAATTTAAACACTTTCTTCTAAATTTATTGGATGTCTTACATATATATTCGGACCTTTAACCACTATAACAGCGTGTATAAGGTTATAAGTTTGGTTGTTGATAATATGTAGCGGAACAAAGAGGAGGATTTTACGGACTTTCGGAAATAGGATGACCTTAATACGTTCATTCAGTTTTATTAGATATCCGGTACATATGCTGATATTTCGAAAGGTGAGATAACCTGTGTACGTTATATAAGATTGGCAAGTTTTAAATTATAATTTTAGTAGAGTTTGATATACACTACATGTGTTTTAGATAGAAATAAGTGATGGAACAGTAGTTTATATACTCGCATCTAGAATTGTTGAATGCATATTTAAGGACGCAGATTATTGGATAATTATTAAAAACAAACTATATCAGTCATATTGGCGCAAGTAACTATGAAATGAACTCTCCTTGAAATCGTCATTACGGTGGTTGGTAAGTTATTAATAAATATTAAGAAAAGTAAAGGTCCCAACACAGAGCCCTGCAGAACTCCACGTTCGTTGTAAAGATAGCTTGATCTTTTGCCTTCAAACTCAACTACTTGATGACGATCACAAAGATAAGAAGAGAACTAACTATAAATTACTCCTCGAAGTCCATAATAATGCATTTTATTTAATAATAGTTCGTGCTTAACTAAATCGAAAGCCTTGCTGAAATCCATAAATATTCCAATCGCTTTCCTGGACAAATCCATTTCACAATATAACCGGTTTAGAAAGTCTAACATTGCTGTGTTAGTCGAGCGTGTTTTTTTAAAAGCTATGTTGCTTCAGAAAAAGAATATTATATTTAAGAAAAAAGTTGTAAATCCTGTTAAAGACTACACGTTCAAGTATTTTGGAAATGGAAGACAACTATGTAACTGGCCGATAGTTATGTACATTCTCGTTATCTCCATTCTTGTATAAGGGAAATACCTTACCAGTTTTAAAAATTGTAGGGAAAGTTCCTATTTGCAAGGACTTTTTAATTTAAAAAGCCAAAGGAGTGACAATAATATTAGCAGAAGCCCTTAGTGCACCACTCCAAATACCATCAATGCCGCAACTATTTGAGGACTTCGAATTAGCTATAATCAAGTAAATTTCTTCCGGTGTTACCGGTTCTGGAAACATTGTAGGATATGGGCTAGACTCAGATATATTACCGTTGTTCTGAGAGCGATGGGTCAAATTCTTATTTAATGTAATAGGAATATTTACAAAAACTTGATTAAATACATTAGCAATATCGCAAGGTTCATAAAATGTGTCCTCTTCAAATAGTAGGTATATAATCAGGAGATGTTCTGGCATATGTAGCAACATTTCTGTTGATTATGTTCGAAATTTTTTTTGTTTTGTTAGGGGCAGAAGAAATTTGATTTGTAAAGTATAATCGCTTAGCGGCTCTAATATTGGCTCCGTGCTCTTTTTTTAAGTTTTTATATGTCTCCCAGTCTGCTGGAATTTGTGACTTAGTAGCTACACGAAACAAATATTTCAAATTAGCAACTGGTTTTCCGGTATCATTAGTAATCCACTGATTTTGGTTAGTGGAAGTTGGTTTATTTTTAATAAGAAAAGAAATATCAATATAAAATTTTAAAGTTTCGACAAACAACCTAAAGCCCTCATCAACACAATCAACGAAAAAGATCTCATTCCAACTCTCTCCGGATTATAGACACAATCGAGTTATTTATGTAGTTATGCACAGTAACCAGGTCCTGGAGGCCGTGTTATTAATATTATGCATTGTCGTTGCTTAGTTTTTACGTCGTGTGTACGTAAATTCTGCACAGTTAGCATGCATTTGTTAAGGTGTCTCAATTCCTTCGGCGCAGGATTACATTCTATGCAACATTCTATGCAAATTGGTGGTTTCGCTGGACAGGCTGAGCACACGTAAATAATCTGTTTACTATGTTTCATGGTATATTATCTATCACGTTCCTTTGAAAATTTAGTGTAACAGAATTTACACCGTTTTCTTTTATTAGGTGTGTATAGTAGGAATCACATAGACTAATCAGGCACCGCGTGCATATACAGATAGGGAAATTTTACATCGACTCATTATGTTTCCATTTTATAATCCTATATTAATATATGAACAAAGTTGCCACATTGGGCGCTGTTAAGTAGTGGTAGGAGATATATTTTACGACAGCGGCACAGCATTCTGCGTTAGGCAGTATGCGAGAGCGTTTATAACATGTGTCTATTCAGGGTATCGTTTTCATTACTGATCGGCAGTCATAAATGTAACTATAAATGCAATACCTACAATGTATAAAATAAAAGTTTGAATTATGTGAAACTTAAACATTTTTCTTAAGTAAATAAGTAATACTGCTGCTAATAATAAATGTATAAATATGATCAGAATAGCGAATACTAGGACACTTTATTGTATGGATGCATAACTCTCAACGGCGAGCATTATACTAGACCCGACTGTGCCCGACTAGACCGCTACTGATAGAATATTACCAATCAGCACTTGCCGCGCCCCCTTTCCACTATACATACATTTTCTGTAGTGGCAACTATGCTTGTTTCAACGCACGGTGCTTTCGACCTATGAGTCCATCACTTATTTCCCTACCCGTATACTATACACATCGCTAATTAAGTAATCTGATATCAGTCACTGATATCAATAATTTTCAACAAAACAATTTCGGCGCCCCGCACTCAGCTGCAAAAATTTGGCTCCGCAGTCAACGTGTTTTAAATTGTTACATACTCCACACTCATAAATGAAGTCATTCCAACCACAATATACGGCATGCTCTAAGCGAAAGGCCTGCATTTATACTGCAATTATCGGACTGTACAAAATATTTATTTAATAATAATAAATTACTATAAAGAGTATAATGAGGTAGTTTAATCGTTGTATGTTATAATCGTCAATCAAGTGACAGATTAGTTCAAAGACATCACTACATTTAATAATTTTTGAAGATATTTGGCTTAACTCATTTCAGAAATTTGTACGTGTAGGTAGGTGTATATTGTTCACGTTATATGTAAGTATATACATTCATAAGCTTATTATTCTGCCACATTTCTGGAGAAGATTAGTACATTTGGTATTAACAAATACCTTTCCATGCCTTTATTTTATTTATTATGTTGTTTTATTCGTACTAATTATTTTTTTCGTACTAAATATGTACCTACTGTTGTTAAAGTTACTCACAATGTAGACCTTATTTTACGTCTTCTTTGAATAATCTCGTGCAATATGACCTAAAACTTTGCAATGATAGCATTAAGGTTCTAGCAATCAAGTACAATATTTAGAACCATGTCCATATACGTTTTACTTAAAAAAGTGATAGTTATCAGCATGAAGAACAACTAATGGCTAACCTACTTTATCATTTGATTTGGTAACTTTACTTCGATACATTGAAAGTGTGTTTTTATTTCCATTGGTATAGAAGGCATAGAAGATTTCAAACTAAAACTTGCAAAGTCATTCCGTTTGTTATGATTTTGTATGTATTTGTATAGATCATTTAATAAATGATCAGCGTTCTTATTGCAAACATGGTGTCGCATAAGATTTTTGTGTATAATGCGATCAATACATACATGATCTTTGTTTTCCTTCAAATCTAAAGCTATCCTCTTACAGAATGTGACCTTTTCATGGTAATTATTGACACTGTCTTTTCTTTTATTTTCTTTCTTCCATTATTTCCATATTGAACTGTATTTTTCTTGATTAACAAAAGTAGCCTTTTTATCTTTGAAATTTGAAATCTGACTAACAAGTTATAGGTATTTGTTCTTTTATTCGAAAACAATGTAACGCTGAATCTACTAGAGGCGAAATCGCTACAATTGTTAAAAATAAAATAGTGGTGGGGGCATAACTATCACTGCTGTCATATCTGGGTTGCCAACTTTATTCAACATCTTTCCTAATAATTGATGTCATCGTCTATTATCCATCAAACTTTCATAGTGCACATAGTACATACATATTTCCATGTTTAGGACTGGAAGATCATTAAGTAATTATAACTAACTGAAAGTAGAGATTATTGCAACGTAATAAGTTGTTAGATAAGATAGGGAATCAGGTTAGTTATTTTACGGTCTGTACCTAGGTCGTGTAAATTGTTGAAGAATTGGACTATATGTTGTTAATAATTGTCAAAGTTTTCTTTTATTATTACATTATCTTTTAAGAAGAACCTGGATAACATTTACGGTATGTGCTTTCATATAATTCAAATTGTTATTCATTCAAACGTTATTAACACATTTAAAACTATAATTAGATAATACCAGTAACTCCGGATAATTTCACTCTGCAATATTCAAAGAAATACTGTTATGTAACATGCATATTTCGTGAAATAAAATTCGTCAAACTGTTATCTTGTTTCGCATTTCGCAAAAAATAAATGCACAAATTGAATTCCATGAAAATTCAGTTTCGAATTACTTAAAAATATGTAAGAATATACTAACATAAAACAAATAAACGAAATAGCTATTTTTCAGTCTACAATCAATTCTTTCCACAATGTTTCTGTACCAAAGGATGTAGGCGTGTGCGTGAGTATTTGTTCTTTTTTATCTTCCGAAGGAAGTGATTTATTGAAACACGTCTTACATACATAACAAGAGTTTAGATTGAAATTCTTCGGCATCCTGCATAAGTTTCGACGTATTTCATTTGAATACAAAGTTTATGTAGTAGAGACTCACTATCTTATGCCACTCAAATAAACACGAATAACGTAAATTGAATTTTGCTCGCGGATGCGAAAAAGTTATAAAACTCAGGATCGCTTCCAGATACTGTCATTTTTATCAAATAATTGTGGAAACTTTGTTTTATTTACCATGTGCTTTGTTCGGAAGATGTGTAGGTGATGATATTACGAAGGAGACTATGTATGAAAGGTGGCGAATGCGGTTATTTTAAGCTTCACATGTGCCACACATTAACATTTTCAGCTAAGGAAAATATATTTGTATTTGTAAAAAATCTACTTAACATATGATAAATGGTAAGGGTACGAATAACATGTATCGTACATATAGTTGCGTATAGTACGATTAGCTTAATTATTATTAGCAAAATACCAGTAATGTCACTGCAGAAAATTCCTTCTTGTGGCTGGCCTTTCATGCGTAATGTGTTGCAACCTACTTAAAATCGTCGTTAATTCGGAATAAAGGAACAAACGTATCAAAAAGATATATTTGCAACAATCATGAATAACCTCAAACAACTTTTGCAAACAATTTAGTTGTTCTGCTCTTAGTCATCTCAACAATTCTACATTATAAAAATACCCTATCTGGGCGTAATATTCATTCTTTGAAAAATACTTCTAGTTTCTAACTACAGTCGAACAAGGTCTCGTGGTGTGAGTTGGGAATTAAATGACAATTTATTAGTTACTCATCTAATTGTAATTTGAATAACCTTGCATTTCGTTATTTTTATTGAAACGTTTCGAATAAAATTACACTTGAGCAGTGCATTGAATTAAATACAGATAGACAAAGATTGTAGCTCTTCCAGTTATTAAAATTTTCAAGGAAGCGAAAAACTTGACACATATTTGAAATAAATAAATAAATGTCTTTATTGCAGTAATGTACAGTACAAAAATAAATTAAATACTTAAGAAAAATAAAAAAAAGAAAATGTGTACATATACTGGAACCACAAGGCGAGATTCAGGATGTGAGAATCTCCCTCCTGCTCTTACACCTAACCTTGAACAACAGAAATACAGGGTAATATAATTTCTGTGCCTAAAAACTAACTATACATATTCAATGTAACAATAAGCAAACATTAAGTAAACAATAAATAAGATAAAAAAATGAAACATATGTATATTTAATTTTAATCCTGCGACGCGCTGTGCAATACGCAGCCACACAGTGTTGGAGAAAAGAAATGCACACTACTGAAATAGATTTTATGTAGGTATGTGTGTATGTACGTACTTAGGATTAGATACATGAAGTCTTAATAAATATTCCCTATAGCGCCTCCTAAAACCGCTGATACTAGTATTCCTCAGAGTATACGGTAGTTAATTAAAAGATTATTTGTATATGTGGTATGTGAAACTTCTCTCAAACAGTGCTGTAACATGACGGGGCGACGATATAAGATCTCTATGGCGTGTGTTTAGATCGAAAAGTTATTTTATTGAACAGGTAATCAGGTACTTTAGTGTTTATTATTTTGTAATAAAAAATAGCTGTATGCAACTTTCTACGGTTTTTCATGGACAACCAGCCCGCGTCTCTAAGGTTGTGGCTAATATTATCGTATTTTCTTAAACCATACATAAATCTAAGACAACAGTTTTGTATTTTTTGAATTCTATTGGAGGTAACCACGTCAGAATATTGTAATTGAATTGGGAAAGAAGGATAAATATGTTCTATGTGGATAGATCATTTTTAGATTCATATATGCATTATTTTTAATATAGTTAGATATTTGAGTCCTATATCTAAAGCTATTATCCATGGTTAAACCGAGATTTTTTATACTATCAACGACAGGAACTATTTCATTTTCAATGTTAATATGAATAATATTTTTTAAATTGTCGATAGTTCTTTTTTTGCCAAATATTTTAACCTTACACTTATGCGGATTTAGTTTCAAAGAATGATCCCTAGACGCGGCACATATAGATTCGAGGTCTCTGTTTATTAGATGGACGGCATGCTCGTATTCATCAGGTGGAAAAGAATGATAAAGTTGAGTGTGATTTGCGTACACATGCATATTACAAGTCTCAATATAATTCTGAAAAAAAGTCGTATAAATGGTGAATAATAATGGCCCAAGTATTGAACCCTAGGGTACACCACAAGGAACCGGTGCATAGTTCGACATAGCATCATATAATTGAACGCGTTGATATCGTCCACCAACATAATTTTGAAAAAGACTTAATGAATTTGGACCAAGTCCAATATATTTTAGTATTTGGATTAAGAGGGCGTGATTTACCGTATCAAACGCTGTACTAAAGTCAAGCAACGTCAATACTGTTATTTGTTTATTATCAGTAGCTGTAAGCAAATCATCTGTAACTTTAGCTAACGCAGTCGTACAGCTATAAACAGCGCGAAAATCTGATTGGCTGATGGCATTAAGCTGTGTTTATTAATATATTCAACCAATTGACTATGAATTACTTTTTCGAATATTTTTGACAACGTTGGTAGAATGCTAATAGGTCTTAAGTCTGAAATTCTTGAGGCTCATTTATTTTGGGTAAAGGTTTAATTACAGCTGACTTCCAAATTACGGGTACAGTACCTTCAGTTAATGCACAGTTAATAATATGTGTAATGTATGGCAGTATACACGGACAAAACATTCTGATCATGTCTATCCCAATGTTATCAGATCCTACTGCTCGCGACTTAATGCTAGTAATAAATTTGCTGGTGTCACACCAATCAGCAGCTTTAAATTCCAATTTATTTTCAAAACGGGTCGATGGCCGCAGTGGTTAGGCGGCTGACTATCGTTGTGGGAGAACGATAGGCGCCGGGGTTCAATTCTCTGGAGGGACAGTGACATTTTTTCAGAGAGTTTAATCCCGGATCGACTTTCCATTCGCTGTTGGGAGCAACACACACCGCGAGAGTTGCAGTGATAGCCAGACAAGCGATACAGCTTACGGAGTCACTGCAACTAAGCACCCATCACACATAAAAAAAAAATCAGAGTACAAAGAATCGTCAATCTGATGCAGAAACCGATGAATTCATAAGAAAATCATTTATTTTTTGCGGATCGCAAAGATGTGAAGGAATATTGCCTAGCTTATGCTTTCTGATACCTAATAGTTTAAAAGTAATCCACATATCTTTATTACCACCCAACTTCTCTAAATGGCTGAAATAGGCCTTCTCCTCATTGTGTATACATGACGTCGTAAAATTACGTAATTGCTTATAGTAGTCCCAGTGCTGAGGCTTTCCAGTTCGACGAAATTTAGCTTTGGCTTTATCACGAATTGGTATTAACAACCTTATATTATCAGTTATCCACGGCATGAGAGGTCTTGTTAACCGATATAATTTTAAAGGTGCATGCAAATCAAATAGAGATATAATAGCAGAATTAAAAAAATGTACTTTATCGTCTTGAAGACATTAAACATTTCTTGTACTGCTTCAATTTGTATGTAATAATGCGATATGAAAATGAAGTGTCACTGCCTTATGTCAAAATAGGTGTATGTCAACTCTTGTCAATTTAACAGAAACGATAGTTTAATTATTAAACAGTATGTAATATTACTAACTAAACCACGTCTCTCCAAGAATATCACAAAAATTACCGCTAATAGTGGTCTCAAAGGCGCTTACGACACAACATACAAAATCAGAATGACACTATGATGTCATAATGACAACAATAAACATCGGTAGCTGTTAGTCCTACCGAATAAATCGCGGAATATCAATCCAATCTTTCGATCCATCTGATTAAAGATGGCCTCACCACGTGCCAACAGACGACGCAAAATGGATGGTTAAGGCAAGGTCAATCCAGTTTACGCATTACCATGAATATCAACACCACAAAATATTCCACACCAGACTCAAATGCTGATATTCTCAGAATACTACCGGCGTTTAAATATCCGGCGCTACATCGTATTAAAACTAATTAAGAAAAATCACTGTCACTCTTGCCGTAAACTAAGACGTCCGTCTCTGCTTTGTGACAGAACGAGAAGCAAACCCCGATCCGCACACGTAAAGCAGATAGGTTACAGAATACGGCGACCCGTCGCAATCAGCAGACAAAATTCCAACGTCGACAAAATAGCCAAAGCCCGAAATCCATCTACCACAAATTGATAAACAGATGGCGAAATAATCGATATCTACTGAGAATGGGAACGAATTATACGACGGTCAACAGCTAAAGAAATTTAGAAAAAAGTAACAGTTTACTTTAACAGATATGGGAAGTTTTGTATGAATAGCAAAATTAGCGTCTCCTGTCTACTATATTTTCGACAAAACATAATTTATTTTCTTTAGAAACATTTCTAATATGGCCTGTGTTTGTCAGATAGTATTAATTTAGCGGAATATTAAATATTTATATACAGGACGTGTCAGAACACGGAGTATTTATTTTCTCACCAACGTAAAATGAAACGCCTCCTATTTTATTAGTGTAATAAAGTCCTCTCTCTTCTCGAGCTTTATTACCTATTTATTAAGCATTCCCTATACATAAATGTACTACTTTTTGAGTTATTAGTGTTTTTGTAAGTAGAAAACGTGTTTAAAACAGGTTTAATTAGGTCTAACAGGTCTTATTATGTCTTACCAGGACGGCCACGTAAATTATAAATCAACTCAAATATATTTAATTCCGTAAAATACAATAAATGTGTAGAACACGTCAAAAGTGTATAAAGAAAGTAGTAATTGATTTAATAAATTGTACAAGTTAATAAAGTACATGTCATGAGGGCTTCCGGTTTTTGACCGTGTCATAGTAAGGTACATATGTATATACAATATAAAATGAATTAAAACAAAAATTGAAAATTAAAAAAAAAAATATATATACAACTTACTCAAATTCGACGTTTCGTCACTAATGTAAGTGGCTTCTTCAGGAGCAAAACTAGGTGAGCGGCGCCAGAAGGTCACGGTAACTCGACGTGTCAACCACGATAGGGACGAAAATTTTGTGACAAGGAGAAGGGGGTCGTGCGGGGGTATATATACGACTGTGTAGGGAAACGGATCGGTGAGCAGGAAACGATGCTGAACAGGGAGCACAGGTTGAAGAAGCGGAAAGGACGGGTTTTCAAATACTGGAGAGTGGGTAACGAATATCACGATTGAGATTCTGGGGATGTCTCTGGATCTCGATAGCTTCCTTTTTTTCCCTCTCCAGACCCGTCCGACCTATAGTCACCGGTAGGCACCGCAGCCATCAGGCTTATTGTGCCACATCTGTATGATCAAGTCACCCACTCTAGCACGGTAGTCCCCTCCACTAACCTGTACAGGTCCTTAACCGAGTGGGTAAGGTATATCTCTGGGTCTCCTTTCGTTATCCCAAATAGATTCTGCCCTCTGCGATCTAGTGCCTCGCAGTCGCGTAGTATGTGATCGGCTGTCTCCGGTTCTATCCCACAAAGTCTACACTTTGTGTCCCCGTCAAACACTCCGATTCTATGTAGGTGTTCTTTCACCGCAGCATGTCCGGTCATTAGTCCCGTTACGATGCAGAGCTGTTTCCTACTAAGATGTAGTAGTTCTCTAGCTCTTTTCCTGCATGGCTTCCCTATAAAGGTTTTGCCATGTACTATACCGGGTGAGCCTCTCCAGTATTGCTGCTGTTTCGTACGAACCCAGTCTCCTATATGTCTCCGGGCCGTTTGCCTTGTGACCCCGAAGAAAGGTTCTGAGCCGTACATTTCCATCTCTGACCCTCTCTTCGCGAGTTCGTCAGCCCTTGCGTTGCCCTCTATCCCCTAATGGCCCGGTATCCAAGTCAACCAAACCTTGTTCCGGTTCGACAGTTTCACCAGTTCGTCGAGGCATTCCGTCACCAGCCTGGACGACACCTTCCGGGTTAATAACGCCTTCAATGCCGCTTGGCTATCAGACATGATGTGAATTCGTCTGTTGGTCACCGCTTTCATATTCATTGTGTGTGCGCATTGGAGAATAGCATATACCTCCGCCTGAAACACAGAAGCATACTCCCCCAGTGCGTAACTGTGGCCCTCATTCTGAGAGCATATCCCTGCACCGGTACCGTTGGCCGTCTTAGATCCGTCCGTGTACCAGACTAAGTCTTGCTCTTTGATTCTCAGTGCATACCTGGCAGCCTCCTCCCGTCCGTTCGCTATAGACACCGTGAAGGGATTCCCATACCTATGCCTTACCGGCATGTGGTCGGTCCGCATTTCCAACACCCCCTTTCCCACATGCTCAGTTATCGACATATGATTTGTATTGACCCTTTTCGCAGTTGCTGTGTGTTGCAGCCTGTATGCCCCCATCCTTGCCTCCCCTGTATGACCAGGTGCAACGGTGGCAAGTCCAGGAGTGCCTCCATGGCTGCAGTCGGTGTCGACCGCATTGCTCCCGTTATTCCTAGGCAGGCAAGTCTTTGCACCTTGCTCAGCCTCTGAATAGCGTTCCTTTGTTGCGTCTTTGTCCACCATACCAAAGCTGCATACGTCATTACTGGCTTAACCACCATGCTGTATATCCAACTCAGCATGTCTGGTTTTAGCCCCCATTTCTTTCCATATGTGCGTCGTTATGATTCTGTTCCCAGGTAAGTTCTGTCACTCCAGGTACTTTACCTCCCCCACCATCTCTATGTAAGCGGATTTAGACCATCCTGCTTTCGTCAGCGGGTAAAGGCCACGATGTTGGTCTTATCAGCATTGATGCTCAGTCCCGCCAACTCCGTCCATCTACTAACCATGTTCAGAGCCTCTTGCAGTCGATCTGTGACCGTGGTGTTGTGCCTGCCTCGCGCTATAATGACCAGGTCATCCGTGTAGGCCAGTACCCTGTGACCGTGATCGTTAAGCACCTCTAGTAGCCCGTCTGCGACTAGGCACCACAGCAGAGGGGACAGCAGCCCACCCTGCGGACACTCTCTAGCCACCCGAGCCACCAGAGTCTCGCCTGCAACCGAGGCTTCCACCACTCTCTCCCTAAGCATAGTGTCTATCCAGGCGACACAAGTGCCGTCCACACCTCTGCCTACAAGAGCTCTGGTAATTGAATCAAATCCCGTGTTACTGAATGCCCCTTCGATATCGATGAAGGCCCCCAGCATCACTTCCTTGTTTTGTAGTGTGTCTTCCACTAAACTGACTAGTTCGTGAAGTGCTGTTTCTGTCGAAACTCCTGTCCGGTAAGCATACTGGTCATGGTGTAAAGGTGAAAGCACCAGTACATCATCCCTAATATACCTGTCCACCAGTTTTTCCAATGCCTTCATAGTGATGCACATTAGGCTGCTTTCCCAGGCTTCGGTATGAATGCTACCCTAGTGAACCTCCACGCTTTTGGTATATAGCCAAAAGCCAAGCTACATCTAAAGATATTACACAGTATCGCATACAGTAGTTCCGCTCCCTTCTGCAGCATAATCGGATAAATGCCGTCTGGACCCGGCATTATAGGGTTCAAATGAGTCAATAGCCTACCTGACTTTATCATAGTCAACCATCCTTCTAGAAGTCTGCCACTCGGCGCTGGACACCCTCCTCTTCCAACGCTCCTCCCAGATGTTCCTCGATTGATCCACGATCTCAGAGCCAGGGCAGTGTACCCTAAATAGTTCATTTATGGTCTCCTTCTCTGTTGTGGTGTACTCTCCGAGATGGTTTTTGAGAGTACTGATAAATTCTTGAGGTTCTTTGGCAATGATTTTGTAGAGTCTGGCGCTGTACTGGGTGTTTTCAATCCCCTCACAGTGCCCCCTCCACGACCTCCTTTTCGCCTCCCTTCTTGTTGTAAGCAGTCAACGCGGCCCTGTACTCTTCCCACTCTCCTGATCGTTTGGCCCTATTATATTTCTTCCTAACTTGTCCCCTCAGTTCCGCAAGTTCCTTACTCCACCAAGGCACATTCCTGGAGGAGTGCCTTGCAATAAGAGGGCAGTTGTCATTATAAGCTGAAATGATTGTGTCATTTAGCTGCTCCACAGCCATGTCCAGCTCTGCTGTATTTCCTATCCTCTTATTGATCCCGGAGAGCCCAGACCTGAGGTCAGCTCGAAAGGCCTCCCAATCCGTCTTCCGTGGATCCCGGTAGGATCTCACCTCCACTCTGCCTGCCAGAGTAAATCTTATGTGTCTGTGATCCGAGCAGCTTACCTCTTCAAACACATGCCAGTCGGCGACAAAGTTACTCACATATTGTGAGGCTATAGCCACATCAATAACCTCCCTTCTATTCCGTGTAACGATGGTCGGGTTGTTACCCACATTCAATGTATCTAAGTTGTTTGCTACAATGAAATGTAAAAGTGACTCACCTCCCTCGTTGATGTCCGTGCTTTCCCAGGTCGTGTGATGCGCAGTGTGATCAGCTGCAGTCCTCGCTCCCTGCAGTATCTCACCAGCTGTTCCACATCCCTGGTAAGTGGCGGGTTCGGGTCATCATATGGCAGATAGGCCGCTCCGATGACGTATTCCCTCGATCCATATCCACCCCTACCCCCATTTTTTACCGCAGTTAAATCCCTAGAACAGCACTCTATTAGCGGTAATGCTTTTACTTCCTTTCGGATACGTATGCAGGTTCGAGGGGCGTTGGCCGTTCTGTCGTATAGGACGTCCCAGCCAGCACCGCTCAGACCAAAGACCTTCTTGTCTAATCCAAGGCTCCTATATGAGTACCACGTCATAATCCTTCGTGGCCATAGCAAGGGCTGCCGAAGCCGCCTTGCTATGTTGAAGGTTGGCTTGTAGTACTCTTGTCATTGCTCGGTCGTTTGATCACACGAAAAGTCAGCCTTCCCAGCTTGTAAAAAGCTTTGAGTTGGTTCCTCTTCAGGACTTTGAACGAGAGGTCATTCACTGAGTAGGCCAGGAGCTGTCCTTCCTTCTCAATCTTCCTGCTCATCAGCATCCAGTTCTCCGTCATCAGGCCAGGATTCTGCTTCTTGAGACGGTCTCTGATTGTACCCTCCTCCACATTCTGTGGTTCTGGTACGTGTACTAGCACCCTAGGTCTGGCAGGAAGCTGTGTTGAGTCCACAACCCTCAACTCTGCTCCCTCCAGTCGCTCCCGAAGAAGTTGTCCTAGGGACGCTACCGTGTTTTCTAGCCATTGGACCGTTCCGCGGTTCGCACAAGTCATCCACAGGACCCCTGCGCTGAACACGGTTCTATATAACTGCAGAGGTTCCGTGCTGCTTGCCGGGGCATCGCATAGCACGTCTGCCAATATGTTCTGTATCAGTTATGATTGTTCCTGGGTCAGCACGATGTCGGGATGGCGTCTGTTAATCACCGCCCGTCTGATTCCCGACACGGTATCGCTATAAGATCCAGTTGGTCTGAGTTCTCCCTCGGATCTTTTCGGTCCGGTAGTCGTGGGAGGTGTCTTCGATTCGGACCTCGGTCTTTTCTCACCCGAAGTCTTTGGTCGATCGGCCTTGTCCACGCGTTCCGTTGTCCCTTTGGTCTTGCTCGGTTTCTCCGCAGTCCAAGTCCCTGCGGCCATCTTCCGAGCTTTCATAGCTTTCTTGCGCTGGGCTTCTGACAGCCTCTTGGTAGCGAGTCCTATGCCTTGCATACCTACCGCCAGTTGTTCAGCGCTATCTTCTTTACCTTCTCCCTGGACAGAGCCTCCTTGTGGTTCTCCGCCGGTGGTGTCCTCAGAGTCCGTCACCGAAGTGACCTCTCTGAGGGTAATGTCGCAGGAGTTCGATTCGTCCGAGTTCGAACCTTCCTCCTTTACCTGAAACTTATGTTTATGTTTAGTATTCTCTGTGTCCATAGTGATCCCACGAGTACGGGGGAAATGGTGGTCAACGCCTGTGGAGCCCCCACACAGGCGCAAGGCTAATCCCGTCAGCCTGTCCACCCGCCTTAGGATTTAGGTTTTTATTGAGGTTGTCTCCTCTCGGTCCGGGTGATTAAGCCAACTCGTTATAGTAGACCAAAATACAACGTGAATAAGACGAGTTCGGTTCAGCTCTGTTTGCTGTTATTTCGTTTATGGTTACGATTCTATTCGATATAGTTTAATTTCTTATTTTCTAACTTATAATTCTATATTTATGTTCCTTTTTTTAATGTGTGGTGGGTGCTTAGTTGCAGTGACTCCGTAAGCTGTATTACTTGTCTGGCTATCACTGCAACTCTTGCGGTGTAATTTGGTGAGTGTAAGTTGTGTTCAAATGGCTTAGTGACAGCATCATATCGCCTTTTATGATGCCGCGCTGTTAATCATTTTGATCCCAACGGCGAATGGCAAGTCGATCCGGGATTAAGCTCTCTGAAAAAATGTCACCGTCCCTCCAGAGAATTGAACACCGGCACCTATCGTCCTCTCACAACGATAGTCAGCCGCCTAACCACTGCGGCCATCAACCCGTTAACGGAGTTGTTTACAATTTACATCTTTAATTTTGATTTATTACAGCCAGCGTGGTAATACTATATTTGGACATCGGTTTGATTTATATTAATTTATAGGGAAATCTTATTCTTCTAATGAATTGCATTGGTTGAATACACCTGTTGTTGTGTTTAAGTTCGAGATGTACAGGGTGGGCCACTAAGAGAGGTGAGCGGCCGCATCTCGGAAAGTATTTGTCCTAGGTTCTGCGTGAAAAAATTGATAGTTAAAGTGACCAAGAGAAATTTCTGGAAGTTATTTTCAAGTTCCAGATTTTACCTTTAGGGGGCGTAACTGCTATGTTCAAATCTAGAATTACTGTTATCTCAGAAAATCGCAGAATAAGTTATAACTTTGATATCGTCAATTGAAAGCCCATTTAATATCAGATAATTTTCTTTCGTAACATTTTTTCGTATCTGTCATGATAAGAGAGGCGAAAGACATTCTATTCCTCAATGTTTAAAGTTTAATATTTCCGTTACTACCTATCCGAATAGTCCTGAATTCATTTGAAAAGTGTGATGATTTCAAGGACTGTGGGCTCGTAATAAACAGATATAACATCGGTATCACTAATAGCGGGCAAACAAAAAGGTCAATAAAGACTAGATATAAAGAACATCTAGCTCACTCTCGGTATGGAAGAAGGAATCATCCGCATAAGCGCAACATTTAATTGAAAAGGGACATCATGTTGAAATAGACAATCTCACACTATTAAAAGCCGTTGACAATCCACGAGAATTAGACGCATATGAAGGTATTTATATTTATAAACGGACAGCTCATGAACAGAGAACCATCGATTCTTGGAGAATCGGTCTTGTTCGATAATTTAAGAAAGGACGGTACCTTTTCAACATGTCTTAGCGATTAGTTCGGTTTAGGTAAATAATCGCATGCTATGCTTCTTTATACTAGAAGAGGGGATGTTTATAGGGATAGTTTAATTTTATTTATTCATTCAGTATTCGGTTGATGATGAGAACCCACGCGTTCTCGAAACACGTGTTCCGAGTAATCAATCAAAGTTGTGGTGTTTGGTGATACCGGTGTTATGTTCGTAAACGGATTTAAATTACACATATTTTATTGAAAAGCGCATCTCGATCTCTCTATTGGTTTCCAAGTTATTCCAAAAAAAATTAGTTTGAAACTAATGGATGTAGCATATAAACGCTGTTTAGTCCACACAATTCCTTTTCAAATGAGTACAGGATTATTCGGATAGGTTGAATAGCAGCGGAAATTTTAAACTTAAACATTGATGAATAGAAGGTCTTGTCCCTCCCTTATTTTGACAGATACGAAAAAATGTCACGAAAGAAAATTATCTGGTATTAAATAGGCTGATTGTTGATATCAAAGTTATAGCTTATTCTGTGGTTTTCTGAGATAATAAGAATTTTAGATTTGAACATAGCAGTTACGCCTCCTAGGGGTAAAATCTGGAACTTTAAAATAATTTCCAAAAATTTCTCTTGGCCACTTTAACTATCAATTTTTTCACGCAGAACCTAAGACAAATACGTTCCGAGCTACAGCCGCTTACCTCGCTTAGTGGCCCACCCCTGTACATACATGGAAGATGTTTTGGTTATATTTCAGTCAGTTTTTCTTGTCTGTGTTACTATTTGACATACCGCGAAATTAGAAATTTATCTTGGACAAAAACCTCCTGGGCCTTTCCCAGTCCAAACAAATAATGTCTCTCTTATCTCTCGTCTTTGTCAATCAATTTCTGGAAGCAATAGAAACGTTACAATGGACAACTTCTTTACCAGTGTGGCTGTTACAGAAAAACTTTCTATTGATCATAAACTGACAATTCTTAGAACCATAACGAAAAACAGGAAGGAATTGTCTTTGGAGTTCACTCAGCCTACTCCTTGGCCTGAAAAAACTAGCATGTTTGGATTCCAGGACAAAGCAACAAGTTGCTCTTATATTCCCAAAAAAAAATTGTGCTTCTGTTATCTACTATGCATTTCGAAGACGGTACTATTGATGAGGAAACTGGAAAACCTCACATCATCCTCGATTACAATAAAAGAAAAGGCGGAGTTAACACAGTCGATAAGATGTGTGAGGCTTATAACTGTGGCAGAGCTATTCGTGGATAGCCCATGGTCACATGCTATTCTTGTTTGAATATAGCTGATATTAACTCATTCATTATTCACAAAAGTAATACAGGGTATATGGATAAGACACCTCAAAGATTATTTTTAGAGTCCCTTGGCATGGAACTTCTGAAAGCACATTTACAACGACGAACGTTGAACGAACGGATCCCACGAACTATTAGAATTCGTCTCAAGGCATAAATGATCAGTAGAATGCGCAACCACATCATTTGGAAGTTCAGAAAGGCAGATGTTTCCAGTGCGACAGAAAAAAGAATAGACCCACCCGGTTCAAATGTCTGAGCTGTTATAAATTTATTTGTTTAGAACATTCAAAATATATTTGCCACGACTGCACAAATGAATGTGAATATTGTGACGGATTAGTGATCTACTTCTGAGAACTTCTTTCCTACACAATGTTACCAGTAGAAACATGTTTATTTGATAGTTTGTTTTTTTTTTGTTTTTGTGATAGTTAAAATAAATTTAATGTTTTGTTTTATACTCTGTATTTTGATTAAGTTTCAAATAATATACAAAAAAAAACGTGTCTCAAAGTATTTCACAAAATTTATATAATTTCATGCAGTATTCTTTTCTAATTTGAGGAGAAAACAAGGGCGGAGTATCATTCCGCACGTTATCCTTCATGTCAGGGTTCCGCACGTTATCTCTTGAAGGTTAAGTAAGCTACAACGTTTTTTTCTGATTTTTTTTGATTAGTACTTCCAAATAGTGCAAGTGTTGGGAGACGTCTTTTGCAGGTATTTTGGAGTATTTTTTCGAGGTTGACCACGCCGTCAGAGAGTACGCCATCTTGAAATTTTTGAATTTTTTGGAAATCACCCAGAATTTTTTTCGCTAAGCAACGTTTTTTTTTGTAAGTTTTGGTGTAATTGTTAATAGGGTTGTGTTCTTTTTAGGGTTTTTTTTTTCCTGAAGGTATATTTATTCCCAACTTCGTCTCTGGCAGTAGCTTCTTGGATATTTTCGCCGGTAATTCTTAAAATTTGGGAATTTTAGCTAAACTAATTTTTAAACCTACGATAACCATATCACTAGTAGGGTATTGAATCACTAAAAACATTTATTGTTTATTAAACTATTTAACATCAATTTAATATTAATTTTATTCAGCTTTCTAGTGTCATTGTTTTGTATTTTATGTTTATGTAACAATCAAATTTAGTATATTAATTAGCGTGTCATTTTGTATTTTGAGACAAAATAATTCTTTCTGTGTTTAACAGGCCATTCTTTTCTAGTGCTTTTTTGTGTTCCTCTTCAGATAAACTCGTACTGCGTTTGAAACTGTTTATATTTTAACTTCGTCGTATTGTAGCTCAGGTCGTGATTGTAAACGCTAGGTCCATGGGTATGTTTCTCTCGGTGGAAGAGGTAAACATTCGAATAGTTTCTCGTCTTTACATCCGTGCGCTGTAAATCGTAGCCACCATAGCAACCGCACCTTAAAATGATGTGCAGGTGCCGCACAACCGCCAGTTAGTTGTGCCAGTTTGTGTTGAAAACATGTTCGTATATTTGTTAGATTCGAGAGTTTAAGTATTGCGTATTTAGCTTCAGACTATTATTTACAACTTTCCTGTATAATAATAACGTATCATGTAATAATTTTATAGCAACTCGTTTGTTTCAAAATATATTCTCGGTATATTTTGAAACAAATTGAAGTTTCCATAAATTTATTATATGATTATATAAAAATCATATTTATATATAAAATTCAAGCTATCCGCCATTTCTTATGCTAGTTCCTCGGCTTTACACCAAGTGCAATGCAATTATTTGAAAGTACGTCACTCATCATATAGTCCGGATTTGGCGTCGGCTGATTTACTTTTACTTATAAATTTTAAGGAATATTTCGAAGCAAAAAAGAAGATTTTACTGTCAAATTTGATGCATGTTTCATTAACACCTTGCCACACGTACAGTTTTAGCATTTTCGATGTGAACACATTGCTAAACTTGGCGAATTCGCTACACATGCCAACGGCTTACGTATGCAATTTTGCATTTAATTTAAATTATAAGAAAAAAATACTCACTATATTAAGAAATTTATTTATGTATTGAAAATGACGGACTTTAATTTGAGTGATATTTTAATCATTAATTTCTTTGTTTTCTTTTGTATTAAGTTTATGGTGAAAATTTGTGTGTAATAAGACATGTATTGGTTAATGATAGTAGTAGTAGATAGTGTAAATGATAAATTAACTAACTTTCTGTTTTATATTAAGGTACACAGTCTTACCAACAAAATTAATGATTTGGAGCTGGTAATATGGAGCTCAAGTTACTATTTTCTGTGCTTTACCGAAACTTGGTTTCAAGAAATTTGTGAGTATCGGCCGCTAGATCTTTTACCGTAGGTGGGGGATGTTGCATATATTGAAGAGTCGGACTTTTTGCTACTGACCTAGATCTTTCTGAATTTGTACAAGAAAGTACTTTTGAAGTTTGTGGTCTAAGTTATTTAATGTTGGAATTTGGAATGAATATGGTCGTCCATGAGTTTGCTAGAGTTACTAGACAAACACAAACTACTATAGACAATATTTTTACAAATATACCGCTCTCTGATCTGCGCTACTACGTATGTGATACGCATATATCGGATCATCGATATATAAACCTTGATATTAATCAAACCTATGTATCTAAGACTGATTGTACTGCTGTTATTAAAAAAATATTTTTTAACCAAGACAACAAATGTAAGTTTGGTTACTTCCTTTCACAGGAGCAATGGAACGACGTGTACAACTGTCATGATATAAATGATGTTTTCTTCGTTTTTAAATATTTTAACTTACCACTACAACAACGCCTTTCCATATAAACGAATAAAGGTTTCCAATTATAGTCGTCAGCCTTGGGGAAATAGTGCTTTGAAAGAATCTAGTCGCCTACTTAATGATTTATTTATATTACAAAAGTCGTTTCTAAAACTAAAACAGAACACTGTAGTAACTATATTGCAAAGTCTGATAATAAATCTGCAGCCGTATGGAAGATAATAAACAGTGCTACTAGGAACAATATTCCTCCGCGTAATATTACCATAGTCAGAGATGATACCGTAGTAATGATCCTATGGATGTGGCGAACACATTTAATACATTTTTTACAACAGCGCCGACTGAAATAGCTTCTAGTTTGCCTTCACTTGAATGAAGTTCCAAAATAAAACAGAATTCAAGTTCTTTGTTTCTTTTTCTGTTTACGTCTATGGAGATGAATAACATCATAAACAATATTTACTAGATGTTCTAACCTACTTGATTAACACTTCCTTCACGGTTGGTGTATTTCCGGATGTTCTAAAATCAGCTGTCTTAATACCAGTGTATAAGAAAGGAAATCATAAAGCACTGGGTAACTATCGTCCAGTTGCATTAACATCTTGCATATCGAAAGTTGTGGAATATAGTATGCTAGAAAGGCTGAATGGTTTTCTAAACAGACACGAGACTATAACAAAATTCCAGCAGGGTTTCAGAAAGGGAAAATCTACCGAAACAGCCTTAATTGAATATTACACCATGGTTTTGGGCAACACTGAAGAAAGGAAACCTAGTATAAGTGTGTTTTGTGACCTGAAGAAGGCATTTTATTGTGTGCAATACAGCATACTCCTTGAGAAATTGCAGATGTATGCAATTAGGGGCAATGTGGCTACGTGGTTTGCTACTTACTTGTACGACAGAATTCAATTTGTTAAGATAAAACATACCAATTTAGAGGGACTGACATAGGAGATTCAATTGCATGTTTTGCCTGTGACGATGGGAGTTCCGCGGGGTTCGGTGCTAGGACCAGTGTTATTCAGCCTATATATCAATGACAGTTCTTTTCTTGTCGGATGTGTTTTTAACTATTTATGCTGACGACATCTCCATTTTGACTACCGATTCAAATATGGATCACCTATACAATAATTTGCTACGTACACTATCAGCCTGGTTTTCCAACAATAAATTGTTTTTAAGTCTAGAAAAACCAAATACATGATCTTCCATATGAGACAAAGATATGTAGATCTTCCTAATTTATCCTTAGATGGGCGTAATTTAGCAGAATGCAGCTCTACAAAGTTTCTTGGGATCACATTAGAACATAACATCATGGAACATTGCGAATTGTTAGCAAGTAAATTGTCAAGTAAATGCTATATTTTCCGTTGCCTTAAACGACAGGTGACTAGGCAATGCTTGATATCATTGTATTATGCAGAAATTCTATCTAGGATTGAATATGGTATTCTCCTATGGGGTTCCTCACCAGCAGCACGAAAAGTATTTTTAGCAGAAAAAGTTGTAAGAGTCATTGTAGGAGAACATTTTATTGATTCCTATCGCCCTATTTTTCGTAGCTTACACATTTTGCCACTAGCGTGTGTTTATATTTTGGAAATTGGGTGTTATGTATACAAAAATTCAGCAGATTTTAACACGAATGCCCAATATCATGACTACGATACAAGGTCAAGAGAGCACTTGCATTCTACACACACTTACGGTCACGTGTTTGGGAGTTACATGTATGGGAACTAAAATATTTAACAGTTTCCCTGAGGTAAGAAGGACAGCAAAACCATTGTCGACTTTTAAGAAGTGCCTAAAAGAATTCCTGTATCAGCATATGTTTTATGAATTAGAGGACTTTTTTGCGGTACGTAAGAGTTAGCCTTATGGAAGACCACTGTACTTACGTTATATCGTAAAATTAGTTTTTAAAGAATCATCTTTTATTTTTATCTTATTTCGTAGAATTCGAGTTTTTGTTTTAGTTATTATATTATATTACCATCATATATCTAGTTAGTCCTTTTTTTTTTGTTTGCTGACATGTTATATACACATGTACTGTGTTAATTGACAAACACATTTTTTTTATTTATTTTTTTTTCCTCCATCCGTCCACCTTAACCCAGCATCGAAGCCCGGCGTTAGGTTAGGTTAGGTTAGAAGTGGGGTGGCATGCGGTCCTGTTTCACCGCGACCTTTACAGGTCTATTGTGATCCCCTTTACCTTAGAGAACGCTCTCTAGTTTCGCCTTCTTAATCACACTTATCATTTTTGAGAGCGGCTGTTTTGTGTAGCCGTTGGCTGTGGGGTTCTCTACCCCCATTACTAGAAACCTCGTCCTCGTTAGGCCGTCACAGTGGCAGAAAACATGAACTTCATCTTGACAGAATATGCAGAGAGCATTTTCTGCCAGGCCTATGTTAAACATATGCCTATTCAGTCTGCAATGACCGGTCAACAGACTTACTATCATTTTGACAGTCTTCCTGTCTTTACTCAGTAGGTCTTCAGTAAACTTACGCCTCTGTTACCTTAGGAACTCCTTAGCCTGTCTTTGTCCTGGCGATCTTTCCCAACATTTCTTGGACTTGTTTTGTGACCATTCGTAGATGGATCTCTTAATTTGTGATTTGGTAATGCCGAAGGAAGGGGCCGCTCCTATGAAAGGCCTTGACGAACCTCGTCTGGCCAGCTCATCGGCCGCCTCGTTTCCCTTCACTCCCGTGTGGCTGGGGACCCAGGCCAATGATATTTTCCTTACGGTGCCCACTTCATTTAGGGCTCTTACGCAGTCCCAAACCAGCTTTGAGTCAGCACTTGCGGAACTAATCGCTTTAAGTGCTGCTTGGCTGTCAGAGTAAATAGCGACACTCTTTCCTGGTTCGGCCCAACTGTCTACTTCTCTGACACAGTGGTGAATCGAGGCAACCTCAGCCTGGAAAATTGTCGAGTCCTTGCTGAAGCTCAAGGGCCTTGAACGGCTTCTTTCTATAAATGCCAGCTCCTACGCCGTGGTCCGTTTTAGAGCCGTCGGTGTACCAGCTTGAGTCCGCTCTTACTGGGGGGGCCGTATTCCCAGTCCTTCTTATCTGATATTATAACCTGATATTTTCTATCTAGGTTAAATTTCTGAACCATGGCGTCACTTGGCGTCCCCGTTAGGGGCCCCGCCTTGATTTCATCTAGTAGTTTTTGATGTTCTGCACCGTGCTATTTACTTATCGGTGCCTGACTGTGCATGAGTCTGAAAGCTGCAGATCTAGCGCTTCCTTGTATAAAGATTTGCAGCGGTGGCAGGTTTAGGATGACTTCCAAGCCCGGCGTGCCAAGCAAGTATGTCGGGAGTCCTCACGCGAGAGAAAGCATGGATACACCCCTGCAACATGTCACATGGGTGTCCTCAATATCCCTCCCCAAATCTCTTACATTATTCAACTGTTTATTTTTAGATGTTTCACATTAGTCATGATTTTTACATTACAGGTAATTACATAGAGTTAATTAGTACATATATACGGTTTAGGTAATGTATGACGGTTAGAGCTAGTACTACAAGTTTTTAAAGGACCTTCCTTCCAGCTCTTTGTGATGATGTCCCAACGACAGTTCGGAAGAAGGAAAAGGTGTGAAATGCTCGCAGCTCGCGTAAATGCGAGTATCCACGGTGGAACTCCTGATGCATCCCAGACCATTGGAATATGCTATTATTATTATTATTATTATTAATTTTTCTTTTGTTTCCAATAAATATAAAGCAACGTCCAATGCACCACTGCCTATTTTTCAAGAATACATTAGACAAAATTAATATCTGAAATTATTGTCATGTCAACTCTACCTTGATTTAACCACATTTTTAGTACATAATCGCCAATTAAAACACTAAATTGACTGAAAGAAACTATAAGAGATAGCTATAGGGCACATTAGTAACATTTAAAAGGGAAATAAAATTAAAATCAAATGGCACCCTGTATAATTTTTAGAAAGCATCTTTATTTTAGCATTAGATTAGTAATGGTTGTGCTAATGAAATAATACAACTTGAAACACGTAACTTAAATACGTACGCTAGGTACTCATTCTGAATATTGATCTACATTTTCAAAAATTTTTAAATATCTAAGAAACTGTTGAACCTAGGTATAGGGAATATAACAGTAACTTGCGCCAAATAGGAAGATGCTAATATTTGCAATATTCATCAAATGAAAACTTCTATATCGAAAACAAAAATAAGTATATCATTACACCAAATATAGCTAATAGTAGCAGTATACAGGGAAATATATCTGCGAAGAGAAAGACAAGTACGATTCATATTCAGTCATTAGAAACCTCTCTGTCTTCTGTACTCTCTAACCTGTAGCTTTAAACGCAAATGTGTAATATGTATATAGACAACGACCTTGTATGTATTACATACGTACGATATTCGCTTGACGATAGAACCGATATTGTATCAGGAGAACAACATGTACTCAACATATCCGGACATCCTCCCTGCCCAAGATAGTACATATGTATGTATATGCTAATTCGTACAACAATATCTATGGTTCACCTACTAGCTGTATTATTCGGTGTTAATTATTTTGTTAAGTCATCATGTTAGCGTATTAAAACAGATTTCTGTTAGAAAAGTGGACATCTAAGTTATGAAAGTTATCTATTAGCTAGTTAATTAATTACATATTAGGGATACTAGACTCACATATCTGGTGTAGAACTGCGCCAAATCGAGAACGGGTCGCCTCAACATTTTTACCACACCCCACTGTTCTCCTTTCCCTAAAGCACTTATTCACTTTAAGGGAAGGGAAGAAGAGGAGTGTGGGGAAAGTATCGAGGCGGCTTGCTGTTGATTCGGCGCAGTTCTACCCCTGGTCTACAGTTCAATTAACCGCCTGTCATCGAACGGAGACATTCTAAACTACATTTAACGTTATTTAATAAACGCAATTGTGTGGAGAGGTTGGGAGTCGGAAACATTATGGTTGAGTTATTGATGTATGGCTTTGGTGACAATGGCGAATGTGTTGCTCGGAGCGCAATGCACAGAGTGTCACTACGACACGTATTCCAGTATAAATTGGATCTAATTAAATCACTTTATGAACAATGGAGTTCACGCAGTGGACCGATGCAATCAACTTATTTACCATTTCGTAATAAATGTCCATCCTCGTCGTTACGATAGTGTTGAATAGTTCACGTTTAGCAACTGAAATGCATAAACACGCAGATATATGTACCTATACATACATACTCGTAAAGAAAATAGGTGTTCATATACATATTATAACGAGAAATATCTATCATAACGTATTGACCATTTCTTTGAATAATAATAGACAAGTTTCTTATTTACCAGATAAATACATATATATAATATAATCCAATTGATTTTATGAAAATAAGAACATGAGACTAATCTCCCGTCGGTTACTGAAAATCAAAATTACCAGTATCTATCACCAGTATCTAATAATTATAATTTATTTATCGTCAAATCTTATTTAAAATAATAATAATAATAAACATGTATTTTAAATATCTATTTACTGTATTATCATTTCATAAAGTTTGGACAACATTTTTGCTAACACTCATGACAAAATTATAAATATTGCCAACAAAACCAAAAAAAATATGTTAATAATCTGTTAATTTATGTTAATTCTTACAAGTAATATTTATTATTTGTACTCAGCCCCGTCCACGTCCCGTCAATAAATTGAATTTTGAATGAAGTGTCGAATTTATTTTGACAGTGACAAGAATAACAGTTCGGACTAAATAAAATTAACTGTTATAGACTTTTCTTACTTACTTAAATACTTAAAATATTCACACAGCATTATACAATATAGTTTGTTGTACCTCGTACTATTCGGATCATTCTATATGCAAACAGGAAGAAATCCACAACTCTGTTCAAATACTATCTTCATAAATCAAGCTGTTTCCAATTAAGTACGACCAGATCGTTTTCTCTCAACTATTACTTGATGTAGTCTTCTTTGTATTTCGTTCTTCTAAAATAACTTCCTTTTTCTCTGTTTTATTACAATAACTTTATATGGTAAGGATACATTTAATATCGGTTTATATGTCAATTTTTATTTTTATTGACCGTTTCTCCGTCCAGACTAATTATTCTTCTTTTTTTTTTTTGTACAATTTTGATTAATTTTGCATTTCAAACCACGTCCACTTATTTATATGTATAAACTCTCTTTTAAATATCTAACTACCAGTACTATTAGTATTTATGCTCTTTGAATTATTAATTCGCACAGCTCTACTAATTTACCATCTGAGCTAATAATATACATAATCAAATAATATAACTTGTAAAAATTATACAAATACATATTTCTAAACTATGATGATGTTTAATCATTATAATATATCATTTGCTTCCCTGTACTTAATAATAATAATCTTTATTCATCCAGGGATGTTTCAAGTACACTATTAATAATCTTACTAACTAAATATTACTTATATTTCTAACATACAAACTACAGTATTTCTTAAACTGACTTATACTATTCGCCTGTTTTGCCTCACTAGACATTTCATTATATAATTTTAATCCTTTGTAGTATAAATTATTCTGTGAACAGGTTTGTATTTAACCTAAAACTATTTATATTTCTCGTGTTAGAGGCATGTATATCACAATTGTGTATAATGTATCTATTCAAATAATTAGGCATTTTACTATGTAAAATTTTATATATCAAGACCAAACTATTGAAATAAACTCTTTGTCGAATACTAAGCCACTGCAACGCATCCAGCATGAGAGATATTTTCGTATATTTGTTACAGTTCAATATTATTCGCATTGCTTTATTTTGCAATTTCTGCAACTTAAACATATCACCATCTCCTATTAGAAGCAACACAGAGGCACAGTACTCAAAGTGTGGGGCAATAGTACAGGTACTAAGCTTGGAACTAATTCTACCAAAAAACCGACTTTCTTAGCAACCTTTTTAACTATATAGTCTACGTGGTTTTTAAAAGATAAGCTGTTGTCTATAATAATACCAAGGTATTTAATTTCTTTTACAAGTTCTATATATGCATCATCAACAACAATGTCACTATTCATATCCATACACAACTGTTTAGTACCAATTGTCATTGCTTTTGTTTTGGACGTATTTAATTTAAGTTTATTTACTTTTAGCCACTTAGAAATTTATTCCAGTTCCTTGTTAATTTTAATAATAGCAGTTGCAATATTGTTTTTTGAAACACTTACGAGCGTATCATTAGCGAACAGATTCAAAGTACAATCACTAGTTGCACAGCATATGTCATTCATATATAAAACAAATAAGAGTGGACCCAATTTTGACCGCTGCAGCACTCCTAACGAGATTCTTTAATTGACGACGTATTGTTTTGAAACTTAGTTATTTGCATTCTTCCTTGCATATAATCTTTAATCTATCTCAGTACGATTCCCCATATTCCTGTCAATTTTTGTTTCAAATGCTCTCTGCAGATCAAGAAAAACTGCAACAATTTTATTTCCCTTTGCTATTTTTTTTCCAAGTCGCAATCACCAAATTCAAAGCGGTCTCGCAAGAATGACTTCGCCTGAAACCGGACTGAACATCTGCCAATATTGAGTTATTCTCTATAAAATTTTCCAATTATTCGTTAGCAACATGCTCCAATATTTTTTCCAATGTTGGTAACATATTGTTTGGTCGAAATTCATTACAATTTCCGGCATTTTTCACCTTGCGTATCGGTGTTACTGTGGAAGTTTTCCAAATACTTGGAAAAGTCTCCAATCTGAAAGATTCATTAATTATTCCAAACAAAACCTCACCAATCATAGGAAATGCATCCTGAATAACTTTTACATCCAAGTTATCGGTACTTGATTTATTTGACATCGAAGCAATTATCTCTTTTAATCGTATGATTGTAGTCGGTTGAAATTCACTAAATATTCTATTCGCCTGGCCTAAGTTTCGAAAAGTGAGTCATCTTGAATATTATCAATCCCTTCATGAATTTCGTTTATACTTTCAATAAAGTTATTATTAAAACAATCCCCAATTGATTCCGGTTCGGTTTCTATACCAAATGCAAATTCAATACATTCTATACTTGCGTCATTATTGTTATTAATAATTTCCTTAAGCTTTTTCCACATTTTTCTAGAATCACCTCTTGTAGCGTCAATTTGATCCTCGTAATATTTATTTCTCTGAAATGTTATCCGTCTATTATAATAATTTTTAATACTTCTATAATTTTTCCAATCACACAACACACTACATGTAACAATGCGTGTGGTAAAAATGATCATGTGTTGTATTTAGACCTTTCCCTGTCCACACAATAGTCTTACGTAAATCTGTAGAAAATGTACTTCTTAAATACCTAATTACGGTCATTCTCTGTATTTAGTTCCAAACAGACTATGAAATAGAACACAACATGTAATATTTAACAAGGTATTAGCTACTATTCTATATATATAACTTTCCTTTGTTGTAATGTGTGCCATTTTTTAATAGTTTAGTGGTTTTTCTGACGAAGGTAAAATAACGTTACCGAAAGCTTAAATGTGTTTTTAACTTGTCCCAAATATCACTGTTCGGCCTCTACGACAACGAAACCTTCCACGCAATATTACTATAAAATGTTTCTTTAGACATATCTATATTGAAATCACTCACTATCGTACATACTTTTTTTTTTTTTGGTTGGTGGAAATCCTTCATGGACACCGTGCGCTTAGATCTAGCGCACACGGTAGTGTGGGACTCCCAGTCGGTGTGTGCAATAACTGGTATACCCACTAAAACCACCTTACTTTCTTCCTAGTACACTCATGGAAATCATCTGGTTGGATATATTCTTCATGGGTGTACCGAACAACGTATTTCTTAGTTTTCCCAATCAAGCCATCTTTAGACGTTTTTGTCTTTCTCTTTCTTCTACTTCCTTGGTGTCCATTATTTTCCTCGCCATTTCATGCACTTGGTCCCAATACTCTTTTGATTCTAGAATGGTGTCTGTAAAGTTGCCTATTGATATATTCTTGCCAAGTTCGTTGTTAACCGCGGCACGCCCGCCTTTACTTCCAGTTTGTATTTTCTACTAACTTGAACATATCTTTTGTTAAGATAGTCTGCGTAGAATTACATTCCAGCTTGCAGTATTGAAGGCGTTGCGGACGTCCAGAGTTACTAATACATTCCAGCTATTCCCCTGTTTCTGGGATATTTCTTTTACGACTTCCATTGCCTGTAGCGCTGACCTTCCTTTTCTAAATCCGTACTGGCGTTTTGCTAAACCGCCCGTTTGTTCTATTTCCAGTTCCAGCCTCTGTTTAATCAGCGTGTCGTATAGCTTACTCACAGTATTTAATAGACACAACGGTCTATACGTCCTTGTGATTTCCCCTTTCCCTTCTTTGGGGATCAGAATAAGCTTTGCCACTTTCCATTCTTCTGGACATTTTTGTGTCGTGAGGAGTTGATTTAGTACGGCTAGGAGCCACTCGCTGTTGGACTTCCCGGTTCTCTAATAACTTCTGTTGGTATTTCATCCAACCCCGGAGCTTTCCCTGTCTTCATTTTATTCATAGCGTCTTCTATTTCGTATAGGGTAAATTTTTTAACTGTTACCGCTCTTTTCCTGTAGTTATTTGTCTCGCTGTTTGGGTACGGAAATAGTTCTTTAGCTATCTCTTTCTTTTCATTATCTGATATTGCGTACGGTGCTAGTAGTTTCATACCTTTCATTGCAATTCTATAACCTTCTCCCCAGACATCGTTGTTGAGTTCCCTACATAGTTTATTCCAGTGTTCTTTTTTGGACTCTTTTATTAGTTTACATAGCTCCTTTCTTCCTTGTTTGTATTTATATCTAGCGTCCGTTTTAGCTTCTTCGGTGATGTTTTTTTCTGGACATTCTGGTTGAGGTCCGCCTAAGAGCGATGCACTGCTTCCTTTTCTTACCAATTTCATCATTCCACCAGTACGGTTCCCTCTTTCCTCTTTTTTTTTTTTCCCTTGTACTGTTTTTATAGGCCTCTCTTATGACCTGCGTGCACATTTTATACGAACTCTTTTCTTCTTGTGACATACTTTCCAATCTAAATTCAAAATTTGCGTGGTAGGCTTCCCAGTCTGTTACTAGTTCTTTCCTTTCAATGGGTCTTTTGGATGCTTTCTATTTCCATCACTTGCCAATTCTCGATAAGTGATGCTAGTTTCCGGATGGAGATTGTCACATCGATAACAGATTCGGATGTTCCCCTCGTGAAGGTAGATGTGCCTCCTTCATTTTGCACAATCAGATCCAGAGTCGCAATCCATTCTGCCCAATGGTTTCCTTTTCGGTCACTAATCGGGGATTCCCATAGGTACGCTTTGGCATTTATGTCGCCAGCAATGATCGCTTCTTTCTTGTGAACTTTCACGCGATCCATTATTTGGTCCACTTTTTCCAGGTACTTATACATGCCCATGTTAGGCGATAAATAGCAGCAGTACATATCCCATCCTTCAAAACACGCTACTACATACCCTTCTTTTACCTTGACGTTTTTTACCTCTATTTTTTTGTTTACGAATAATACCGCTAAATCCGCTTTTTGGTCTTTTATCCATTCCTTTCCCACAATTTTTTTCCTATTCGGTTCACCCACTATTATTACATCCGCTTGTTCTTGTTTAGCCGTGGAATACGCCAGATCGTGCGCCGCTCTACCCCTGCCCAGATTAGTCTGTAATATCTTAAAGGCCATCTACATTGGTACTGCCTCTCCGCGTCTTTACTTCTATAGGCTGCATTCTCTGTTTTCTCGCTACCTCGACCATCTTCTTAAATTTCGGGCACTTAATTTGGTCCGCTCTGTGCCCGTCAACATTGCATGTTATACATCGGTTCCTGTTAGTACATTCCCTACCCTTATGGCCGGACTCTCCACATTTAATACAGTCCCCGCTACGATCGGCCTGTCATTTGCACTCCCATGTCTTGTGTCCGTATTGCAGGCGCCTAAAGCACCTCACCAGGTCTATCCTTTCCCTTATACCACATTCCGTCCATCCTATCCTTAGGGTTCTACGTTTAATTAGCGGCAATACATCTTCTTTTGGCGCCTCGGCTATCACAGTTTGTTCCCCGAAATTCCCAGTTCTAATTGCTCTAATCACTATATCGGTCTCGTTTACTTTTATTTCCCTTACTAATGCTTGTTTAACTTCTTCTGCTGTGGTCGTTGGATCCATTCCTAGTATGAATATTGTTGTCATTCCCAGCTTCCTAGTGGCCACTTGAACATCGCGTACTTTACTTTTAATTTCGTTTTGTAAGGATTCTGCCATATCGTGTCCTCCTTCTACTGTCAGGCGTAGGTCTCCTTTCTCTGTTCTCTGGAGTTTTTTAACTTTAACTCCTATATCGTCAATATTTACTTCCTCTTTCAACTTTTTGACTATATCTACAAACGATTTACCTTGCGTTTTAACTGTTACAATACTTTCTTCCTTTTTCCTGCGCTTTTGTGGGTCCGATCTTGGTGCCTATCGTACATACTGTATCACCTTCTGTTATCAGCACACCAAGATTCAAAATATGTCAAGAATTCCGCGAAGAATCACTCTTGCTCGGACTATGATATAATACTCCATAAAATCCTTTTATCAAAACCTGCTGTTATTGTGATACCCAACAACCACACGTTGTTATCAAATACTAAGGAAGTACACTAGGTTGGGAATGTAGGTATAGCAGCCAAATATTCCAACAGTAGACTCAAATTTTCAAATTCTGAGCTTTCGAAATGTATTTATTGCTTCATCAGAGAATTAAGCTACAAAAGGCATAATACAATGTAGGTTATGAAAGAATATACATTATACACAAAACTTACATAAGAGTGTACATTGACGATGCAACTTCAAAAACATTTTCAAAAGCGTTACAACATATTAAAATTAGTATTAATAAAACCAAGTCACATATTAAAATCAATTATTAAAAATTAAATTAAACAGTGGGAGAGACCACGCCAACAAACAAATAATGCCATGTGATGCTTGGCGCGAAAATGTGTGAGAGGTTAGAACCTGATAGTTGGTGAAAACTACATGGAACTAAATGCAAGACGCAAAGTATACTGTGTGAGCAATCAACACAGGGTGTTAAGAATGTATGGAAAGGAATGTCAAGATCTAGGTCATTATTTATTATGTAAATTAATTTCAATTTCAAATGACTGTGCATAAATATTACTTAAGTGGTTGATATCACTACGATAATTAATACTATTTCTATTAATATTTATATAATTCATTTCATTAAACAATCTTTTAAAATATGAGTGTTCAGTGCTCAAAACTGACACATTATCGAAGTTGAACTGGTGACCAGTACCATGATGATGATCAACTAGGGCCGATTTGTTGATCGTGTTCTGCACATCCACCCTCACACTTCAATTAATAAGGACAAGTTCCTGGAAATTTCCTTTTAAACTCCTCTTGTTTTACCTTGAATAATCGCTTCTATAAGCAATTAATAGGTATGCCGATAGGTAGTCCAATTAGCCCCATTTTGGCTTGTATGGTCATGAACCAACTGCTGGATCAGTGTTTAGGAAAAGTTATCCTTTTGACCACCGTTTTTCTTCAGATACGTGGATGACCTTATCACTTCGATTCCCAATTCTATGATTGATTATACACTTGATATCTCCAATAGCTTTCACAGTTCCATCTAATTTACGGTTGAACGTGAACACAATAACATCTGTCCCCTGGACACTAAGGTTATTAGAACCAACGATCAGTTCATCATTCTGGATTGGTATACCAAACCGACGATCCGGACGAATACCGTCGCCGACGGTACGGTCGTCCGGAAAATGCATCAACTTCCACAAATAATAATAAATTCCATCAGATAACTCCTTTAACTCGGGCTGTTTCAAAAACCTATCGGTTCACCTAGCCAAATATAATATACATTCTCTTAGCAAATTATTTTGCAAACTCAAGGACCTTGTACCGCTCCCTTTGAAATCTGACGTTGTCTATTCTATTCCGTGCTCGCAACGCGACGCTGTCTATATTGGACAAACATCACAATACCTCAAGAATAGACTCAGACAACATAACAATGACTGTAAAACTGTGCAGAACACGATCAACAAACGGCCCTAGTTGATCATCATCATGGTACTGGTCACCAGTTCAACTTCGATAATGTGTCAGTTTTGAGCACTGAACACTCATATTTTAAAAGATTGTTTAATGAAATTTATTATATAAACATTAATAGAAATAGTATTAATTATTGTAGTGATATCAACCACTTAAGTAATATTTATTCTGTAGTAATACCATAAGAGCTTTGAATTTATCGATAATTTCACGAATGCTTGTTGCATAGCGACGACGACAAGTGTCACTTTGACAAGCATTATCAAAGTGTAAAAAAAAATGTAAAATAATCAGTCATTTGAAATTGAAATTAATTTACATAATAAATAATGACCTACATCTTGAGATTCCTTCCTATACATTCTTAACACCCTGTTTTGATTGCTCACACAGTATACCTTGCTTCTTGCATTTATAGTTCCATGTATTTTTCATCAACTGTCAGGTTCTAACCTCTCACACATTTTCGCGCCAAACAGCACATGGCGTTATTCGTTTGTTGGCGTGGTCTCTCCCGCGGTTTAATTTAATTTTTAATAATTGATTTTAATATGTAACTTGGTTTTATCAATACTAATTTTAATACGTTGTAACGCTTTTGAAAATGTTTTTGAAGTTGCATCGTCAATGTACATTGTTATGTAAGTTTTGTGTATAATGTATGTATATTCTCTCATAACCTACATTGTATCATGCCTTTTGTAGCTTAATTCTCTGATGAATTGCGAAAGCTCAGAATTTGAAAATTTGAGTCTATTGTTGGAATCTTTGGCTGCTATAGTATACCGACATTCCCAACCTAGTGAACTTAACGAGTACAGCCAATACTTCCTTTCAAAACTAAGGAAGTAGTTTCAGTATATTTTATACCTTTCCGAATGTACATTATAACACCACCGGGTCTGCTGTGAGAGTCACATCTTATGACATTGTATCCATTTATTACAATTTCAGATTGATATATTTCGGATGTGACGCAAGTCTCCGATAACATCAGCGGGTTCATAGGTTTTGATAACAATTTGTATTTGTGCAAAATGAGCAAGCAAGCTTTCACAGTTCTAATATATTATCTGTTTGCATAGCGAGTCATCTATTCTTAAAAAGTTGTCTTATTTCTTTCGATATCCATTTTGCGTTTGAAAACAGGACAATTGTTGTCCCAAGACGCATGATTAGTATCAATTCTGAAATGTAATCTACTTACTGTTTCTTCACAGTTAACACATTTTAATTCTTTCTCTGTCGCTTTACAATCCTTCAGATCGTGACTACCTGCACATTTTGGACATCTTGTAACTTTTTTACAGTCTCTAGCTTTGTGGTCATATCCGCAACATTTATAGCATCGAGTAACATAAACAGCATCATAAACACTATACACATCCCATACAATATTAATTTTCTTCATATCCATAAGATTACGGTAAGTTTCTGCATCCACTTCTGCATAAGTAAAATATCTAATTGGACGATTTTTAATCGTTTTCATCTCAGCCACATGTACTACCTTTATATTACATTTGTCTTGGATTTATAAACTTGTTTTGCGCTTTTATCTTACTTAAAATTTCCTCTTGGGTCCATTTATTCCTCATTCCTGTTATCTTCATACGCGGACTCCTCTTCTTGGGTTCATTAATGCTATTCTTTTCGCTTAATTTAATTTGCGCTTCGTGCTTTAATTTAAATATTGCTTGATTGTTTTTGCATTAAATTATAATGCCTCCACGACTGACTTTTTATTCCAGAAATTTCAATTTCAGTAGGATCAATCCACTTTCTTACATCCTCTTTGGTTACTCCACTAGTTTGTCCATAAATTTTTGGCTTTATTAACAACACAGGTTCGTTGTTCATTTTAAGTTTATCAGCATACGACGAATTTACCGACACTTTCTGTTTTTTAATTTCAGTAGACAATTCACCTAAACGCTCTTTCAAAATTATTGAATATTTTTTTAAGAGAACATTTTTTTCCTATTCCGCAATCGTCACACAACCATATCACATTAGGTTTTTCAGTAATCACCCTGTATGCTATATCAGATATTCCAGCACAATTTTGATGAAAAGACTTTTCACAGAAACCATTACATTCTAGATATTTTCTCTTCCTTTAATATCTAGATTGCATTTCGCACAACATAGTGCCATTATAGCGTAGTACGTATACTTGCCAATTACACACTTATAAATTAATTGTTTGTCCGTACTATAACTTTCGATCGCTGTAAAACAGATCCACTCGCTCCGAGGTACTGAGTAGTACTAAGCAAGATTTTCTTTTGTCACGGTAATGTGTAAATTTCAAAAATAACATCGTCGGAAAATTATATTCAAAATTAATAAGTGTACCTAACACAATATATTCTGTGTAGTACTAGAATATTAGGCGATGGAGTTCAGTTTGAATAACTGTAAACATTTATTTTTTTATTAAATTAATAACTTTACTCTGAGTTGTCGGTGTCTAAAACCATTTCTAAAAATGCAGCTAGCATGAGTGTTTGAGATCGCTCATGCAACTCTGCATCAGAACAGTACCTCATATCCAAAATCAGCTGTTTTTGAGTTATTCAATATTCTTCAAATGTACGGCCAACTGCAACGTTATGTTAAAAATTCTGTATTTTGGAAACCATTGCAGATGAAGACTTTGTATTTAACATGTTACTAGCTGAAATACAGCGCATAAAATCTATACCTTCAAAATTATGTTGTTGTATACAGGGCCGTTCAAAGTTAACGGTCATTTCAAATAAGTTCACATCGATGAAAGTCACATTTTTTAAAAAGAACATCCTACCTATTATTGCATTTTTTAATACACTTAATAATTGTTTATCATTCATTATTAGACATATTAGCTTCTATCTTGTACGGTTTTCGAGTTATTAGAGATCCCTGGAGAAAATCCGAAAATACGCCTTTTTAATACATTTAAAGTCTTAATAATCCTTGGATGTTAAAACAATTGATAGTGTATTTATACTATAGATACGCATAATTTATATCTGTCAAGTAAAATTGCAAATACATTACGGAAAAGATTTGATATTTTAGATTTGTTTTCCATTCATGATATCAACAATTAAATTGGTCAATGGTCGTGGATTTTAAAATTATTGTCGTAGGTATGTATTTAGGTATGTCATAATTTTTTGAATGTCAAAATCTGTCAAGTTATAGTGTTGAAGTTTTCTAATCCTGCACGGTTTTTGAATCATAGTTCTCACCACAGAGCACAAAATTTACATGATTGAAGCCTATTTTGGAACGGGTGTGCTAGTTAATGGAACTTGGGAATACAGTCAACGTTTGTGTTTGGACAATTTTGAGAGCACTTCCCAGCCGTAGCAGTATTACCGGACAATTTTGATGCTTCCCTTAGAAATTGTTTGAAGTGTTTCGCGAAACTGGTTCTGTGACGCATGAAAAAGGTGCTGGTAGACCAAGAGTTCGTACAGAAGAAGTTATTAATGACGTTTGTCAACGTATGGAACAAGAGCCTACAAAATGTTTAAAACGTCTCTCTCAAGAAATTCAGCTTTCTTATGGAACATGCCAAACGATTGTAAAGAAGGACCTGAACATGCATCCCTATAAGATGCAATCATATCAAGCTCTTCTGCCTGCAGACCACCCCAGACGCCTTGCCTACTGCCATTGGTTCATTAATAATTTAATGAATGACGATCTGCTGAACTTAACTTTTTTCTGACGAAGCTTGGTTCCACCTTTCGGGATACATCAATTCTCAGAATATGCGAATGTGGAGCACTGATAACCCGCATATTTTTATTGAAACGCCACTACATGCTCAGAAAATTGGTGTTTGGATGGCAGTTTCTTGCAAAAGAATAATTGGGCCAATTTTTTTCAATTTTACCGGCAACGCAGAAAAGTACAGAAATATTTTTTTGACTGAATTTGTGCCACAGGTAGACGATGATGAACTTCAATACGTTTATTTCCAGCAAGACGGTGCAACAGCACATACTATACGAGAAAATCTTGCTTTTCTCCTCCGAGTTTTTTGATGACCGGCTGATAAGTTTGCATACGGAAGTTGAGTTTCCTCCGAGATCACCTTGTTTGACAATTATAAATTATTTTATCTTTCCTTATTAAAAAAATACGATTTTCGCAAATCCGATACATAATTTGCAAGAACTGCAACAAAGAATTCTTCGGCAATGTGCAACCACAACGCCAGAAATGCTGCAAAACGCTTTCCACAGCACGAGGAGGCGCGTTAACTTGTGCATTGAACAAAACGGAGGACATTTCCAACAATTATTGTAATTTAGTTTTTCTGGTTAATACAAACGTTATTTATTTCATAGCTTGTAGTTCATTATTATTTTACAGTTGAACTAAGTAGGTAACACATTTGTAGGTTATTGATAATGTCAATGTAGCGTGACAATGATTGAATTATTTCAAAAGGATGATTTAGACTAACACAAGGGTTTTACATTCCATGACCAACATTGACCAATTTAAGTTTTGATATCATAGTATAGCTTGTTATTTAGTAGTAAGTATTCAGAAATCCAAGTATTTAGTACTTGAATTTCTACACAACCAATTTCAGCTGCAGGTAATTGTTTATTGTCTGCTATTTTTACAGAATGTATTGTAGTATTTGAATCAAATTGATTAAAATACTCACGATGAGATGTCATATACATGCTTGCACCTGAATCGGCTATCCAAATGTCATCCTGACACTGAGTAGTTTCCATTTGAAATGACGTAACGTCACACACATATGTTGCTGCTGGATTTTTCGACTTATTACCTTTGCTCTTGTCAAATAATCGCTTCTTACAGACGAGCTCAATGTTCTTTTAAATGACAATAATTGCATTTTGTTTTCTTCTTTAACTCTTTAATGTCATATTTCTTGCTGTCAGCGTCTACATATTCTTTCTTGCTTGTTATCGCTTTAAATGCTGTTGTCACTTCTCTGTTTTTTGTTTTAATAACTGCTTGTCTTTTTTCTTCTCGAACAATTCTTGCTCGAACGATTCTTCCTTTCCTCTTGAGGGGTACATTCCCATGCCATTGCAAATGTTGTGAAACGTGATTATTTTGGACATTACTGCACTGAAACCTTTTCGCCTGCATTGTGCAAAGTTTTGCAAATTGTTTCTAATTTTTCTATTTGTATTGCTATTGATACACCTTCATTAATTTTGAAATCATAAAATTGCTGCCACGCATGACGTTTTGCATCTTCACTTGTCACACCATATAATGAATGAAACTTATTCCACATCTGTTGTGGAGTATCACAGTTAATTAGGTTCACATGTAATGTCTGTTCAATAGAACTTAACAGAATTACTGCCGTTCTTGAGCTGCTTTTAATCCATTTTTCCGATTCTCTCAAATTCGCGACTTTGTCAGGCTGCTTGATTGTACCATCTGTGTCATAGTTGGCAACACTAGAGGTCAGGTTGGCAAGACAAGTGGTCAGTTAGTTAGAGTTCAATGTAGCGTGTAGTGGATTTTTAATAAAAGTTATTTAAAACACATTAATTGTGTATGTATTTATTTCATATAAGTGAAATACAAGACATGGTGTCAGGTGTAAATTTGTAAATCATTAAAAAAGAGAGTAATAAAGTAAATTAAGAGGTTACATAGAAGGAAAATGGAGGTAGCGTCGTTTAAGCCACCAAAAAGTTTAGTATTTGACCAACACATTAACAAGAATTGTGAGAAATTTCTCGCGCGTTTTAAAATATATATGAAGGCAACAGGATTCGATAAAAAAGATGATGAAACAAAAGTGGCATTTTTTCTAAATATAGCGGGTGAACAAGCATTAGATGTATTACAAACATTTGAACTTTCCGAAGAAGAGAAAAAGCAGTATGAAACTGTAATTAAAAAGTTCGAAAATTACTGTAATCCACTAAAAAATGAAACATATGACAGATATAAATGGTTTCAAAGAACACGAAAAGAAGATGAAGAGATGGATCATTATATAACTGATGTTAAACTACTTGCGAAGTCGTGTGCTTTTGGGAATTAGGAAGACTCGTTAACGAAAGACAGAATTGTGAGTGGAATAAAAGACACAAATTTGCAATAACGTTTATTAAGGACGTCTAACCTAACACTGGCTGATTGTGAGAAATTATGTTGAGCTGGTGAAGCAAGCAAACAACAAATAAAAGAGTTGCAAGAAAGAAACATCGTGGTAGGGGCTGTACAGAAAACTAAGAAGAAGGATACGTACGAAAATAGTCATACTAATAGACAAAAATATAAATGTTTTAAGTGTGGAATGGAACACATAAAAGGTAAATGTTTTGCGTACCGTAAAATATGTAATTTGTGTAAGGGAGTAAATCATTTTGCAGTAGGTTGTAGAAATAGAAATAAAAATAAAAGTAATACTACTAAAAATAAGAATGTGCATACTGTACATAGTACAGAAGAAGCAACTGGGTTGCATAATGTTGATCAGGTAAATAGTGAGTTATTTATTGACACGATTGTAATAGATGACATATATAATAAAAATGACAGTGGTTGGATAGAAAATGTAATTATAAATAATGAAATTGTACCGTGTAAATTAGATAGCGGGGCAATGTGTAATGTTTTACCTGTAAGTTGGGTTAAAAGCTAAATATCAGTAAAGAAAATATAAAAAATGAGAAAATGTCTATAGTAGCATACAGTAATAATAAAATGAAAGTTGTAGGAACTGTAATTTTAGAATGTAAAGTTGTAAAGGCAAAATTTTTACAATATAAAATTTGTGATAATAGATGTATCTAATACTCCAATAATAGGTTTAAAAACATGTTGTAAACTCAATCTCATTCAAAAGGTTAATGCAATAAATATAAAAATTGGAAAACAAAATGACGAAAAACAAAGTTTTATAGAGAAAAATAGAGAGATATTTGAAGGTGTAGGAAAAATTCCATTTAAATATAGAATTGTTTTGAAGGATAATGCTGTTCCAGTTTCAAGTAAATTTACCAGAGTCAATAAAACCTAAATTAAAAACTACGTTAAATGACTTGTTAAAAAGGGATATTATAGCAAAGGTAGAAGAGCCTACAGAGTGGATTAATAATATTGTAATAGAGGAAAAGCCAAATGGATCCATTCGTATATGTTTGGACCCTGTTCATTTAAATAAACAGATTATAAGTGATCAATTTCCAATTCCTACAGTAGATGAACTAGCTTTAAAACTAAAAAATAAACAAGTTTTCAGTGTGTTAGATATGAAAGAGGGTTTTTACCACATAGAATTAGATTACCGAAGTAGTTTATTGTGTACGTTTATAACTCCTTTTGGCAAATTTCGTTTCAAAAGATTACCATTTGGACTAAGTACTGCGCCAGAAGTTTTTCAAAGATTAAATGAGAAAATATTTGGCGATTTAAAAATAGGGATGTATTTCGATGATTGCATTGTAGCTGGTAAAGGCACAGACGCACATGACAAAATAATGAATAAGGTAATGCAAAAAGCTAAATTGTACGGAGTAAAATTTAATAAAGAAAAACTGCAGTATAAAGTAAATTACGTTAAATTTCTTGGACAAATATTTGCGGGTGAAGGTGTTAGACCTGATTCAGAGTATGTAAAAGCTATATTAAATCTTAGCGAACCTACGAATACGACCGAATTGTTAAAATAAATAAATAAAAAAAAGTAAAATAAAAATAAAGGAAAAAGAAATATTAAATTATTGGAAACTGAGAAATAACATTTTGCGTAAGGATGGGTTGTTACTATTGGATGAGAAAATTATTGTACGCTCTAGTTTAAAAAACCTAATGTTAGAAGTTACACAATGCTCATTTTGGCATGGAGAAAACCAAAGCTAGAGCGAGGAAAATATTTTATTGGCCTAGAATGACAACAGAGATTGTACATCAAGTCCGAGATATCCAAAATCGAATGGATTGGCGAAGAGAGCCGTAGGCATATACAAGAATATGCTGAAGAAATGTAATGAATCTGGTAGTGAGATAGAACTAGCTTTCTTAGAGTACAGAACAACACCAGTGAAAGGGCTAAAAGTTTCACCGCGGGAACTATTAAAAAATAGATTGCTAAGGACGATAATACCTGTAAATGAAAATTTCTTACAGATTAAAGAACAAAAAAACGTTGAGATAGCGATTAGAATAAGCGAAATCACGACAAATGGAACACTACAACAAAGATGCGAAAGAAAGAGAAGAATTTGAGCCGGGAGATCTTTAGCGTTAAGAGAAGACGAAGAAGAATATGGATTCCAGGAAAGGTAATAGAAAAATATAACACACCAAGATCATACATAGTTAAGGATCAATCAGGGAGAGTATTAAGAAGAAATTCCTCATATTTAAAGAAGACAAACATACCATTTGTGGAACAATCACGCGAAATAGAAACAGAGTAACCACCTCAAAATAACATCTAAAATAACTTAAAAACCGAAAATAAGATTGAGTATGAATCAGTTAGCAATCAAAATAAGAATAGTTCTAATGAACAAGGTTATGTAAGAGAGAAAAGGAAAATTGTTAAACCTGTTTGGTGTAAAGACTATGAAATGTAATGTAATGTATAAATTGAGGTTATGTGTCAAAAGGGGAAGGATGTGTCATAGTTGGCAACACTAGAGGTCAGGTTGGCAAGACAAGTGGTCAGTTAGTTAGAGTTCAATGCAGGGTGTAGTGGATGTTTAATAAAAGTTATTTAAAACACATTAATTATGTATGTATTTATTTCATACAAGTGAAATACAAGACACCATCTACAAAACCTGTCAATCCTTGCGACTCTAGCGAGAAAGACACGCCAAATTTCCACAATGCATAATTTTGGCCATCTAGTTTTGTACGATGTAGTGCTTCTTTCTCAGCCATTTTACTTGAAACACTGCTCTGCACACGAAATCTTCTGTAATTCAATTGCAACTTCTAATATTATGGCGCGCAGTGGAAGCGTGCTGGGCGCATAACCTGTTGGATTAATACGCTTCTTCTACAGAGTTTGATTGCCATAAATTATATTTAATGTAATAGAATTACATATTCGAAATGGAAATAATATAAACTTAACTTGACAATAAAAAATCTTAATTACATTGCATTACATTAGTTGCTATCGTTGCTATAGCTATGGCTATGACGACGGGATCCTCCGAATGGAGCTGCCGCAAGATGCGTATCTGATAGGATACGCAGACGACGTAGCGGCAGTCATCCTAGCGCGTGACGAGGCGGATGCCCAGAGAAGGCTCAACCAGGTCATGAGAAGAGTCACCACATGAATGGACGAACACGGCCTGACCCTGGCAACGGAGAAGACCGAGGTCGTTCTACTGACCAGGAGAAGAATCCCTAGGGAGATCGAGATGACGGTGGATACGGAAGTCATAACCACTACAACTTCCGTAAAGTACCTCGGACTGCGGCTCGACAGCAAGATGACTTTCTGGCAACAGATCCAGTCGTCGAGCGATAAGGCCGCTAAGGTAACGACGATGTTGAGCCGACTAATGGCCAACGTAGGAGGACCGACGGCGAGTAAACGCCGGCTGCTAATGACCGTCACCCATTCCATATTGTTGTATGGAAGCGAGATCTGGGCTGACGCCTTACAGCAGGACAAGTACAGAAAGCGGATGGCTTCAGTACAGCGACGGGGAGCACTCAGGATCGCCAGCGCATATCGTACGGTTTCCGAACCGGCGGTGCTCGTGATTGCAGGAGTAACCCCGATAGACTTACTAGCTCAAGAAAAGAAGAGAGTCTACGAGACACGACGAGACGTCGGTGCACGACAAGCGAGAGCGGACGCTAAAGCGCTCACACGACAACGTTGGCAAGAGCGCTGGCAGAACGACACGAGAGGACGGTGGACGTCCAGACTCATCCGCAACCTAACGGAGTGGATGAACCGAGACCACGGCGAGGTAAATTACTACCTCACCCAGTTTTTTAGCGGACACGGGTATTTCAACGCATACCTGGCTCGAATGGGTATAGCAGAGAACGCGACATGCCAGTATCACGACTCTGCGGAAGATGATGCTCACCACACCTTCTTCGAATGCGAGAGGTGGAGTGACTACAGGGACGCTCTACAAGACGAAGTAGGACCTCTAACGCCGGATAACGTCGTGCAAACGATGCTGTCCGGACACGACCGCTGGCAGAAGATCGCCACGTTCGTCGAGAAGGTGCTGAAGGAGAAGAAGAGAGAGACCCAAGCAATGGAGGCAGCCGACCGAGGCTAACTACGAGGTGCCATCCTGAAGTAATGCGACCAGCGGTTCCGGGATGGATTCTACACCTGACAAAGTGAGGTTTTTTAGTGGGTGCGAGCCCCACACACCGGGGACGGGTCTCGTCCCTGATGGTGCGTTTAGGCATTTTTCCTCACTTAAAACAAAAAAAAAAAATAGCTATGACTATGTTCATATTGCCTCGCCTTCTTATAACACAGTTTAAATATTTTCATCAATAAAGAAAAAGATGTGAAGTTTTTATGCCTTTTATATTTGTGCTGATAAAAGAAATGCGTCGCGCAGCATTCCCAACCAACTGTTAATAAATTAAAACTCTGTAATACCAACAATGTTCGTACACTACTACGTTTGTCGTAGATGTATTCTTACAACTTTGAGCCAATAAAAAGAAGTACCATTATCTAGTCACTTACCGTGCGATTTACAAATAATCGGTTTTTTTTGCGCAATGCCAGTAACACTAAAATTATAATTTTTGCTATTACCTGCATCAGATTATAGTAATCTTTCATAATATACTATTTATTAACATATTTAAAAAAACGGGACGGCCTCATTATCACCACCACGTTTGAAAGGCTGACAGTCGTTGCATAGCATGATAGTAATAAAAAAAAAATAGAGTGGCAGATGTTAGACTGATTGTATTGTTCTAACATTATTATTTTTAATTAGACGTTTTTATTTAAAAGTTTTTTCTTGAGCCTTGACTAAGAAGAAGTTAACACAAGTTAAAACGTTTTAATTCAATATACTCAACTAAAGAAAGTCGAATTTATGTTTACGATTAATTTACCTTAATTTAGTCTACGTTTAACTTGTTTTCCCTCTTCGCTATAGCTACTCGCCTGAGCATCTCCACTTTTGCTCCTGAAAGTGCCACTTACATTAGTGGCGAAGCGTCGAGTTTTAGTAAGTTTTGTTTATATATTTTTGTATGTTTTTGTTTATTTTATTGCTTTTGTTTTATTTTTATATACATATATGTATATGTTTAATTTACTATGACGTGGCCAAACCCGGAAGCCTTCATAACAATAAATTTACATTTACTACCACAAAAGTCAACCTTTCCTTTTTTTTTCGAGGTAATACTAACACTGTTAAGGATAGAATTAACTACCAGAGGACAAAAGTGCTATCACTTCTGAGTACTATATTAACACTATTTATTTTAAGGCTGCTAAACGGAAAAACAAGCAGAATGATTACACAATGATTCTTCGAAAAAGCATGGTCAGCGGAATTTTATTGATGCTTCTTATCTTTATAAATTACTGCACAAAATAAATGTTTGGTACAATTGCGCATTTTTGTTTAAAACTTGGCCTGAAAACATTGACACTTTACATTACTATCATAACTGAAATTAAGTTAAAGGTAGAATATTAATTTATGGGTATATTTTGTAAACATTGGATAAAGTCTAGCAAATATTAATAATATTGTTCCATGTTACATTCTCGATTGTTGTTTATTTATCTATTTAAAAGTAACTAACTAAGTTAGCTGTCTGTGAAAGAAACTTTAGATACAGTTAGTTTTAAAGATTATTGGTTATAGATGGGTGATTATCAACATGCAATAAATAAAAAAACATAACAATTCACAATGTAGGTCGTTGACCCCATCCATCACTCACTGTGTTTCAGTTAAGTTAATTTAAAATTTAGTACCTACATTTTCACAATATAATTAAAATTGTACATAATATGAATACTCCGTGCTTTCAAGTATCGGTTGTAACATCGTTATTTTCTGCTAGTCCAGGCTGCATGTACTTGTTCAACGAAAGGTTGTTAGTGATGTAAAGAGTCGTTAATTAAATTCTGGTACAGCGGGAAATAACCAAATCAACACACTCATCTGTATGTCTAAACTACGAAATGTAATAACGTAACATTATACATACATACTTTAGCTAAATTTATCAGTTATTCATCAACACGCCCAATTAAATTTCAGCACGTTTTCTCAAAATAAGGGCGGTTTCACACACACCGATATTATCGGTATCGGTGTCGGACATCTGATACAGTCAAGTGGTGGCGTAGTCTTGCATCAGTGTACCTGTCTGTGTGAAAACTGTATTCATTTTACATTGCTTAGTAAAACGAAACGATACGTTTCCGTCCGATATCAACAGAACCACCCGACAAGCGCAACGATATCGGTGGCATTTCATTCAATGTATGTTTGCTTCAATCCGATACCGATACCGATAATATCGGTGTGTGTGAAACCGGCCTAAAGGTGATGTTTATGCGTTGAGCTATACCGATAGGAAAATTTCACATCGACTCATTATGTTTCCATATAATCCTCGAGAATCGAGCGCTGTTAAGTTACTAGACCCGACTGTGCCCGACTTGCCGCGCCTCCCTTCCACGATACATACATTTTCTGTACTGGCAACTATGTTTGTTTCAATGCACGGTGTGTCGGCCTATGAGCACAAATCATACTAAAGGAGATAGGAAACTCAACGATAAAAATGTGCGGTCATTTTAGACCACGTAGTTCGGAGCGAAAAACATGCGGGGCGCTACATGCAGTGTTTGGCGGGAAATTTAAACACACATGGAACAGGTAGATATGCATTGTCGCCGTTGGAACTGGAAAAACGCGTAATTTTAAAACTGCTGCTTTTGCGGAAGAGCAAAAGAATTCATCTCGTCTTCGCAAAAGTAGCAGTTATTAAGTTACGCGCTTTCTCAATTCCAACTATTATAAATTTTAAAGGCAAAATAGTTTAAAACAAATTCTTTTAAAAAGGCTATAGTTAACTAACATTGTTTTTATTTAATTTAAAAATTTAATAGAATAAACAAAATTAACAACATTAAAAAAAACAAGGTTTAATATTATTTCTTTCTAGATTTTAAATAATTATTTCTACACCTTTGCAAAAATTCGTCTGATGTGTTGCGCGAGCCTTTACCATTGAACAGCGGGAAACTATAGACTTAACCTAATATACACACTGTTAAGTTTAAAACTACGCATAAGAGATATATATGTACACTAATACTACACCACACACCTAAAATAAAATACTATATTAACACCACTGAACTAAAAATAAAAACGTTAGGTTTATAATAAAGCACAAAATTAATTTGCTAAAACACGTAAACATAACCCTCGCAATATGCAGAAAATCAAACTTTTCCCACGTGGTTTACATTTTTACATTCTGACCGTCGATAGGGCAGGGTTTGACTGATTTGTACTAGAGACGCCCTCCGTGAATTTCATCCCGAACTATATGTCATAGGTTCAACTTTTCATATCTAGTGCCCACCCGGTGCCTATGAGTCCATCACGTATTTCGCTACCCGTCTATGATTTAAAGATACTGTTATACAGATAATGGCCGAAATACTTAAAAAGACCATGCTGGTTAGTAGATTGACTATTACTCTAAAACCTTTATTTAATTTGTTTATATCTTATTCTTTCACTTTAGTAGTAGAAAAGATTGCTTCTGGAGATCGTACACATACAGTAAGATAGGAATGATATCCTAAGCCGACGCCCCAATACTGCCGGAATATATTTTATTTTGTTAAACATCTTGAATCACCATATCATCAGGTTATAAAACGATGCAAGAGCGATCAATAAATATCCGTAATATTAAATTCATTCAACAAATCACTACTTTATTTCAGTATATTATCTAAAATAGTAGCAAAGATAAGTATTTAATAATACCTGGTGTAAACTCTAGGCATTGATTTTAAGGTGTAGGAAGAAAAATGTTCTGTATACTTGCAATTCATCTTGTCAGTATTGTTCACGCATCATTACAGACAACTATGTAGCTACAACCACCTATTTATTTCAACGCCTACGTAGTTTAATCGGCAAGTAACTTCTCTCCCAGATTGACCTCATCTATTTTACGTGTGGAATTTAATAAAAGTAAGTTTTGTCTACTTACATGTTTCTACTTCATGCATCTGTGCAAATTATTGCTTGTATACTGTTTGACAAAATGTCACCGTTACTGATGATTATAAACTGGTAATTAGGTCCTCCTGATAGGTTTACTATAAGTTTTCCACTTCAGTATTTGCTAGAAAACTGAGGTACAAACTTCTGAATTAACCATGATAAATACAAAAAATATTTTACCAATAAAACATTTTATAAAATATAGACAGAAATATTCTACTACAGCAAGATTAGTTATAAATAACAACAAACAATATTTAGAATAAGAGCAACAAAATCCTAAAGTTTCATAGAGATTAATTTAAGGCGCACAGAAAAACAAAGCATTGGTATCTACGTAAACAAGCTGTTGATGTAACAAGGCGAAGCAGAACTTGAAGCTATCGCAAAGAGGATTTGAAAACAGAACGAGAGTTTTACGTTAAAGTACTGAAGTAGATCGTTTGGCTTACCTTCTGTTAATTACTCTAATTCTCAACTCAGAACGGTACATGGTATATGAGTCTATGTGCATTTTCTGCATTCACCTGTTTAAACATGTACAGTTTAGACCCATTTGATGTTAACAAAAGAGTATAAAGAGTACACAAAACGCTACTTGCATTGAAGTGACATGTTTTTCAAGAAATATAAGCGACACACACTATAACTATTTGTTTACCCTATCGCTAATCAGTAAAAAACCGAATAATTCATTCTTAAATGATATCGAGGGCTTCTACAGTCTGTATTTCTATTATGAGGGCTTCCGGTTTCTGACCGTGTTATGTATAGTGATGTGCTTTAGACTTTAGTACTGACTCAAAGTGCCATAAAACTTTATAAATGTAACCCCTACGTACATACAATAGAAACGAGTACGATAGGTAGCCGACAACCGTCGAGGGGTGAGTCAGTACTAAAGCACATCACTGTATATATGTATGTATTATAGGGTGATTGATCGAGGCCGGCCGCTAGAAGAATTCGATCTTCTAATGATAATTTTTTTTTATATGGTGGGTGCTTAGTTGCAGTGACTCCGTAAACTGTATCGCTTGTCTGGCTATCACTGCAACTCTCGCGGTGTAGTTTTGTGTGTGTAAGTTGTGTTCAATTGGCTTTGTGACAGCATCATATCGCCTTTTATGATGCCGCGCTGTTAATCACTTTGCTCCCAACAGCAAATGGCAAGTCGATCCGGGATTAAACTTTCTGAAAAAATGTCACCGTCCCTCCAGAGAATTGAACCCCGGCGCCTATCGTCCTCTCACAACAATAGTCAGCCGCCTAACCACTGCGGCCATCGACCGGTTTTGAGAAAAACAAATGAGAAATATTCTCATTTGAGGAAATATTCTCATTTGAGAGCAATAACGACACATAAATTGAAACATATGGAATCAATTTTTTTAAAAGAAATATTGATTATTCTTCACTAAACAAAAGACGTTAAAGTTGAACTGATTTCGAAAATGGTAATCTGGCTTTAAATGAGAATTTTCCATGGAACCGTATTGTCTCACGCCACTCAGATGGAGTCGAACTAATGTAAATGCATAGTTATGCATTTTATCCTTTTTTTTAATGGTTTGAACTGCACAGAATGTTAAGCGGCCGATCGAATTGACTGCCATTGATAAATATTAAAATATGTTAGCAAGTTAACTTACGTTCTTTATTTGTAATACGCCTTCGTAATGTATTCGGCTCTTTCATGTTCTAAAAAATTTGATTCAATAGCTTACTATTAAGAAAATGTTATAATTTTCTCCAAACTCTACCAAAAATTTTAATAACTATAAAACTATTACACATAGGTATACGGACTGCTGATACAGTTCGATGCAAAATTTAATTCTGCTTGAAAATATTGGGTTATTGTATTTCAAAATATCGAGTTTAATGATCTGAAGTTGTAATTAAAAGACAAGTACACAATACACTTATTCTAAAAACTGTAGCAGAAACGTCAAGATTTCCAGTAACCATAAGCTCAATTTTAGAATTGCGACGGTATATTTTAATCATTATGAGGCAACATCGACATTTTTCGGGAAAGTCGAAAAATCCCTAAAATGACTATACTTAGGCATAGGCACCCTATAAATAACGCTTGGGTTTCGAAAATGTAAAGAAAACCATATCATTCCATTTGAAATACGAAAATTGATGTCAGTACTTCTTGAAATGCCATCATCTTAAAAATAGTTGCAGTGAATAGATTGAACTGCCCTATATGCATATACAACTCTTTCTCAACATTGGAGGTTCCCATATTTCTAATAGTTGGTCTCAATAAATCACCCTCTATGTATACTACAAAAATAAACTAAATAAATATATAATAATAAAATAAATAAAACAAAATAAATCCGTGACTACATTACATTAATGGCAAAACGTAGAGCTCATGTAACTACCCCCCCCCCCCCACTCCCCTCCCCTGCTACCCCTTCTTGTACATGTTAAAAAATTTCAAAAACTTATGAATTTTGGTTCGAAATCAAAAACGTTTTTTATTGATAATAGCAAAGGATTCATGAACATATCTGATATTGACATTCCCAGAGATATTGCTGATTTTTTTTCATTAGGCTCTAATATCCCTCTTGAATTGGTGCTTCATATCTTGGATAAGAAATGGCATAGAGTTAGTCAAAATACTACCATGGAGAAATCCACCTTGTTGGGTATACTTAGATTCCTTTTTCAATGAGCTTCGTTCACCTTTGATGGTAAATATTACCAACAAACCTTTGGTACTCCGATGGGGAATCCATTAAGTCCAATTCTTGCCTGCATTGCTATGGAGGAACTACTCCTGTCCTGCCTAACAAAACTGGATTTTGAGTTACCTTTTATATATAAATACGTAGACGATATTATCACAGCCGTACCTGGTACTAGAACTGATACCATTTTGGATGTTTTCAATTCTTTCCATCACAATTTAAGGTTCACTATAGAATGTGAAACTAATAATTCTGTCCCCTTCCTCGATACTCTGGTAATTAGAAAACCCGACCAAGGGATTATTCTTGATTGGTAATTAAAACCGACCTCATCAGGAAAGTATATAAACGACTAGTCTAACCACCCTATGAACATGAAAAGGAGTATTATAATTTCTATGAGAAATAGGGTTTTGAAACTCTCGAATGTTTCCCTAAAAAAGAAGAATTTAAATTTACTCTTCGATATACTTTCCAATAATGGCTATCCAAGAAGGATACTAAAGAATTTGATTTTCAACTCATCCACTGCTGGTCTGAATATAGCACGTTGACTGCCATGTGAGTATTATCCCTTTTATCAACGATCTTTCTCCTAAACTTTCCTCCATTTTCCATCAATTCCCGATTAGGCTTGCTTACTACAACATCATAAAACTGGATAGATTGTTCTCCAAATGTAAAACTCCGACACCCTTGCTGAAGAACTCAAATTTGGTCTATCGCATTCCGTGTGCTGATTGCGAGAAGGTTTATATTGGTCAAACGTCCCAATACTTGGAGAAACGTATTGGACAACATCAACTCGATTGCTTACATCGCAGTACCAAGACAGCCGTTGCAGATCACCACGTTAATAACAACCACCAATTTAATTTTGATGATGTTTCAATCCTTTTGTTTGAAATATTTTGGTCTAAACGTTTATTTTTAGAAATGTATCATAACAGCAAGAGAATACTCTTAATTTCAACACAGACAGTCAAAGTCTAAGTATAATTTACTCTAATATATTACATTTGGATAAATTAATACATTCTAATTCCACTTGACCATTCGGACATGCATTTTTGAACTTACATGTATATTGTTTCTTTTGATCGGCACTGTAGTTTGCATTGCTTGTCGTTTAGTGAATTTTAAGTTTTACTAAAAAATTCGTACAGGGAATTTAGTTTTGTTGATAATCGTTTTACTTTAGTCGGTTGACGTTCGCTTAACCAGAATTTGTCATTTTTACTGTCAGACATGTCTTATCTACTTTAATTATATTATCGATCATCAATCGACTTTTTAAAATCAATGTAATTGTTGTCTAAACATTCTTTTCTTAAAAATTTTCTAATATTTTTTAAAATGTGTTCCGGTATATGTTAGATTACTTGTTTAATTCTAATGTTAGCATCGTTCTTCTCCACGTAAGTTGGCATTCTTGATTATAATTATATTATCAGTGCTGTCTAACGCACTTTTACTTCTACTACTTCTTCTAGTACGTTCTCTGAAGAAGGTAAAAACTAATTACCGAAAGCTTAGAATATTAAATGGAAATTTGTTAAATCACCGTTTGATTTTTGGCTGCCTATCCCAATAGTCCTTCCTTGTAACCATCACATTTATTTTTTAAAACTAAAAAATTTCTTAAAGAACACACGAACTTATTTATTTTAAAAGCTGATAAGTGAGGTTACACTGTAGCAATGAATGGGAACGACTACATTAAAAAGAAACTGAACAATTGGTGCTTAACACAAGCACGCATAGGTGTCTGAATGGTGATTCCATTAATAACTTGCAGAGACATCATAATGAACTTATTAAAATGCTAAGGATGAAGGAAGAAATCACTGATTATGTTGCTAAATATCTTACTACATACAACTCGATTCCAGCAAAGTTGTATTACTTACCAAAGATACATAAACCTAATATCCCGATGCGTTTGATTGTAAGCTCGATTAATTCTGTTACGTAGGTATAATCTTTCTAAGTTCTTAGCTGATGTACTTTCCTTGTCGCTCTCTGATATCTCTGATTACAATGCTATAGATACTTTTTCATTTGTGAATGGTATTAGGGGTACGATTTTACCGGAAAATTATGTCTTGCTCTCTCTTGATGTGGTGTCTCTATTTACTAACATTCCCATTGAGTTAGTCATTGCTAATTTTAGACGAAATTGGTCCCATGTAGAACCTTACACCACTATATCTCAGGTGAATTTCTTTAAGTTATTACATTGTATATGTGATAATTGTTATTTTTCCTTCAATAATAAATTTTACTTACAAATTTTTGGAACGCCAATGGGCTCTCCTATGAGGCCCGTTTTGGCTATGATTGGTATGGAGACTTTTTTGCGATGAAGCTATACCTAGACTCCTTTTCCGAATGGCGTTTATTTACAAGTATGTGGGCGACATTATTTGCTCTGTACCTAGTGGCATGATTGACACCACTTTCTCGATTTTCAACTCTTATAATAGTCACTTACAATTGCACCACTGCAGTTGAAAAAAAACGCAGTGTCCCATTTTTAGATACGAAGGTTATTCGTGCTAATAACAATACAGTCTTGTTAGACTGGTATCAAAAACCTACATCATCGGGTAGATTTCTTAATTTCCATCCATTTCCAGAACAGAGTTTTACTCATATCGGCGATCCTACATTCATTAACGTTAATCTAAAGAGATTGTTTGAAATGTTTGCTAATAATGGCTATCCCAAACATGTTCTTAATAAGTTGATTTACTCATCTAACTTCTTTGATGATTCCATTGATGATGATGTCAATCACTTTAAATGTTACAAGTTTCTTTATATAGAGAAGTCACCCATAATGTCATTAAACAGTTCAGTGCGTTCAATGACGTCCAAATTGCTAAATATAATATGTTAACCTTTGGTAATTTGTTTACAAAGACTAAAGATAACACACCTCTTTTAGATGAGACTAGCGTTAGTTTATAACATCCCTTGCCGTGATTGCCAAGGTTGTTGGCCAAACGTCAAAGGCTAAAAAATAGAATAACTCAACATAAAAGTGACATTCGTATTGGTATATAAGCGTTCATGTGCCTTGGCTGCACATGCACATGATCGTGATCACAATTTTCACTATGATAATACTACAATTCTTGAGGTTGAAACTAATTACAAAAAACGTTTGTTTTTGGAAATGGCACATGTTTTTAAAAGTAATAACTCCATCAATTTTAAAACTGACACACAACAACTAAGTAATATCTATTGTAACATCTTAAGCTTTGACGGTTGAGTCTTCACTTTATTGATGCGCCTCGTATTTTCCGATTTATATGTATTATGTTAATTTATATTTAAAATTTCCTTTTTTTTTTGTAACTGGACAAATTTATAATTTTACATTCCATTCCTATCTGACTGGTAGTCATTTTAACATATATAAGTATGTGTCTTGTAATTTAAATTAGTTTTAGGTATTCAAATTTTAATACTTTGATTATTTCGATCGCTTAATTATCATTTTAGTGTAACCTCCTCATGATGACATAAATAAATGTCGAAAATTTAAGGAATTATAAGCATCCCTTTATTTTATAACAGACCGAAAACCCGAGATTATCATTTTTGTTCCCTATATATAGGAAAATGTAAACATTTGGAAAAACAATAATCAATTGGCAGCTTCTGAAAACGCAATTAACTTGACGTTTCGGGGTATTTATTGCTCCTTCTTCAGAGCTGTTACAATTAACAATAAAAAAAAATTAGAAAAGATTAAACCAAAAGACAGATAACGGTGAGTACTTATATGAAGTTTCTAGTGTTGCCGTCGAGACGAGAGATTCTCGTCTCTCGTCTCGTTTCACCCTCTCTCGACAAGACGAGAGATATTCTCTCTCGAATGAAAGCTCGAGACGAGAGAAAGACCCTCTCTCGTCGAGAAATTTTCGTCTCTCTCGATTTCTCTCGAGCAGAAAATGTTGGTTTTACAATTTTTATGATTTATTGTGAGTGTTTTCTCCCTGCTTGAAATGCTTCTATTAGAGTACTTTCCACATGATGATCTGTGGCTTCTATATTATTCAGAGAAATTAAAAAGATTCCAATTTGTCCAGTAATATATTAAAACCAACTATTACTAAGGGTAATGTTGAGTAGGTTTCTCCACATAGTGTAGTACTCAGCGATTTAAAATATTTTAAAAATTGACATACTATGCCAATTAATTTCCATTGCTCTTCGGTTAAAAGTAAGTGATTACAATCTTCGTTACTTTGCCCTAAACTGTTTAGAGCCTTTTTTAAACGAATCGCTAGATTTAACATCTACCACGTAGAATTCCGTCATGTGGACACATCTATATTTACTGACACATATTTTATGTTAGCAGCTTCACATAGCGTTTTCAACATATTCTGAATTTTTTCAGATTTCTTAATTAAACCTAAAATAAAAAGCAATGTTAAATAGAAAAAAATAATCAATAGCTAAACTAAATACTATACAGGGTGTTTCAGACTTGGTGAATCAAACTTAAGACTGGATAGATCTTCAAAAGTAATTTTAAAAGAGTCTTAATAACGGAGAGCAGAAAATGTTTTGTTTTGGAGATACAGGGTGCATAATTTTCGGGGACCATATGCAGTTTATCACCCCCAAACTTTTCCGTGTAACACTTTGAACATCTGGAAATTAGAAACTCAGATTCCCCATTTAATGTACAAACTTTTTTGACTCTTGCATTTTTTCGACATTCAGTGTTAAGGAAAAACTGTTCAAATGATTACATTTGAACAGTTTTTCGCATTTACCCAACAAACTGCGCATTTTCCGAAAGAAATGCAAGAGAGAAAAATGTTTCTAAATTGAATGGGGAATTCAAGCTTCTGATTGGCAGAGATTACAGGCGTACACGGAAAAGTTCGGGGAGAGGATAGGGGAGGCTCAATTGTATATGACGGTCAAGTGTCACTCCAAAACGGGTGGCACCGGGTGCGGGCCGCCCGCAATGCCCCCCAAGCCACGCCGCTGTGTTTTACTAACATAGATAAGTTTTTTCGCGTAAATCTACATCGAGAAAAAACAATAATTGACTGTACTTACCATTTTAGGTTTGGATTTGAATATGTCATCCACTGTCGGTTGAGCAGACTAAACTTTTAACTTCGACGGGAAAAGTGAAGCGAATTCTTGGGGATGTTTTGCTTTTAAGTGCCATTTTAGTCTAGCAGTATTTGATTGGCTCATTTTTATATTATCGGTTTTAGTATTGATTTTCTTACATAAATTACATGAAACCACTTTAGTATTATTTGGCAATAAAGTAACAGTAAAGTATTGCGAATATTTCGATTTTGTTCGACTTGACGATTCACTGTCTGTTATATTGCTCCGTTTGATCCTGATTGTTTTAACAATTTTCGAACGTTTTGTTTTCTTCTCCCTTTTAGATTTATATGTTGAGGTTGAGGGTGGATTAAATAAATAATAAAATAATAACTTTTTGTTGGTTGAAAAATAAATCTCTAGCTATGTCACTACTTATTAAATACATCAATAAATATAACAAAATATTTGTTTACTAGTACGCATAAAATAATTTACTATGGTTCATAGTGTTGTTACCTTTTTCATATTTGATATTTGGTTTAAGTTACGAGAGATATGAGAGATGGCATCTCTCGAGCAAGAGAAGCGTCCTCTCGTCGAGACGAGAGACCATTTTAATCTCGCCTGACGAGACGAGACGAGAGAAGGCCTTTTCTTGTCTCGTCTCGTCTCGCGGCAACACTAGAAGTTTCACATATTGTAAACGAAAGATGTGTGTTTAAAGACTTAAACATAGCGGTAATATTCAAAATATTTTAGCACCTTGTTTAAATACAATGTTATAAAATCATTGTAATTCTTTTTACAGGTGTGGAACAATTCAATTTATGAAGAGACTTCGTTTTTAGTTACCTTAAACTTTCTTAATTATTACAATTAACTGTTACGACACAGAGAAACACATTAAGATTATAGTTAAAATGTTTTAAAATCGGGAAGGCAATGACTAACACATGCGAGTATAAAATTATTGACGACCGGGCAACTATATTGAAAACAAACGTTAGACGTAGGTAAGAGAAAGATAGAAGTACACACTACACACGGAAAAAACGGTGGAGGTCAAAAGAAAATGCAATATATGTAAAATTTAAGCATTATACACCCAAACCCCGAAAAACGAAACTGCGATATTAAATAGGTTTTAATTTGACAAACTGAAGTAAGTTATAAATATTAGAGAAAGCTGAAGACTGTTCTTTGGTATTAATATTCTCCGGGTATTTTTAATGGCTAAAATTTCGAAAAAAATCCTTTTGTTATAATTAGTTTCATTGAACAAAATGGTGACATTATTGAAATTCACTTTATGATTTTTACTATTGATATGGGTGGCTAAGGCACATTTTTTTTGTATATATATACCAGTAGGATCTCTGTAAACGCAACGATTGTATAACGCATGTACCAGTCCCCACAATGCGATGACTACGTATATGTACTCTCCTCCGTTAACCAGAGCGATAGATTGATAAGCGTAATATCAGGCTTGTCGGCATCATATACTTGTGTTAAGTATGAAGTTTGAAAACGGAATGAAATACCTATGGGCTATCGAACTAAACAACTACTTTATTTATACACTGAAAACCTATTTTTTAAAATATAAATGAATTCTTTCCATAAATATGAGTTGTTTTATTTCTGACTAACGCTGACTATCGTTGTGAGAGGACGATAGGTACCGGGGTCAATTCTCTGGAGGGACGGTGACATTTTTTCACAGAGTTTAATCCCGGAGCGACTTGCCATTCGCTGTTGAGAGCAAAGTGATTAACAGCGCGTCATCATAAAAAGCGATATGATGCTGTCACAAAGCCATTTGAACACGACTTAAACACACCAAACTACACCGCAAGAATTGCAGTGATAGCCAGACAAGTAATACAGCTTACGGAGTCACTGCAACTAAGCACCCACCACACATTAAAAAATATATGTATAATATATTGTGGGTGTCTGTTAATTATAGGTTTCAAAACTCTTTTCTCAGGGTTCAGGTGGGTTCTTAGACTCTTTTTCCCTCACACACACAATTGAAACACAGGTATTATTGGTGCTAAAGAATTCAATTTTATTTTTATCTTCTTTTTGAATTTCGCGCCTTTACTAAATATAAATGCGACAATTTATTTTACGTGTTGAGATTAAAGTTGTGACAGAAGTGAACGTTACACTTAAAAAAAATTATAAGATAACAACTTGGTGTTTAACACAGGTAAGAAATTTTAAATTTTAATTACTTATATCTAATTAGGAACTTTGGTCTGTTAACGTCTTTTCTAGGTTAACTTCTTTTGTAACGACTAAGATTAATAATTCTAGGATTAATTTTGGCAAATTGAATTACAGCATTTTCTTTAATCTGGCAAGTGATCTGTTCTTTTATTTAATTCATTATAACTAAATCTGTCTTAAAATTTTGTCTTTATCGACTTTTAAAATTAACTTCTTTATTTTCTTTTGCAATCAAATTTGTTACTAATGCCTTTACACCACTTATCTGTTAAGGGTCGTTGGGATTGCCTCAGTCAAGGTTCGTCAGGTTCGGGATTTGGCTGGATTTACCGAGTACGGCTGGGATTTCAGATAGGAATGGCGTCCGGGACTTCGACGTGAAAATCCTCGCTAATTCGGCCTCGGAATGGCGGACCTGGGTTCTGCTGGTGCCTCGGGGATTCATTTAGGAAATTCTTCGTAAAAGTATTTAATAAAAAAAATTGGTCGTATCCCTATGACTATGGATGTTTTAAGTGAATTTAGTTTTGGGTCAGGAAAATATTATAAATTTTATAGGTAAATTGGTGTTTTTAATTTGTTGTTTACGTTTCAGGGAGCAATTCGACATAGGTCTAGAAGCGTTAATGGTTCGGACGCGTCTGTTTCTAATATTTTTTCCAAGAAAGTACTTTTTGTGATTCATGGCTGTCTGTTATTTGGATGAAAAATGCGATTTGGACTAAGAAATTGGCACAGATGAAAAGGGTTCTCAAATTCCTGGAAATAATGTAAAATTACCTTTGGTCATTAGCTATTTAACTATTCTTTTTAAGTTTGAATTAAATGTCGTTACAATATATATTAATTTGAGGTCATATGTGGTTTACTATTGTTCTATTCACAACTTATTGCTCTTTTAGAATTTGATAAAAAAATACCATATGCTATTTGAAAAAAAAGAGTTGACGTTGCTATGACCTTTGTGTCGTTCTTTATAGTGACAACAGTAGCGCCATCGGATGAGACCCTTCATATAGTTAAACTTTTATCTAATACTTTCCTTCATAATACTAATTGTGTCGAAGATATTACAGTATTACACTTTAAATGGACCACCCTGTATATTACTGAGACCCAAAAATCTTCAGTAAATTCAAGTTCCCTCGTCCTTTGAGTATTAATCATATTCAATTGATAGTATTACGGTTCGAATTCATTATCTGCAGAATAGGAAGCAAGTGTATTAGCTGCTATACCACTAGTCTGGTTTAACGAATTCTTTGCATATAGCTTGTATTGTACATTAGACGAAAGAGCTATATAAATAATGTAAGTCTACCACCAGTCTACTACTGCTCAGAAATTCATCTGACAAAATTTATAGCGAACGTCAAGGGTATATTACTCCGATATTATTCTTTACGACAACACTATCATCAGATATGTATTTCGAAAAGTAGGGTTTCAATAATACGCGTCAATTAGCTTGAACAAAAACGGAGAGCAAAATTGTATTTAATCTTAAAATTATACGATACTCTTCTATTGACTCTTAATTAAATTGCCCATTATATTCGGAATCGATACGTAGAGGGAGACCAGGAGTTGTGCAAATAGACTCGTGGAATGCGTTTTAGGGAATATTAAACGTTTGCAATCGTTACTCTTTTTCCTCTCACCGCCACAAATTCTGTAAAATTAAGCGTAAAGGTACATTAGCGCTAAAAATAAATCTTTTCAACCCCTACTAGTAATAAAGGATTCGGACGCCATTATACTCGAAATTTTAGTTACTGGCCGCCTTCCATTATTTATATTAAAACGGTATAAAACAGGAAACGAACAAATTGCTATAAAATTCAGAAGCTCCCCGCACATAATGATGCCATTTTTCAACTCACTGGAAAAAATCAATCGATGTTATTCATTTTACTAGACGGTATTGATTTTTCACGTATTAAAGCATGCATACAAGTATTAAAATCTTCGTACATGAATATTCATTTAAACTATTAAATACAAAAATCGCAGTTATTTATACGAAACTCTACGTGCCAATACTGGTATGTTAGCCCAAAAGAAGGAACAAAATAAGGTTTCCAAAACGTCGGTATACATACAAAAGTCAGTGTGTATGTAAAGAACCCTTACGATAGAATCTTGTCTGTATCGACACTAATAAAATAAACAGCAATTTACAATTTCAGATTGTTTTATTTCCCTATATTTCGGTAATTTTAATTTGATAACATTACAAACAAAAAACCAATTAAAATATTAACTTATCAATTGAAGTTGTTACACAGTTGATAGATACAATCGTGGCTAGATAAGTATAGTATAAGCTTCTTCCACTAAATGTTTATGGTGTAAGTTAGTATTTTGAGATTTAATTGTTAAATTATTTAAAATTTAAATGTTACTAAGCATCAATTAGGGAAACGAGGACATGATGCATTTGAGAAGGTATTTAGTATGCTTATTCCTCGTACCTTGTCATGACCAGAGCTAGTGTTAGCACAAGACCAACGTAGATGGTGAAGAGCCACATCCTATATGTGGTGCTTCTGTTCTATGTTAAACACATTGGATCTAATCTTGCGCCCTTAGCCCGCTGTTTCTGTGGTCAACCCGTAGAGAACAAACTTCCCTGCTCAGCTGTCGTGTCGTGGCCTAGAGCTTCCACATGGGATAAATGGTGCCAGTGGTGTGTTTTTCCTCAAAAAGGCTTGTCGTACCAGGCTGCCAGCCTGTGCCTTAATTGTCTGGGCCGAGAAAAGACAACTTTCCAGAAAACCTAAATTCTCCGGTAGTAGTCGAGCTGATGGGATGCGTGGCAGAATGTAGTCTCTATCGACCAACCTTTAGGACACCGTGCGCACGCCATTGTACAAATGCCTTACCTACTTATCGGGGCACTGCGTTGGGTCGACCTACTTTTCCCCTTACTTGTGGGAGTTACATGATGGAACCTCAAAAAGAAAAACCAAAATAAAACCCTAAATCTGGAGACTATGAAAAGAGAGACCTAACTCAACCTAAAAAGACACCAATATCCGTAAATCTAAGGGCCGGACGCTCAGGAAACAAGATTCCGAAACCAAGGCTCAGACTTTCTGACGCACAAACGTAAAGCTGCAAAGAAAGCCCTCCTAGCTCAACCTAGCAGGACTACGCCAAAAATAGACAAGGCCGCTAGGGAAGCAACTACAGCTAAACCTAGCACCAGCCACACTGTGGCTGCAGACGTGAAGCAAGCCCTCTCTGAGGGCAGCTCACTGAAAGCAGCCACAAAACGGAAAAAGACAGGAAAAAAGAGGAAGAGGAAGTGGAAGGCTGGAACCACAGTGAGGTCCGACACCGTGAGGGTGTGCTATGGGCAGACTCTCTGGACGTAAGCAAGTGCTCGTGGCTTGCCAGCGCTGTCCAAAGCTACTACTACTACTCCTTGGAACGGTGCCAAACTGAAACGTGTCAAGAAAGAAGACCTACCGAAGCCAGTCAGCGCTTGGTATGGATTTCAGATCCTTCTGTGGAACCCGAAAAGATTCTGCGCCGACGTCATGTGGAAAATCAAAAACTTCAAAAGAGCTCTTGGAGAATGCTAAACACTAAGACTGATCCGAAAGGGCAACAGACGGTTGTCGCCATGGACGAGAGCTCCTGGAAGATAATTCAGTCACCTCCGGGACCAGGTGAGAACACAGAAACTGAATCGGCTGTGGGCTTTCCGCAGTCGGCAAGGACAAACGGGTTACTTTACGGGGACTTTTGAAACGGCCAGCCGTGCGGAAGTTATCGACGTCACCATATGCACACTGCGTCGCGTGGTGCGAAGGGGCTGGTGCAGTGGCAGGCGCCGGATGAACCATCTCTCTCTGATCACAAGTACGTAAGATTCGAACCATAACGGCTGCCGATATTGAGCTCCTAGCTGCCCTACTAAAGTCAAGACAACAAACCGAGATGCACCATGGTGGATCAGAGAGTTGTCCGACTTATGGGCGGGGTGCTGTCACCTTTGCTGTGGTGCTTAATGGTGGACGGCCTACTTTCTGATCTTCGGACGGCAGGTTTCCACATACAGGGCAATGCCGATGATATCACCATCATGATCTGCGGCAAGTTTGAGGGCATGGTGTCCGAGAGGATATAAGTAGCACTCAGACGCTTGGAGAGATGGTGCAAAAAAGAATGTTTAAACATTGACTAGAAAAACGAGTTTGGTTGCTGTAGAGCAAAACGTAGTGGGTGCAAGGGTTTCTCCGGTAAAACGGAAGACTACACCAGTATCTTTACCTACACCGAACAGACGGCACGACTATTCATAAGGCCATTAGCTTGGGGAGCTCGCCGTCCATCTTCCAGGCCGAAATAATTGCTATCCATTCCTGTGTAGAGAATATTTTAAATTGCCCGCAGGAAAACGAATCGGTAGACATTTGATCTGACAGTCAGACTGCCCTTAGAGCACTATAGGCTGTAAAGTTTGATTCTGACGTGGTTCTTGACTGTCATAGGAAGCTCGAAAAAACTGGCGGAATATCTCAATACGACGCTGACACGGGTACCAGGCGGTGCGGAAGTACTTATGGCAGCATTAAAGCCTTTATCAGATCTGAACTCGCTGATAGTCATTGTTCCTATTTTAATGCACTACCCGGCATGAGACTTCTGTATTGATAATGACGGACAGTTTTTTTTAGTATAATAAAACTATTTGAAAGGTAAAATTTATTTGTTAATAATATTTACAAAAATATTAAATATATTTAAAAACAAAAAGTTCCAACTTAAAGTTGGAAAAATTTCAAAAGTTATAAAAAAAGTTTAAAAGAATAGTAAACTAGTTTGTGGTGATTTCCACGCAATTCTGAACTGTGTAAACTATTTTTATTATAGGTTTATTGAATTTTAATAATTTTTTTTATGTAAATCTTTCTGACATGTAATTTTTTTTGTGTAACTTAGAAGTTTTTTCACTTGAGCATTTTTCAATGTAAGATAAGCTCTTGTATTCTGTTCTTTACACCCGCTATAGAGTTAAGAATTCGCGAACCCCTGAGATTAATTTCTTTTATTAAATCCCAATTTTTAATTTAAAGAGTAAAACTCAAACTTTCTAATTTTATTATTAAACTAATTTCACATTATAATATAGTAAAAAGAAGTTAACTAATTTTTATGGAGACTGCAATCCCAATTAAATTACATATATTATTTACTATACCGGGTGGCCGTTGAGGTATCCGAGAAACTTCGTATATGGATTCAATTACTAATTTTAAGCAAAAGTGATCGTATTCACTTTTGCCGAATTCCTAACGGTTCTTGAAATATCGGAGTTTGAATTAAAATTAAATTAGTAGAGGACTTAGGAAATAATGTCGTTTATTTTAATAAAAGTATAATGACAGTGCAATTATTAAAGCTGCTCAATGTGACCACCGCCTTGTGCAATGCATAACTCAATCCTCCGTCGGAGCTCTCGTTCCCAGTTGTAGTTCTCCATATTGTTTTTCACCTCATTAAACGCTGCATGAATATTTTGGATGAGTTGGTCCCTATTATCAGGCTTTCCCATGGAATAGGTAAGTGTCTTCACATGTCCCCACATGAAAAAATCTAGTGGGTTGAGATCCGGAGATCGCGGCGGCCAGGCAATGGGACCACCACGACCTATCCATCGATTTGGATACTGTTCATTGAGGAAATTAGTGACACCTCTTCCATAATGGGTCGGAGCACCATCATGTAAAAACAATATCGTCCTTCTGATTTGAAGAGGAATGTCCTCAAGTAGTAGAGGTAGTTCGTTCTCCAAAAAAGCCCGGTACATTTCGCTGTTCAAATTTCCATCGAAAATATGTGGTCCAATAACTTCATTATTAACTATTCCAGCCCAAATGTTTACGGAGAATCTTCTCTGGAAGTCGGTTTCTCGAACGGCATGAGGGTTTTCGATTGCCCACACATGTTCGTTGTGGAAATAGTTGATTCCATTTCTTGTAAATGTAGCTTCGTCACAGAAAAGGGTTCTTGGAAGAGTATCCAGATGATCGCTCCACCATTCACAAAGACGAACTCTTTGGGGAAGATCCGTGGGGAGAAGTTCTTGTACCGGTTGGTAATGATAGGGATGCAGTCCGTTTTCTCGCAAAGTGTCCTGCACAGCCGTCCTACTTTGTCCAGTAAGTATAGAAATTCTTCTCGTACTAACACCAGGATCATTTTCAACAACCTCAAGCACTTCTGCAGCATTGTTTCTTCGCATAAGTTCTCTTTCACAATTCGGTTTAGGGAACGCACCTGTTAATCGAAGAGTTGTGAAGGTTCTACTAAACGTTTGCTTGTCTGGAAGACGGCGGTTTGGGTATCGTCGTTGATATTCCCTAACTGAGGCGGTGGTACTACCGTTGCAATATCCATACACGAAAATCATGTCAGCGTATTCTTCATTTGAATAAATTACAGGCATGATTTTAACACAAATTACGCAATAAAAAATAACCAACTGTCAATGATGACAATTAACGAACTGACAATCAACATTTTTTTAAGCATCTATCTATACGACCAGCCAACTTCAAACTCCGATATTTCAAGAACCGTTAGGAATTCGGCAAAAGTGAATACGATCACTTTTGCTTAAAATTAGTCATTGAATCCATATACGAAGTTTCTCGGATACCTCAACGGCCACCCTGTATAGGTTGGTTCACCGGGAACTGCAATGATCGATTGTGGGAAAATTATAACCTAAACTGAAATTTTGACACTATACTAAAGTCGACGGGGGCACTCCGGGGTATACCGGCAGTAAGCGCCAACATCGTAATTTTAAAGAAAAAAATTAAATTTAAAATTAAATTTTCTCAAGTAGATGACATAATTAAATACTATTTGTATAAAATTGTTACCATTATTAATACAGAGTGTGCGAAATATACGCCTGAAACTGAAATCGGAAAAATTACCGAAAGTCAATTTTTTTTAATGGAAAGTGGCAATTTTTGTAATTTTATCTTGTTCGGCATTAAAAATCAGGGTTACTTTGTATACACGCATGTCTCCCAGCAAACAGAACTGAAATGAGCACGTGTTATTCACGTTGTATTTTGGTTTATTATAACGAGTTTTTGAGCGACCTGATGAATATGAATATACACAGTCATTCAAGTATTTGATGTAGAGAACATATTTTCAATAACTTTTGCGCACACTAAAATTATCGAGGAGAAACTGAGATATATGAAACAACAATTTTACATACAACATATACAGGGTCATTCACGGAACTAGTTCGTTAGAATTTTTTGATGTTCTTGAAATTCAACACTTCTGAAAACTTCTAATTATAACCAACATCATCTGGACTCATCAGCAAAATTATTTGCGTCATTGTACTACTTCCGGTTTACCGGAAGTTGACATCAGCTTCCTTAATTTAATAGCATGGTATATTTTTAATGAGTTTTTTTGTATCAGGCATATAATTCTGCATCAAAACTTACTAAGACACCCTATGTCAAAAATCAGCCGTTTTTGAGTTATTCAATTTTTTTCGAATATACAGCCAATTGCGACGTTATGTTCAAAATTCTGTATTTCTGAAGGCATTGCAGCTAAGGACCTCATATTTGGCGTGGTATTAGCAGAAATAGCATACATCAAATTTACGTCCTAAAATTTATCATAATTTATACAGGGTCGTTCAAAATTAACGTTCATTTCAACCAACTTTACGACGATAAAAGTCACTCTTTTAAATGGAACATCCTATATATTATTGCATTTTTGACAATAATTGTCAAAAATGCAATAATATATAGTAAAAAATACAAGCTAATTATTAGCTTGTATTTTTTACGGTTTCCGAGTTATAAGTACTTTTTTGGTGAAAGTCAGAAAAATATGCTTTTTGATACATTTAAAATCTTAGTAATAATAATAATTGCTATTACATTTCTACTATAAATACACATAGTTTATATCTGTCAAGCAAGATAACAAATGAAATACATTACAGAAAAGAAACGACATTTTAGATTTATTTTTCATTCATGGAGAATGTAATAGAATTATGAAAATAATACATGTACAGTATGTGATGACAGATATCCAAATTTTTATAAAGTGATCTAAAACAATATCATTACAAAAACTCAAACAAGAAAATTAAACAGAATAGCGTTCCAAAAGACAAAATTCAATATGATCAGATCCCGATGACATATAAAACACACTTAACTTATTGATTTCCTAAGCTTTTTTGTTTAACATTCTTTTTTGGCTTCTTATATTGATATTTTTTAGGTCATTTTGCATAAATGTGAATATCTGTCGTCATATACTCGACAATTCTATTACAGTCTTCATGAATGGAAAATAAATCTAAAATATCGTTTCTTTTCCGTAATGTATTTCATTTGCCATTTTGCATGACAGATATCAACTATGTGTATTTATAGTACAAATACAATATCAATTATTTTGACATTCAAGGAGTACTGAGATTACTTTTCGACAAGGCGGCAGTTGTGGGCAGGGCAGCCATCTTGCTGGAACCAAACATCTTCGAATCTAACACCCGGTATTGCTCGAGTTACAGGAATTAGCTGATTTTGCAAGAGATTGAGATACCTTTCTCCGTTGAGCGTGCCATTAATAAAGAATGGTCCTACAATATTATCCCCAAAATACCCACCCAAACATTCAGTTTTTGCGGGTATTGTGTGCGAGTGTTGCACAGTGGGCCATTTCTCTGATCTAGCTGGACAAAAATAGAATCATTTACCTTCTCAGAATATTACAATTCTAATTTATTTTTATAGTTAACATACCAAAGTACATGATCCATCAAATGTTGTTGCTAAATAATTTATTTAGTACTTTTTAATTGAGTATGAAGTTGCATCAAAGTCTAGCAAATAAACCGCTTTCCGCGGCAAGTTTTTACTGTAATATTACAAATGTGTTTAAGTTTTAATTTAATTTCTGGATAATGGCATATTTAAGCACAAATATATACCTCTCTTAACACCGATATTTTGCGTTTAAATTTTATTAGGTATTCTTCTGTAACAGTATGAGTTTGACGGTATTTGTTTCTTGCCATAATGACATATAAATAGATCTTACAGTTCGATTGCTGTGGATTTCTGTAACATTTTTTCTTTTATTTGAAAGAATATATATCCCTTTAATAAATTATATCAAATTTGGCTGCCACAACTTGTCTAATATGAAATAAATCGTATGTTAATATGACATACCTATGACATATGTCCGCGTCATTGGTTAGTATATTTTCTATACAGTAGCATCGGTGAATTTGATGACGCTTAGTCTGACACTTACTGGTTAGATAATACCTATTCATCTTAGACAACATAAGATATACTGTTATAGTCGTAATTTCTTATTTATAGTTGCTTAACTAAGGACAAAAAGAAAGAATAATAAGAAACTTAGTAACAGTAAATTTTTATTCATATCTTAGTTAGGACATTACTCCGCCAAAAAGAAATAGTACCTACGTAAATCAAGTACTTACTAACTAAATTTCGTTCTTGCAAAAGTATATGTGGAAATGTTTTGCAGAAATTTGCTTTAGTGGTAAGTATTTGTCAATTTAAATACGATAGCACCACAAATCATATATACCTATGCAATTATTTCATACAACTTGAAATACTACACTTGACGGTTAGCAAATTGTTCGTTTTTGCATTACTCCGCAAAAAAAAATAGTGCCACTGAAGAAGCTACCGCTAGAGGTTGTATCCCTTTTAAAATGTTCCACATTATCCGTAGAACATATGGACTTAAATTGTAATAATTCTTCTGATAATCTTTCAGAATTCTCGGATTGAGATTGAACTGCAAACTTTTTGTTACCTACCTAAATTCTCCACATTCCGTTCAACGATATAGGATACAATTACAATCGTAAACTTTTCTGAAACCTCCTTCTTTCCCTTTGTTTTCCCTTTTTGCGTGTTTATTGTAGATGGTATTTTCTGTATTAATCATAACTTTCAATACATCCGTTTAGTGTACAATAATAATAACTTTTAATAAAGAATTTGATATTATATATACTTTAACTAATCTTTTTCGTAGTAACAACGAATGAATTCAGCATTTAAATAAACGAATTAAAAAAAATGTGTTCGTTAAAAAAGTTGTTTAATGTGCTTTGACGTGGGATAGATAAATGCAGTCTGTTTCATTTCAGTTAAGTTTTTTGTGTTTTGCTGAGTGGCATGTAATGAATATGAAAATACTCGACCGGTTTATTGGAAGCACGATATGTCAAAATGACTTGCTGTAAATCAGGATTTTCCCAGTAGTGCAGTTTTCATATTTATAATTTCTTCGGACAATCCTACATTTTCGTAAACATCAAATTTTCTCGAAATTGGCAATAAATACGTAGCAAGATAAATAGTGAAGTTAACTTAACTTATCACCACTATAGAATCTGAATATGGCAGAGATTATAGCATATTTCATTAAAAGTAAGATAACTTCGATATGTTATACTTTTTGAATCACCCTGTATAATTGCAAATAATTTTAAAATGTGCTCCTTATCAGTCTGTATATGTGACTAAAATCTCAAAGTGATATGTTTAGCGTTTATGTATCATAGACTTAGGAAATATTCGTAACACCCTGTATAATAATACGAAATATTTATATTTTGTTTCAGAATTGTCAATATTAAGTATATTACGTCAGTTTACGCGCAACAGTATGCTTCTTTAAGTAGTAATATGTATTTAATGTATAATATCCTGTGCATTTGTTTTTGTCCAGCTAGATTCTTGATCTGGCCCACTGTGGTTGTAGGTTCGGTGAGGATTTGTCCTAGCCCAACAACGTGCTACAGATGGGTTACGTCGATTCATCAATAAATAGAATATTACTAACAAACCGATCGTTCCTATTGGCAATGTCCATTACACGCTCACAAAACTCCATCCGACGCCAGTGATCCTCGGAAAATATTGTATTGGGCTTACAAAGTTTATATGACTTGTAGCCATATTTTTTCATAGTCTTTAATACAATTTCTTTACTAATGCCCAACATAGCGGCAATTTGCCGAGAGCTCAATGAAGAATGTTCTTCCACACTTGCACAAATTAGGGTTTCCTACGCCTCTTGTTCTTCTGTGACAACTCGGCTTCGCCTCGTTTACTATGCCGTGAATTAACGCAACCGTCTGTACCAAACTTATTAACAATCTTATGGATAGCTGACACAGAAGGAGACGGACAGTTTTCGAATGCTGCTACAAATAAATTTTGTAGATCTTGGTAGGAATAATTATTCCCCGCGTGCCATAGTACAATCTGTATTTTTTCTGGGACTGTTAAAGGCATTTTATTTTCGCCTAGGCACAATACCACACGCTATAAGCAGCTAGCGCTGAATGTTCCTTTCCTCTTGCCGCTCGCATAGTACGAGTGGTACGCCACTTCATTGCCGATAGCCCCTCCCCTCTATCACATACACACGTAGGTACATATGTACATGTTTATGTGTGTGTATTTCAAGCTTAATATCTACTTTTATTTGCGCCAATCAGTATACATAGTATGGATATATTATGTTATTCTGTCAAGCCACAGTATAGTATCTAACCAGTAGGGTCACTCTCTGGCGGCATCTTTGATCTTCGGTTTCTTTGCGCATGTCTTTCGCTCATAAGCGAGTGAATATACAGGCAGGGAATAAATGCGCAATAGTCATTTGCGCTCGTATAATAAAGAGCAGCCGTGTACATTACTAATGCGCAGTGGCTTTGGCGCATCGTTCAGCAGGTAGGGATAAGAACCCGAATTTGTAGCGAGTGACGCTACTGGCCATGATATAGGTCCCCCACAACCAATCCATCTATTTCCAAATTTTCGTTGCAGAAATTCCCTTACTCTCCTAGAATAGCGAGCTGGCGCTCCGTCATGCATGTAGTACATTCTTCTTATCATATTCAATAGAACATCTAATAAAGTATTCAGTTCATTTTCAAAAAATGTCGATAGAGTTCGTCTGTCAATCATCTGGGCATTCGAAATGGACCAATTAGATAATTGTCGATTATACCTGCCCAAACATTAAAGGAATACCCATACTGGTAATTCCGTATTACGTTCTGTTAAGGGTTTTCATCCATCCAATGATGCATATTGTGAATATTCAAAATGCCATCGCGACTGAAACTTGCTTCATCGGTAAACAAAATTAATGGTAGAACGTTTTGCCCTTTATTTTGCAACCACTCGCAAAATTGTAAACGCGGTAGGAAATTCTGTTCCAATAGGTTATGGATTTTTTGGAAATTAAATAGCTTCTTCATTTGCAACAGTACGACGAGTTCTCTTAATCCCACAATCATATTTTGGTTTTTTTTAAAGCAACCATCTTTTCCCGAACGTGGTAAAGTCAAACAATACAATAGTTTATACTATAGTACCAAATTATAGATGTACCAAAAGGTTCAGAATCAGCTGCTTGCAGCAGGCAGCTGGTCTTCCTTCTGAACCTGGCCAAAATAAGCACACGCATAAATCTAAACACAAATACAAGAAAGCAATTGCAGAACTAACTAAGTACTAATTGGGATAGTAAAGAAAAAAGAAAAAAACAAACAACACGGCACTCAGTAAGATGAGAAGTATTGCTTGCGTAGCTGACGCGCAAACGCAAAGGGATGCAAAGAACGCAACCCAGTTGAAATTGAATTTAGCGATTTAGCCACGTTGTATGAAAAAGATCTCTTGAAAATTTCTAGGTGGTGAACTGGAGGAGTTAGTAGGCCTTTTTTTCTCACATTCACATTGTGGACGTCCGTTCTGCACAGAATCTTACGATGCAAGTAACTGGGCTTTCTATAGAAAACCACCTTATGATAAAAAATGGTGGAATGAAATTCAGCCCTCCTTGACATACTAATCCAACACGCCCATCCCAGTGTGTGGGATATCCTGTCCAATTTACGGATACCGCAAATGAAACGCAGGCAGGAGTTTTGTAAACGCTGGATTCTGGCTCTATCAGTACTATCGAGACACGAATAGTAAACACTGACACAGAAATTAAAACGGGACAGAATCAAAGATTCACACAAGGCTCTTCTCAACCCAATATCCAAACAATCCTTGCTACCGTATAACATTTTCAAACTGGAATACCCCAACCTAATTAAATTAGATATATGATTTTTGAAACGAATGTTAGTGTCTAGAATAAGTCCCAGATCTCGTACGCTATCTGAAATAGGGACAACCTCATTGTTAATAGTAATTTTGATATCGCTTATTACTTCAGCCCTCGTCTTAGCACGGCCAAATACTAAAACTGAGGTTTTTTTAGTATTAATTTTCAGGCAATGTCTAGCGGATTCATTAATAAGAGATTCAAGATCATCATTTAAATGACTTACAGCTTCATGCACATTAGCAGCATAGAAGGTGTGATAAACTTGAGTGTCATCTGCATAAAGATGATAACGACAGTGTCGTAAACAGTTTATAAAGTTGGATGTGTAGACTATGTACAGAAGCGGGCCCAGAATACTGTCTTGAGGGACGCCTGAGATAATTGGATGTGGATTGCTTTCACATTTACCAAATGTTTTGTTTCATGAAAAAATATTTTTTATTGCCTAGGCAAAAGTAAAAAACAAGCAAAATATAAAAAACAGTTTGTAACTTGAAAACAAAAAGCAGTCGTACATGTGTGTATAGGAATTTTTTTGTTATTTCTTGGTCCTCGACCACGTGATGCTATGCATTGTAGCTTTTTTCCATGTCGCCCTATATATTCCTACTAAACACATCACAAAGTAAATTCCTGATTTATTTCCACTTGTAGGTCAATAAAACAATAAATAATTAAATATCAATTTATTCCATAACATATAATAATATGTTTTCGTTAAATAACTTCTTCAGTGGAAGAAATTGACATTTAATATGTGTCAAATTACTAATAATATAAATATAAATTGCCATGCCTATCAACAAAATTATCTAAAAAACAAAGAATTCATTGATATATCGAATTTTAATTATATTCACAAGTAATAATGAAGGATATAATGATTTAATACAAAATGATTTAAATGATTTATTCAAGGACTAGGGAAAACAAAGATTTTTCACTAAAATCCACCCAGTAAATGTTACCAAAAAATATATGCTTTTTGAAGCTAAGCTTTACTCGAGTAATTTTTGTTTAACACTTTTTGACGTATCTATTAAAATAAAGTGGTGCGGGGTAATTCAATGGTTTTTTAAATAAACAGCTGTAACTTAAAAAAAACGCTATTACACCCGTATTTATGTTATTTATTTGTCTTTTTTTTCAAGATTCAGTGATAAAATTTCATATATTAATAATTTTTAAGTAATAAAAGTATTCTTAGTTCAAAAAATTGTAAGAAAAACGTGTAGAGGCATAGTTATCAACGCATATAATATGCCAGTGTAAGGTACGCAGAATATCAAGAGTAGGCCATGGAGGAAAAGCAAATGTCTAAAATCAAGTCGTCGTCAAATTATACTTATAGAGGCAGTTGAATTTATGTTGTGCACACACAAGTACCTAAGGTTTAAAAGTATTAAAATGCTTTTTAGAAGGTGACTTCATTACCACCTACTTTTTGCTTCTTAAAATCCCCCTAACTGGATTGTTTCTTCGTCTGGCGTGTTGATTTAATAGTGAAATTTTGTTAAAATGTTTAAATATGCTTTTGTAAAATTTTGATGACATAAATTTAACTAATTACCTTAAAACATATGATTGAAAATTTTATGGTGCATTTAACATCCTTCTGTTCTTGTCGCTGGCTGGACTTATATTACGATCACAGCTGACCTACACCGTCCTTCTTTGTCAGACGGCCACTGAGCCAAAAATACACATCGACTCGTACATAGGTACAGTGGCCAGCTTTTAAATCGACACCACCGCAAGCTAACGTCGACCTTATCTACTAATAATAATATCTACTATAAATCCTAACTGAAGGTCGCACAACGTAACCCCCTCTACATTGCCATTAAGGTTTAAGAAATTCCGTAACGCTATTGATTATGCTGCTGTCCACTGTACATATGCGGATAAATCATCAATGATATCAACTTGAAAAGTTTATCGTTCTCTAACATTGAGATAGTATTTTAATATAAAATTTGTATGAATTAACATCTGTTGGGTATACAATAAATAAATTTGTTTGTTGTTGTCTATTGATAACGCGCTGCCCTCTGTTGGACAGTCAGGGAAGTTAGTGTAGTGGCCTACTTTATCGACTAGGAGTTGTAATAGTATTGTGTCAATATTCTTCTCGGGTGTATATACAATAGTTCTTTTGTTACCATTAAACGTAAATTAAAGTGCATTTTTACTTGCAAAACTGTGTATTATTGCCACTGCTCATTTTTCGCAACAGGTTATGGGTCCAGAAGTTTCGCGATAAACATAAGAAAAAGTTACACACATGAGATACAAAAAAGAAAACAGACGTGAAAAAGTGTGCGAGTGTATTCCGTTATGGCGGATGAGAGTCTAGCGAATAAGATCATAAAATTCAATGGTACGAATTTCCAAATATGGAAATTCCAAATTGGAGCTGTCTTTAGTTCGTGTGGTATAACAGAAGTAGTAAATGGAGAGTCTGTGGAACCAAAAGATCTCACAGCCGCTGTAGGAAAAGCGTAGGTGAAAAATAATGCCAAGACGATCTGCATTATGTCATCTGGAATTGAATACTCCCAATTAGAATATTTAATAACGTGTAAAACAGCATGTCGAAATGTGGAACAAACTTTGTCTGATTTACGACAAAAATCGGAATCGAACAAGCTGTTATTAGTGAACCGGTTTCATGAATATAAAAAGACGCCAAATGATTTACTAATACACCATGTATCAAAGCTGCAGAATATTACACGTCAATAAAAGCGATGCCGGTGAAAGATTATCAGAAGTTATTGTATTAGAAAAGGTTTTGGGAAGTTTACCGTCCAATTTCCATTCTTGTTATGGCAGGGGATAATGCACCGGTTAAGGAACAGACAATCGAACAATTGCCAGAATGGCTTATAGCTGAAGAGAGAAGAATGATGGAAACAGAAGATATGGTTAGAGCGTTAGAAACAGTGTCAATAAATGATCAAAAGAATAAAAGAAACGGAAAATCAGGTGATATGAAAATGTTCAAAAGGTTCAAATGTTTTGAGTGCGGCAAAACGAGGCAACTAGCGCGAAATTGTCGAAATAAGCGGTCGAAAAAGCAAAAGACCGACAACAAAGATTTTGTAAATACGTTCGTTCTTACCGATACAGTTCGCGAAGCATTAACAGTTGATACAGAAGATATTTAGATTACCGACAGTGGTGCGTCGCGTCATGTTTGTTTTCGGAAAGAATGGTTTTCAATATTAAATTCATGTGAAAATACCAGAGTGACATTAGGGGATAATAGTACCTGTGAAGCAAAAGGGGGTGGAAAAATTTTAATTCGCAAAAACGTCGAGAGCCAGTGGGAGCCAGGAAAAATAGAAAATGTTTTATTTGTTATAACTGAAAAATAACCTATTTTCAGTAAGTGTTTGTACAGCACGCGGATTTGAGGTTAAATGTGCCAGTGAAGAGGTGCAGATATATAGAGAAGATGAGGTGGTAGCAAACGGTGTCAGACGAGAAAATGATATGTATCAGACGTTATACAGCATCAACACATATACAGCATCAACTGATAACCTTAAAATGTGGTATGAAAGGTTAGCATATTCGAATATTAACACAATCAGGAAGTTATCAAATAATGGAATAATGCAATAAAAAGTAATGCATAGTGGTAAGTACGAGGAATTTTTCTGTGATGCATGTCAATTAAGCAAATCGCGTAGAATTTCTTGAGACTAGTACGAGGTACGAGTACTAGTACTAGTACGAGAATATGAACGGTAAATACTGTTACGCGCACACGACACACGCAGGGCGCGCGCGAGGCTATCGGTTTCAAAAACAGAGACGAAAATAAAAATAAATAAAATAAGAAAAGACACACGGAAAGGTATTCGGAATGGTGTTAGGCACCGACACTTTCGACCTACCTGATGGTGGGGGTTGAATCCTCGAAGGCGGCTTATCTCAGTGAAGACGGTCGTGGGAACAGATGTTAAAAAGGGTGCGCCACTTTTCTCTTTTATCTTCGAGATTCCATAGATACTTACCCCGGAAAACAGAAGGCAAGTAAGTAGTTCGAGGTAGTTCGATAATGTCAAACGCAAGTAAATTTGTAGGCATAAACAGTTATTTAATGAAAATAAAATAAAAGTAAATGTTGAAGACAGTACGTTGTAAATAATAATAAAAATAAAATTCGTAAATAAATTCCTTAAGAGAGTTGTTAAAATTTAAATAGTCTGGAATGGACTATATCTGTTTATATCTACGAACACACTATACTAGTTCCAATCTGCAGACTGTTACCTCACATAAAATTCTTACATGTTTATGTCAATTAAAATTAGTTGGAAATATAATAATACAGATTGAACCATGCAAGTATACTAGGTGGTAAATAATTTAGAAAAATAATAATAATGTATCTCGAGCAAAATATGTCGAGTACTTTACGAAAACCAAAAATTGTGTGAAACAAATGAATTATATCGACTCAATTTTACTAAAAATAAATTAACAGTTTGGAATTTAAAAAGAAAAGTTACATTTTATAATCATTTAAAGAAACTTTGTCATTAACTTACGTTTTACATGCAAACAAAGGAAAATAAATAATTAACTTCAGCAATTTAAGCCGACTGCTTATCCAATGATTAATATAGTGACTCGAACATAATAAATTAAATGAATGTGACCTGTAGAGATGTCGAAGGACCTCTTCGGAAGCCTCACAAGGGATTTGCTACTATAAATGTTCTTCGGAGTATCTGGGACCTTAAGATACTTTATTCCAGAATTCAGGGGATGATGGTGACGTACCAACCAGTTTTACTAGGTAGGTAATCGAGACGTAAACCAGTCGTTAGCCAAAAATTGTAGAATATAATTTGTAACGAGGTTACAATAAGATTCTAACTAAAAGTTACATCAACAGCTTCGTAACCATAACGTGACACTAAAACTTCGTAACTGGAGTTACGCTAAAAGCTCCTAAAATATGAAAAGATAAACGGAAAATTAGAAAAAGCAAAGATGGCGAAACATGTGACTAAGAACTCACCTCTTGGAGCACACACTAAGAAAATCTCGGTTGAAATTATCCATCCGTATTCAACTGAAGCGTTAAAACGATGGAACGATAATTCTTAAGAGAAAATCTAAGAGGTATTTTGTTCCCTTGGGCCAATTAAATCCACTAAACTAGTGATAGTCCTTGAAAGACCAAAAATACTAAGCCACAAGGTTCAACCGTAAATAAGATCCTAGACGTGTTGTTCACATCAACGCCGAGAGGGAAGTGACTTCAAGAACGGAAATAGACGTTACCACCAGAAATCGTCCAACAGCAGGGAATTATAAAATGAATTAGGGAATTTTTCGAACTAACGGTTGGCTATGCTGAGAAACGAACGCGAAAGACAGAACCTAAATTCAGATAATATCAAATATTTGACATCTAACCTTCACAAACGTATTGAAAATGAATTCGAAGAGAATTACTTATGAAACAGGTAAATATACTTTCAAAACTAAGGGAGTGCCATGAAATACGACCGGAAGAAGAAGAAATCATTGTATTGACAACTTGCAACTACCTATTAAAACGAACAAGGGGAAATAATAAGGAAACCACTGACTTACCATAAGGAAAAATGAGAGAAACACATGAAATACATATTTAATAAACTGTCGAAGGAATTAGAAGTCAGATCGAAACATATCGGAACCTAAAAACTATATATCGCAAGGTAAATGAACATTTACTCTTAACAACATAGATAAGAGCGTAACAATACTGCAGTTTATGTCAGAAATCGTGCTTCTTTCAATAACAATAATTTAACACCATATGAGTCGTGGACTGGAAAGAAACCAAAATTCTGCATTTTAAAGTTTTTGGTGTGGAGGCAGTTAAATATATACCTAATCAATTTTGAAGAAAGCTGGATAATAAATCGAAAAAGATGATACTTCTGGGATACCAAAGCCAATCTTGCTATTACAGATTGGATGATCCGGAAACGCAGAAGGTATATGGATCCAAGGATGTGACATTCAATGAGAAGAAAGAGGACATCCAGTGTTTCAATGATAAAATGGCAGATTTCGACTTCTTTCGAGAAGATTATGAAAAAGATATTGGTATTAATGAACAGGTTGAAAAGCAAAAACATGGATATGAAAAAGATGGCGCGACTACAAGTGAAGAAACTACCTTAGGAGGACGACTGAGATACCAAGGAAGATTAAAGAAACCTTCCAAATTTGGGGAGTTTGAAGTAAACATTGTAGGATGTCAACCAAATTGCTATCAGGAAGCAGTAGCTGGAAAAGACAGTAAAAAGTTGAAACGTGCAATCCAAGAAGAACTTGAAGCTCACGAGAAGAACAAGACCTGGTTCATTGTACCAAGAAATAAAACTAAGCTCATTGATTCGAACTGGGTTTTCAAGGTTCTAGTACAGGTATGAACACAAACTTCAAGGCAAGACTATGTGCAAGAGGGTTCAAGTAACGATAAGGAATATACCAGTATTACAGCGAGACGTTTGCGCCAGTAGTTAGGTAGAACTCCATAAGGGCACTTCTAACAATCGTGGCAACGGATGATCTTGAAATGGTGCAATTTGACATGAAGACTGCATTCTTACATGGTAAGATGGAAAAAGACATTTACATGTCAATTCCAGAAGGTGTTCAGGTCTTAAACAATCTCCTAGGTATTGGAATCAAATGAATTGTAAATTTTTTAAATAAATTTGATTTAGTAGAAAGCGAGGCTAATAAATGTATATTTATAAATGATAAACTATGTTGCTTTATTTGAAAATTATTGAGCAGGAAAATCGTTCAAAAAACGAACAAAGCTGCGGAATGAAAATTATTAAAAATCGTTCATCAAACATGTTCATCAAACAGCATATGCGAAAAGGATCTTGCAATGTTTTAATATATTTGATGCCAAAGCAATATCAATTCCTGCAGATACTGGAATACGGATGGAAAAGGTAAATAAAACAGTAAATGTGATTTTCCCATTTCGAGAAGCAGTAAGTTCGTTCCTGGCCACAGTTAGCAGACCAGAGATAAGTTACGCAGTAAGTACTGTAAGTCGGTATTTAAACCATTATGATGAAAATCATTGTCAAGCTGTAAAACGTATATTTAAATATATAAAAGGTACTGTTTGCGTTATCATTTATTTGCGTTGTTTTATTATTTTACTTCTTTTGCGGGTCAAGAAAGGCACATGGCATTCTCTCGGTAGAGTTAAGAGAGTCAAGTTGAGTTAAGACGGCAACCAATCGTGGAACAAATTTATATACACTTATGAACAAAAGTCTACATACAGGTAAAAAAGTCGCTTGTTGATTGAAACGATGTTAGTGAACGATTTCTTTCGTCACAAATCGATCATTAATGACAAGAACAGCTTAAATGTGGAGTATTTCTCTAATAAGTTAATTATGAACAAAGTTACAAGCATTGAAGTATGCATGGAAAAATTCACCTCTCTTTTGTGGTGAAAGTTGAATTAAATTTATATCACTAAAAGAAAGATTATGATTTGATCATCGAAAATCCAAAATTTCAATTAATTATCTGCAATGATTTCAGTTATGAATTTTTTAGTCTATGCAATAGAGACGAAAATCGCGTGAACAGAGGGCTCGCATGCGATTTTCGCCTCTATTTCGTAAAGTAAAAAATTCATAACTTTGAAACCATTACAGATAATCAATTGAAATTTTGGATTATCAAATCATACTCTTTCTTTTAGTGATGTAAGTTTAATTCAACTTTCAGCACAAAGGAGGGATACATTTTTCCATGCGTACTTCAATGCTTGTAACTTTGTTCATAATTAACGTATTAGAGAAATACTCCACATTTAAGCTGTTCTTGTCCTTAATGATCAATTTGTGGCGAAAGAAATCGTTTTTCATCCTCTATTTGTGAAACTAGCGATTTTTTTACCTGTATATAGACTTTTGTTCATAAGTGTATATTTTCGGGTTATTTTTAAGTTAGTTGGGTGAAATCGCAAGCAAGTATTCCTTTCCTTTTCCCATCCTTTCCCTATACACTGTTGCGTGGATTGGACCTAATAGCTCAGCGGTAAGTTTAATTAACCTTTCATTTTTTCTTCATGTTTCGGTATTTATTGTTACCAGCAAGGTTTCGGTTGGTGCAGACATCGTGCAATACACCGCAACTCCAGCTCAGAAAAGAGCGAGATCTGATGGAAGCTCACCGTCTCCGACTGTGAACAAACCCTCAAAGATACAGAAATCTGTCAGTGGCGAGTCGGTAAAGGTAAAACCTAGTACGTCCACACAGGGCGCCACTGGGGCAATCTTTAGCCAAGCACTTACTGCTGTAAAGATGGCTGTAACACTGGACAAGTATCCGGAGGAGAAATCATTCGAGGAGTAGTTCAAAAAAATACAGATGGCTGTAATGGGGGAGATCTGGAAATGTGAGCCAGGCGTAGCACCCCAGTTTAGGAACAGCTATGCTGAAAAGGGAGTGATCTACTTCACCTGTGGCAACGAGAAGTCGAAGTCATGGTTGATGGAGGCTATTCCTAAGGTAGACGCAGAGAGGAACGCTGTCCTAAGAGTCGGTCTGGCGAGGGACCAACACGTCAAAACCACGAAAGTCGTCACCTGGATCCCGAAGGAATTTCTGGGGACAATAACAACGGAGAAGATCTTCAAACTCCTAGAAACCCAGAACGAAGGGCTAACAACGAGTGCGTGGCGCGTCGTTTCAAGCAAGGAAGAACCCAAGGGAACAACCTACGTCTTGAATATCGACGAAAAATCTTTAAAGGTTTTAAACAGCATGGTCCTCAAACCTTACCTAGGGCTAACCCAGCTGGCCTTTAAAGTAGTAGGGAGGAAGGAAGATACCAAAAATGCTGAGGGTAATCCAGATAAACCTTCAGCATAGTAAGGCAGCCTCCGCCTCTCTATGCAAGCTGCTAGCTTCGGACAGCATTGACATAGCCCTAGTACAGGAACCCTTGCTTGTCATGGGACGAGTGGCAGGACTTAGCAAAGCCAAAGGTAATGTAATCTACGACGTACACTCTGGCAAAGTACGATCCTGTATATTTATCAGGACAGTATACAGTCACTAACGCTGCTGAATTTCTCTTCTAGAGACCTGGCAGCCATAAGACTGGATGACGGCAATGGAAAAGGTAAGAAGCTAATAATCGCTTCGGCCTATCTTCCATACGATGAACCAAGTTCCCCCCCAACAGAGGAAGTGGTGAAGTTGGTAGAATACTGCGAGGATAAAAACCTCCAGATAAGTATCGGGACGGATGCTAACGCATACAATACTGTATGGGGATGCACCGACACGAATAGCAGAGGTGAGTCACTTTTAGAATTTATAATCTCTAAAAACCTGGTAGTTCTAAACAGGGGAAATGAGCCCACCTTTATAAAACAGAGAAGGAAACAGGTAATTGACTTAACCCTAAGCTCCCTGTATACGAGTACGCAGGTTACTAAGTGATATGTGTCTGAGGAACCCTCTCACTCAGATCACCGGTATATCTCCCTGGAAATCAGAACTACTGATGAAACAGTGGAGATGTACAGAAATACGCGAAGAACCTGTTGGCAGAAGTACAGTCAGGAGCTGGGACACAACATCAAACAAGTCAAACCAGAAATTAAAAATTCATATGATATTGAGCTAGCTTCAGTTTCTTCGGTTGCTCTACGTAAATTTTATAAAATAGCTCAAATAACCGGTCATCTTCGCTTGAAAGTACATTAAAACACCTAGACTTCATAAAATTTCACCAAATTTTAATACCCCTACGAAAAAGACGTCCTTCCATCCACCATCCGTCCAGGGGCGCGAAAAATTTCAAAAGAAAGCTTTCGAAATCTCACACACGTAAAATAAGGTAATTTAATTTTTAATTAAAATAAGTTCTAAGAATTTAAGAAAAATATTTTTTTTATGGAAAATAAAACTTAAACTTAAGTCCAAAAGTAATATTTGAGAAATTAAAAAAAAATTTTTTTTTAATTTTTTTTTATAAATAAATATTAGTTAAAAGGTAAAAACTATTTATTTTAATTAAATTAAAATTTCAAAGTTAATTTTTTTTTATACAGAAAAAAATCCCAAGATGGAAAAATTTTCAAAAAAATTCTAAAAGGTTTTAAAAAGGTAGAAAACTAGTTTGTGGTGATTACCACGCAATTCTGCTATGTAGACTAATTTTTATATAGGTTTATTGAATTAAATACATTTTTTCTTCAAACGTCACTAAAACTGACATTTCTCGACTGAGTAGTCGGCCGTAAAGTGTTACTTTTCCTCCGCCGGAGGTTTACTTTTCACTTTTCTGCCGCCGCGGCGCCGGAAGGAAAAATGTTATTATAGCAACACACAAACACGTAACTTCAATGTTAATAGTGTCCACTTGACAGTTTTATGATGAGTTACTATAGAAACAGCTCGTACCTAATCATCGCATCGGTCTAAAGGTCAAACATCCTACCAAACCCGCTTATCTTCATTTAAAATTAGATATTTTTGCATAAATTTGCCGACGTTTGATGAAAAAATAGCATATTTTATGTGGAGGAAAAGTTACCTACTTTTCATGGCTTGCTCTCTATTAGCAGCCTCGCTTTGTTCGGCTGCTAATCACTAGCGTGCCATGAAAAGTATCACTTTTCCTCCGTATAAAATAATATACTATATTTTGTTTGTAAACACTAACTTGTAATTTTTGTTAGGTAACTTAGATTTTTTTTCACTTAGGTATTTTGCAACGTACGATAAGCTTTCGTATTCTGTTCTCTACACCAGCTGTAGAGTTAAGAATTCGCGAATCCCTGAGATTACTTTTTCATGAAAACTCCTATTTTAATTTAAAAAGAAATTTTCTTAATTTTATTATTAAATCACATTTTTCATTACAATATATTTATATGAAGTGATGGAATCGGCTTATTTTTAGTAATTTCGTTAATGAAGTAGTATTTGAACGACTAATTCTGATATAGTAGAATATTGCAGTACGTTCTGAGCTGCTAGTACCTACCTTTGACATATGCATCATAAAGTACGAGACCTTATTACAAATACGACTGTTATCAATATTAGCTCAAATGCAACTCGTTGTAGAATGGGAACTTCCGATATGGTTATCTAACTTTCGGCGTATTACGTATGAACGGCGTATTACGTATGTACATATGTCCCATTCAATGTTCAACTACATAATAGTAAACGTTATACATTTACTGATAATATACGAGCTCACACAGGGGTGGTGTATGTACATACGTGCATGTAGGTGCCCTACTTATGCTTCTCATATACCAAAGAATGGTAAACGCAAATATTAATACGGATTGACGACAATAGGAGGATTTAAGGGAAGTTGCAATAGAGCGCAAATGTCGTGCATATGTGCTGCTTTAATTTAGATATTTCTATATTGTTTATAATATCGTAAATATCGAGATAATATCGTATCTCATGTGATATTATATTATTTTAGTACTTGAATTATACTCTTACAATTATTCTTGACTTTTTTTTTTTCTATCATAAAGTTGACGTTAAAATCACCTGACATTGGCCAACTTCTCAGTAATTCAGTATTACTGTTTCACGGAAATTGCTTAATATGACAATTTGCTTAAATTTTTAGTTTATATTTCTACTTTCGGTAAATGAATAAGCGTAAACAAGAGTTGGAGCAACATGTCACGTGCAAAATTCATATATATATCTAACATAATATTCGTCAGATATTTGCTTTTATTTGCTGTCATACAGTTAATAGTATATCAGATAACAACTTGTATTACAAAATTAGTACGAATGCGGTGGAGAATTTTATCTCTGATATTGCTATTAAAAAATCTGCTGGTCCTGATGACATACCATACTATTTGTTGAGCAATGTGAAGGATTATATAGCATCCACGCTAACACACTGTATTAACCAGTGCTTGAAATCTGGTGAGTTTCTTCATAGGTTGAAAATTTCTAAAGCAGTAGCTCTCACCAAAAAGGGCGACCTAGGGTCAATATCTAATTACAGACCATTTTCATTACTACTTGCATTTAACAAAGTTTTTGAGAAGGTTCTTAATAGTCTCTTGATTGATTTTTTCAGTTTTGATCTGGGTCAAGCATGTCTACCAAAAACACCATCCTTGACAGGGCTAATTGTGTTGCCGGACTACATTTTGATCTTTCTAAGGAGTTTAACGGCGTGAATTATCAAATTCTGTTAACAAAGATGACATGATGTGGTATACGTGGCATTGTACTAACCTTATTTAACCCTGGAGTCATTTTTATGACGTGAATGGTACCCTGGGGTACACATGTACACCCAATAATAAATGTGAGAAATAGGCGTATGATTTTTATTTTCAAAACAAACATAAAAAGAGCGAAGTTTTAACATATTTTAAATATGAAGAAATTGAAAAAAAAGGAACAATTAGGGCACACTTTCTTTCGGCGTTCTAAACAAATGAACGTTCTACACACACAGCGCATTTTATCCTTGATTTTATGTCCCTAGACCTTTTACAGAGTGCACATCTTCCGGCTGATGGTTCGAGTTTACTGGTAGCAACTTCTTGGTAAGTCACTTTTTGGAAACGACAAGTAATTTCACGGTGTTCCCGAGGCAACGTTGGTACTTCCAAACTACTCAACATATGAAGCTTCACTAAATCCATTGCAAGTGCTTTCAGAAACGAACTTCTTTCGCTCAAGTATCATAGAATTCAGTCCTACAATATATATGTTTTTATGCGGGCGTAACCAACTCGCGAACTGGCAAGTGGCCCGCCTGAACCGCCCTATTATGATATGCACCCTGGAATCGTCTGATCAAGACATGCGTCGGGGTGTTTGGGCTGTCTTTTCTTCGTTTGTGTATTTCTCCCATCCCTCGCTCAACACGAGGATTAGGAGTTCAGATAGTCCTAAACTGCTCCGTTTGTTTGCCTCTGCCGTTCGTCGTGCTCTTTGTTCTTCATAATGGCTCTGAACATGTTATGTATGACACTCCATCTGTGTGCAGTCGACAGCATCACACGCACGACATTCTCCGATGTCAGCTCCATCTCTAGCTCATTGTATACAGGCGTTCTAATATGTGCCCATCTGTGGCATTGGAAGCCGGTATGTTCCACAGTGTCCTCATCGCCGCAATATATACAGGTGCTATCGTTGTCCTTGTCGAATCTTACTGCGTAGGCCCTAAAGACGCCGTGTCCCGTTAGTATTTGCGTCATAAAATAATCTGTTTTCTTGAAGCCGCAGCTCAGCCAAGGTCTAATATCAGGGATAAGCCTTTTTGTCCACTGTGCCTTCGTAGTGTTATTGTCCCAGCGGTCTTGCCACTTGTCTATGGTTTCTTCCCTTGCAGTAGTCCGAGCCTCGGGTCCACCGTTTGTGTAGATATACTTCCTTTCGTGTGCGAGGAGGTCTAGCGGAAAGATTGACGTTATCAATTGAAGCGCAACTGTGGACGTTGTGCGGAATGCTGTCGCAACCCTAATTAGCATCTTTCTTTGTAGCCTCTCCGTTATATTTCGGTAGATCTTCTTTTCGAGGACGTGACTCCATATGGGCGAGCCGTATAGCACTATGGAGTGTACAACCTCGTTCAACATCTTGCGCTTGAGGCGGCTAGGCCACCGATGTTCGGCATTATTTTCGACAACGTCGTCGCCCTTTCTTCCGCTTTTTTGGTGATGTACTTTATGTGTTCGCCGAAGTACAGCCGTTGGTCTAGGACTATACCCAGGTACTTGACGTTCTTCTTAGGTCTTATTATAGTACTATCAATTTTGAAAAAAACATGTGCTCTGTCCCTTTTCCCTTTGAAGACTATCGCCTCGGATTTTTCGGGGGCCAATTCCAATTTGTTGTGCTCCAGCCATCTTTTTAATCTATTGAGGCACTCGTTTGCATTTGTCATAAGTTCCTGTTCATTGTTCGCTTTTATGATCAGTGCCAGGTCATCAGCATATCCCAAGGTGTTAGCACCGGTCGTTAGTTCGACATTGAAAATATCATCGAAGAGGATGTTCCAGAGCGTAGGGCCGAGAATGGATCCCTGCGGCACCCCCGCCTCCATCTTAATCCCTCTCTCCATTCCCAGCTGTAGCTGCCTGTTGTCGAGATAGTCCCAGATTACATTTATCAAGTAGTCAGAGATGCCCCTCCATTGAAGTCTTTCTATTATGATGTTCCAGTTGGCTGAATTAAAGGCGTTTCGCACGTCCAGGGTTACTAGAGCGCACCACTTCTCATGACACTCATTAACTGTGTTCTTAACTACTTCGATTGCCTGAATTGTTGACCTGTTCTTCCTGAACTCAAATTGCTCTTCAGCTAGACCTGTGCTCTTCTCAATCTCCTCAACTAGGAGTGTCCTGATAATGGATTCGTATAGCTTGCTCATGGTGCTCAGTAGGCACAAGGGTCTATACGAGTGCGAGTTATCCGGGTTATTCTCCTTTTTTGGTAGTAGTACCACTTTTGCGACCTTCCACTCCTTTGGGAACGCCTGTACTGCCAGTAAGTGGTTCAACACATTCAGAATTCATTGGCTATTGTGTTTGACCGCAAGTTTTATTGCCTCGGGAGCTACCCCGTCGACGACCAGTGCTCTGCCGTTCTTCATACTTGCCGCTGCTTGGTCTAATTTTGCTATTGTGATGTGTTCCATCACTGCATTCACTTGCCTGTTTATAGAAGGTACATGTGTGTCGTCCTTCTGTGTAACAAAAAGTTTCCTAATTATAGACAGTTTCATTTCCGAAGGAATGTCGTATGGACTATGTATTTTTAGCTCACGTAGAGCGATTCTGTAGCCACTGCCCCAGATGTCCTCCTCAAGCTGGTCGCACAAATTCACACAGTGTTTTCTTTTTTCTGTCCTGATAAGTTTGCATAATGCTCTTTTCTGGAGTTTATATGTCTCCTCAGCTACTCTTTTTAAAATCTCTGGTATGTTTGGGTTTCTTGAACGACGCGTTAAAGTTCTTCTGGAGGATGTGCATTGTCTTCGTTGTTCTTGAATGGCATCGTTCCACCAATATGGCGTGGTTTTTTTGCCTGCTTGCTTGGAGGTGTTATTATTGTAGTATTATTGTGTGTTGTGCATTCTTGGTGTGATACTTTTCCCTCGTGTGACATTCCAGCAACCCTAACGTCGAGTTCATCTATGAAAGCGTCCCAGTCGCAGCCTCCTACAATATTTAGCAAGTTGTAGAAAAGACATAATGACCAGCGTCTCGTTTTTCTGGAACAGGAGTATGTATGGCACAGCCGATCAAGGGTGTCAACACTGCCTTTGGCTTGATTGTAAAATTCAATCATTTCAGGTAAAGTAGTTGACTCTTGATCGTCACCTTTCTCGTGCATCGTCGAAAGCAGCAGTAGGGAAGAAGCGTTAGTGGATCACTGAGTGCAAACATCGCAGAATTTTTTTCTCGGGTGTCTACTTCTAAGAAGGAAGGAGGTATTCCTTTTTTATTTTTTCTTAGAGTTACCACGGTAGTTATCTTCTTTTCTGGTAAAAATGTTGATGTACTAACAGATGTGAACTAGTTGTCTATGCTTAGATTTCTATTTGTATTCTGAAACGAAGACATTAACTTATCGCAGTAATATTGAGCCGTTGGAATATTGTCTGTAGTTAATCCTTTTCCTGTGTAAACCTCTACATCGATAACATAAAATGTCTGCGTCACAGGACATAACTATTTTTATGCCATATTTGTCTGGTTTATATGGTATGTACATTTTGAAGACACACGTCCGCTAAAACTCACCAGCTGCTCATCAATTGTTGTATACTCTGAAGGCAGACGTAACTGTTGCATCTTCTTCAAAGATCTCTCGAATACTTCTCTAAATGCACCTAGTCTATCAGTTTGTTTCCTGAAGAGTCTTGTTTCTTTGTCAAAGCGAAGACAGTTGATTAGATATCTAAAACGAGCTTCACACATCATTGCACGAAATATAGGAATTCCTGAGTCTTTATCAAACTGTTCTTTTGTGAACACTCCTTGCATCTCCTGCTAAACACCTTTTGCGTGATGGAGATTTATTTGCATGCACTCATTGCTGGGGCTGATCAACTATGGGCGTCTTGAAGACGCCCTTCTTGCTATCTTCCTTCGGTTGAGTGGAAGTTCTTGTTGCTTCCTTGGCTTTGGCAGCTGTTTTGCCTTTGGAAACGTTGGGTTTGCAGCGTGTAGGTTTACGACTTGCAGGTTTACTCGGCACTGAAGGAGCCTTACCTACATATATCGGTGCTCCTTGTAGAAAGCTGTTGATTCGTCGTAGGGTGCGCATGCAATTTTGTTAATTTATATAACAAGAAAAACCGCACTGCATTCACCAGTGGACGTTTAAGTGTACCCACCGATCGTAACATATTTATATACGACTCTATTGTATACTCATTTGCAATTTAAGGTTTCCATTCTTCGATCAGCTAGCCGCACTGTAGCCGACCGCAAACCCGATAATGGTCAAAATAACTCCTGCCTATGCGTATGATAAGTACTGTATATTCTATATTTAGTCATGAAAAACCCATACAGTTCTTATTAAAATGATTTGATTTCACGTTGAAATGCTTTATCATCTTCTAATCAGTTATTATTTTCATATTGAAAATATGCCCTCATGTAAATGTATAAACTATTGCAGCTGAATGTGATGTCAATAGAAAAGGTGATGAAAGTAATGCAATGTAAGAATTGGAGTATCGAAGAAAGGAGGCAAGCTTGACAAGCATCGGGTGAACACGTGTTAACAAGTTTTGTTGACGATAACTATTTATTATAGCATATTCTACCTGAAGAACATTCAGTAATTATACATAAATACATATAAATAGCAGCATAATGTAAGCGACAAAAAAAGAAAGAAAGTTAAGCTCACTTGAATTGGAAAAATGTATGTACCTACGCGTTTTTCATAGAAATGATAATCTCTCAACTAAAGTAGTTAATAGTAACACAGAGACTACATGCAAGTTTAAAGTAATTTAGTTTCTATATGTATATGGTATCATGAACAAACATAATTTTTCAAAAGAGTAGCGTATATAGAACGGGTAGAAAACTATAAACTGGAATAAAAGAACACAAAAACCAATTTCATTCTACATATCTTCAACATTTCCTCGCCACTGGTCACAAAAGTAAAGATTTAGAAAACATAAAGCTTTTACACTGCCGTAAGAAAGGTTTGGAATTAGTCTTGCTCAAAACATACGAAAGCAACAAATACAAAAACAATAACGTATATAATTTAATAAACGAGCAACTGGAAAGTTATACCACACATTTCTTTGAATACTTACATAATATTTGATATTGTTTAGATTTCCTAATATACACATGTATACACTTTATTTTCCTACTAATACGTATTTTCCACTTCAGAGTGAATTGTACATATAAACAAAAAATATACCTGCAAAAAATTTTATCAAACACATCTGATCTCATCTTGTATCTATTTTATCATTCTAAATATTCGTGCGCATTCTCGTAATTTATACTTTACGTTATTTTACAATATTTGACTTTTTGTAATTTTCGCTAATTGACTGTAGTACGAGGGAGCGTTTTTATATTCGCGGAATGGGGGATAAGGGGTGGAAATAAAAAAACCAAATTATGTTTCTTTTTCAATATATTCACCTGCAAGACGGATACATTTTTCACATCTTTCAATTAATTTATTTATACCCTCATAAAAAAATGATTTCTCTTTATCTGCAAAATACGCCGAAACTGCCTCCTTGACTTCATCATTGGCAGTAAATTTTGTACCCCGCAGCTCTTTTTTCATTTTCGGAAACAAATAATAATCACTCGGGGCCAGGTCTGGGCTGTAGGGTGGGTGATTCACAATTTCGAAGCCCACCTTATGCAGGGCAGCTAACGCAACGCGGCTCTTGTGGACGGGCGCGTTGTCGTGCAAAAGCAGCACACCTTTCGTCAATTTTACCCGTCTTTTCTCTTTAATGGCTTCTTTTAGTAGCTCTAATATTGAAGCGTAATATTCTCCGGTTATAGAAACACCTTTATCTTTATAATCAATCAACAATATTCCTTCCGAGTCCCAAAATACCGTTGCCATGGGTTTCCCAGCTCGGGTCGTCTTCAAGGGATTCCCTTCCTTGTTTAAATAAACTATGCCACTTGTACACCATGGTTTTTCCTGGACAAGAGTCGCCGTAAACCAATGACATCTCATTCATTATGGTCGCGACTGATTTTCCTTGCCTGGTAAGGAACTTTATAACGGCACGATATTCGATTTTTTCCATATTTCACTTTTCACTCCTGATTATGTTACTTGGTTGACGATAGCTCAAAGACTAACTGTCTAATAACAATGAAATTTAGTATTTATACTAATTATGAGTCGCTGCACAGGCCACGCCCCCAATGCGCCTAATCACCCCCCTACAACCCTCTCATTCCGCGAATATAAAAACGCTCCCTCGTACTCTAAAATTTTTCTAGAATATATTAGTATATTAATAAATAACATTTAGGCGCTAATTCAAATAATCAAAATTCAAATAAATATTGTATTTTTTAGATTCTCTCTTGATATGACGGCATATAACCGAAACATGTAGAGTTCATATTTTAACAAATACAAATTGTGAGATAGAAGACACATATATTTTCTTTTCTAATTTATTCCAATTTATAAAAGTTACACGTTTTCAAAAGCAAAAGCTATGATACAAACTCTCAACACAAACTCTTTTAATTTGGCACCACTTCAAGAGACACATTGCATTGATGTAACTATTGTTTCATATTTTGGAAGACATAGTATGTACAAAGCAAATTATAGAAGGAAGTCTATTAGGTAAGGTTACAACTTTTGGTCAACTCCAACACACGGATACCGTACAACGAGGTGACTTTGTGACACATTTGACACTTTTAATAATTTTTTCAGTTCTAGTTTTATAGTTGGAAGGTCGAGTGAATAATATGAGGTAGTCACATCATTTAGCTACTAAACAATGACGATGTGAAACAAAAAACAATAGTGGTTTAGCCAGAATTTTGATGTATACTTGTCACACATTCACCCCATCGCTCGGGGTGACTTTGTGACAGCATTGGGCTTTCACTAGAACACAATGCCATCTTTCTGTGAGGATATTTTGGAACATTATAACCACGTAAATGTATGCCAGGCTCCAAATTTGTCACAAAATTATCTCCTAACCGAATTATCAATGTCACAAAGTCAAACCAAATAATAAAAATTATCGTTTTGACACAATTTATTTATAGAAAATGTAAGAAAACAACGTAAATTAAGTTTTAAATACAAAGTATTGCGATGTATTCCATACCTAAGCAAAATCTAAATTATGGAAGCACATAGGACAGATCTTTATTACTTTTAAGCATCTTCCTTTTCTTGCGTTTCTCAGAGGGTTATTTTTTTCTACTTTCATTTAAAGCTTTTTCTAAGATTCAGATGTATAATTTTTGTAGGGGCGAGTCCGCGGTAGCTCCTTATTTCTAAAATATGCACCGAATAATTACACTAAAAAATCTCACCGCTATTAGTACCAAAAAGTGTCACAATCTCACCTCGTTATTTGTTGACATCTACACACTATCCTATGGAAAAATAGATAAAACAAACGGTTTAAGTTACACAAGACAAAGTATTGCAAGGTTCTGATAAAGTAAAAATTGCTTATCTACCTTAAAAAATATATGTGTTGCAAAAAAATTGCAGAACGACAGAATACGTGACACTGCTTCAACCCTTTACCGATGCGTGTGCGAGAGGTTGCTACAATAACATCTTATTTTCTGCTGCATGTTTTCTCGTGTTATTGGTTCCGTGTCATATACAACAAGTCGATATTGTACACTTAAAATATATATAGCGATTCTTCTGCACGAATGCGCAGCATCAAATTGGTGACCACCAGCCTCAATGCCCTTCATATAGTTAAACTTTTGTCTAACACTTTTCTTCATAACACTAATGGTTTCGAAGATATTACAGTGTTACACTTTAAATGGACCACCCTGTATAAACAACGAAAAACCTAAGCCTGTGTAAATTAAAAAGCACTTGAAAACTGGTGTTGTTTGACGTGAAATCACTTTTTTCTAGTATACCTGTAATTATTACGCTTTCAGTTTGGTAGATTTTGTGGAGTGCTTTCTGTTCCCAACAATTATATCGAAGAATATTTAAAACTTACCTAAATACGCATGAAAATTCGAAAACGGCTTTACAATGGCAATTGGTAACGCACTCTCTCCATTTCTAACCAACCTACAAAATAACATAAATAACCAACCTGAACCTTTTTCTTAAATTCTGGTTAATTGATGTCATTTTAAGCATTGTCAGCGAAAACTTTGACATTGATAATTTATTTTACCTATAAGTTAGAATCTAATTAAGAACCGTTTCAACATATTTTTTATTAAATTACGAGAAAATATTGAAATTTATAGTTACAGAAAACCCATCAAAACAAATAATTATATTAATAATAATTCCATTGCTTTTCATAAGTACAAAATTCAGTTTTTACAGCCTCTTTCACGGATTATATAACCTCTTTTTAGGAAAGGAGAATTTTTAAAAACAAGAAACTCATAGTGCATACATAATATATCCAGTAAATTTAAACAGAAACACATTTTAAGTTGACAAACTCTAACCCCTGAAAGTATCCCAACCCAAACGAAATGCATGCTAGCCTAGCTGGCCATCCGACCTGGAAGTTTGCTTTTCCAAATTCATCCAAAGAATATAATTTAGAGCTGTTTTTGCTAACAGCACTACGTAAAATTTAGCATTAAAAATCCTAACTAATGTTACAAATTATATTTATAAAGAACTTCAAAACTTCTTCACTAACTCATTAACGCCTGCCGTACTCAGTTGAGCACATGCAGCATTCTGTAATTGTCGTTACCTTTCATTTCAAATTTAGTGCAGTATGAAAGTGGTATCCGAATGCAGATTTATGCATTATCTCGTTCTGTTTTATAAATATCTGATGTTAGAATTGGTATATGTATGTAAATCATCTTATACGTTTTATTAAATTAACACAATTATTACATATATTTTATATGACAGCGACACTATACGACGTTTCTAATTATTTGATGAATCACACGTGCCTCGCTGCAGTACTAATGTTAACACAGCCATCCTGCATGTGGCGTGGCCTCACGCTCTTCATTCCTAAAACAATTGGCAATTTAAGATGCACCAATTGACCACTTAAGATCCAATAATTGACCAACTAAGGTCCAACAATCGACCATTTAAGTTCCTACAATTGACCATTTAAGGTCCAACAATCGACCATTTAAAGTCCAACAATTGACCATTTAAGGTCCAACAATTGACCATTTAAGGTCCAACAATCGACCATTTAAGGTTCAATAATCGACCATTTAAGGTCCTACAATTGACCTTTTAAGATCCTACAATTGACCATTTAAGGTCCAACAATTGACCATTTAAGGTCCAACAATTGACCATTTAAGGTCCCACAATTGACCACTTAAGGTCAGTGGATACAGCCTTATTCTTGTTGATTTCGCGGTAATCTACACAACAATCTTAACATCCATCCTTTTTCTTTACCAAAACTATAGAGCTAGCATAAGGTGAGCTACTCTCTCGTATAATTCCTTGCTCCAATAACTCTTTAATCATTATTTTCAAGTGCATCCTTTCAGCGCGCGCCAGTCGCCTGGGACGAAATGCCACAGGAATGTCATCTTTCAATTGTATTTGCAGCACTCCTGTTGTCACAGCGCCAATGGATTGAGCCTGCACGACCTGCAATAAAGTGGCCAATCTTCTATATTGCCACTCGTTCAATCCTGATATCTTATTCTGTGTTTTTACAATTCGAATTTGTGATTTTGCTGCGCTATGTTTTAAGTCTAAACCATGTTTTCGGACAACAATCTTTATTCCGGGCTGTGAAATAGTCTCCCAACCAATTAGCGCCTCCACTCCAGGGATTGTGCCATCTGGTATTACCAAGAAATCGATTTCTAAAGTGATTTCTTGTAGAACGACGTAAAGCACACACCGTCCTAACGCTTGTAATTCCTTTCCTAATCCGGCGAGTTTTTGCTGTGAGGGTATAATAACTGCACCAACAGATTTCACGACATGATGGTGGATAACAGACCAATCCGCTCCAGAATCTACCATATAACTAAATTTACTATTGTGATCTCCCAATGGTGCACTTGCAGTTGGCATAATTTCGCACCGGTTGATGGTTACACATCTTATGTGAGACTTGTCTAACTTTTTGAAACAAGTCGCTTCAGTATGACCGACGCGCTTGCAGAAGTTATATTTAGGCAGTAAATCGTTGTCGTTCATTTGCCTAGAAGGTTGGTTTTTGTCGATGTTTGGAATTATATTGCGACATTGATTTTTCTTATGCCCAGATTTTCCACAACTAAAACACTTTCCGAGGAATCGGCTGTTTTCCGTCTTGTATCTCTTGGCGATCTCTTGGCTATCATTCTCCGCCTCATACTGTCTTAATAGAAGCATTAATTCTTTTTGATCTTTTGGCTGATGCAACTTTATACCGTCTCGCACAGCATTCGATGTGATGCCCCCAATTACAGGTGACAAAACACGATCCCAAGGTAGATCAGGGTAATATCGATTAGGTAAACTCCGCACTTTCTCTAGACCATATTCACGAATGCTACTAAAAACCGAGCTTTTCATATTTGTAGCTCGCAACAACTTTGTATGATAAGTTTCATAGTCTGGGAATGCGGTCAACAAATCTTCTTCTAAATTGTTCCAATTTCTAACTAAAGGTCTCCATCCATCATAGAATGTACGATCCTTTTCTTGTAACGCTTCACCAGCTTTCAAGATCATTACTTGCTCGTTTATTCTTTGTCCAATTCTAATGTCATTAACATCCTTTAGCCACTCACCCATAGAATAGTTACTATTATCAGGATTATATCTTGTTAATTTAAAATCAATTCTTTCTATCTCATTTTTTTCTACTGTAGGCACTGTATTTTGATTTACCTTCAATAATTGTTTGAAAAACTGTTCCATCATTTGTTGCATATTAGGGAGCTCAGTTTGACCGACGCCTGGGTTGGACGCACTATTCTCACCGTCGGATATCATATAATCAATATCAGCACTTATTATCGTTAACTTAGAAAACAAACGGGAAAAGAAAAGAAAGACACTTAAAATTGTATGTACTTTAGCACTTCGGATTAAACGATCCCACTTCTGATGTAAATCATCTTATACGTTTTATTAAATTAACACAATTATTACATATATTTTATATGACAGTGACACTATACGAGGTTTCTAATTATTTGATGAATCACACGTGCCTCGCTGCAGTACTAATGTTAACATGTATGTTAACCTAACCTATACCTATTTGTATTTTACTTAAAATTTTGATTATTTTGTTATATTTATTCGAAAAATTGGAACAACTGGTTGAAGAAAGCGTAGTGCAAGGTGAGTTATATAATGTTGTATTTGTTTTATAATTTTGTTCCAATTTATGTCACATCGAAGAAGCTGTAGAAGCGATTATGTTCTAGCAATTATTCCTCCAGACCTTGGTGTAGAAGCTGATGAGGAATGATGGCGACCTTAGAGATGATCTGATGCCTGCCGTTGTTCCCGATTTTATCGTGGTGGAAAGTGAGAAAGATCCTAAAAACAATGTACCTTTAAGTGTTATCAAGAAGAGTATTGTTAGAACTAGAGCATCTACCAGTAATCTACAATCCTATGTAGGAGACGTTTATTAGTATGAAACATTTGGAGAGCCCAAATGGAAACAAATAAAACCCCAGTATTCTGCAGATGTAGGTAAACGTACACTCAACACAGTTTAGAAGAAATGTCGCTAGGTCGAACAAATTAGAAATGACCTAAAAATAGGTGGAATTTATTTACATAGGTAAAAATGTTCAGTCAAGAAAAAGAGGATTCATTGCAAGTTCTGTACGTAAAAATGTTCAGTCAAGAAACAGAGGACGTCAAGTTCTGTACCTGTTTCTTTTGGACACTTCCCAAAAAGAAATCCTACTCATCTTATGTGTTGTCAGTGGAGTGCTAGAGTTCGTTGGCAGTGTGAAAAATGCCTAACGATTTTATGAATTGAAAGGGAATGCTTTAAAACGTTCCATAGCAAATAGTACATATTTAGTATTAAATACTGTCCATTGTCCTGTTGTACTCGTTTGAGTACATCTCCTTAAAAGTATTCTAAATATATGTTTTTAAGTGATATGTGCATTTTCAGTCTTATAAAGGTTCTTTTAAACTCCAACACGAATATCGTGGAGTTTGATTTACCCAATTAAATTTAAACGTTAATTGTTAAATACAGATCTGCCCCAGGAATCTTTCCCTCTTCCATTATACCTTTAATTAAGCTCCATTCCAAAATAGTACATTATTAGATGTAGTTCCAATGATACGTTGATGCCTTTGCCACTCTAAAAACGAAGATATATGCGATATTTAACAATACCCTTAAATCTTCTAATGTATCAATACGTTTTGTAATGTAGCTATATGTTTGTGTACCTATTAGTTGTTAAACTTTTATCATAATATTTTTACGCAGCAAATTTCTAGAAGAAAGTATCCTCTTAAATACTTGTGATAAAATCTCAATAATCTGTATAGTTGGTATTGCGAAATTGTTGAAGTAAAAGTGTGGATTAAATTATATTTTTGTGATATCGGTTTCATTTGTATCGACGTGTATAGAAAGTTTTCTTCCAGATATTTTACCAAATACATGAATATGTATGTTGTGTCTGAATTTTTGTAAAATAAGAAGAAGAAGCAAGAAAATTTTCTATGCAATTAGTGTGTGTTCCTACGAATTTGAAAGGATAAAATGCACTTGGGAACAGACCGTGGCATCCAACTTATCTTTACTCTTATTGCAACCCCTTAAAATGTCAGAAATAATAGCTTTTTATTAGAGCAAGTGATTTCATCTGCGTGGTCAGCATATTGATGATTAAAGTAGGTACCGATATCAATTGCAATTACGGTATTTATTCTAATTAAAGCCGCTATTTCAATAAGCGCCGCACTCTAATACCTTAACTTTCTGTGAGAAGAATTGAATCCTCTATTAAACAAGGTAGACTTATTGACTAAAAGAAATATGTGGTTCTAAGAGGATAGAACACCCGCTCATTTTATATTTGTTCGTCAATATCTAAAGGGTAAATTTGGGGAACAATTAGATGCGGTGGATCTGTACCGTGGCTGTCAAGATCTACTGATTTAGTTCCGGTAGACTTTTTGCTTTGGCGTTATGTGAAAGAGCAAATTTATGAAACAAAACCTGGCAACATAAACAACATGAAGGAACGAATAATTAACGTGTTTGAATAGGTATATACGAAATTATCCTGGAATTTTGATCAGACCAGGATTCATTTTGTCATCGTTCGGTCATTTGTTTACAAAAAAGTTGCAGAATAATTGAATTCTTTTTATAATGGACATTTTTTAGTATGGTCATAACCGTTTTCATTATTTTTTTATTGCTTTCTTTGTTGGGATTTTGTAATTATCCATTTATTAATTTTGTTTTCTTTTGGCCGTTCTAAATTATAAAAATATTGTTTAATAAATATTTAATTCTTCTTATAAATTTATATTTATATTTTTAACAGCCTTAAGGCTATTCGAGGCGATTCTTTTCATTCGCTGGATTTTTACTGTGGTCGCTTTACAATGATGGAGGTTGACTTGAAGATTGTTCGGTATTTCACGAATGCACGAGTGCGCAAAAGGTCCACCAGCTGCATCCGTAAGAGGTCCGATTTGGGGAACAATTAGTACCGATCTACAGTCCCTGATTGACTTGTGGAGAGCCCATATGAAACAAAACCTGATTTAGTTTCTGTGTCCTCACATTTGCAGTCCCAGAGATGATTGTTTATAATGATGGATGGTCATAACCATTTATTATTTTTTTATTCATCGTCGGCTAAATTATAAAAATGTTGTTTAATAAATATTTAATTCTTCTTATAAATTTATATTTATATTTTTAACAGCCTTAAGGCTATTCGAGGCGATTCTTTTCATTCGCTGGATTTTTACTGTGGTCAGATCCTTAGAACGGTGATTCCTGAACATCAGAAAATTTAGGTTATTTTTGGAAGCAGACAGGCTTTGGGACTGGGGATCTCCATCACTTTTTCCTTCTCGTTTCGTCACAGAAGTCGGAACTTTTTAAGCTTTCACTGTGATATGTAAGTCTACATAACGGAGCAACTTTGGAACAATATGTTTTTATTGAAGGAACATCGCTCCATTTTTCCTACCCATCTATTTATTCTTAGACCGCCTACACTGCCTCTGATAATCCAGGGTTCTTGTGGAAGAACAACTAGATTTATTCACCACAACATTTGCAGTCAGTGGAGAACAATGATGGAGGTTGACTTGGAGATTGTTCACGAATAATCCGTAAAGTCTTTATCTGATTTAGTTTCACCTGCTCCCAGAGCTGATTGTTTTGATGGTGCCTTTACGGTAATCGTCGGCTCGCTTTTAGAAAGCATGAAAATATAACAGTTTTTTCAACTAATTTTGCAATAATTTTAATTTTTAAAAATTAACATATCATGCCTCATCCATTTTACATATGGATATGTAAAAGTGTATAGGATAGCTCTATTAAAAAAATACAGGTATGGTTTGTACCATTTTACTGAACGCCCTCCATAGGTAACATATTTATAGTTAGTCTGAGAATTTTTATGAAATGAAACAAATTCAGAGGCGTTGAAGAATGCAAGAATGTTTATAACTGGAGATATAGCAAAGACTCAGTATACGATTTTATTATTTATACTAACATTTATGGCACTAAAAAATCATTTTAGCTGGTTCCGGAGTTGATAAATATTAATTCCTACATCGAAGTAAAATATGTAAATATCCTACAAAATCGTTTATGTTCAAAACTACGTATATACTTAAGTTATTTTTCTCAAAAACCTCCGCACTCATTTTTCTTCTCTCAGTAGTATCTTTATGTAGAATAAAATCGATATTTTGACGATTACTTTAGTTCTATATTTTCAACACATACGACGGACTTATGAGTTTTGATAAACAGGAACATTATTATATTATTGCGCTAAAGTATAAGTGTCTACTATGCTGCAAGTTATAGTTAGCACTGGATGGCTAAAAGATGTCCTTTTCATTTTTCTAATAATAATAATAATAATAATTTATTGGCAAGAACAATATACAATCATCGATAAAAGAACCATAATAGTAAGCAGATTTTGCCAACAGGATCATCGTCAGTAAAGTAATAAGAATACCTACTTTAGCATTTGAGATATGAAATACCTCAGTAAGATTTAAGTAGCGGTACTTTGTGTTTAAAGTGGCTGTTAATTAACAAAACGTCTAGAAAAAAATTAAAATGGAAAGTTTTAAAAGTTATTTTCTGGCGACGGCTAATGATTTTGGTTAACAAGATTCGACTCTCTCATTACGAAAGATGATTTAAAATTATCCTACGACTACAATACCAGGTAACGCGAAAACAAAGGCACGGTTAATTAAAATGTGCTGAACGTGCAGAAGCTCGCGACGGAATTAAAATGTTCCACTTGATTCTCATTAACGTAATGGTCACTTTAAAATTAACATAAGCTGCAAATGGATATTCGCAACTTCTGGGTGAGGGCCCTGTGTTCATGCTGGTGTTCAATATACATTCTTGGATAGATATTTCTTAATTACAAATTTCTACATGTATTTTTGTACTTCTAGGAATAGCTTCATGCATTTAAAGTACTTACAGATGATCTAGATTAAAAGCGATAGAGATATTTAATGAAAATGAAGCGTTACATGATTACATGTAATACTTTTGGCTAGTATCAATAATAGTAACCATAGGAACCTAAAATATTAGTAATGCATGCATAATTATATCTTATAATGATGTTCCCGTGGGTTAAAAACCATTTCTGGTGATAAAACCTGTGTGGTTAATATAAAAATTCATTCATTCATTCATTTTAGAATTCGGCAAATAAGTATAGAATTAGACTCAGGATGCCTCAAATAGGGTAACTACAAAATTCTGCAAATTTACTCTGTCGTTTGACAATTCTGTTTGACAATTCTATTTGAGATTTGGGAATGATACCGATATGAAACCGTAAAATTTTTTTAAGAAAATTATTGAAATGATCTATCCTGAATGTTACGTTAAATAGAATGTTTCTTTATTCATTGATGGTTACGAAATTAACTTAGCTATTTTGACTTTCCTGGTGTATGGTGTATGATCGGAAACGTTGCTATTCGGAGTGTTCTTTCATTACAAAGTGTCATTTAGCTTTAGCATAGCAACATTACCTATTACAGTGTTGCTTTACCTAGATTCAGTTGTGTAGACACATCGAAAAAAATCATAATTAGAGTAGGCTATGTGAATGGATAGTTACTTTAGCCACTTTCACATAATGAAACTTATTCCTTGACATTTAATTTGAGGTTATAAAGGTCATAAACTAAAGTTACAATAAAATGTCAAGTAATAAATGTCATTATGTAATAGTGGCTAAAGCAACGATCAAAAACATTTACATAGCCTACCCTAATTATGTTTTTTTTTTCGATGGCACGTTATATTTATATATATATATATATGTATATATAATCCGATAACCCTTTTACCATAGGTATCGGGTAAGCTATCATTCTTCGCCATGTACGAATTTCTTCCATATTTTTCTATTTTTCGCCATTTTTTTGCTTCTTTCCAAGATTTATTCTTGTCTTTCAATATATTGCTTATTGCATGATTCCAGGTTTTTCTTGGCCTTCCCCTTTTCTTTCGTTCCTGTACTCTTGCCTCATATACTTGTTTAACCGGTCTTGTATTTTGCATTCGTTGAATATGCCTCCACCAAATCAGTTGTCTCTTTTCTATAAACGTGGATATAGATTGGATATCTAGTTCTTCTCTTACTTGTGTATTTCTTATTCTATCTCTCCTGGTTATTCCTTTGATTCTTCTTAGATATTTCATCTCAGTTGCTTGGATTTTACTTCTGTGCTTATTCGAGAGTACCCAGGATTCACATCCGTACGTTAGGACTGGTCAGTACAACGTTTTAAAGACTTGCATTTTAGTTTTAACTGAAATTTCTGCTTTGCTAATGAAGTTTTTATTTAGTGCATGGTATAATCTTATTGTTTTTTCTATTTTATCGTTAATCTCTGCATCCTGCTGTTCCGACTCATCTAGTATAGCCCCTAGATATCGGAACTCTTTAACTTGTTCTATTTTTGCATTGCCTATTGTAATATCGAGTTGTTCTTCTCCGATTACCATTACTTTGGTTTTATTTATATTTATTTTCATTTGATTTCGTTGTAACACTTCATTCCAAACCTGCCGGTTATGCTTAAGTTGCTGTGTATTTTCTGCGATTATTACTATGTCATCTGCGAATGCTCCAATACCGATTTCTACTCTGCGGAGGTCTCTATAGCCAACACACATTTTCTTGGTATAGTAATCGCATTCTCTAATAATATCATCCATAAATATGTTAAAGAGCATCGGACTTAGTCCTTCTCCCTGTCTCAGTCCCTCTTCCGTTTTGAAGCCATCTGATATCATATTATTTTTTATAACGTAGTTTACGTGATTTTCGTAGATGCCTTGTATTAGGTTTATAATTTTTCTACTTATACCTCTATTCTCTAGACTTTCCCAGACTTTTGTTCTTGGTACTCGGTCGAACGCTTTCTCTAAGTCTATAAATGCTAAGTAGACCTTCTTTGTTTGGAGCCTTCTTTTTACGAGTATCTGTTTTATTGTAAATATGTCATCCTGGGCACTCCTTCCGTGTCTAAACCCGCTTTGCGGTTCTGCAAAGTGTGGTTCTATTACTTGTTTAAGTTTGTTATTTATGATTTGTTCTAAGATTTTACTAATAGTATTAAGTAGAGTAATTCCTCTATAGTTGTTACAGTCTTTGCGATCACCTTTTTTATATATTGGTGTTAATAGTGCTGTTGACCATTCATCCAGAATCTCTTCCTTTATCCATGCTTTGTTAATTATTTCTAGTAGGCATCTTCTTCCTGTTTTCCCAAGGTTTTTTTATCATTTCTGATGTAATCTTATCTTCACCTGGCGATTTCCCATTCTTCAGCATTTTTATTACTACTTCCAATTCCTCCATTGTTATTACTTCGTTGTTGTTTTCATTATTTTTTACCATGCTGGGAGCTATTATAGTGTTACCACCTAGTAAGCCTTGGAAGTACTCTCTCCATCTGTTCATAATATCTAATTCATTGGATAATACTACGTTATTTGCATCTTTTATATGTATTTGGTCTGGTTGTATTATTAATCTTAATCTTTTCCTTTTTTATAAATCTGTTATACTTTGGAGGATGCTGCCGCTAGGAAGCTATTTATATTACAAAAGAAAATTATTAGATGGATTTTGTGTGTATCACCACTAGCATCATGTCGAGCTCTATTTATGGAACTGAATGTTCTGCCCTTGCCCTCTCTCTACATTTTTGAAATACTTAAATTGTACAAAAGTAATGAAGGCACGTTTATAAAAAATTGTGACATTTACAATAATATGCAGACCAGACATAGGCAAAATCTTAGTGTAGGTACCATCTCATAATACAAAATTTTATGAAGTGAGTCCCGGATATAATAGGGCTATAACATTATATAATATATTACCTATAACAGTAAAACCTTTGCAAAGCCTTACGCAATTTAAAATAGCATTGAAGAAGTAGTAGTTTTTTACAGTATTGATGAATATATGAATAATTAATATGTGTGTATTTTAATATTTAATTTAGTATTTGTATTGTATATTTCAAATTTTGACAATGTCTATGTTCGTTGCGAACCATGACAATAAAAAGTATTATTATTATTAATCGTTATTTAATTTACGTATAATATAATATATATATATACATATTATTGTTGATAGTATATATTGATGAAATATTTCAGTGTGTAAGTATACCTGAGCTTGAATGATACTAGCGACGTGATTACTTCTAACTACGAGAAGAACTTGGTCTGTTGGTATTGATAAAAACATTTAATAATGCCAACGTTTTGGAGCTATTTATTTGCATAAACTACAAATATCATTGTGTTTGAGTCTTCTTCGGGGCTGTCTGTGTAAAGAAGAAACAATTATAATTTAGGTTTTACAATATTGTAACCAAATGTATAATTGAAAAGTAAAGCAACCCATAGCATGTATCTTACGTAATTGAAGAATGAAACAAAAAAAATGAGGAAAAAGAAAGACACACAACGACTCTTAATTGAAAGTAGTACATTTTAGACACTACTCAAGGTCTTGGAAAGATAAATGAAAAGTATTAGATCATATATGTCTAATTAGTACATTTAATTAGTTAAAGTTATTGAACAGCTCATGGTCATTTCTTTCAATTCAACAAACTGATTCATAACTTAAAAAAACCTACATCTTAATTTATAAATCCAAAATTCTACTTACATTATGTTTAGAATTATACAAGAATGGCCAGGTTATTATAGAATAACATTTATGAAGTCGGTTAATTGTGGTAAAGTGCGTGCTTATTAATATACTCTCACGAATTTTGGAAAATTCCGACTACTTGTCAAGTTATTTTAAAAAATCCAAAATTTCAAGATGTCCAAAATCGAGAAGCATTTTCTTATATCTATTCTCTGTGCTATATTTAACATTAATACTAGTTTTTATTTTAATGTTCCGTTCCTGAACTATCATTGACAGTTAAAAATGTTTTAATACGGACCTGTATTTCCTCTTTCGTTTAATGAAATTGCTCAAATCGAAACTATCGAAGTAAACTAGGCTTACCTAGTAAGAACTACTCCCCTTGCTAGCTTTATAACCTTTATAAAGAGGACAAGTGCTATAACTATTTCGTAAAGTTATAGATTATTGTATCAGAAACGGAAATACAAGAAAATATCCCCAAACACTTCTCGGACATAAGATATGAATATCACGCATTTCGGTATCATTGCTGAAGATAGTCTGCAAATCTTACTCATACATCTTTGGATTTATTAAATTGAATGTTCACAATGTTGTTTCGCTTTTCAGTATTATTGTTAGTCGTAGCCTTCCTTGTATTTGTCTGACGGGTCCGTATAACCCTGTAAGGGAACTTTTGACCCAAATAATCCTGTCAGGCGCTTGATAGCAGAGAATACTATTTCATATGGATAAGGATAAATGTAACACGTGGAAAGATTTTAACCTCACTCAGAGCATACGCCGGCTGGTACTGCTAACCTGCTGCAATATACATTGAATCGATACAACATCATATAACCGCTGAAATAAAAACATTTATGTTATATTATTCCCCGGATTTTTTCCTGAAGTTTATGAGTAGTTTCTACTGGAGTCTAACTGTGCCACTTCTCCCTATGATAAAATACTAAAGTTTATGAAACAATCTGGTTGATGAAAATTGGTCTATTTTGAAAAATGTCATGTCTGGTAGTTGTTAGGATTCATTTCACATATATTACAGATGCCTCCAAGATAAAACTAAGACAGAGATAAGCCTAATAGCTCTCGGAGATAGTTACCAACTCGTTTAATGTATTTATTACGTATGCGGATCCCACAAGTTATTCCAGATGTCCTTTAGTTTGCTCTAGAACTAAATTTAAACACTCTCAAATTATTTTTGTGAAAATGTTTGGTACTCCAGCAAAAAAAAACAAAATCACTTCTGGGATGTATACTATATATTGAGGAATATAAAAATACGCCTTTTTTCGGGAAATAAGACAGCAAGAATACCGCCAGTCAATCCAGACAGAAGAACTATCCTTTGGAGTAAAAACACGTTGCACGTGAAATTACCTCACTAGCTATATTTTAATTTCAAATAGAAATCAGAAAAGTAAATTGTTATTGTAATGTCTGTGTTACAGAATGCTCTCAAACTGTATAATGCAAAATACATAATGAAGAGGTTTTTGCAAACTTCATCAATCTGACCCGTTTAAGTTTTCGTCGAATCGAATGCCTACCCGATATTTTCGCTGACAAATTTTGTAAATATATTTCTTAAATAGGTATATATTGAGAAAGTTCGTAATTACTATGACTTCTGAAGAGAATAGTCTGTATTCTATAAATTTAAGACAAGTCTATGCATAAATAAGTGTGTTTCTCTTCTTTGTATCTTCGCAAATAGGCAGTTCGTGTTCATGAATAGGTGATAAATAATTAAGGTGTTAATGAATTTTTGGATGTCATTGATGTACATCAAAAACAACGAAGGTCCTAACATTGAGCCTCGAGACACCCAAAGAATTCTTACAAGAGCTCTAGATTTAATACCGTAGTATAGTACTTTTTGACTTCTACTACGTAGGTAGAATTGAAACCAGCCGTGTTGGTTTTCGGAAAACAGATTGATTTGATTAAAGTAACATACAAGTCTCCTGTTTATAATACGTTCGAAGATCTTATAGAAACAGGATAATACGTTGGAACGTACGAATGGGTCTATAAGTAGTTATCGACGTCCTTACAATATGCCCGCATTTTCTGACAAATTCAAGAAATAGGTGAGAAGGTCTAGAAGTACGTGGTAGCAATGATTTAAGAGAAAGGAGCACATAGGATCTTGTAACTGTTTGGCGGATATCATCAGGTGCATATACACGTAGGTTCAGCTCGCAATGCACCATAGGCAGTATGAATTGCAACAGCGTATCACTCTCTTCGCGTTATAGCTTGTGTCTGGCGGGTCTGGCGTCACACAGACAGGCACGCACAATTCAGTTGAATTTAAACCGAGCGAGGATGCAGTCGTTGGCATATTCGTTCTGTGCGAATCGACGATCGAACTTGTGGCGCATGACTAGCGCGTTGCCACATCACACTGCGTTCCATACGTATATTGTAACTTCCTATGGTGCATTGCGAGCTGAACCTACGTGTATAGCAAACAAAATGATTTGAAAAAAATGAAAAAGAATCATTTCAGATATTTATGTACCTGTCAATGTCTGCTAGGTTTATATTCGCTATATCGAACGATATTAAAATTAGGAAGAATTTGCTTTTTAATTCTGTTAAATCACATTTTTCCAATTTGCAATTTTGCCATCACACTGTGTTCTAGATTTCTTGTATTTGACTTCCTAAGCCAATGCGATACATTAGAAACAACAATTCGATTTAATAGAACAGAACAGATTAATTAAGGTAACGTATTTGTAATAGTTTCGGTAGAGAAGAGGATTTCAGAATTACCTCTGAGTTACGCATCAGTAAACAGATGAAAAATTTTCCACAACACTTTAATGATATAAGCGATATATGTATTTACAGTTATAATTACAATTGCATTTATGTTATAAAGGAACTGTTTACTGTCTATTTTCAAAATGACTTTTAATTACAAATATCCCAAATATTTATCTAGTTTCAAAACTAAATTACATTTTTATAATTACAGGAAGTTGTAATTGAGTTAGCGTGTTAGAATATGTAGCGAAAATTATTCTAATATATTGGTGTATATTATACCTAATAATAAGACCACTTAAAAAAGTCTTAGTCAGCATTTTTAAATAATAGAAATAGGAGCGCATCTTTGGTTTGGCTATACTCCATTCACTTTAAGACTGCAGTAGTTGGGACCACAATCGGCGTTGGTTTTACACTAGAGAATTTTAATATATCGCTCAATTCAAAATCCACATTGACTTAGGTTAACCTTCATATGCAGTAAATATACAAATATACGACGAAGTATGCATAATTATTTACGTATTGCAACTATATTTTCGATAATAATGTTTATATAACATTATGAAACATTCCACTTTTATTTTATTAAGTTTTGTAAAACTTTTTTACAACTTCTTACAGGCAATTAATGATAGGATTTATTTTTAAATTGTAAAATTTATATGTTCGTAAAATATATTATTCAGACTAACTGGTCCGCCAAACTCATAGAGTTTGGGCCAGCAGCGCTCCCGACCGACCAGCTAGTTTTTAATTAACAATGTGAATTATATACGGGATAACAACTTGAACTACGAAAGCCTATTGATAGGAGAAGGTAGTGGGGGTAAAATTAAATGTATCCATTTTAGCATTGTCAACTGTTTGTATGACAGGAATGTCAAATACTATGACAAATTATAAAACCACATAATAGATAACCTAGATTTCTCAAAAGTTAACAGGAATTAAACATTTTATAAAGGATTGAGATCGCCGGTAAATAAAACAGAAATTTTTTTTTTAAGACTTGTGGTTTTCGAGATTTTTTGAGTTGAAAGATGCTCGAGGAAGCCACGTGACCAAAACGCTGCGTGACATAGAAACTCTGTAAACGTTACCGGTCCAATTTGTGGGTTATATTCAACACTTTAATCCCTTTAAACTATCCGATCCAGAATCACCCGTTTAACTGACAACTGATACGATAACTTTTGGTATACCCATCGAGCCACGGCTCCATATCAGTTTCAGTTTTTCTTACAGTTTTTGGTATTTACACATACAGATAACTGACAGTTCGACTGAAACTGAACGGAGAACTGATCTGACCACCTGACCGTCTAAAGGTACCTACACTAATTTTAATACCATACTACTTATATAGGTTAGGTACTTGTACTTACATCAAAATGATCAGGAGTTTTCACGGTGGAACTTTTACACATTGGCACTGCACAATACTTGTATGATACAGACATTTTAGTCAAAACAAGATAAAAATTGTCTTCAAAAGTTCAAAATTAAAATTTAAAAAGTAAAAAGAAATCGTCCAAATACAATAGATTTCGATAACATAAACTGACATCTATGACTGACATAATACACAACATCATACGTCACAGTTTTTAGTTCACGTAAACGCCGCGTTTGGGGAGAGCGCTGAAATCGTGCTTCTTTCTTCCCCGATTTCTAGGTGAAAAAATATATTTTTTCATCTGGGAATAAAAGGAATGGCTATTTCTCATGATTATCTTTAAATTTAAAGAATAATTACAAATTATATAGGTTGTCTAGCAATATTCTTGTAAAATTGGATAATAATTCTTGTTATTTTCTTTTAAAAGATTTTCTATCTTTTTAATATTACTATTTTTTGTTTTATTAAAATTTCTTTGAAAATCTAAATTTACTTTTTCAAAAAACTCACCCTAATCATGAGATGACATTTTACTACGGATGTCAATTTCTGTAGTTGAAATGTCATTTCTAATTTTTTCTAGTGTAATGTAAGTGTCCCGAATACAAGAAAATAAAACGGAATTTAACGCCTAATGAAGCCAATCGAATAACAAGGGACAAAATTCAAGAATAGCACCCCTATTCCGATTTTGCCAATTTTTGGAATTTGTTTGAGGGTGCTATTCTTGAATATACCTAAAAAACGTAACAATGGCCAATGCAATATTGAAAGAATTGCTGATTTACAACTGACAATAAATATAGAAATACTATTAGAAAGTCTAAAAGCGGATGGTCTTGAGAAATAAAAGAATAAAACAAGAAATAAAATGTACAGTGCGCAATCATGTGATCCATATAAATAGTAAATGCACAAGCACTGTATACGCATGTAGGTAGTTGGGATGAGCCCACAAAACGTTAAGTGCAGATTATGTCAAACGATCCGTTAAACATAATATATTACGCTGACTTGATTAATAACGATTAGAGGCGCGTACACAAAAGCAACGAGAGGACAGTTAAAACGAACCGATCCAATCGGAAGTAATCAAGGTTTGAGAATCCAATCGCGACCGCAGAACACGCCGCAAATTGGAAATGATAGAATTCACATCTCGACCAGTCTACCTCTATAGCCGCTCTTGTTCGTTCCGTTCATACCTAATGTTCTTCGTTCGAGGTACGCTCGCCAAGCGTTTTCCTTAAACCATATCATCCCTCCAATATCCTTTGTGAAACAACCTCCTATCTACTACTTGAATTACGGTTCCAATTATCTTCCATTAACTAATTCACCTATATAATCATATGACCGTGGATTGCGGTCAGATGCGACGAAGCTGAAATTTTACCTACTTCTTATATTAATACAATATAATATAACTACATATATTTAAAATAATAAAAATTAACATGATAATAGTGGAAATTGAGAAACTAATAAATTAATGAGAAGTGGGGCGCTAATACTATAGATGTTTCACAGTACAGCAGCGTTGATCACGACAGCGTTTACTCTCTAAAACACATTTCCTAATGAAGTATGTGAGTATATCGAGCAACTACTTACTTACTTAGTCCTGAGCAATTTCTATCTTTGGGTGTAGGACACGAGCAATTAATATATAGACTTGAAATGCTGCAAGAAACAAAATACGAACTGTGCTATAATGAGCCCTAGATAAGCTAAAGTAAAAGCACAAATTTGCTAAATTTAACCGTGGTTATAAATTCACTTAAAAATTAATAGAATTGTGATGTAATGTAATGTAGCTGATTTTATATTTCGTATTATTCGCTGTTTAACGAATAATTAAGAGATTAATAGAGTTATTACATTATTTACATACAATTTCATTTATCTGCTTCATTTATCCTTTTCATTCTTCTTTTTCATTCATTTTTTGTCTAATGAAAGTTAGTTAGTTAGGTACGTTACTTAAAAGATTTGCAACAGATGGAATATTGGTAGCAGCACTCATTAAAGATCACGAAGATAGAGGAATATATTTTCTTGAAACGATCCGATACAGATTCTGGGTAGTTTTACTGCATACTTTACTGATTTACCAAATAAGACACGGTACCTAGATAGCATGATCCATTGGGTAAGGATCATCGATAACTTAATCAATCCTACACTGAACAGAAATGGATGTAATACATTGAATATCGTCTTAATCTGATGAAAATCGGATAAAATCGTCAAACGACAACCGAATTAAGGGAGGTAGGTAGTTAACGTTAGCGTAAGATTATAATCTGCTAAAACTTGAATGTTTCTAATTGCTAGACCATCAATAAATGCACATTGGGTACATTGGCTTAGAACTAATGACGTGACTGTATATGTTGTAGAAGTTTATAAAATTGTAATGAGACGTCAACGCTGGCTAGGTATCGTAATAACAGATATGACGTTAATTGAGCATCAAGCATACGCTTGTTAGCATTTGATAAACCGGAAATATCATATGAATGATGAATGTTGGTCAAATAAGTATTACGGTAATGAAATTAACTCGTAAAATAAGGGCAGTTTTACCTGTTAATACTGAATGGCAAAAAATAAAATCAACCTCTATCTTTATTGATTTCCTATTTGAATTGTTTTGCTAAATATGGAGAATATTAATTTCTTAGAAGCATAAATTGCATTGTAAATATGTGTATGTATATGTGTCTGAGTAGCAGTATTTACTTCTCCTTAATTTCTTCGGAAAGTTCTACATTTTCGTAAAAATCAATTTTTTTTCGATATATGGTGATAGATAACTTTAAAAAAAACTTTTAATAAAACAAAGTTAACCTACCACATACATATACAGGATAACAACTAGAACTACGAAAGCCTATTGATAGGAGAAAATAGTGGGAGGTAAAGAGTATTGTCAACTATTTGTATGACAGGGATGTCAGTGGTTATGTCAAATACTATGCCAAATTATAATAGTATATTAAAGAACGAGTTTCATGAGGCATGATTTTGTCGCACGAGTTCAAGTTTAGAAAACGAGCCGCAGGCGAGTTTTCTAATGAACGAGTGCGACAAAAAGCCTTATGAAACGAGTCCTTTATACTATTTTTTCTATTTTGCATTATAAATTGATAATAAATACTTAATAAAAATCTCATTAAAAATGTTGAGTTTTATTTTTATATGAAGTTGGTCACATTGACATTTGACGAATTCAAAATTCAAATTCGGCTATTTAAATTGTTTAAACAATATATTTCATAATATAGTCTCTGTAAACTGTAAAAAATGAGTGCTACTGTAAACAATAATTCCACGTTTCATAACAATAACAATGTAAACTAAATTTGTAAGTATAGAATTTTTGATTAAAGTATTTACAATTTACATGCACTAAACGTCAACTTTGCTTTCTGTCATAATGTATTCAATACAGCCAACCTATAGAAATGAAAAAAGGCGTATCACAATGAAGCACTTTTCGATAGGCAAAAGCGTGTTACAATAGCGTTTTTATGAACGCAAAATAGAAAAAAACCACTTTATACTTTGCACTTTTTCATTAATTGTGTATTCCATTAGGATAGTTTGATGGTTCGGTAAAGTATTTGACATAACCTTTGACATTCCTGTCATATAATAAGTTGACAATAGTAAAATGGATACATTTAATTTGAACCCCCACCACCCTCTCCTATCAATAGGCTTTCAAGGCTTCAAGTTGTTATAGCGCGACCAAGTAAATCTGACCCCCGGAAAATATGCGAACTAATTTACCAACGTCTTGCCCCGCACCCCCTCTAACCTACACTTTACACGTTTGACAGCTCTGTACAGTCCCGTTCATGCTCCGTCATTTATAGTGCTCGTTTACTTGTTTATCAAATCGTTGTTTTCATTTTCTCTTGTATTTTCGTCGTTTCTATTATTTGTTGCTTCTTTTTGAATATCCGAACAGTTTTTCTTAAAACTATTTCATTTTCTGTTGTGAGCTAAAGGTAAGTAATAATATAACCTCAATTATTTTTACGCGTCTATTTATGTTACAAATATGTTGTAGATTATCCATCATCTTCATTATGGCTAAACGAAAATCGGAGAAAGATGACGTTTTGACTATACTGGAGACAGTTATCGAGTTTTGTGAGGAAGAGAAACGAACAGGCCACTATGCTTTTCCTGTAGATCAAGTCATTAGAAGAGTAGCTGCAATGACAGGAAAATCAGAAAAAACTATAAAGCGTATCAAAACCAATTTACTCAAGAGTTTGGAGGACCAACCTTCTTCATCTTCTACTAGCCGTATAGAGCCAAGAAAGGAGAAAAAGTCGAAAATTATATTAGATGATGCGGACAAGTTATATATTAATATAAATATTTAACGTACTTTATATTTATTTCAATTTAAATCTTAGATCTGTATTGCGGAACAAGATCACATCTATGTACACTGTCAGTAAGACTGTACCTACTTTACAAAGTTTACATTCATATATGAAATCTGAAACTGAATTCTCCGGCTGCAAAGAAACTTTACGGAATATTATTATTGATATGGGTTACAAGTACAAAAAATGTGAATCGAACAGAAAAGTATTAATGGAACGACAAGATATTGTGGCCTGGCGAGCACGATATTTACGTTTTAAAATGTATAACGATAGTCTTGGTGAAAACAGAAGACCCGTGGTGTATCTCGATGAGAGTTACGTACATAAAAATTATACTGTCTCAAAGTGCTGGCAAAGTTCAGAAGAAAAAGGAGTGCTCAAAAAAGATGGCGCAGGACAACGATGGATCTTATGCCATGCTGGTGGTGAAATGGGATTTGTTGATGGGGCTTTGCTACTATTCAAATCAAAAACAAAAAGTGGTGATTATCACGATGAAATGAACTACGAAAACTTCTCAAAATGGTTTAAAACACAATTAATACCAAATCTACCACAGAATTCAATTATAGTTATGGATAACGCACCATATCACAGTGTCCAAGTCAATAAACCACCTACATCCTCATCAAAGAAAGCAGATATTATGTCTTGGCTTTTGTTGAAGAATATACAATATCACCCAGGGATGTTAAAGTGTGAATTGCTGGAATTAGTGAGACGTAATAAACCAGAACCTGAATATGAAATAGACAATTATGCAGCAACATTAGGTCATTCGGTGTTAAGATTACCGCCATATCACTGCGATCTTAACCCAATCGAAATGATTTGGAGCATGGTGAAAAGGAAGGTGGCCTCAAGAAATATTGATGGTAGTTGCGATGTTGAGGGCTTAATTTTGCGGGCGTTTAGTGAAATTACTCCAAATTTATGGCAAGCAGAATGCAAACATGTTCACAAAATAGAAAACGAATATATCGAAAGGGACCAATTAATGGATATACACGAAGAATTTATTATTAGATTAAGCGAATCAGATTCAGAAACGGATTGGTTACAATCGGATGATGAATAAGAATTTTGTAGTGTATATAGGTGTAATGCTATATTAATTATTTCTTGTATTACTTTACTATTTTTAAATAAATGATATATATCCTTGTTGTTTTCTCCAAAATGTTTTAAATATGTGTATGCATATTCATATTATAAGATTCTACCTTATTTTAACTACAATCGTAACATTAACATTTGACATGAACGATACGACTGATTTAAATACTGGCGCGTTAAGTTTTTGTCTGGGAATGTACACAACAAACCGACGGTGCTGCTTGAAGGGTCACGCTTCGTTGGTCGGACTCTAGCCTGTATATGTACACTCACTTGCAATAAAATTGCGTACACTTTTTACAGTTATGTGATTTGGATGTAATCATTTTATTATAGATAGATGTCAATCTATCTCTCTGCTATATTGTTATATTAAAATGTATTATGCTGTTAAGTTGACATTTTAACCTCATTTTAAAAAGTACATCTCAATACATCGAAAAAACATGGAAATAGATATAATAATAATAATAATAATAATAGCTTTTTATTGACGACATTTCATTACATTATAGTAATACAATAACACGTGTAGCAGTTAAACATTAATTAATATGCCGTCAAATGGTTCCGAGATCAGCTCCACGGATGGCCAGGAGCTGCTTTTATTCTCGGGCCAGATAACGTATGTACTTTGTAATTATTCTTTAAATTTAAAGATAATCATGAGAAATAGCCATTCCTTTTATTCCCAGACGAAAAAATATATTTTTTCACCTAGAAATCGGGGAAGAAAGAAGCACGATTTCAGCGCTCTCCCAAAACGCGGCGTTACGTGAACTAAAAACTGTGACGTATGATGTTGTGTATTATGTCAGTCACAGATGTCAGTTTATGTTATCGAAATCTATTGTATTTGGACGATTTCTTTTTACTTTTTAAATTTTAATTTTGAACTTTTGAAGACAATTTTTATCTTGTTTTGACTAAAATGTCTGTATCATACAAGTATTGTGCAATGCCAATGTGTAAAAGTTCCACCGTGAAAACCCCTGATAAAAAGTTCATCACAATCCCCAGGGATGTAGCAATAAGAAAAAAATGGTTCACTGTCATGAGGAGAGATGTACCTTCGTCAGAGAAGACTACAGGATATTGCTGTACTGATCATTTTGATGTAAGTACAAGTACCTAACCTATACAAGTAGTATGGTATTAAAATTAGTGTAGGTACCTTTAGACGGTCAGATCAGTTTTCCGTTCAATCTCAGTTTCAGTCGAACTGTCAGTTATCTGTATGTGTAAATACCAAAAACTGTAAGAAAAACTGAAACTTACCATTTTTTTTGAAGTAACTTATGCACGTTTTTATCTTCCACAACCTTATATCAAATTTCGTTGAAGGAATAGATATTTTCACTGTCTTCCATTTTAACCTACCTACTTCGTCAAGATAATAATAATAATAATTCATGCCTTAGCATCCCCTAACAGGATTGATTAAAGGGATTAAAGTGTTGAATATAACCGTTGATTGAAGGAATACATAAAGATGCGCTACCTATGACAGTTGACAGAAATTTCAGATCCTATATAATGCCAAATGCAAATCTCCATTTGATGAGATAAATTTCTGTCAACTGTCATAGGTAGCGCATCTTTATGTATTCCTTCAATCAACGATATAACGATATCTTTCAACTCAAAAAATCTCGAAAACCACAAGTCTTAAAAAAAAAAATTTATGTTTCATTTACTGGCGATCCCAATCCTTTATAAAATGTTTAATTCCTGTTAACTTTTGAGAAATCTAGGTTGTCTATTGGCATAAGACTTGTACGCAGATTTATTGCAAGCGATTGTACATATGTATGACAGAAACCTTAATTTCATATCTTTTAACGCTTAGGCAGCGAGGTTAAGGGAGTAGTCGTAATTCGCCTTGTGTAGTGAGATAAAATCGGATGGAATATATTGACTCAAAAGCAGCTTTTAGTACCAAATTGTTTAAGTTATGCCAATGAAATATTTTGAACCATCCACGTAACGTAGTGTACTATGCGTATGGACAAATCTAAAACTTCTATTATCTCAGCATATCGCAGAATAGGCTATAACTTTGATATCATCAGTTGAAAGCCTGTTCAATACCAGATAATTCTCTCTAGTAATATTTTTTTGTATCTGTCATAATAAAAGAGAAGGAGGACCATTTATGTGTAAATGTTTAAAGTTTAATATTTCTGGTACTATCCAACCTACCCAAATAATGCTGGATTCGTTTGAAGCGAAATTGTGTGGACCTTAAACAGTGTCTATATGCTGTACCTATTAGTTTAAATTGATAAATTAGAGGTCGCTTTCTGTAGCGGTAACGATACTGTTCTCAATTTATCGCAAAAAAATATTAAAAAGCTAGAATAAAACAAATATAATCATTAATATAATATAGGTAATAATGTTAACTGCAAAAGAAATATAAATTTATGTAACCATGGAAAAAAGAAACCGAATAAACTCATTCCATTGAATTGGTTTAAGGAGGATGACACTGTTTGACTACTTTTACTTCGAAATATGACAAATCCGAGGTAGCACAGTCCGTTGGCTAAGTGTCGGCGATAGCTCGGGCCAACGTAACATAGTTGGCGCAAAGTCACAGTCTACAATCGATAAATATCCAACATTAGTCAAATATCGGCAAAATACGTTGGCCCAACTTATCATTGCAACGTTCCATGTTCGTTGGCTTTAATCGGTTTGTTGGCTGAATGTCGCATAAAAGTTTTCAGGCGACAATCGAATTGAGGGCGTAGTCAAAGCTGATCTCGTGGCTAAGTGGGTAACGTTCTTACGTAACATTCACGAGATCGCGGGTTCAAGTCGTACCATGTGACATTTTTTTTTCCTTTTCAAAATGCACCATTTGTTTTTTAATCCTTTTTATCTCAAAAATCACGAACTTACGAAATATTATTATTGTTCATATTACCCATACATTGTGAGCCATATGAATTCAAATGTAACAAATGTAAATAAAATAGTTATAAAAATCTTATTATACGTAATAATGCAGTTAAATCACGACAACCTTAACAACCAACACAACTAACAAATAAAACGTATATTTTAGTAGAATTTATATTATTTACAAAATTATTTAACATGTGCTGTGCGCATGCGCATCAATCGGCAAGCCACATTTTGATCGAACTCAGTCAATGTACATCGCCATATGCAAGCTTGTGTTGTTTATTTGATTTATTCGTGTTATTAGCCCAGCTGTTAGTCATGAGAGAGAGTTATTATATAGTTAAGAGTATACCGTTCTTAGTGTTACAGTCTACGTTGTACAATATTTAAAATAGACCCTGTTGTGAAAGATGTTATAAGAACAAAGGACGGGTAAGTACTTTACATAGTTTACATAGTAAGTACTTTACATAAGTAATATAATATGTATTTTTCATACATGCTGTGATTGAAAGTTGCGAACTACCACAACCTGGCGAGGAGTTTAGAAAATATCCGTCAGTTTCTAGGAATTAACGAAGAAAGCATTGGATACCAATAACCTGGAAGATATGTCAGATCCGATAACGTAAAACTTATTTGTATCTTGTATACTAATGCCAGTCATCCTTACCGCTGATTGTAAGTAAAATACTAGTTGATAATTGCAATGGTTTCTTTCTTACAAAATATATTTACAGATGCTTTATGTTCTATTTCCGATGTTAGGCCAGAGTTGCGTATGATATCTTACACATTAGTTATTTACGAACCAAGTGCGTGAAATCATATTTCGAGAATGAGTGACCAGTTTGGACACGAATTCTCGAAATGTTGACGCACGAGCTTTTAATTGCATAAATTTTTAGTTACGAGAACTATAATAATAATATATATTGTTAAATACGTAATCGTGTATGACACACTACTAATCTCTTGATATTAATTAAAAAAATTTGAGTTGGCAGTATTGATTATTTGAAATGACATTTAATTTAAAATTATCAAATTCAAAATGGTAATTTATATAATATTTGTTGCTGTTCTGACATTGAATTACATACCTTCCAAATATATCAATTTCTATTTCATTTCCTTTTATTTTCATAGAAAAACAACGAACTGGGTAGCATAGTATTAAGGTTAGGAATTTATGATTTTAAAATGTCACTACATTAATCAAGTTCCAGGCAGTACCAACTTTACTTTTACGCACTCGTGCTTAAAGTGACTTTTTACGCACGCAAATCGAATCGTGAAATGACAGGTTTTGATAGGCGAGTACAAAATAGTTATTTACGAACCAAGTGCGTGAAATCATATTTCGCGAATGAGTGACCAGTTTAAAGCGCGAGCCGTAAGGCTAGCGCTTTATGGACACGAATTCGCGAAATGTTTCACGCACGAAGTTTGTACAATATTTTTTGTACGAGAACTATAATAATAATACATATTGTTAAATACGTTATCGTTTATGACCATATATTATTCAGGTTAGGGATTTATGATATTAAAATGTCACTGAATTAATCAAGTTCCAGTAAGTACCAACTTTACTTTTACGCACTCGTGCTTAAAGTGACTTTTTACGCACGCAAATCGAATCGTGAAATGACAGGTTTTGATAGGCGAGTACAAAAAATCATTTGTGACAACTGATCGTATGCTATAGGTAATTGCCTTTTTCTAATTTTTTACAAACTGATACTAGAGCTTTAATAATTACCATAAATTCTTCTATAGTTACGCATGAAGTTTAAAATATTATTTAATTATTATTTTCTGGTTAATAGAATCCGCTCTACTTAACATTTATTTTACTTTCGAATTTTTTTTTTGACAGCATAGGTATGTAGGTACTGTTTATTTTTTATTTATGCCTTGGTATTTACAGGTAGTCGCGTTAGCTGAGGTGAATAAGTTGAACCGTACTGGTTGTATTGAAGACTATTTTAAAGATAATATTGAGAGACGTAAAAGCTATACAATTATCGAAGTAAGCCTTACATAAAGCGAACGTCTTTCAGGCGATTGTAGGTAAGATTTAATTTTTGTGCTTTATTCTTGAGATATTTATCTAAAAAATTATTGTGGATAGTCATGATTATTATATTGTATTTTTTGAAATTCCTCCTAATTAAGAAATAATCAACTAAAACAACTTATTTTTTATTACATATTTAGCCAAGACAATTTTCTATTTAATTAAAATTTTATATTAAACCTGATATTTAGATGCTGTCTCAAAATTTGTCTGCGATATTTTAATGAAAAGGGGTAGTTATGAGGCGAAGTCAAAGAATAACTATAGTCAAAATGATTAAATCAAAAATCAGAAAATTTCCAAAAAATGATACGTAATCACACTGTATACATAGCAAACCCCACAACTTCATTTCAAGATCTGTAATGGAATGAAATATACATAGTGTCCAAAGTAAAATGTTCACGAGCTATGAAGTTGATTACTTAACAAGTTAGTAACACTTTTTACTCTGAATGATAGAAAAACAGAAAAAAAGCATTCACATTGTCTTCTTTAATGGAATACTGTATATCTTTAGATATTTTTAAACAAACCAATATTCTGAACAAAATCTTTATTACTTACTACTGTGAAATTAAAAATAGGCAAGTAAAAAGTACTTTCTGAGAATTGTGTAAATGTGCAAGTAGGCAATGATCAAATATTGTAGAATAAATAATCACATACAGATTTTCCTAGTTACTTGCCAAATTATTGCTTAATTATTGCTGTGCGAGTGCCATTTATTTACTCTTTTTGTAAAATGTAATATGTTGCAAGTATATCTAATTTATAGAAAAAATGAGTTATACTTCGCCATTGTTAATTTAACCAAACTTCATAGCTTTAATAATAAGTTTGCAATGGTAAACACCTTACCATAACTGTGGACATGGTGTATACTTCTAATACCTTATGTAAACTAAAGATAGATACTTTTTTCGTATGTTAATATTTTTTCATTTGTTCACAGTTCCTGTGCGCCAACGGTTTGATATTGCAATGGATTACGACATTTATAGAACTATTGCTCCATGGCTAGCTACTGCACATGATCGAGATGAAGGTAAATCTGAGCGTAATTTGGAAAAGGCTATTGTTGGTCGTACATCTTTGACTACTGCTGCTGATAAAAATTAGGAATCAGCTGAGCTGTGAACATCGCCGCGATTAGATCAGTGTTTTATAATGTTTTAATATTTTTAGTTCAATAAGATATTTCAGTTGTTATATACCATAACATATATATAACATGTAAAGAGATAATAAATTTTGTTCTGTAATAAGATATACCACATATGACGTAATGTGCTGTATCATTTTTGCTAATCTTGAATTTTAAAACATAAACATAAAAAAACATAAAATTTGTAGTAAGTTTTCCTTATATATTGTCACATGAAATAAAACATCTACGATATATGTCCTGATTACAGGCAGATCATATTGAGATATACTATGTTACACAATTATGAGCATGTTTGTCTTGAACGCTGAATATTTCAACATAAGCGTAGATTTTATAACAGTTTTCAAATCATTACTTGTATATGTTCTTAACTATTATCAACATCTTGCATACATAGATATGTAAAATTCAAACAGAAGTTTTCTACTACATTATCTACGATCTAATTGTAATTTGGTAGTTTATGTCTTAAATCAAGTATATTTCATATGAAAATATATTATATACAGATAATTAACTCGAATTTTGAGTTGGTATAATATCGCTGTAATTTATTCAGCAAACTAATTAAAACATCGGATCAGTGTACCTATGTACCATCATATATGTTTTGCATCTTGTATGTCTTATCGTATAGATATCACATACAAGATTAATACCCAATATCACTTCCCGTAGTTACTCCTATGTATCCTCTCGATAAGACGCCAACGTCAGCGGCCGACGTATCACCAATAGAACGGGTAGGTATTGAAAGTTTATCCTACGCCAATGTCGCCTAAAGATCTAAACCAACGTTGTAAAATGTTCACACTTTCACATACTGCCAACATTGTTGCCCAACGCGTGCCCAATACAACTCGGACAGTCAGCCAACGTTACACCAACGGTGTGTGCTACGCGGGATGTGTGAAATGGAACGAGTTTTTATCGATAGCACAAAAGATTGTACCTCCTTATATAGTCAAAGTGTTCGCCATCATTATTTACACATCGCTAGAGGTGTTCATGGTTGTAAACGGCTGCTTTTATTTCCGCTGGTGTTGGGCCAGGAATGCCATAACATACCTTGTCGTAGCTCTCATTTGAAAGGCAAGATTGTTTAGTCGTCCCCACAAATAACTAAAAAACAAACTAAAACTAAATAAGTCAAGCCGGGTGACCTCGTTAGCTAAAGAAAGTCCTTTCTATCCAGCCGTCAAGTTCTGCCTAGTTTAAAGGGGCACATTTTCGCATAAAACAGGTAACTCATTATGAAATAACTGCAAAACCAGATTATGAGTTAGTGGTTGGTAAAAGAAATAAGATTCAATGAATGTATCCCCTACTATGCTGCATCAAACATTGATACTACAGCGCCCCTAATATCGCACTTCCCGCATTCGGTGAGTATTTTCGACAGACCACTAATAAAAATTATGCAAATTTATTTTACCGTCGGTGTAAAAAGAAACCTCGTCTGTCGAAGGAATTTGCAATAAAAATTGAGGGTTTTTGTTGATCAACCCCAAAAACCAATAGTCGAAATGACGGCGATGTGGATACCGCATTACGTACTATTTTTCAGCTATTGCTGCAATTTGATACCATATCGACAACCTCATCACTAAAATCAAAATTAACAGCAACCGAAGATAAAATAATTGGACATATGTATCTTCTTAAGATTGTCATTCGAGACATGTGATGTTTTCCGAAACCAACTTATCTTTCAAGTTATTGTAGCCTTACTGCGATCTTGACTTTACCACTTGCTTTTTACTCTTTTCCGATAAATTTCCCACATCGTCTCTTACATATGAGAATAATGCAATTGCATCTGTGTTGCCAAATTGAAAAATTAGCATTTCTCTGAACTCCTCTGAATTTATTCTACGGAGGACCCGAAATTACCAGGTATTACAATATATTTGTTACTATTACAAACATTTTAAAAACTCTAGTTGAATGTGAAATTGTCAAATTCCAACAATGCGATTAACTCTACACAAAAACATAAATAACTTTAACACTAAAGTAACGTTTTATTACTTAGCATTATTGAAAAGAAGTACATTGTGCAATTCTTAGTTCGTAGTAACTACAAATGAAAAGCAGTTTCAAGAGTTTCGTTTGTATATTGTTGTATTCCTCAGCATACATACATACATACGGTAATAATATATAAAATTCTTCCATTTGTCAAATTTGATAAGCTCAGGATCCTTAATGGATTCGATTACTGAGATGATGGTAAATTTTTGTGTATGTTGCATCGTTGCATCGAATGTTTTTTTTTTAGGAAATGTTATAGATACAAATACAATTCCACGCGCAAAAGGCGTCCCACACACACGCAACACAACATACACGCATACAAAACCCCATACATGACCATTATACATTCACAATAAATATATTTCGAAATACAACAACATAATTATGACAAAAACTTAAATAAAGAGGTGTTAAAAATACGTGCAGTTTGGGTGCCATTATCCGAGTTTACAATAGAACTGGCGACGAGTCAGAGGAACGAGAAGTTATAAGTATGTATAGATTACATTTTTATACAACTGTCTGTAAAAGTGGCACTTTTAACGCAAACTAACCGGGTTAAAAATTGAGTTTTATACCATAAACTGACATAAGCGTGTTATAAAATACTTTTATCTACGACTAAACAATAAAGTAGGTATTATATTAATTGGTTAATAATAATACTCATAATACCCGGAGGGAATAATGAAATGCAACCAGATAATAATGAGCCATAACGTTATCATTATTCCCTGCATTCCGCCAATAAGAACATAATGATACCAACGTTATTATAGTAACGATAAACAAGTCCGACTATTTCGTATTTAATTAATAGTCAAACGTCAAATTCTTATCAGCGTTTTTTAAATTTGGCGTGTTAATGTTAGTTTTATCATGGATAGTGACGCCGATGAATCTAAGTCAGTTAAGTACAGCCCCAGAAATTAAACTTAATGCCGCCGCCGATAAATTTGCGGTCTAAAAAAATTAATCTCAGAGGTTCGCGAATTCTTAACTCTCAGCAGGTGTAGAGCAGAATACGAGAGCTTATCGTACGTTGAAAAATTCCCAAGAAAAATTTATAAAAAATAATTACAAGACAGAAAGATGTTTTACAAAAAAAAAAATTATTTACCAGTTCAGAAAATGCGTGGTAATCACCACAACTAAAATGATTACCTTTTAAAACCTTTTTGGAAGTTTCTGAAAATTTTTCCAACTTTTTAATTTTCGTACTAAAAAAAAAATTTACTTTGAAATTTTTTTGTTATTTTAATTAAAATAAATGATGTTTTACGTTTTAACTTAATATTCTTTTATAAAAAAAAATTTAATTTTTAATTTTTTCAAATATTATTTTTGGACTTCACTAAGTTTTATTTTTCATAAAAAAATATTTTTCTTAAATTTTTTTAGAGAACTTAAAACTAATTAAAATTAAATTATCTTATCTAACTCGTGTGAGTGTGTGTGTGTGTGTGTGAAATTTCGAAAGCTTCTGTCTTCGCGCGGCTAGATAATTTTGATGTTGTAGTACTTTTTAATCGAAGATAATCGTTTATTTGGGCACAACGGTGCACCGTGGCTATTTAATATATTTTACGGAAAGCAAAGGTTCTGTCGAACGGCTTTTTATAGATGATTCGCAATTGCCTCTCAATTTCTTTAGAAAAAGTAGTATTTTATATATCGCAAATTATAACTATTTTTTATATGTGTATACCACGACTAACACATATATTGATAAATATTCCAGGGGACACTGTGTTAATGCTATTTGTAGGTGTATTAAATTTACAGTGTATGCTATTGTGGAAGATGTTACTACTACCTAATGTCTTTAGACTTATGTCTAAAATAATTTACAGCATACAGCCGCTGGCTCTTTACAGTTGACCAAGTTGTAGATACCAAGGTATAGTAATCTATCAATCGATCAGATAAACTAATATATGCATACAATATAATAATTTAATCATTGTAAAATAAAAGTATTTAATTATTACTGATGTTATTTTTGACGGTTTTTTTGTTAAACAATAAAATTTATACGGGTTTTTCTGTCCTTTAATAATAAAACCTGTATTTTAGATATTTCGTTACAATTCTGTGAGTTACTTCAAACCAGACGTTAATCTAAATTCTTTTTAACTAATATAATTCCCTGAAGAAGAATTGTGACGAAATATCGAAAATAAAGATTTTATTATTAAATGACTGAAAAATCCGTATAAATTTTATTGTTTATTTAATTATTTGTATCAACAAATCCGTAATTACATTAGAAACTCTTTCTAAGAAGTACATATCCATCTATTAGTATAATTAAGGATGAAGCGCAGTGCTTTAATTCTGTCAAAAAATTTTTTTTTCTTAAAGTAGTATTTTATATATCGCAAATTATAACAATTTTTTATATGTGTATACGACGACTAACACATATATTGATAAATATTCCAGCGGACACTGCGATAATGCTATTTGTAAGTATATTAAATTTACAGTGTATGCTATTGTGGAAGATGTTATTACTACCTAATGTCTTTAGACTTATGTCTAAAATAATTTACAGCATACAGCCAGCTGGCTCTTTACAGTTGACCAAGTTGTTTGTCTGTTTATATTTCGCTACCTGATTTAGTCCCGAGGAAATTTTATGGCTTTTCGATTTAATTTATATGTCTCCTATAGGACATCCACGATGAAATTTCAAATATCTAACTACATTCTTACATACTGTAAGCTTTACGCATACAAATATAGTTATAAATATATAGTAGGAGGTAGAAATATAGTAACAAATTATACAATTTTTTATACGTATAGGTATTTCAGATATACCTATTGATGACATAAGCAATAGCAATACCCGTTATGTGATACCTGTGTTTCATGGGCCTCCAACTATCCGCCTCGATAGCCCTCTAGGCAAATTCCTGTCCTCACCTAACATATCCAATGTTCTGTCTACATATTTCAATACTATCGCAATAATTTTGCGTTTAATTTCGATTTTTTCTTGTTTTTACTCAACTTTACGCTGCTACATATACCTACATATAGGAACGTTATTGCCTAAAGCGGCAGTTTCACATAGCAGTTCACTGCTATGGCAGGTAAATTTTAGGTGGGGGATACTTGAAACTGTTATAGCAGTATTGTTATGTTATGTTTGACAGGATTTTCAAAAGTGTTTCGAAGTGAAGTTTTACAAAATGGCGCCGACTAAAACGAAACTGTTAAATTGTGCTTTATTGTGTCTGTTAGTGAAAAAAAAAAGTTGAATGTTATAACAAATAGACGAAGAAAGAAGCGATATTGGGTGAAAACATCATTATTGAACAGACCTCGTTTTGACTTGGAGAATAATTTATTGACCGAATTGTTAACAGTCGAGGGAGATTTCCAAAATTTTACGCGTCTGCCATATGCAAAGTTCTTGGAACTACACGAAAAAGTGATATTCAATAATTTTGACAAGTTATGATAAAATCATTCTTATTCGGTAATTTTCCAGATTAAACATTCAATTAGGAAACAAGAAACTCACATGAGAAGCTCCATTAGTTCAAAACTTCGCCCCGCAGTTACTCTAAGGTACCTGGCAAGTGGAGCATCATTCAAATCTCTTGAATTTCTTAGTAGAATATCACGAATTACGATAGGAAATATTGTTCCAGTTGTATGTAATGCTCTTATCAGTATTTTAAAAGAGGAATATTTGAAGGTATGTATATTTACAAAAATGAAAACCTAATTATTATCGTTAGAACTATATTAAATAATAATATATATGAATATTATAAGAATGAAAGTTATATTATGTCTAATATAGCTTTACTCAAAATATCTGGCTCCTCATACTGCGTGTCTTCTGGTGATTGCGGATGTTGGTCAGTATAGGTGAAAGATGAAAATAAGGAAGACATTTGACAGACAGGAGAAATAGAAGGTTGGATTAAACAACGGGAAGTTTCATAGTTTAATGATTGTAAACTTTGAATCATAGGGGAAGAAGAACGGCGAGATAAAGTTTGTGAAACAGTACGAGAAGTTTGAGCTGGAGAAGAATAATATGATTCAGATGATGAAGTGTTTTTTGCACGATGAACTGCCAATACTCTTCTGTTCACCATTTCACTCACATCAGCTTGCAGTTCTAATGCGTCATTCATAGGAATACTTCGCAACTGCGAAGCTATTAAGTTCCCAAAGTTGAAAATAAGGAAACATATCTTCATTTGTCATACTGCACAGTTTATTTAAAGCAGCATCTATAAAGTATACCTATGTCATTTAATGTGTCAGGTTTCTTCCTTTTTTTCTGTGATTGTCCCGAAGTAGACTGCTTATTATGTGATGGTGTAGGCTGAGTTGATGTTCCCTTTGGCTGAGCAGCAGGTGGTTCAACTGCATTATTATTGTTCTCTGACTGTGTGATTCTAGTGATTTTTGCCGAATTTTGCTGTTAACAACTTTCACCTTCGTCATTTTCATCCTAAATTAAAAAATATTGCAATTACAATTGTGAAGATGACTTTACTTTGTGTGTTCTTTTCAAATTCCATGTATGAAAGAAGAATGGCTGAAAATTACATGAGAATTCGAAAAAAAAGGCATTTTCCGCATGCTATTGGAGCATTAGATGGCAAGCACATCAGTATTAAAGCTCCCGCAAACGAAGGCTCCTACTATTATAACTATAAAGGTTTTCACAGTATAGTCCTATTAGCTCTTGTAGACGCAAATTATAGGTTCATCTATATCGATTGTGGCTGTAACGGGAGAGTGTTTGATGGCGGAGTATTTAAAAATAGTTCGCTTTAGAAGGCTATTAACGTTGGTAATTCGCTGAACATTCCTAATCCTACACCTTTGCCCGGAAGAAACAAGAATATTCATTACTGCATTATTGGTGATGATGCCTTTGCACTCAGTCACAATTTAATGAAGCCCTATCCCAGATCAACTAACTTATCTCCAAAACAAAAAGTTTTTAATTATACACTATGCAGAGCACGCAGGATTGTCGAAAATGCGTTTGGCATTCTTTGTAGCAGATTTCGCATATTTACACGTCCAATTGATACAAGTATCCAAACCACGGAATCTATAGTAATTTGTTGTTGCATACTACATAATTTCCTGCGTATATCAGACACTGTGCCTATACCCCCACAAAATGACATACGAGAGCCTACCGCTATACTACCAAGTATTGCCAATGATGGGGAGAATTTTTGGTCAAACCTTGCTAGGCAGACAAGGGACGAATTTGCCGAATATTGTCAATGAAGGAGATATCGATTTTCAATGGAATAGAATATAGTGATTGCTACTTTATGATATGTTTATACTTCCAAAAATAATAAAGGTTATTAAATATCAGTTACCTGTGTAATTATTTGAGTATTTAAGTTAGACGTAGTTTTCCGCGAAATTATTACATCATTTAAGAATTCCATTTCTCCAAACCATGGAAGTGTCGATACATACAGGTCATCTGTCCCAGTTCCTGTACCACAGCTTTCAGCAATTTTCTTTTTTCTAATAAGTATGTTGCACGTATGGAAGCATTTTTTTTTTTTTCTTTACAATTTCTTCAGGTAATTCCATTTTCTCTGAAATAATTGTAAAGGCTGCCTTTCGTTGGACCTGGTTTTTGTAGGAGGATGATTTTATGTTCCATAAACATTCATTCTGTAGATATAAGTCAATTAGGCAAAAAATTTTTTCATCCGACAACGCTATGCGTTTCACACATTTCCCAGATTTCGCCATTTTGTTAATGATGGTTACGCTATTGCTATATGAAAAGTAGAAATATTTCTACTTATAGCAGTAGCTGCGATCAACTGCTATAACACTCAACTGCTATCGAAGTAGAGTGTTACACATCGATATTCACTTGACAGTATAGCCACGCCCATCAAACAGTCTCTGCTACAGCAGTCAACTGCTATGTGAAACTGCCGCTTAACGTTCCTATTTACAAAATGGCAGAGACGCACGAAATTCTAAAGAAATTGACGGAACTAGTAGAGAAGGTACACAGTCACAAGTCATACAAAATAAAAATCTGAACTATACAGGGCGAGACCATTTACAACCTTACGACTAAAATAACGAAAACTTCGATTCTTACTTACAGAGGTTACATTTACAATTTAAAGGCGTTAATTCAAATACACAGAACAAGTTATGCGTACAAATTCTATTTAGTTGTCTCAGTTCGAAAATATACCAAATTCTAACAAAACTTACGGCATCCGATTTACCCAATATGAAACCTTACGAGGAATTAATTAATCTTTTACGAGATTATCTATCGCTACAAGCGTCAGTTATAGCGGAAGAAAACAAGTTTTGCATGCGATTACAAAGAGAAGGTGAATCAATTCAATGCTATACATCAGAATTACGAAAACTTACGACAAATTGCGATTTCACTTGTTACAAATGCAAAGCTTCAACAATCGAAACTCATTGACGCGCTCAATTTATACCAGGCGTACGAGATCCAGAAATACGTAAAAGATTACTACAGCAAAAAGCCCTACCTTTGACGATGTTTCCCAAATTGCCACGTCAATGGAAATTTTGAAGACAGAATCCAGTTTAATGCAAACGTCAGCTGATCAGAATAGTCAGGGACAAATGAATGTAATCAAGAAAAAAGTACAGGTAACCAACGCCAATACTACAACTTCAAATAAAACTACGGACAGAAAGATACAAAATTTAATGGGAAAATGCTTTCGATGCGGTAAACGTAACCACAAGGCTCCGAGTTGCAAGTTTAAAGATTTCAAATGCAAGAACCGCAACAAGAAGGGACATTTACAAGATGTCTGTTTACAACGGAAATTCAAATAGGAACATAAACAAGTAGGAGTTCAAGAGGAAGAACCCGTTAGTGATAACTCATCTACGAGTATCACAGAGTCCGACGAGGAAAATATATCAATTGGACAATTACAAATAAATTCTATAGCAACTGATAAGGTAATGTTACCAGTACACATCAACGGAAGAAAATGTAAGATAGGAACTAGATACAGGAGCTGCAGTCTCTACGATTTAGTACCAACTATTCAAGAAACTATGCCCCAATGTGCCAATTGAAGCGACGACCACGCAGTTAAAGACGTACACAGGAGAAGTTATCAAACCCATGGAGACATCAAACGTTGGTTGAAGAACATTGTTGTTGATTGGAAAGAAACGAGAAATAAATTTACAAATCCAAGACAACGCAGAACATTTACTAGAAAAGTTATTGAAAGAATGTGGTGATGTTTTAGTCATTGAACTAGGAGAAATTCCCAATTTGGTCTACAAGTACCGCTTCAAAAATGTGTATACAACGCCCATTTTTTTTTAACCAAGACCGATGCCCTATGCGTTGAATGTCTAGGTTGAAGAAAAACTTACAAGACTGGAAAACCTTAACATTATAGAAAAAGTGGATCATGCTCAATGGGGAACACGTATTGCACCCATTGAAACGGCAAAATTAGACTATGTGCAGCGTATAATACAACGCTGAACAAAGTAATACACGATGACTGTTACCCGATACCTAGAATCGAAGATTTACCGAATAAACTCAGTGATGGAAAATATTTTTGTACATTAGACATCCAGAATGCGTACTTACACATGAACGTCGACGAAGAGAGCGCAGCTATGCAAGCTATTTCTATGCACCGAAGAATATATAGAGTAAAACGACTCATGTTTGGAATAAAGACTGCATGTGCAGCGTGGCAACGGTTTATGGACCAAATTCTACAGGATATTGACGGAGCAGTATGTTTTTTCGACGACATCGCGATAAAAGGTAATAATAATAATAAAAATAAGATAATTGGAGAAGAAGTACTCAGCCGTACTCGTGAAATAAAAATAATAATAATACCTTTATTTCGTCACATGTTTGACATGGTAGAAATACGTCAAATAGTAGATATGTATATGTGTGTTGATTACCACTTACTATAAATATAACTATACTACTCTCTACTTGGTTGGAAGTTCAATATAAAATAATTCATGCTGTAACAATTAAGATTGTACAGAATACCCTTCACAGATCTAGTGAACTGCCTATCGTTAGTGATGTTTGTCACAGTATCTGGTAAACAGTTAAATAGTTTACTGCCCATGAATAGTATGCCCCTCTGAAATCGGCTTGACCTGTGTATCGGTGGCAATAAGAGATCACATCCCCGAGTGCCGTAACAGTGCGGCGCAAGTAGCGTGAAGGACATGCGGTACGGCGCGGCAGCACTAATATACTTATACCGTTCAACGATAAACTTCCTTTAACCTTAGCTACGGATACATCGCCTACTGGATTAGATGCTGTTATATCACATATTACGAAAAACGGTGATGAAAGAACGATAGCTACAGCAATCATTTTTGGACTTAAAAAGTTCTTTACATATTGCTATGGAAGACCGTTCCATTAATCAATTCTGACAATCAAACACTAATGAGAATATTTCAACATTAAATACAGGATATCGCAATCACATGCGAATGCCGCTTTTTTATTGAGAAGCCCACTTAAAACGGCAAGAAACAAAACGACGCTATAGAATTGTTTCGAATTTCAAAAATGTTATACATGCCGATAAGTAAAGACAAAATTAAAAGAGGAACACAGAACGACAGTGCTTTTACGTCTCATATAAATAGTGTGACGAATCTGTCTTCCAGAGAGTAAAATGAGAAAATTTATATTTCTTTTATGTATATATTTTTCCGCATTTTCATTTTACTTGTCTTGTTTATTTTTTATTTCATTTTTTTTAAGTTATTTTAATTACGAGCAACCGGTCATTTATTTTAATTTCTATTGTACAAGTTTATATGTGTCAGCGTAATGTGCGCGCGGATATCTTTCCCCGCTAGTCTCTTTTATGGAGGGGACGAGCTAGGCGAAGAGAGATTCCCACAGAGTCAAGATTATTATTACAGTCTTCCGAACCGACTAGGTAACTAGTATTCTTACCGTACCGTCTCATGCAATTTTTCCGATCGAACACTTAGTTTTTTAAAATAATTTTGCCTTTGTTTTAAAATATTATTTCAGTCATACCGTCTCCGTAAATCTATATTTAAAATTTTGCGAACCGGATAGAATCCAGGTAATGTGCTAACGTGCGTTTAAGACCTTAATCTGAACATTTTTGATTTGAATTCTATATTCTTTTATTTCATTTTATTTTATTTTATATTTTCCCGTCAATTGTACTGGGCACGTCAAGATCGTTACGGCGGTCGACCCCTTCCGCGACTGGTAAACGCCAAGTCGAGTGCCCGTCCCGTAAGTACCCTGTTTGTTTTCACGACCAGCCAGAAGGCAGGCCGAAATTCAAGTCCTTAACCGTGAATTCTATTGTCAAGACCAGTTCATGGTTGCCGATCACGATCATTTATAGCCGACATTTTGTACCTCGTACACGTCCAGCCACGGCTGAGTTGAACGCACGACCCTCCACAGGAGTCGAATCTCCCGTTTAAATATTCATATAGTTGCGTCTTACACGCCATCCCGAGTGAAATTTGTATCACTGTGGCCCGAATATCTTAACCGTGAATTTTATGAACACAATTTAGTCATAATGTACGCTTACCTGAATTTTATTCCGTCGAATCTCTTGATTAACATTAACCGCTAATCTTCCGTGAAATTCCAACCGATCATATAGTTTGGTTCACTTTTTTTTTGATGCGCGAACTAATACAGACACATATAAGTTTCAAAACAGCACTCCTATCCGTTATATTGTAAATACATTCCGCAATCTTTCATATTCTTGTATGTAAATATAAATTATGCACATGTTACCTAATGTTTTCGTTGTTGTAAAAAGCATCATATTTCGTTTTATGTTCAATATACGTATTTATTCCTTCACCAATTGTTATAATTTTAATCCCCATGTACCCTGGACAAAAGAGCACCCGTGAGTTTATGTAATTTTCCCTAGCTACTAGCGAATACGTATTTTACAAATTACCTTCCGAAAGTTCAAGTTATCACTTCAAAATAATCAGTCTTTACACGAACGATTATTTGACATCGGTGTAAATACTGAAGCCGATAAGAAAGTTGCCTGTGGTAAGTCGCGATAACGGTGGTGAATCAAGTTTCCACTTATCATTATCAGGTGTCACCAGCATTCTCTGAGCGACGTTCGAAGTGATCAGAGATTTTACTCCACAAAAAGGTAATTACCGACCCAGACACCCAGCAGCTAGTAAAAGACAATATTACAATAGGAGTAGAAAGTAATGGTAAAATCCCGCAAAAATATGGACGACAAAGCGATTTTTCTGTTCAGGATGGATGTCTACTGAAAGGAATAAGGGTAGCTATTCCAAAAACATTACAAAAAGACATCCTAAGGGAGCTACATTCGTCAGACGTAGGAATTTCCTGGATGAAAGCATTAGCTAGAAGTTGTGTATGGTCGCCAAGCATCGATAGGGACATAGAAGAAATGCGCCCGCTCATGTCCACGATAGGCCGAAACCCGAAACAATCCACCTAAGATACCCGTGCACCCCTGGGAATATGCTTCGATGCCATGGCAGAGAGTACATGTAGACTACACAGGACCGTTTTATGGTACTTCATACTAGTCGACTCATACACGAAATGGATAGAAGTATATCCAACAAAGACGATTATAACGTCAAAAAACATAACTATACTAAGAGAAATATTCGCTAGATTTGGTCTCCCATACACTCTACTGTCAGAATGGTACAAACTTTAAATCCCACGAGTTCGAACAATTTCTAAAGACAAACGGTATTTGTCATAAGACAACTGCACCATACCACCCAGCAACCAACGGCCAAGTGGCACGCTACGTACAAACATTGAAAAGCAGTCTACGGAATCAATTAAGAGAAGGCAGTGAACTTAAATTTAGCTTACAAAATTTCCTAATGCAGTACATGAAAACACCGCATCCAGCGACAGATGTCAGCCCGGCGGAAATCATATTTGGTAGAACGATCATGGCCCGTATAGACTTGGTAAAACGCAAGGTCAAAATTCATGAAAAACGAGAAGATGAGTTACTGCAAAAGAGGGAGGAAAAAGAGCTTAACATAAATAATAGAGTACGGGCGAGAGTATACAATAATCCAGAAAGGAAATAGGACTCCGGAAGGATTACGACTAAAACGGTAAGTCTGCATTATGATGTTCTCGTTAATGGTCGTATAGTTAATAGACATCGAGACCAGTTAACCCTTTAGGTGTTGTCGGGATACTATTTTCCCACCTACCTGAAACTAATATTACTAAAGAGTCAATGGGAATTATACATACCATTTTCATTGTACACCAATAGGATGTACTTAGCGACATCTACTGGCAATCTGCCAAACTGTTGCAACCCGCCGTACCAGAAGTAGCAGGAGTCGGTAATAATAATAATAATAATAATCAGTCTGTTTCAGTACCCAAGGTAAAATATAAGAAAGAGTTCACCTCAAGCGCAGTTGCACAAACACCAGAAGTTCCACCGACTTCAGCACCTGTTGAAGAGCCATTCAAGTCTGAGCAATAGCAGCCTACACCCACAGTAACACCAAGTGAGCCAGAGCAGAGACATTCGGCCAGAATGAAGAAATCACCCACGAGACTGAACCTTTAATTTACAGTGAAGGGAGAATGATGTTATAGATACAAATACGATTCCACGTACAAAAGGCGTCCCACGCACACGCAACACAACATACACGCACACAAAAACGCATACACGGCCATTACGAATGCACAATAAATATATTTCGATGTACATACAACAACATAATTATCAGAAACACGTCAAATAAAGAGGTGTTAAAGATACGTGCAGTTTGGGTGCCATTATCCGAGTTTATACCAGGAGAAATCACCCATGTTCTAGTACTTAAAATAAATTGTATTAATACCTGATAGCAAAATGATAACCTAAGACAGAACAATTATCTTGTAACAATTCCAACTTTAACTAAACATTATTATTTTTTACATACTACTCTTTGTGATTGTCACTAAATTTTATTTCAGTATATAATATCTAACGTTCTTTGTCTTGAAAACTAAAGTTTCATGTACCGCCCTTATAAGATAGATACCGCTGCGCTGTTCCGTAAATTCCTTCCAACTTGGATTTCAGATACCTTTTCCCTTCTTGGATGCTCATCAGATGAACTACTTAAGTTCTCTTCCCTATTGAAGGATATACTATTTTATTTTCTTTATGCCAACTGTTAATTTTTTTCGTAACTAGATTTCTTATATCTAAAATCCTAATCCCTTAATGACATGACAAATACTGTCAAGAATTAATTGTCCTGTTCGTAGCACTATATGACATTAGTCTGATTATTTTTTTAAAATTGTAATTTATCCAACACCATTAAATTATGAGGCCATAATCCATGGTCATTTCAGCTATCTAAAGTGGCCTATAAGTAACAAGTGAGTTTTAAAATCATGAGTCATGTATATAAAATGACTTAATTTTTCTCATCGTCGAATGTGGTTAAACCTGGTTGAACCGAATAACTTGTCAATTAAAAATGTCAACTGTCATCATCATAAAACACTGTTTTAGCGAAATTCTAGAGGTGTTGGATAAAATAGTGTATGAAACTCGGGTGCTATAGGTCACAAGACACTCGCAAAAACAAAGTCACTCGCACTTCGTGCTCGTGGCTTGTCTGTTTTTGCTCACGACTTATTTCCCTTATAACACCCTTGTATTATAAAATACTATTAAATAATAGTTATTTGTATATCAAGGCCGCGAAAACACACTTTAACGTACGCAGAGAGAAATTGTCGCCGAGGCCGCTTGCGGCCGAGGCAGGACAATCTCGAGTACGTTAAAGGTTTTCGCGGACGAGATATACACAACATTTTTTGGGCAACCGTGCAAATCGTTCCAAAATCGTTCAAACTGTTTTATATAAATTTACACACATCGGAATATTTTTTTGTACTCGCCTATCAAAACCTGTCATTTCACGATTCGATTTGCGTGCGTAAAAAGTCACTTTAAGCACGAGTGCGTAAAAGTAAAGTTGGTACTTACTGGAACTTGATTAATTTAGTGACATTTTAAAATCATAAATTCCTAACCTTAATACTATGCTACCCAGTTCGTTGTTTTTCTATGAAAATAAAAGGAAATGAAATAGAAATTGATATATTTGGAAGGTATGTAATTCAATGTCAGAACAGCAACAAATATTATATAAATTACCATTTTGAATTTGATAATTTTAAATTAAATGTCATTTCAAATAATCAATACTGCCAACTCATTTTTTTTTAATTAATATCAAGAGATTAGTAGTGTGTCATACACGATTACGTATTTAACAATATATATTATTATTATAGTTCTCGTACAAAAAATATTGTACAAACTTCGTGCGTGAAACATTTCGCGAATTCGTGTCCATAAAGCGCTCGCCTTACGGCTCGCGCTTTAAACTGGTCACTCATTCGCGAAATATGATTTCACGCACTTGGTTCGTAAATAACTATTATTGCTAATTTCAAAGTGACTTACTTTATATGCGTTGCCATAGAAATGACACGACTAGAATAAAATACAAATACTTAATAGTTGTCAAAATAAGTCGTAAAATGTCTGAAACTTCTGAAAGTGATAATATTTCTATATCTGGAACTCCTCCGGATATAAAAAGTGCTGCCAATTTCGCAGTTTCTAACTTAATACCCGAAAGATCGAAGAGGCAATACGAAAAATGTTACAACGATTTTAAGGTCTGGTCTGGTGCAACGCTAAGAAGGTCAAAACTGTGAGCGAAAACGTGCTATTGGCATATTTTATGCAAAAATCGGCGGCCCTAAAAAGTTCCAGCTTATGGAGTTTGTACTCCATGCTTAAAAGCATGCTGAATATAAAGGAACAGATTGATATAAGGACATTTTTAAAATTAATTCCTTTTTTGAAGAAAAAAGCAGTAGGCTATAAAGCCAAAAAGTCTAAAGTGTTAACAATGGAGCAGATTAAATTATTTTTGGAAAATGCTGAGGATGGAAAGTATTTACTGTGGAAGGTACAAAGATATAAGCAAGTTCTCTTATAAATTGCTTAATTTACTATTAGTTTTACAGGTAGTTTTAATTATGGGCGTATCAGGTGCCATGAGACGTGACGAGTTAACAAAAATAACCGTTGACAACATTCAAGACACCAGCAATATTCTTATAATTACTGTTCCTGATACAAAGACGGACATAAACCGCACTTTTACAATCACAAATCCAGATTACATAAGACTTTATCACAAATATATTGCTCTTCGTCCGAAATATGTTACCTGTCATAGGCTGTTTTTGAGATACAAGCAAGGAAGATGCTATGCACAAGTTATTGGGGTACATAGCATAGGGAAAATACCGTGTTTGATAGCAAATTATTTGGGGTTGCCGAACAGTGAGCAATATACAAGCCATTGTTTTAGGTGGAGCTCTGCTACTCTCCTTGCTAACAGTGGTGCTACAATATCAGTTCTTAAGCGCCACGGTGGCTGGAAATCTGCTACTGTGGCCGAATCGTATGTTGAAGATTCTATAGAAAATAAAAATAAAATTGCTAATTCAATATCCGGTACTTCATCACAATGTATTTACAATCAAAATGAAATCACTGCTACGGTTTCAAATTATAATTCAAATAAAAATTTAGTGCTTCTGGTGTAAATATTACTAATAATACAAATTGCACAATTAATATTAATATGTATCCGAAAGGTTTGTAATAAATACACAAAATACTCTGTTTTATTGACAATAAATGATGAAATATGTCAAATATGTGTTAATTTGTTTATTTACTTTTACGGCCGCTGCTATGGGCAGCGTCCGCGAAATTGCATTTCGCGGACTGGTTTGCGTACGCGAATTGACAACTTCGCGGCCGGTTGCCCAAAAAAACTCTTTGAAGTATGCGATATCTTGGATATCACATTCGTCCTTTTCTGCAAATAAAAAAAAATAAGAAAATTAATGTAAAGATTTTTTTCTAAGAATTCTATAACTATTACTGAAAATATGGCATAAGAATGTCCATGTGATATTTTCCCTTATCAATGTGATTTATATGGTCATGTGTTTTGTATGTATTGCTACCAATTATCTCATTAATCTGAAACCGTCCCAAATAAGGTTTAACAAATTTAGCTACTTTCCTTTTAGTTTTGTCAATCAATCTAACACTTTTGATTAAAACTAATTCGCCTATTTCAAATGTGTAGGGGTGTTTGAATTTCTGTACCTGTCTTCTTTCCCATTGTTACATTTTCCTCTGTATCTTCATCCTGGCACTTTCGATTTTTTTTTGCGTTGTCATTAATCATTTCTGGAACCCAAGATCTTTGTGGTGGTCGTTCCAACATTAACACACTTGGTACGGTGGATGGAGTGTTATTTGAAACGCATTCTACTTGGTGAAATAGGTAGCGTTGTCCGATCAAATGATGGTCGGCTGTCCAACTTCCTATATGTATTAGTCTATCGTGCAAAGTGCTGAATCAGTGTCGCAGTTGGATAAAGTTTTGTGTATTTGATAAATGTATCGTAAATAACCAAAACGATTGCATACCTTCTTGAGCTAGGTGGCAAATTTGAAAGATAATCTATGATGACTATACATATGTAGTTTATGTGTAGGTTTTATGCTCATGTTTTATAATGCTGTGTTGCATTCTTTTGAAATTTTACAAATGTGACATAGTACTTTGATATAGTTTTTGATAATATGTACATCGTGTGTACAACAGAATGCTTCTCTGAATAACAGCGAACATTTCCTCGGTCCAATGTGTTGATATGTGATGTGTAGATAATGTTTTATGTGTTGTGCTAGATCTTCGGTGATAACGTATACGAATGTTTTACCTATTTTCTCCATGAGTAAATCCTGATGTAGAGTGTAACCTAGTTTCTTTTAATGTTCCATTCCTAAGTGCTTGTATGATATTCTGTATCTGCTCTTTTCGTTGGTATTCTTCTACTTTCAATCTTAAGCAAAGTCCCGTGCATTTGAGTGCGATATTGGAGATTAAAATGTTTGTTGGTTCCTATAAAGGATATTTTCTACTGAGAACATCAGCTGTTCCTAGTAATTTTCATTCCCGAAATGTGCTTAATTTCGAAAGTGTATTCATTTAAGCCCATTAGGAAAACATGCTTCGATGCATTTTTGTAATATCAACAATACTCTGCCGTTCTCAACAGTATAATGTGGGATCTCTTTTTTGAAATTTTATCATCAAACACATCATGTAAAAAGTAAATGTTACAAAATAATGGAATTCTAAAACAAAATGCAAAAAATTAAAAATATATATGTAAGATGAACAAAGACAAAATTAACCTAAAATTATACCATACATTCATTGTATACTTCACCCAGATGATCTTTGCATGCATATCTGTAGCACTTTTTACAGGTTTTTCGCGTGGATTTGTCTCTTTTCCTGTCGCGAAAAGTACAACACCTTACAGTATTTGGCGCTGGAGGAGGTTGAAGCACAACCCCTGCTGGAATTCCTAACAGAACTCGGGCACGTCGTCATAGTTCAGAAGAGATCTGCATAATTGTGGTCCTGAATTCAATTTGTGGCTTTATCATTTCCCATGCAAATTCTTCTATAAAATCTGCTCTTTTTACGGATACATTCACATTGTTGGCTTTATAAATGCAGAAAGCATTGATTGCAGAAATATTCAAAAGATCATAAAAAATGACCATTGGCCATCGACGCGTGTTTCTTGCCACACTATATTTTTGGCACAATTGGTCTGCTAAACCTACCCCAATTTTAGTTTTATTATACATGTAATTGTTTCTGGCTTTCTAGCAATCGTCCTGGAATCCAAAACTTGCAGATGTTATTTCTTTACGTTTATTCGGTAAATATTCTTTCGGTATTTCCCTTTTGTTTTTCTTAATTGTTCCGACGTAGGTATGCTTCTTTTCCTTTAGTAACTTTTTGAGTAAAGGTACACTAGTGAACCAGTTATCACCAGTGATGTTTTGATTTGTATCTGCTACTGGTTCTACTAGTCGAAGAACAATACTTTCTGCAGAATTATCGACTTTGAATTGTCCTTCAGGTTGGGTTCCTACATATGTCTCAAGGTTCAACGTGTATCCAGTCGTTGCATCCACGAGTGCAAACATTTTTAGGCCATATCGAACAGGTTTACTGGGAATATATTGCTTGAACGAGCAACGTCCGCGAAAAGCTAGACGTTGCTCGTCGATAGTCGCATTTTCAGTTATTACGAAATATTTTTGAAAATTAGCCAAAAACAGTTCAAACACCTCCCTGATTGGTGCCATTTTATCTAACTCTCTTTTGTGGATTCTGTCCCTGGTATCGTCGAAACGTATACATCTCACAAGGAATCTAAAGTATAGTTGTAATCACGAAAGATGATCCCTGCGTCATCAATCACATTTGTATGAATCAAATCAGTACTTCGGCGTCATGTTAAATACTGTAAATATCAAAATGAATATGGCAGCTATGACATTTTTCATTTTTGGGTTAAGTGCATGGGGATTTATTGACAGGCCGTAAATATTTAAACCAAGTTGTTGCAATTGTACCTACCGTAATGTTCTACAATGTATTCCCATTATAATTTTTAAAAAATTACTTCAAAAAATTGTTAAACAAATACGTATTTGTAAGGACGAAATCAATGACAGTTCCATCAAATGTCTACGGAGATGCATTGTCAAATGTATGTCAAATTTTTAAGTCAAGAAGCGGAAATATATAGCTTAAGCGCAGACAACGAACTAATCTCATCTTTGTCTTATTCAAGTGAATTGCACGAGCCGTACGTCTGTGCTAGGCAAAGTTTCGAAATACAAACTGTCATCCATGCTGTCCTTGTCATACAAATACATATTCGGATATGAAAATTATTCTTTGACTGTCGTTGATTGAGTTATATGTAAGTGACGCAGGGATCATCTTCCGTGATTACAACATATATCGGGCGATCGAGAAAGATTGTCTGAAAAAAACTACTTTCCCAAGTCGATAAGTGTGTACTTATTTCCATTTATGCGTATGAAGCATAGATAATAGAGTATATTTAGATGGGAATCTAATATACTACATACCGATCCATAACAGCGCCACTGCAGGTGTAGTATAGAAACAACATTTCAGGCGGCAATTTTAAAATGAATTTAGGTGACATTTTGCACAGATTGACGTACAGCTTTATTATATGACTTGTCAGGTGTCATCATTGCGTTCATATCTGATGATATTATTATTTGATTATATTATTTGAGTTTTCTGTTGTAATCAGTTATAATTAGTAAGTAAGTAAGTGTTATAAATATGGTATTTGTGTGTTGTGTGCCAAATTAGAAAATTACTTGATATGGACCCGATTAAAGTCTATAAAAATTACCGAATATGCGATGTCCATTTCAGTAATTTTTTTTTATACACTGATTGTATTTGTATGTAATTTTCATACATACTAACAATAAGTGCAAGAAAGTGCTTCAGCTAGCAGCCACCACAGATAAACAAGACACATTGAGTGCAAAAAAATGCAATACGCCGAAAACATTATTACGACTCTAAATTTATTTTAAAATTGCCGCCTAAAATGTTGTTTCTATACTACACCTGCAGTGGCGCTGTTATGGATCGGTATGTAGTATGTTAGATTCCCATCTAAATATACTCTCTTATCTATGGTATGAAATTAGCAGTAAACAAAAATTAGTCAACATATGTCATTTTTCATGTTTATTTGTTCATTGGCGTCCGTTTATTTTCTTGTTTTTTCATTATGTATTTTTTACAAAAAGTCTTTTTAAAGGCTATGTAAGCTCATATTTAGCGACTGCGGTACGTTAGCCTTACTGCTATTTTATAAAACATGTTACAAGTAAAACTTATATATAGGTTATAATGCCTCTTACTTTGGACCAAGAGAAGTTTCTTTTGGAAGCATATTTCCGAAGTGGAGATCGTGATCCAAATGGTCAATGGAAATATTCAACACGGTCATGTATTGACGATTTAACTACCGAATTTCCCGATATCGACCTGGATTATGAATCGCTATCACGACACGTTTTGAGAACAGTAGAGCGTTTTAGAAATACGGGCAGTGTTGCTAAAGGAAAAAGCTCTGGCCGTAGGACAGTTCTTAATGAGGAAGTAGTGGAAGATATTCGAGCTCGTCTTGATCAGAGTCCATGAAAGCCATTACGACAATTGGATCAACAAACAGGTATGCATAATTATTTTGTCTAGTTGTTTCACATAATATATGTTGAAACTAATTAAAAAAAATTATTTTTAGGTTTATCTTATGGTTCGTGTCACAAAGTATAATAGTAAAAACTAAATTACATTATCACCCATATAAAATATCAGTTGCACCAGAACTATATGCATTAGATTATAATAAACGTATAGATTATTGTCAATTGTTCAATGCAAATTTAAGGGATGATGAGCTGCTAAATTTATCCTTTTTTTCTGATGAAGCATGGTTTCATTTATCGGGATATGTAAACTCACAAAACTATAGAATATGGTCAGCTGAAAATCCTCATGTCTACCATGAAACACAGCTACATCCTCTGAAAATTGGTGTTTGGGTTGGAATGTCACGCAGGAGAATTATCGGACCAATATTTTTTGAAGAAACAATTACAGCTGCAAATTATCGTGAAATTCTTAATACGTTTATAGAACAATTGCATGATGATGAGATAACGACAGGTTCCTTTCAATAGGATAATGCTACTGCCCACACTGCGCGACAGACTATTGATTATCTACAACAATTTTATGACAATCGGCTTATTAGCACTAACAGATGGCCCCCAAGATCTCCAGATCTTACCCCATTAGATTTTTTTCTGTTCGGCTATTTGAAGAATAAAATATTTCGCAATCGGTTGCACACATTAGATGAACTGAAGGAAGCTATAAGAATAGCAATAAGCGAAATTGGACCAGAAATATTGCAGAATGTTTTCGAAGGTATGAAGAGAAGAATCGACACATGTTTACTTAATAATGGTGGCCATATTGATCATAATTTGTAAATAAAATTTATTTTATTATTAACGTTACTATTACTATCTATTATATTCAAATAATAATTATAAAATATATTTTTACATGTAGTTTTTAAAATAAATAATTGTTTCTCTATAAATTGCTTTTTTTTCTCAAATTTAATCCTCAGTAATTCAGATATTGACATGAGATATACCTGCTTGTTTATGCAATTCCATTCATCGCAAGAGATTGTTAAGTTGCCTACCTACATATTACAATTAAGCGATTCGCAACGTCAATGAAAACAAGTTCAGGTGAGCGGCAATTTGCAATGTTGTGGTCATGTTCGCATTTTATCATGGTAGCGGCACGGACAATCATTCTCGATCGCCCGATATATGTACGTTTATTATGCAACGAGCTCGAAATGAAGCTTACTTTGCACGAGTATGGAAGTTCAATTCATACGAGTGCAAAATTAGCATTTCGTGCAAGTAGCATACTATACTTTTTCCACGGTCGGGAGTAGAAATCAGTTTCTATGACATCAAAATTAAAACAGAAGTAGTCGATTGTTCACAAGGGAGTATAATGGTCCCAAGCGTTGATTGAAGGAATACATAAAGATCAATAAAGATGCGCAACCTATGACAGTTGACAGAAATCTCAGATCCCTTAAATGCAAATCTCCATTTAAGGGATCTGAGATTTCTGTCAACTGTCATAGGTTGCGCATCTTTATGTATTCCTTCAATCAACGTCCCAAGGGAGTTTATTTTGTTGATTTTGTAGTTATGACAATAACTCAACGACTGCTAAATAAATGCTCAAATCCGAATACAATAATTCTGGTGCTACTTACTTCATAAAGACAAAATATGTGTTTTTAATGAGACCGTGGAAAAAATAGTATATACCATTCGGAAGAGATGCTATTTTGCCCTCGGGCTTCAAATTGCACCTCTGCCAAAATAACGCATTTCTCTCCCTTATAGTATAATATACTATTTTATACGACATATGTGTGCAAATATGTAAGATCTGTCAGTAAATCTGTACCGTCCGTCAAATTGTGATGTTTGTTATATCAGCATACATTGGCATACATCAAACGTCGTTCTAATTTGACTAGCAAACGAATTGAATCGAAATAGTTATTTACGATACAAGTGTTAAAAGTGCGATTTTATTTCACGAGTTAAAAGTTTGCGACACGAGCGTAAGCGAGTGTCGCAATTTACGATGCAATTTACAAAGCAAAGTTCTTTTCAGAGTTATTACTCTATTACTTGCAAATTCAAGGTATTTATTATTATGCATATTCGTGCAATATTATTTACATATACTAACATTGCAGTTATAATTTTACTATGGATGAAGAGGCAGTACACGATCCCCTTGAAGGATCCCCAAAAAATCCTTCAGGAAAACATAGAAGTAGTAGGCAGAGGCCAATGGCACACCATTTATATTTGCAACACAAGAAAAACAATTCAAAGTTAGCTTCTATTACATTGACTGCGAAACACCTTGGACTTAGAGAAAGAACAGTATGGAATATTGTGAAGGATATGGATACCGCAGGTGTGTCTCATTCACCTCTAAAGAAACGTGTACGTCATATAACCTACGATAATTTGGATGAAGGCCAGCGGTCAGCAATCCGAAGACATAGGCATTACTTTTTCTCGAAAAAAGAGTTATCTACGTGTACAAAAATATTGAACGTAAATATATTTGAATTAACATTAGCATGATCTAATTAATGTTTGTGGGTTGTTAATGCAGATGAGAATTTGCCAGACTTAAAGTGAACAACATTATGGAAAATTCTCAAAAAATTAGGATTTATGTGAGTGAAATGCAGCCGAGAAAGTGTGTTAATGGAGCGACAAGATATTGTTTTACGGAGACATATTGGAAACAGGAAGCATTAGTTGAATGGCTTAATTTAAAAGGAATTGTTGTTAATAATTATTAAAAGTTGATTTACTGAAATTTACTAAAAATATATTACTGACAATCCTATTACAGACGTTATTGACACAATAGTAGCAGAAAGTGTTCGCACAGTATTACGATTGCCTCCATGTCACTGTAATTTGAATGCCATCGAATTAATATAGGCTCAAGTAAAGCATTATGTTGCAGTTAATAATAGAACTTATAAGTTAGCGGAAGTAAAAACTTAATTATTCGACGGAGTTAATCGTATCACTGCTGAAGTCTGGACTAATTGCATCAAACATTGTATCGCAGAGGAAAATAAGATATATGATTTTGGTGTATTATAGGTATCATATAAATATAAAAAATATTTATTCTTGTGTACAATAAACTTGAATACATTGTCTATACAATTATTGTGTTTCTATACTTAAATATTAATAAATATAACATAGTCATGCAACATCTTATACAATTTTTATACAGGCTAACAACTTGAACTACGAAAGCCTATTGATCGGAAAGGGTGGTGGGAGTTAAAGTTAAATGTATCCATTTTACTATTGTCTACTTTTTATATGACAGGAATGTCAGTGGTTATGTCAAATAATTTACCGAACCATCAAACTTTATCCTAATTATATTTCATCTATGATCCTAATGGAATACACAATTAATGAAAAAGTGCAAATAGACAACCTATATCTGTACTTTGTAATTATTCTTTAAATTTAAAGATAATCATGAGAAAAAGCCACTCCTTTTATTCCCAGACGAAAAAATATTTTTTTTCACCTAGAAATCGGGGAAGAAAGAAGCACGATTACAGCGCTTTCCCAAAACGCGACGTTTACGTGCACTACAACGTTGTGACGTATGATACAGTGTTTATGTCAGTTTATGTTATCGAAATCAATGGCAATGGCTTGACTACTTGTGCCTTGTATTCGGATAATTTGTTTTTACTTTTTAAATTTTAATTTTTGTTTGAAGAAGTTTTGAAGACAATTTTTTACCAGCTTTATTATCATTACATCATACAAGTATTGTGCAGTGCCAATGTGTAAAAGTTCCACCGTGAAAATATATTTTTTCACCTAGAAATCGGGGAAGAAAGAAGCACGATTTCAGCGCTCTCCCAAAACGCGGCGTTTACGTGAACTAAAAACTGTGACGTATGATGTTGTGTATTATGTCAGTCATAGATGTCAGTTCATGTTATCGAAATCTATTGTATTTGGACGATTTCTTTTTACTTTTTAAATTTTAATTTTGAACTTTTGAAGACAATTTTTATCTTGTTTTGACTAAAATGTCTGTATCATACAAGTATTGTGCAGTGCCAATGTGTAAAAGTTCCACCGTGAAAACCCCTGATAAAAAGTTCATCACAATCCCCAGGGATGTAACAATAAGAAAAAAATGGTTCACTGTCATGAGGAGAGATGTACCTTCGTCAGAGAAGACTACAGGATATTGCTGTACTGATCATTTTGATGTAAGTACAAGTACCTAACCTATACAAGTAGTATGGTATTAAAATTAGTGTAGACGTGTTTAGACGGTCAGATCAGTTTTCCGTTGAATCTCAGTTTCAGTCGAACTGTCAGTTATCTGTATATGTAAATACCAAAAACTGTAAGAAAAACTGAAACTTACCATTTTTTTTGAAGTAACTTATGCACATTTTTATCTTCCACAACCTTATATAAAATTCCGTTGAAGGAATAGATATTTTCACTGTCCCCCATTTTAACCTACCTACTTCGTCAAGATAATAATAATAATAATTCATGCCTTAGCATCCCCCAACAAAATAGATTAAAGGGATTAAAGTGTTGAATATAACCGTTAATTGAAGGTATACATAAAGATGCGCTACCTATGACAGTTGATAGAAATTTCAGATCCTATATTCGCCAAAATTTTTCCGGTAGAGGCGTTGGTATCGTTAGGTCAAATTTGACTGTAACGGGGAAAACAAATAGAAGCCGTTTACAAGTGTGTGTGCCAGGAAGTAGCCAGTGGATGCGTTCTTTGTGCAAAGTTTGTTAAAGTTAAGAGGAAATTTATGCTAATATATACAACATGTACTACAACCGAGCCGAATCAAATATTGTTTTCCCCGTTACAATAGTTCAGATTTTACCAACAGATGTCGACTACTTTGCGCATTTTAGCGAATAATGCCAAATGTAAATCTCCATTTGATGGGATAAATTTCTGTCAACCGTCATCTTTATGTATTCCTGCAATCAACGATATAACCTACAAATTAGACCGGTAACGTTTAATGAGTTTCTACGTCACGCAGCGTTTTGGTCACGTGGCTTCCACGGGCATCTTTCAACTCAAAAAATCTCGAAAACCACAAGTCTTTAAAAAAAAGTAATTTCTCTTTCATTTACCGGCGATCTCAATCCTTTATAAAATGTTTAATTCCTGTTAACTTTTGAGAAATCTAGGTTGTCTATTCCGGAAAATGTAAAGTTAATTATTAGTTTAGGCCCTAAATTCTCAGTAGATGTTAACCACGTACCTTTAGATGAGTTAATTTGTAATATAGAATACATTATTCAAAATTCTGTAGTGCCGAACAAGCAAAACACATTACGTAACAAATTAGTAAACATCATAACTAATTACAAAAACAGACGTAATAACAAACACAAAGATACTGATTTAAATCGTATGTTAAAGGAAACAAAAATGTTTTTAAGTAATAACAGAGATATTATAATAACTAAAGCAGACAAAGGAGAAAAAAAGTATAATAATGTACAAAAATGATTACGCAGCCAAAATACATTCATATTAAACGATCAAAACACTTACATTACATTACAAAAAGACCCAACTAACAAAATTCAAAGTGGAAATAACCAATTAATCACTAGTTGGTTAAATAGTAATTATATAGACGAATCCGTAGCTAAACATTTAAAAATATATAATTCGATAACTCCGCGAATTTATGGCGTCCCTAAAATTCATAAAACTGATATTCCTTTAAGGCCGATTGTAAATTGTATACAATCACCAACATACAATTTATCAAAATTTTTATCCACAATTCTCAGTAATGTTGTAGGAAATACGGAGTATCATGTAAAAAATTCGTGGGAATTTGTTAATTTCATTAACACAAAATCCGTACCGTGTAATCATGAAATTATCAGTTTAGACGTTGTATCTTTATTCACAAATGTCCCTACACATTTGGCAATAAACATTATAAACAAAAAATGGAATTTAATTCAAAATTATACAAATTTACCAAAAAATGAATTCATGTTGGCTGCAAAACTTTGCTTAAATTCAACATATTTTCAGTACAATAACACAATATATAAACAAATATTCGGTACAGCAATGAGTTCTCCATTATCTGCTGTTATAGCAAATTTAGTAATGGAGGACTTAGAGCAAGTCTCAGTTAACAAATTAAACTGTCATGTACAATTTTATAAACGGTATGTAGATGATTATATATACTGCATACCAAATGATAAAATTGAACATGTTCTGCACACATTTAACAAGTATCATGATAGGTTAAAATTTACTTTCGAAAGAGAAAATGAAAATTCTATAAATTTTTTAAATGTAAAGATAATACATGATAACACAAAAATAAAAACAAACTGGTACATTAAAGACACTAGTAGTAAGTAGTAGGTAGGCATTTAAACTACTTTTCAAACATTTCGGTAAATTAAAAAAAAAGCCTTATTAACAGTTTAGTAGATCAGGCTATTAAATTAGCTCACCCTGAATTTAGAAAAGAAAATTTAAGCAAAGTTAAAAAAATACTAGAAAAAAATAGTTATCCTAAAGAGTTTTATAATAAATTAATCACAAAAAGAATAAATAAAATATATAACACAGGTACAAGATCAAACAACAAATCATATATATATAAACAATTTAAGCGACACAATAAAACACGAATTAAAAAAATCAGACATTCACATAACTTTCAAACCCACCAACAATAGACACTTATTTAAAAACACCCATTAAACATTAAATGATATAGAAGGCTTCCACGGTCTGAGTCTCTGTTATGAGGGCTTCCGGGTTTTGACCGCGTCATAGTAAAGTACATATATACAATACAAAATAAAATAAAGCAAAAATGAAAAAGAAAAATTACAAAAAATATATATACAACTTACTCAAACTCGACGTTTCGCCACTAAAAAAAACGAAAACCTTCTGAAGGTTTTCGCCTCTAGCGTGGTTGACACGTCGAGTTACCGTGACCTTCTGGCGCCCCTCACCTAGTTTTGCTCCTGAAGAAGCCACTTACATTAGTGGCGAAACGTCGAGTTTGAGTAAGTTGTATATATATTTTTTGTAATTTTTCTTTTTCATTTTTGCTTTATTTTATTTTGTATTGTATATATGTACTTTACTATGACGCGGTCAAAACCCGGAAGCCCTCATAACAGACCCATTAAACATGATAATCAAAGTAATGTCGTTTATAAATTAGATTGCAAAGATTGTAACAAATCTTATATCGGACAAACCAAACAATATTTGAAGAAACGAATTTATAATCATCATTACACTGTAAATTTTAGAACGGATATTTATAATTTAAGCGTTATTTATAATAATTTAATTCACACCTGAAATTTATTAATTTTAAGCTCTTGTTTTTTGCCATGTTTTTCCCTAGTCCTTGAACAGAATTGTTAGAGCTTGACAAAAAATAGATTAATATACGAATAATTCAATTTTTATAGTTGTATTAAATCAATATATCCTTAATTATTACTTGAGAATATAATTAAAATTCGATATATCAATGAATACTTTGTTTTTTAGATAATTTTGTTAATAGGCATGGCAATTTATATTTATATTATTAATCATTTGACACATATTAAATGTCAATTTCTTCCACTGAAGAAGTTACATATTTAACGAAAACATATTATTATGTTATGGAATAAATTGGTATTGAATTATTTGTTGTTTTATTAACCGACAAGTGGAAATAAATCAGGAATTAAAAGATAAGTTCATAAAGGTCAGAAAATATATATATTAATTCTTATTTAGAGTCTCTTAGGCATTTCATTCTCTAGTTCATTTCGCTTCCGTTAGGTTTTGAGTTATGTTTTATTTGCTTGTCTCCTATAAGTGATTTCCTTGGATGTGACCACTCGAGTTATAGGTTAATTTTCACCCTTCCGGCTTGTGTTCTGGGAATTCATCCTACAAAGTACTTTTGGAACTTCTGTGTTACATATTGCCTAACTTACCTATGAATTTATTTCTCTCATTGCTTTGTTCGTCTCATAGATAGTTATTAATTTAGAGGTAATTTGTTTGTTTACTTTTGTTTTGACAGTCATTCATTTTAACGGGTCGATGGCCGCAGTGCTTAGGCGGCTGACTATTGTTGTGAGAGGACGATAGGCGCCGGGGTTCAATTCTCTGGAGGGCGGTGACATTTTTTCAGGAAATTTAATCCCGGATCGACTTGCCATTCGCTGTTGGAAGCAAAGTGATTAACAGCGCGGCATCATAAAAGGCGATATGATGCTGTCACAAAGCCAATTGAACACAACATACACACACAAAAACTACACCGCGAGAGTTGCAGTGATAGCCAGACAAGAGATACAGTTTACGGAGTCACTGCAACTAAGCACCCACCACATTAAAAAAAAAAATTCGACGGCTGCGGATGTCAGTGTCGCCAACCTGGCGATGTGCGCGTTTCCATGTTGCTAGCTTGCTCTTCTTCCCTATTCTGCGTTCCCAATTATATTATTTTAGACAGCTATTTCCCGTTTTGCTAGCTTTGCTCATTTTGACTCTTTTATTAATTTCATACGGGATTCCGTCATGTGTTTCCTCGTGTTTTCCGTACTGTTACTAGAGGGCGGTTTGCATTCGGTTGTTTTTGGAGAGATTACGTTAAGACATCGTACAAGTAGCAGGTGTTTGAGTTCCAGTCAACATTAAGTTATTTTTGGTATAAGAAGCCTTTTTGGGATTTGCGACTGTAACCGCTTCCCGAAATTTCTATTTGGTATTTGAATTGAAGTAAATTTCGTATCGCTTTGCGGATTTGTAAACCGTTACGTGTCGGCGACACCTACCAGCCACGTGGTTTTTCGAATTCTTATCTCACCCTTTACCTCACTAAAGGTAACGTAACTTCTTTTCCTTTTCTTTTTTCTCTTTTGCTTAGTCACTATTGTCATAATTTGGTTCGTGTATTAAATATTTTAGGGTGCTAGTACCGAGTTCCTAGTCACACTCGACGCTATAGTGCAGAGCGTCTTGTTAATCCTGAGGTTCTGAGAACAGTATCCTGATTTCGGGGTATACGGTGGAGGATTGCCCGCGTAGATCGAGCCAACCAAGCGAGATAGCTTTCCCTGGATCACGAACTCAGGCCAGATTTTTTTTATTTTTAATCGAGTCGTATTCGTTTCTTTATTTTATTTTGCTTATACATTTATATTAGCTTCGTAGTTTGTTCAATATTGAGCAACTTTAACTTTGGGAAAAATTTATTAGAGTGGGTAGAATTTAATCAGTCAGGGAATTCACGTGTTATTGTGTTGTATTCGAAGAGCCTTCAGCTCTCTGTTATTGTTTGTAATCGTTTTCTAGCTGTAATTGGATAATATTTTGCTATTTGATAATTGCGAATGAAGAGCCTTCAGCTCTCTTGTGACGTTTTTACCTATACTGCATTTTGATATCGTCTATATACCTAGGTTAATTCACTCTCTCTTTGTTAAATCTCAACCTTGATTGGTTGAACCAAATTATTTGTATGTCCTATTGTAAACCGAATTTAGTGTAAGCGCGACGGCTCTGGTGATCACTGAGAAGGCATAACACCATTATCCCCAACTGCAAAATTCATCATTTTAAACATAATAGTTGTCATATGCAAAACCCACCACTAACGATCTAAGTAAATCTATAGAATTCTTAAAGATGTTATCATGAATATCACTCTATTGCGAAAAGTTAGGGTGTGTTTAAGCGTAATTATCGGAACTTATTATATATTGTTTCAATTATTCTTGGAAAATTGCAATAAAACTTGGAAGACCTTATATAAAGAAGCATAATATTTACATTCAAACAACACTTTTTCTATCGATATAGAATATTCGAAAATATATCTCATTAGAACTTGTATTGATGTTTGTGTAATAAGCATATGAAATTGTATAAATTTATGTATGTAAACGAAAAGTTATATGTATACAAAGTATGTATATGCATATGAAATATATAGAATAGTTACATTTTCCATGGTAGATGGTATGATTTATATTGTTATCCATCCATAAACATATAGGTATATTTTTTATTTCTATACACAATGAAGTTGAGAAATTCTTGCAAAAGGTATATCTGACACATATGAACAAATTATACAGACCTAATCACTGCAAAGTCAACGGTCATAACACGCATGTGCATCCCCCGCTCACTCTTTCTTTTGCCATATTCCCCTACATTCTTTATAACCAATAATAACCATGAAACGTATCGCATGCCGGGCCGTAAGTAAGCACGGCCTGCGTTGTATGGGTGGCATACAACGCAGGCTTCGCCTATACGAAAGCAAATAAATTTTCAAAATAAGAAACTAAAAATAATTCTATTGAATAAAGGGCAAAACTTTCATAAAGAAATAGTAAGTTTAATGAGAGACAAATAATAACTAATTCTTAGTAAATAAATTAAAAAACTAAATTAAAATAATGGTTAATAATACTCGTGAATGAAATAAACTTGAATGTCTTAAATAAAAGGTTCAAATATGTCTCCATTCTTTGCTAAGCAATATCCCAATCTATGGTAAAAATTCAGCCTGACATTCTCTAATACTTCTGGGCTAATATTGTTAGAAATATGAGCAATGTTATTTCGTAACTGCTCTAAATTGACAGGTCTAACGTTCTCATTGCCATAGATTGATTCTTTTAAATAACCCCAATAAAAGAAATCGAGGGGGGATAAATCGGGTGAACGTGGTGGCCATTTAATATTGTCGGAATGAGTTCCGATCCATCGATCATGAAATTGCTCAGTTAAATAATTTCGGACGACCACTGCATTATGAGCGGGACAACCATCTTGCTGGAAGTAAATATTCTGCATATCTATGTCGGGAAGTTGCCGCACAGTTGGAAGAATGTGGGTGTTGAGTAATTCTAAATATGTATTTGCGTTCAAATTTCCATTGATAAAGAGAGGCCCAATAATATGATTGTTTAACAAACCTGCCCAAACATTTATTTTGTCCTGTTGCTGGCTAGATGACCTTAAATACCTGTGCTCATTTTCCTTGGACCAGTATGTTGTCACGGATGAATTGTGACTTCTAATCAGCGGAAAAGAAGACTCGTCTGTAAAAAGGATATTCTTCACCAAATTATCATCCTGATTAATTAGATCGTTTAGTCTTTCACAAAATTCCATACGCTTAAATGCATCGCCGTGAAATAATTCTTGGTGTTTAGAATATTTATAGTTATGATAACCGTTTGCTTTAAGAATTCGCTGGACGGAAGAACGAGATATAGCAAGATCATTACTAATAAAACCAGATGACATATTAGAATTCATTTCAACTGCAGCACACACCAAAACGGACGTATCGAGAGGAATTCTGCAAGTTGGAAATGACGTTTTTATGTTTTCTACAGAACCAATGCTATCAATTTTCTTTTTTAATTTAAAAACGGTGACTTTATTAGGAATAGGTTTGTTGGGATATTTAGCTGCAAACATGTCGCATACCCTTTGGAAAGAATTGCCAGCGTGATACCACCGCATAATCTCAGTCCTTTCCTCCACAGTGTAACGCGGCATTTTTACAGAAATATGTATTTAATAGAGACTTATCAACCTACACACTTGCTCTCTTTAATAATACTGATCAGTCTAACCCGTCTAACCCTATCGCTACGCTTTTCTGTTTGGTATAGTGGGAGAACGTAGGAGTGCATGTACCTCCCCGCCGTTGACTTTGCAGTGATTAGGTCTGTATACATTTTGTTCACAAAATTCTGTAAATTGCTCACAAAATATTGTACAAAGTAGTCATGATTTTTTGAACAAACTAACATGTTTTTTACTAACACTAATATTTAAATTGCAAATAGAATGGTGGTGCAATTATCTAACATTTCATTATTGCTAATTCTGGATTACTTCTGTATAAAATGACAATTGTAAGAATACGTGAATGACACGCTGCTTCAAGTCGCCTCCATAGCTCCTCAACGTTAGCCGGAGGTGTCGCATAACGCGAAGTGTCCGATAGGTCATATTACAGACATGTTCGATCGGATTCAGATCCGGAGGACGAGTCGGCCATGGGGAGTCGTAGATGATGCTCTTCCACAAAGGTCTGTACAACACGCGCAACGTGCGGTCGGGCGTTGTTGTGCATGTATGCAGATGCGGGCGCCGCCGAACGTAAAGAAGCACAACGGATCGTAAAACTTCGTCTGCGTATTAGCAACGCCATCGTCTGCTGTACACGCTGCAGACGTGTACGTCCACAATGCGTAATTGCACACCATATCATAATGCCTTGCTAGCGGTGGATATGGCGTGGTTGGATACACTCCCCGAATGGATTATCACCACGTCTCCAATAATTCGCGCGTCACCGACGCTCAATACAAATTTATATTTGTCGGAAAACAGAATGTGCCTCCACTCGGCAATTCACCAATGTCTTGCCTTGGTGCCTCGGTCAGTGGAATCCGCTGCAATGCACGGCGCGCTCGCTGTCCACTCTCTATCAAACCCCCATACAGTTCACGTGGTGAGTACCCTTTCCCTTCCTGCTAGCTAAACAGCTCCAAATTGTGTTGAGGAGGAGGCATACCTCGCGATAGCGATGAACACAAGTTTGCGGTCCTCGCACGTATGTCCTAGATCATTCCATTCTCGCTATGCCCGTTGCACTGCTAACAACCACCGCTCGAGACGGCGCGCAATTTCTCTCAAGAATACACCTACCATGTATATAGCCACAACCATTTCTCGCTAAAACTCGCCGAAGTAACGCCAACGGCCTTCATTACGTACAAAATACGTCTACATAGTTCCTCCTCGCACCACAGTGAGAACGGCCGGTTTCTCCACTCGCTTCGGTTTGCATGCTGACAGAATGTTGCACCACCTGTATGGGACACCTGTATAAGTCTCTAAAATATGCATGTATCTACACGTTCAGATTATACAGGGTGTGCTCGTCACTTTTTTCAACAGTGTATATTCTGATTGTTAAATTTTAATAATAATAATAGATGTTTATTGGCATCAGAGAGAAATACAACAATAATATACATACAGGGTTAGTTAAAAGTACGGAGACGGCGATTTATTGTCGTTAATATTCATTTTAGAGAATTATGTTCAATATAAAAGTTTGTTAGGTTATTTTGATCTACATTTGACAATATTTGAATTTTTTCTTCAATTGTTTTTCAGTTACGTCTGCCCGCCCAGTTTTTTTGAATGGGAACTAGTAAATTTTACTCTACCATTCGATAGAGAATCTTTTTCTCTTTACAGTAATATTTGTTTTTTTTTAATTCATTTTAATAATTTTTTTATAAAAAAAATTAAACAAATTAATAATATAATTAATAATATTAATAATTAAGAAAGCACTTTCAAAATGGAAGTGAATTTTGAAAGTGCTTTCTTAATTTGACTGTAAGCACGTTTATAATTTAGTTTTATATTTTATCTTATAAGAAATATTGTCGTAGATTCTAGCTGAAGATGGCCTTTGGCCGAAACATGTTCTAGATAATTATTAAAAAATTTTCTGTAAGGAATAAGAGGAAGTTTTCATTATACACTGGTTTATTATACACCTTACAACATGGATATTTTACAAATTATTAACGATATGCGTAATAACTGGAATCAAATACGGACAGCAGAGTCTCAACATTTTTAACGTAATATCATCACAGCCACACGAATTAAACTTTAGTGATCGGATAACAGATTCAACCTCAGCCTCCGACGCTAGCACAAATGAAAAGGTATTCTGCGTCAGTATATTCTGAATATAGAAGTCATGAAGATTAGAATCAGCAGTAAAACCCGCAGCAGCTCCCGCGAAATAATCGTTCAGGGTATCAACATTAGATAAATGATGTGGTAATTTTTACGTTCCTTTTTATTGTAAATATTTAATAATTCCAGGTTTTTTCACAAAGTTTTATAGTCTCTACCCTTGGAAACGAATGTTAAATAAGCTCGCTTTTCACGACGTATAGTGGAAATAGTAAAATTGCGCAACTGCTTGTAGTAATTAAAAGCAGCTGCGGTTCTCTTAAATTTGGCCTCACGAAAGGCCTTGTCACGGATTGCAGAGTACTCAGAAGTAGTAAGATCATGTAAAATACCGGAGGAATCCACATGACAACTATAAAAGACTAAAATAAGATCAATTAAACTGATGAACGTCGGAGTCACCCTAGTCGGTTCATCTATTATCTGCCTAATGTCCAAAGAATGACACATATTAGAAAACAGATTATATGCTCTAGTATTAATTCTCAAAAAATTTATATTAAAATCACCAAGTATAACTATCTCATGTGTATCTACAATGACTCGGGATAAAAACTCTTCAAGTGACTCGATAAACAACGCGGTATTGATATCTGGTGCTATAAATTACTCCAACAATGATCCGGGTTCTACCAACTGCCAACTCGATCCACAAGTGCTCGAAGTTGACAAGTCCATCGGTGTTTAAACTATGGAACCTGATGGAACTTTCTATATACATAGCAACACCACCGCCCCACCGACCATCAGACCTGTCATTTCTGATTAAACTATAGCCATCGAGTGACACCAAGTCATCGGCAGTCCCCGCTGTCAACCACGTCTCCGAAATAGCAATAATATCGAATGCATTTGTGTAAAAATAATCTTTAACTAATTGCAATTTTGGTAGCAACGAACGAGCGTTAAAGTGAGCATACGAAGCCATTAGACTAGAGAGAGTGAACAATCAAACACGCAACCAAACATTCCTGTTAAACTAAATATGGTATGAGATTATTGAGAATTGAAACCTATTCTAACACTATAGTAAATTAATAACCAAAGCTATCCTACACAGAGATCATGTTTCGCAGCTCTCTTAAAAAATACTCCTATAAAGTAATGAGCATTACAGATTAGATAAATAAACTTACAGATTATGTCTATGGGTTCCAGGTGTATCTTTATAAAAAAGAGTACCATCAACACTCCACACAGACCTTCGGCCAAATTTTTCAATCAGCAACTTCATTTCATTAACTCTTGGCTGTGTGAGATCTTCCGATATTCTAATTTTGGTACCTCTCAATTTCGATTTATTACGAAACACCACGTTCTTAAATTTCCACGAAGTAAATTTAATTATAATAGCACGGGCCTCATTTCCAACTTTTGCCCCACTCTGTGACATCTTTCTATATATGAGGCACCAACATCAACATTTTAATTTGTGTGATAATGTTTCAACAATTAAATTCTCCACATTTTCGATATCGACCTCGTTTATACCATAAAATCTCAAGTTGTTCCGACGGCCGTACTGCTCCAAGGTATCGACTTTTTTGTGACACTCTTTTTCTGCCTGCAAGTTTTTCTTCTTTAAATCGATTACTTCCTCTCTTAATTTGGTAACTTTAGCCTCATATTTACCAATTAGAACACTCATTTTCTTTTCACTAACACCACCGATAATGTTTGATAGAGATTCAATAAAAGCCTCATTTTGAAAAGCCTTCGATATTACATCCTCAAACTCAGTGATTTGAGATCACGAGAGAAGCATGTTAAACAATCTTGAAATAAATACTATGGAATGTAATTACTACTCACACAGAGACAATTTAAAGAATTAACTATTCGGTGCACAATATACTTAAAAAGTCACACTAATACTGTATTTAAACTATAGTATGTAACTGAGCTGAGAAACACCTGCGTTCTACTCTAGCGCCATCATATAGTAAATTCAATACCTTTTTCTGAACTTTCTTCTTAACTTACCTGACAAGATACCACTTTTCCATTAAATAATAAGCTTGTTTCCATAGCAATAAATTTACCTTAACAATTTCGACACCGATCTATCAGCCTTGCGTTATCTCTTCTCAGACGTTTAGAGATAGTGTAACGGGACGCGAAATTTAAATCATTTTATTTTACTTAATATATTAACGTAATAGTGAAGATGAGTACTTATTACATACATTATAAAAATGTTATTTTATTTTAATTAATGCAATGCACCTAACTGTATATATTCCGTGACTATATAATTTTCTCCCTATGTTACTTTATAAATTCTTACTAGTTAAAATGTACTAGCTTTTAATCGAAAACGAATGAACAGGAGGCCTTTATCAGAGCTCTATTGTATTCTTCGGGCCAATATGAAGATATCACTATATATGGAACTCCGACTTCGCATAAGAACACTTCCCGCCAGAACGCTAAAGAGTCTAGTCCATTCTGCAATTTGTGGTAGAAGTTTGTCAAGTTAGGGCCAAGTTAGTGATCTTGTGTTAATGTATTTGTTTAAATAATCAGTAAAATAATAAAGTCGTGTTTTCTGGTGAAGGGCCAGCACGTAGCTAATACATTAAAATACTGGTGCAAGAAAATTACAATAGAGGACACGCGCGAGCCCCAAGACAAACCACCGAAAGAAGCGGACATTCAGCGGGAAGGACCAGCATCAACGAGCGTACGTGAAGAAAGAAGTTTTAAAGGTATTTGGCCAAAAAACTATTACATTGTATAAATCCGAGCTCCTAACAATAAGGATAAATTAACTATTGTTTTTTTATATAAAGTTTGCTCTAGTTGCTCTTCTTAAATTTTTATATATTTAGCTCTGTTGTTTTGTTATTCACTTAATCGCGTATTTGCTTTAATTAAGTAAAGGTGCATTTAGGCTTAAAATTGTCCCGTGTTATCCAATCTTGTATATCCGTATTTAGTCTTTAATATATTTGTTATACATTTATTTGATGCATTTTTTCATTTATTCAGTGGCACATAAGTCTGTTATTATTTATTGTTAAATATTCGAAATCCTCCATAAACCACACACATTGGGAACGTATAAAGAAAGAATTTTATAGGAAAGTTTGTAAAGTAAGTACATGTTTATCTTTATTACTTTAACAGTTATTGCAACCGACATTTTGCTCGTCAGGGGAATAATTTCTTTATTTCGGTATCAGTAACGTCCGTCATCGTGATTTCACGAGAGGAATTTGTTCGTATACTGTGGCTCCCAATATTCAAAACACATTTGCACGAAATATTACCGGGAAAGCAACCGTCCTAGTACAACATGGCTATTAATATAGGACCGTACTATGACAATATGGCGCACAACATCGAGCCATACCTGTACAATAATTATTAAGAAGTATTTATGGGGCTCGACTTTGGCAACACAGCCTCTACGCGGTAAGAAGTATGCTTATAAATTAAAAAATCATGCGGGCTGCCCATTGACGAGCCTGTTCGACAGATAGAAATTGTCACTGTTAATAAAGAAGCTGCCCTGGCTACCTTTCTGAACATAAGGTTGTCTTTCCTGGAACAGACTTTTCCGCCATAAGACACAGAGAGAAGATTCCGCAGGGCAGTCTTAATGCGCAGGGATAAACTGAGATCACTTATAGGAATCATAACTGGTCATTGCGCACTGAACTAACATGCACTGTATGGACTGAGCAGACTCTCCTCTACGCAGAAGCTGTAGGAAAGCAAATGAAGCTCCTGCGCATCTGCTTACCGACTGCTCAGCAGCGCAAGTAAAGACGAGTCGATGTTGGGGTTGATCAGCAAAACGAAACTAAGCAAAGAAAATTACCTGTCGACTGGATAGCGGGCTTTGTCGTACTTGTGCAATCAAGTCGAGAGGTTGGACGGATAATAGGGCAGCTGGCCGTGTTTCTTTTCATGGTCTCTCGACCCATGGAAGTGAAACATAATCTAAAAGCATTTTATGCATTGGAACTAACTCTCCATTAAAAAATTTCATACTTAATTACTGCAAGCAATAACAAACAAATTTTTTACTTGTTTTACGATTTTTTATAGAGACGCGGTTAAATATTTGACGGAATAAAATGCGACTCTCCATTTGAGAATAATTTCCATCTAGAAATATGTTAGGGCAACCCATTCAGCTACTACTGGACATATTGCAAATTTTGATAGACCTACAATTAAGTATGTACAGAAAAACAATTACCAGAAAAGATCTTTTCTGGAGACTAACCATTCACCTTAAAAGATGTCATAAATTCCGAAAGCAACTCATAATGTATTAATTCCCTATACCTCTACTGGACTAATAAGTGATAATCAAGGACCGTCCTTCTTGATTAACAAGTGATAATCACTTTTGTTGATTTACCATAGCAACCGGTTTTAATCATTGATTGTTCGTTGCAAATTGCTTGTCAGTTACATTTCCTACCTGTCAAAACTTGATTGAAAATGCCTCGATACAGCGAAACTATGATAGAAAATATTGATCAGACAGTTAACTAGTATATTATTTTATACGGAGGAAAAGTGATACTTTTCATGGCGCTGGTGAGTGAGGCTGGTAATAGAGAGCAAGCCATGAAAAGTAACTTTTCCTCCAGATAAAATATGCTATTTTTTCTTCAAACGTCGGCAAATTTATGCAAAAATATCTGTTTTATTGAAATTGAAATTATGTGTTTGTATTGGTTTGTACGTTGCCATAATAACACTTTTCCCTCCGGCGACGGAAAAGTGAAAAGTAAACCTCCGGCGGAGGAAAAGTGACACTTTGCGGCCGACTACTCAGTCGAGAAATGTCAGTTTTATTGACGTTTGAAGAAAAATAATAAACCTGTTATTACAGTGCGTTCTGAAAACTACATATGATCACAATTGATGGAATTTTGTAAAGTTCGATCATATACATATATTATTAATTCCTGCAGTGTTTTTTGCTTTATTATGCATTGTATAACCAAATACTATGTAAATATACATACGTTCAAAGAATATTTTTTTAAGTGAAGTATAGATGTCGCCGATAGTAGAACGTTAAGGATACATATGACCAGACAAATATTGGCTATTCCACTCGTTCTACGGAATCGTGGAATTAATATTTGGCAACATGTCTCGTGTCAAGCCGGCGATTATGGATAATCACAAAACCACGCGTTGTATTATATATGATAATATACAGAGCATTCCAGTGAAAACGATGCACCATATTAAATAAGTCGAAAACATCAAGAAACAAAAAAACGCCGAGACACGTCAATTTTTGTTTGAAAGAGGAAACTCTTTCACCAATAAGGCAAAATGATGTATTGCTCCCTCTAGGCCCTCCAGTATCGAACATTAAAATTTCAAATGGCACTATTATTACTTAATATTATTACATTTTTTAATTCTATAATATACTATTTACAACAACTTTTGTGTAGGTCAGCCTATATCCTCAACACTTTAGACAATATCTTTTAAAGTTTTAAGGACTATTTTCTATTTCATCCGGAAAACATTTAGATTGTATAAATAAAAATTGTAAGAAAAACTACATGTTGAAAATGTTTAACAGGTATCAAATAATGAATTTATGTATGTACATATGACACTTAGTGGCAGTAGTTAACCTTGAATTCTTTAAACCCTTGATGTAACAAAAAATAGCCTTACCTTTAGAAGATATCTTTTAAAGTGTTGAGGATAGATATGGGTTGTTCTACATGAAAGTTGTTGCAAATAGTATGTCGAATCAAAACATGTAATTTCTTTTTTATGTGTAGTGGGTGCTTAGTTGCAGTGACTCCGTAAGTTCTATCGCTTGTATAGCTAGGACTGCAACTCTCAATAATATGACGTAGTGCCATTTGAAATTTTAATGTTCGGTATTGAGACGGGGAGGAGGCGCAGAGGGGTTGACATAACTTTGTCTTATTGGTGAAACAGTTTCCCCCTTCAAACAAAAATCGAACTGTCTCGGCGTTTTTTCGTATTTCTTGACATTTTCGACTTATTTACGGTAGATCGTTTTCATTAGAATGCTCTACAGTGAAGTTTTTATAACACCATGATAGCCCCTATGTTCGATTTTATTTGTCCTATGTCAACACACGGGCAGTTATGCAACCAACATTATTCCCATTGCAAACATATGGGTTTTTGTTTATGTTGAATACTTGACTAACAGAGGGCGTATACACACATAATAACCTCGTTGATACTACGTAATAAACATAACCCCGTAAATGAATCACCTTCTATTTTTAAAATAAAATTAAAAGATCTCATCAAACAGTGAATAAAAAAACATCAACATTATATCTAATGAAGAGTATTAACGTTTTAATAAATGTTGAAATGTCCACCTCCGCATTCCGTACAATATGCAAGTCTATTACGAAATTCTTGTATTAAATGTACTAGCTTTTAATCGAAAACGAATGAACAGGAGGCCTTTATCAGAGCTCTATTGTATTCTTCGGGCCAATATGAAGATATCACTATATATAGAACTCCGACTTCGCATAAGAACACTTCCCGCCAGAACGCTAAAGAGTCTAGTCCATTCTGCAATTTGTGGTAGAAGTTTGTCAAGTTAGGGCCAAGTTAGTGATCTTGTGTTAATGTATTTGTTTAAATAATCAGTAAAATAATAAAGTCGTGTTTTCTGGTGAAGGGCCAGCACGTAGCTAATACATTAAAATACTGGTGCAAGAAAATTACAATAGAGGACACGCGCGAGCCCCAAGACAAACCACCGAAAGAAGCGGACATTCAGCGGGAAGGACCAGCATCAACGAGCGTACGTGAAGAAAGAAGTTTTAAAGGTATTTGGCCAAAAAACTATTACATTGTATAAATCCGAGCTCCTAACAATAAGGATAAATTAACTATTGTTTTTTTATATAAAGTTTGCTCTAGTTGCTCTTCTTAAATTTTTATATATTTAGCTCTGTTGTTTTGTTATTCACTTAATCGCGTATTTGCTTTAATTAAGTAAAGGTGCATTTAGGCTTAAAATTGTCCCGTGTTATCCAATCTTGTATATCCGTATTTAGTCTTTAATATATTTGTTATACATTTATTTGATGCATTTTTTCATTTATTCAGTGGCACATAAGTCTGTTATTATTTATTGTTAAATATTCGAAATCCTCCATAAACCAAAACATTGGGAACGTATAAAGAAAGAATTTTATAGGAAAGTTTGTAAAGTAAGTACATGTTTATCTTTATTACTTTAACAGTTATTGCAACCGACATTTTGCTCGTCAGGGGAATAATTTCTTTATTTCGGTATCAGTAACGTCCGTCATCGTGATTTCACGAGAGGAATTTGTTGGTATACTGTGGCTCCCAATATTGAATAAACACATTTGCACGAAATATTACTTTGGAAAGCAACCGTCCTAGTACAACATGGCTATTAATATAGGACCGTACTATGACAATATGGCGCACTGTCGACTGGATAGCGGGCTTTGTCGTACTTGTGCAATCAAGTCGAGAGGTTGGACGGATAATAGGGCAGCTGGCCGTGTTTTTTTTCATGGTCTCTCGACCCATGGAAGTGAAACATAATCTAAAAGCATTTTATGCATTGGAACTAACTCTCCATTAAAAAATTTCATACTTAATTACTGCAAGCAATAACAAACAAATTTTTTACTTGTTTTACGATTTTTTATAGAGACGCGGTTAAATATTTGACGGAATAAAATGCGACTCTCCATTTGAGAATAATTTCCATCTAGAAATATGTTAGGGCAACCCATTCAGCTACTACTGGACATATTGCAAATTTTGATAGACCTACAATTAAGTATGTACAGAAAAACAATTACCAGAAAAGATCTTTTCTGGAGACTAACCATTCACCTTAAAAGATGTCATAAATTAGAAAGCAACTCATAATGTATTAATTCCCTATACCTCTACTGGACTAATAAGTGATAATCAAGGACCGTCCTTCTTGATTAACAAGTGATAATCACTTTTGTTGATTTACCATAGCAACCGGTTTTAATCATTGATTGTTCGTTGCAAATTATTTTGTCAGTTACATTTCCTACCTGTCAAAACTTGATTGAAAATGCCTCGATACAGCGAAACTATGATAGAAAATATTGATCAGACAGTTAACTAGTATATTATTTTATACGGAGGAAAAGTGATACTTTTCATGGCGCTGGTGAGTGAGGCTGGTTCAATAGAGAGCAAGCCATGAAAAGTAACTTTTCCTCCAGATAAAATATGCTATTTTTCTTCAAACGTCGGCAAATTTATGCAAAAATATCTGTTTTATTGAAATTGAAATTATGTGTTTGTATTGGTTTGTACGTTGCCATAATAACACTTTTCCCCGGCGACGGAAAAGTGAAAAGTAAACCTCCGGCGGAGGAAAAGTGACACTTTGCGGCCGACTACTCAGTCGAGAAATGTCAGTTTTATTGACGTTTGAAGAAAAAATAATAAACCTGTTATTACAGTGCGTTCTGAAAACTACATATGATCACAATTGATGGAATTTTGTAAAGTTCGATCATATACATATATTATTAATTCCTGCAGTGTTTTTTGCTTTATTATGCATTGTATAACCAAATACTATGTAAATATACATACGTTCAAAGAATATTTTTTTAAGTGAAGTATAGATGTCGCCGATAGTAGAACGTTAAGGATACATATGACCAGACAAATATTGGCTATTCCACTCGTTCTACGGAATCGTGGAATTAATATTTGGCAACATGTCTCGTGTCAAGCCGGCGATTATGGATAATCACAAAACCACGCGTTGTATTATATATGATAATATACAGAGCATTCCAGTGAAAACGATGCACCTTAAATAAGTCGAAAACATCAAGAAACAAAAAAACGCCGAGACACGTCAATTTTTGTTTGAAAGAGGAAACTCTTTCACCAATAAGGCAAAATGATGTATTGCTCCCTCTAGGCCCTCCAGTATCGAACATTAAAATTTCAAATGGCACTATTATTACTTAATATTATTACATTTTTTAATTCTATAATATACTATTTACAACAACTTTTGTGTAGGTCAGCCTATATCCTCAACACTTTAGACAATATCTTTTAAAGTTTTAAGGACTATTTTCTATTTCATCCGGAAAACATTTAGATTGTATAAATAAAAATTGTAAGAAAAACTACATGTTGAAAATGTTTAACAGGTATCAAATAATGAATTTATGTATGTACATATGACACTTAGTGGCAGTAGTTAACCTTGAATTCAACTAAACCCTTGATGTAACAAAAAATAGCCTTACCTTTAGAAGATATCTTTTAAAGTGTTGAGGATAGATATGGGTTGTTCTACATGAAAGTTGTTGCAAATAGTATGTCGAATCAAAACATGTAATTTCTTTTTTATGTGTAGTGGGTGCTTAGTTGCAGTGACTCCGTAAGTTCTATCGCTTGTATAGCTAGGACTGCAACTCTCAATAATATGACGTAGTGCCATTTGAAATTTTAATGTTCGGTATTGAGACGGGGAGGAGGCGCAGAGGGGTTGACATAACTTTGTCTTATTGGTGAAACAGTTTCCCCCTTCAAACAAAAATCGAACTGTCTCGGCGTTTTTTCGTATTTCTTGACATTTTCGACTTATTTACGGTAGATCGTTTTCATTAGAATGCTCTACAGTGAAGTTTTTATAACACCATACATAGCCCCTATGTTCGATTTTATTTGTCCTATGTCAACACACGGGCAGTTATGCAACCAACATTATTCCCATTGCAAACATATGGGTTTTTGTTTATGTTGAATACTTGACTAACAGAGGGCGTATACACACATAATAACCTCGTTGATACTACGTAATAAACATAACCCCGTAAATGAATCACCTTCTATTTTTAAAATAAAATTAAAAGATCTCATCAAACAGTGAATAAAAAAACATCAACATTATATCTAATGAAGAGTATTAACGTTTTAATAAATGTTGAAATGTCCACCTCCGCATTCCGTACAATATGCAAGTCTATTACGAAATTCTTGTATTAAATGTTTTAATAATTGTGTCGATGGTTGATAGTACCGGCATTGGTCTGTCGGGATATTTTGCAACAAACTGATCTCGTATATTTCTAATACTGTTTCCGGCTAGATACCTATTTATAATTTCATTTTTTTTCATCTTTAGAATACATTTTATGGATTGTTTTATCTTGTCACGACTTTGACAGTTATCGATAAGATGTTTATGTAGAAACCAATAATATACAGGAGTAATGTTGGTTGCATAACTGCCCATGCCACATGGGACAAATAAAATCGAACATAGGGCTCTGTAGGGTGTTATAAAAACCTCACTGTATATATACACTGCCAACAGCTAGAAAGTTAACGACTCTTAACATACATATTTCTCTAAATTTCCTAGTGTAAAACTGCATTTCAAGGAAATTTAATACCTGTATTTCTAAACTTCAAATTTTGACAGTAAGTAGACAGTACTTCAAATAATTAATAGGAGTATTAAATTTTAATGTATGTAACTAATGCATATGAGTACAAATAATGAACTTATCATTTACCTACATGTATCTTTATTGAATAAAATTGTTTTTAAATTAAGAAATTGTTTAGATAACTGAAATATAAAATAACACAACAAGAATTTAGAACGAATGCTGATTGAATTATTTTAATATTTTATCCATGCTCCATTGGCGTCGATTACTTGCTGTAAACGATTCCCCATTGACATAATAAGTGTTCTTGTATAATCTGGAGTTCGTTCTTCCCATGCTTCCACAATACTTTCCCAAAATTCATTTCGATTGGCCGCTCTAAAATTATTTCTGTACAAACGTTTTGTCATTCGTCCCCAAACGTCCTCAATAGGATTAAGATCAGGGCTCCTTGATAGCCATGGAAGAATATTAATATTGTTGGTAGCAAGCCATTGACGCACAACGTTGGAGGTGTGAATTGGAGAGTTGTCGTGCTGAAAAATGAAATTGTTCCCAAAAAGCTGCGTTACCGAAGGTAACATAATATTTTCCAGGAGATCTCTGTAATAGTTTCCAGTCAACCTTCCTTCAACATTCCAGTAAACATCAGGTACCAAACAACTGATCCAAGCCCACACCTGCACCGAAAATCTACCACTACGGTGCGTTGGCTTTATGTACCGTTCTTCATAACGCGTATTTGCATGCCTGTACACACGTACCGGGCCGTCGTGGGATGACTGGAAGATCTTTTCATCTGAAAAAATAACGCGTTTCCAGAAATCGGCGTTTTCATTTACATATAAATTAGCAAAATTTAATCTGTCTTGCTTATGCTGTGGCTCTAACGCAAACTTTTTGGAAGCAGAATAATTTTTCAGCCCAAACTCTCGAATATGTTGCCTTACTGTTGAAATGGAACCCGGAAAATGGGTTTCATATGCCGCTTTCACTGCCGTTCCAAAGGGGTTTCTTTGAATCCAATTCACCAATGAAGCATCATCCTCCAACGTTGAAATTTTTCTCGCTCCACCACCATGCCGATACGCTAGATCAACCCCTTGATTAATATTCTGCTTTAATTTAAAAATGCAGGTTTTACTAACATGCAGATCATCTGCCACCGTTTGCATGCTCCAGCCATTTTCTAACAAAGTTCTTGCTCTTATTTTTTGAACTTCACTGAGACGGGGCATCATACAATATTTACAGAAGTCTCAGATATTGTAATAAGGAAAATACAGTTTGACTGATTTTATGACACTTATGACAGTCTACTAATAGCGTTTTTGACTTATCGCAGTTTTATGCGCTGAGTGTATTTTTCTCCTTTATTAACAGTATGTGTTAAAATAAAATAGAAATACATTCTGTGCATAACAGTACAAAATAAGTCAAAAGCGCTATTATATAGGTAATAACGGTACATAAAGCCAGCTTTACACCAGGCTACGAAAATTTTCAGCAGTCGTTAACTTTCAAGCTGTTGGCAGTGTACATATATATATTGGATTAAAAATCATTTGTTTAGACAATTTTCTAGAATCACCACTACCAAATAAGTTTCATGTTAATTATATTTAGTGTGATGCACTCGTCCAATACCGTTCTGCGCACCCATGTGCTACCTCACTGCTACAGATCTTACCATGCGGAGGCCTGCTAACTTCTCCGGCGAAGGGCGGGGAGTAAGAAAATTTCAGGGTGCCACCTGTTTTTAATTTTAACTCCGTCAAGGATGCCACAAAAAACAGGAAACACAGAGATGTTCGGGAGGTTAGAGAGGAAAACAAAACTAAATGCGCAAACGCGGAAACGCGAACGTAAATTAATTCATGTTAACCGAGCAGCACTTAAATCTAAAATGAAAGACCAAGCTCAAAATATATATTCATATAATTAATCGGTTGAATATCAGACGTGGACATAACAACAACAAAAAATAAACCATACAATAAAATACTAAGTTAACTACTAACTAAAGTTTCGAGTCAGACCACAGTACGGGGAAGCACCGACACGAATAGCAGAGGTGAGTCACTTTTAGAATTTATTATCTCTAAAAACCTGGTAGTTCTAAACAGGGGAAATGAGCCCACCTTAGTAACACAGAGAAGGAAATAGGTAATTGACTAAACCCTATAAGCTCCCTGTATGCGAATACACAAGTTACTAAGTAGAATGTGTCTGAGGAACCCTCTCACTCAGATCACCGGTATATCTTCCTGGAAATCAGAACTACTGATAAAACAGTGGAGATGTACAGAAATCCGCGAAGAACCTGTTGGCAGAAGTACAGTCAGGAACGATGCAGGCTATTATACCCAGGGGTATGCAGATGACATAGCAATACTCATTAGGGGAAAAAGTGCAAGTACTATTCAGAACTTATGCAAAATGCTCTGAAAACAACGGAAGGATGGTGGATGCGGGAAAACCTAATAGTTAAGCCTGCGAAGGCAACACTAGTTCCACTTCCGAAAAGAAGGAAGCTGGATGGCCTAAACCCACCAACGCTTTATAATGAAATTGTACAATTCAGTCAAGAGGCCAAATTCTTAGGATTGACTGTTGACTCGAAGTTAACATGGAATAAACATCTTGAACAGATGATAGAAAAGTGCAAACAAGCACTAATGACCATCCCCAGAACAATTGGGGATTAAAGCCGCGTATTATGTACTGGCTGCACACTGCAGTGGTAAGACCTATGCTAACCTATTTTTGTCTGATATGGTGGACCAAAACTGCACAGAAGCAAGCAAGGTACAGAGGTTGGCCTGCCTGTGTATCACTGGGGCGACAAAAAGCACGCCACCAGCTGCTATGAAAACCATGCTAAACTTACCCCCTCCCCTCCACCCCCGGACATTTACATAAGGGGGGAAGCAAGAAGGAGGGCATATAAACTGGAGAGACCACAACACTTCAGGGCACACCAGCATAACGACTGAAATCAGAAACCCATACAATGATTCCCAAACTCTCCTCCGATAAACCCTTCAAGGTCGTCCTAGACTGGGATAAGTGGAGAAAAAAACAGAAACCAGGGGACCAAACCCAAATCTGGTACGCAGATGGGTCACGAAGAACCACAGGTTCTGGAACAGGTATATACAGGGTGTCCCAAGTTGAGTGGCCTATTAGAATATTTCCTAAAGTACACCGAAGAGAGCACTGAAAATGTGACTGCCTTGGTTTCTGACCATGCTCTTTTTAAATAAAGTAATTTAAAAAATGGCCGACTTCCGGTTATAACGGAAATCGATAGGAACTTCGTTATTTTAAATGGAACACCCCATATATTAGTGGATTTTTGGATTTTACGCAAAATTTTAGGCTAACTTTCTCAAATAAACCTTATGTCTAAAATGCACCGTTTTTGAATAATTCCACTTTCTTTTTAAAAATTCGACAAATCATTGCTAGGCGTCATTCGGCCTCTCTCAGACAAAGTTTGACTTAGAGCCTTCAACATTTTTATGATGAGTACTAAGGTCTAATTGTAAATCGTTGTTAAAAAAAACAGTATAATATCTTACACGGAATGTTCAAAATACACTTGCCAATGTAGACAACTTGATACCTTGGGAAGTCGTTTATTTCAAATGGAACACCCTGTACTTTACTGAGCCAATAGCTGTGACCTTTTATTCTCTCTTGATCTGTATTTACATTTCCTATTCCTAACTCTTAAGGTTTTTGAGTTATTTATGATTTTTATAAAATAGACTGAGATTTGAAAAAAAAACAAAAGTTACCATGAATTATAAAATGACATTTAGAGCGAACTATTTCACTAAAGCTAATTTAACACTGTTTATCAATAGTTGTCACGTATAACTGTTGGATTTACACACTTTCGGAGTGATACTAAAGTAGGCATAAATAATAAAAACAGGTATGAGGAGGAGTACTATTTTTAATGTCAAATTAGATAGCAAATACGATACTGAAAAAACAAATGGATAAAAACAGCATGGTACCTATACCATTTACAAGTAAACGAAAACAGAAACCTTAGATGAATCGTTCAATATGATCTCCATTTAAATCTAGGCAGCGGTTTAAGCGACTCATTACACCATCTGTTGTAGCGCGTAGAATTTCGTTTCTCTGTAAAGTCCCAACGCAATTGCGAATTATATTTTCAATGTCTGCCCTGCTATTAACAGGGTCGAAATAGGGGAAAAATAATTTTTTATTTTTCCCCGCAGATAAAAGTCCATTGGCGTGAGATCAGGCGATCTCGGTGGCCACGCCCAAGGCCCACCACGTCCTATCCAGCGATCTTCAAAAAGTTCAGTGATGCTTATCCCATTACAACTATGTGCCGGAGCTCCATCAAGCTGATACCAGCAATTTCTGTAGACATTTAACGGTAAGCTGTCTAAGAACTCCGTTACAACCGTCCGCAAAATTTCTATGTACATTTCTGAATTTAAATTGTCGTCCTAAATAAAATATCATTTGTTGCCCATAAAACAAGAAAAAACGAAATTTATTTTGGAATCCTCTTTCCCTGATTACGTGGGGATTTTCGTTCGTTTTCAAAAATGGGAATTATGCCTGTTGAACACACCTTCGTGAGAAAATTTGGATTCGTCTGTCCAAATTATCTTTTGTAAAAAATTTACGTCTTCTTGCTGGGGCCCCAGAAGCATTTCACACAACTGCACTCGAAGTAATCTATCTGTAGGTTGTAGTGCATGCACAGTCACAAATTTGAAATTGTGTAGCTTATGGTTTCTCGTAATCCTGTGTATGGAAGAGCGTGGAATGCCTAAATCGTGTTCAGCGGTTCTGGTTGATGCTCGTGAAAACGCTTCAAAATAAGCCAAAACCGAAACTTCATTATCTTCATTCCCAGTAACCGGAGCAGATGTAGCTTTATTTATTTTAACGCTACCAGTTGTTAGAAAATTGGCCAAATACCTTCTCAATTTTTTCTCTGTCATCGGTGGTAGCTGAGGGTAAGTTTCATTAAAGTTTCTGCATGTTCGAGCAGCCATTCTGTTACACTGTCCATGAATAAAAAACAAATTTAAAATTTCTTCGTTTGAATAATTATAATTATCCATTATGGTTATTATTTATTTATTATTATTTGTATTATTATTACTCAGTGTATTGTAATCAAACAGTAAAAAGAAATTAAAGGAACAACTATTAAATTAACAATAACACTCTTGGTAATTATCAGATTAGTTTTAGAGTATCTGTTTCATTGGAAATGTCATTTTATGATTCATGGCAACTTTCTTTTTTTTTCAAATCTCAATCTGTTTTATAAAAATCAAAAATCTTAAGAGTTAGGTATAGAGATTGTAAATACAGATCAAAAGGGAATAAAAAGTCCCAACTATTGGCCTAGTAAAATACAGGGTGTGCCATTTGAAATAAGGGACTTCTCAAGGTATCAAGTTGTCTACATTGGCAACAAGTGTATTTTGAACATCCTGTGTAAGACATTATACTTTTTTTCCAACAACGATTTACAATTAGACCTTAGTACTCATCATAAAAATGTTGAAGGCTCAACGTCAAACGTTGTCTGAGAGAGGCCGAATGACGCCCAGCAATGATTTGTCGAATTTTTAAAAAGAAAGTGGAATTATTCAGAAACGGTGCATTTTAGATATAAGGTTTATTTAAGAAAGTTAGCCTAAAATTTTGCGTAAAATCCAAAAATTCACTAATATATGAAGTGTTCTATTTAAAATAACGAAGTTCCTATCGATTTCCGTTATCCGGAAGTCGGCCATCTTTAAAATTATTTTATTAAAAAAAGCATGGCCAGACACTAAGGCAACCAAATTTTCAGTGCTCTCTTCGGTGTACTTTAGGAAATATTCTAATAGGCCACTCAACTTGGGACACTCTGTATAGTGAAACCCTAAATCATAAAGAATATATGACACTAGGGCAATATACCACCGTATACCAAACGGAAATACTAGCAATAGACACATGTGCTCTAAGGGCATCAGAGAGACAACCAAGGGGTCAGCTGATCCATATCCTGTCGGATAGCCAAGCGGCCCTAAAGACACTAGCAGCTTATCAGACAACCTCGAGGCTAGCTTGGGACTGCCTGAAAAACCTAAGAACCCTGGCCAGACACAACAAGGTAACCTTGGTGTGGGTGCCAGGGCATAAGGATGTACCAGGTAACGAAATAGCAAACAAGCTAGCAAGTTGCCTCCGCATACTTCGCCAACGACGGGACAACAACATCACCGCCCTTGGAAGTGAAGGAGCTAGTGAGGTATTGCAGCAGGAAGAACCTGCCGTTGATAGTCGGATGTGATGCCAATGCACACCACGTCATGTGGGGAAGCACTGACGTCAACGAAAGAGGTAAGTCACTTTTAGAATTTCTATTAGCTTGGAATCTCCAAATTGCAAATGTAGGCGGAGAACCTACGTTTGTAACAAGGGTAAGGAGGGAAGTACTAGATGTAACTTTCAGTAGCCTTAGCATAAGTAACATAGTTAAGAACTGGAAAGTCTCGAGTGAACCCTCCCTGTCAGACCACAGGATAATAGAGTTCACCTTGGAGAGGCTAGATCCTATAATACACCAGTGCAGAAACCCCAGGAAAACAAACTGGGACCTGTACAAAACATATTTAAAGGACAACCTTAGCCAGCTAAACACAGGCGGGACAAGACACCACCTCAAGCTGGAACAGGATGTAGAGCTGCTTTGTGGGGCGATATCCAAGGCCTTTGAAGCCAGTTGTCCGTTATCCCCAAGAAAACCAGCCAAGGATGCCCCTTGGTGGAACAGAACTCTGGCAAATCTCAGAGCTGAAGTCCGTCACCTGTTTAATAAAGCAAAGGTTGACGGGAACTGGCAAAGTTACAGAGAGAAGCTGACTACGTACAACAAGGAGATAAGGAAGGCAAAAACAAAAAATTTCAGAAATTTTTGCGAAATCATCACTTCCACTCCTGTAGCAGCAAGGCTTCACAGAGCCATGGCAAAAGGCGGGACTAAACCTGTGATGGCCTTGAGAAAACCAGATGGCAGCTACACGGAAGGGGAAATGGAGCGGGCTGACCTGCTCCTTCAAACACACTTCCCTGGCAGCAAGCAAGCAGATCCGGCAGAGACAATCCCTAGCACCAAGAGACCCAAACGGGAGGAATGGGAAATCGCTAGGCGAATCTGCACGAGACAACGCATGGAGTGGGCAATAAACACCTTCCAGCCCTACAAATCACCAGGAGCGGATGGGATTTTCCCCGTGCTCCTGCAGAAAGGACAGGAAGAGGTACTACAGCACCTCGTAAATATAACGAGAAGCAGTCTCGCGTTGGGATATGTCCCCAAAGACTGGAGAAGGGCGAAAGTCACCTTCATCAACCAAAAATAGGGAAGGAAGATGGGACTGACCCCAAATCCTTCAGACCTATTTGCCTGACATCTTTTCTATTGAAAGCAATGGAAAAAGTAATAGACAACTATATAAGAATGGAGGTTATGGAGAAAGCTCCACTTCACACAAGTCAGCACGCATACAGGGCAGGCAGATCGACAGAGATTGCCCTGGAAGAGCTAACAAGAACCATTCAGGAAACCTTGAATGAAAAAGAAACAGCTATCTGTGCCTTCCTAGATATCTCAGGTGCGTTTGATAACACGTCGCATGATGCGATCAGACGAGCACTGGAGACAAGGGGGTGAGTAAAACAGTAACCAAATGGATAAGTGAGGTGCTCTCCACAAGGACAGCTGAGACAACGGTAGGTCAATACACTACGAAGATCAGAACTACCCGTGGAACACCTCAAGGCGGCGTGTGCTCGCCTTTGATGTGGAGCCTGGTGGCGGATGAGCTGCTTAACAGGTTGACCGCGTTCGGCGTACACTGCATAGGATATGCCGATGACATTGTTATAATAGCAAAAGGCAAATTTGAGGGAATTCTTTGTGACCTGATACAAACAAGCCTTAGAATTACAAGCGAATGGTGTCGATCAGTGGGGCTGAGCATTAACTCAGCAAAAACCACAATCGTACCTTTCACTAGGAGGAGGAAACTACCGAAAATGAAAGATATATGTCTAGATACAGCAGTAATCGAATGCAAAACAGAAGTCAAATATCTAGGAATAACCCTGGACAAAAAACTTCTGTGGAACAAGCATATCGAACTGACTGTGAATAAAGCAACAAGAGCTTTAATGATATGCCGGAATTTAGCAGGCAAAACGTGGGGTTGTAACCCAAATATACTGCGATGGCTGTATACTAGTATAGTAAGACATATGGTAACATATGGGGCAATAACCTGGTTCCAAAAGGTCACACACGTCACAACCAAGAATATCCTTGGCAAGCTGCAAAGGTTAGCATGTGTATGCATTACCGGAGCAATGGGAACCTGCCCAACCGCTGCCCTAGAGGTCATCCTAGACCTCACACCTCTACATCTAGTAGTGGAGGGAGTGGCCCGTGCGGCAGCGTACCGACTAGCCAGGGCACGGACGGGAGGGGGCGAGACTTTATGCCAAGGAGCTTTGTCATCCATGGCGGGACTCTCCCCACTTTCGGATCTGCCAAGCGACGAAATGGTTAGGAAATACAGCTTCGAAAAGAACTTTTCAACGAAGTTGAGCAACGAGAGAGAGTGGGAAGGAGAATCCTCCACCTACTCTCTAAAAGCAAACACCATCAAATGGTACACGGATGGGTCCAAAACTGAAAAAGGAACAGGTGTAGGGGTATTCGGGCCAGGAACCAAATATTCAGAGCCGATGGGAATATACCCCAGTGTCTTCCAGGCAGAGATTAATGCGATTGGAAGATGTGCTCAGGTGAATCTTGACAGGAACTATCGGAAGGAGAATATTGCAATCTTCTCCGACAGTCAGGCAGCCTTATTGGCGCTGAGTTCTAACACCATCAGCTCCAAGTTAGTTTGGGAATGCCGGGATAAACTAAACAACCTGGGCAAAGAAAACAAAGTTGCATTGTGCTGGGTACCAGGACACAATGGAATCAGTGGCAATAAGAAAGCTAATCTATTAGCAAAGGAGGCCGCCACAACATCGTTTGTGGGACCGGAACCATTCTGTGGAATAGGGATGAGCACCTATAAGAAAGAACTTAAAGACAGGGAAGAGGACGTCAGAGCTTCCCTCTGGCACAATCTTCCTGGTCTGAGACATTCCAAGGTATTCCTTGGAAATTTCAACAAGCAGAGAGCAAAAACCATGCTAGAACTAAACAGGAACAGATTACGTATTCTCACACGTTTCCTTACAGGGCATTGTCACCTCGGGGAGCACATGAAGAGAATAGGTCTGAAACAGAATAGCGACTGCAGGTTCTGCGGGGCGGAAGATGAAAGTCCGGAACACCTGATATCCAACTGCACAGAAATTGAAGAAATTCGCGCCAACTATCTTGGCAAAGGCGTTATAGACGAGGAAGAAATACCCTCTTTGAAACCATCACATCTGTTACAGTTTATTAAAGCCCTCAGGCTGGATGGGGAGCTGTGACTGCGGGCAAAACCCAGCAGCTTACACCTCATGTAAGGGGGCACAATAGACCCACGGTCGCGGTGCAACATCACCCTTATATCTAAATCTAATCTACATCTAGCAAGAAAAGGTTCTGCAACAATATTCATCGGACCTGAACCGGGTTTGGCGATAACCAAGACTGCGATACGCGGTGCAGTGGTTGAGTAGATCATAAAAACACACCAGGCACACTGGAGGAGCGTTGAAGGGCAGATTCATAGCAAACGAATGATGAGGCAGCCATCACGGCAGTTGGCAGCAGATGTGCTGGCTCTCAACCGGTTACAGCTTAGAATAGTCACGAGCCTGATAACGGAACACGGCTGTCCAAGGAAATATCTACGTAAAATTGGTATCTTCAAGGACGAACCTATATGTAGACTATGCAATGAGGAGGAGGAGACAGCCTACCATGTCATATTCGAGTGCGTTGCGTTGGAACGACGGAGACTGCCACTGCTGAGGCCAATTAACCTACTGACAGGTCTACCGGAAAAAGACCTACCACACAGGCTACTAAGCCTAATAAAAGGGACTAACCTGTTTACATAAGGAAATTCGCTTGGTACCGAATAATACAATAGGCCATACGCCGCGCTGTTAAGGGGACGCTACTGAATAAAACCTTGCCGGTAACCAGTGTCCAAATCAATCAGACCACGCAATATACGGCAAAAATAGAAATAATATGAATTGTCCTTCAATAGTGCACCAAAGTATGCCGTTTACATGCGTCAATACAACTATATCAATGTCAAAAATAAATACACCAGGTCTAAACACAATATGATCTAAATTATTCCAAATTATCAAACGCACTTTGTGCCAATACACGGCGAAAACCAATAAACGGTATAACACCTAATTTAGAACACTCGAAAATACAATATATATATATATGAATAATTTAAGATACACGAAAGCAAATTAACATGTTGAGTTGAAATTTACTGACGGAATTACTCGACTAAATTGAAAAACGGGATGGGATTAAGATAATTAATTGAATGCAAGAATTAAGGATTAAATGCAAATGAAATTGCTTAGTTACAATCAATAATTGCACATAAAAATAAATATAAAACAAATAAATCCGGCTGTGAAACCGGTTACCGTGTGCAACCCCTCGGTAGAGGTCCTTACGAGGCTATTTCGCAAGTTACGACCATCAAAAAGCAGACGATACCATATAGCGTACCAAGCAGCAGCTAAGGTCTCAAATTCTGCCTATATACCAATAATGCTCTATGCCAAAGCCAGAAAAAGACAAGAGCCCGAAAGCAAAAACCCTAAATGATGATTTAGGGCGCTTGTGGACGTCGAAAAAATTAGATTAACACGTTCACGAACTAAATAAAATGGCGTACATCTATACTTTAGGGGTACTCTCAGATCCGCATTTGTCATAAAAGAACGTGTGACTCCAATATATACACCATAATCACACCAACTACACGTTCGAAACGTTGCCACAGGTTCCTATACAAACATCCCCTTATTAGGGTAATTACATCCCAACCTTACATGGATTAAGAAAAATGGCTTCGTTCCCCTAAGACGGTCAAAACTAGAAGAGCGAGATCACCGGCTAGAGATGTGTAGTTCGTGAACGAACTATTAAAAAGAAAAATTTGTTGAGCTGAACTAAAAGAACTAGTTCACCGATTCGAAATGAACTAGTTCGCCCGAACTATTATAAGACTTGATGCCAATTAGGTATGAATTACATACACGTATATGGCGAGAACGAGTGATGGGCGACGTTAGCCGACTAATAAATACGACATCGAACGAGAGAACTATTAAAGCAGGATTATGGTTGTATGTAAATATCTGTTTACCGCATTTAAGCGTTATGGCGGCCTATGAGAATTCTTAAGGACACGTGCGGATACGGGCGCTGCAAGTCAATTCTGTTTCCGAACGAGGCAACCGAGTGAATGCGTGAATCGAAAGGAATGATTTTGCTCAAGGTGACGTTACACAGTTGTGCGGGAAGTTTAAATTTTCCTCATTCTTAGAGTACCGTAGATTTCTAAACGTGCAAGAATATCGAAATTATTATAATTTCTATAAAACTATAACTGCATTAGGCAGTTGCTGATTAACAAAAGAAAATTGGAAGACCTGTAATAAAAAAATTAGTAAAAATTACTTGACGAAGTAAGGCTTTTTTAACGATATCTCTTAATCATAACCTAGATATATACATGTAGTTCCATAAAAAAGACACAGTAGCTAGAAATATAGTGTAATTAAAAAATGTATGGTATTTTTTTAATAAAAGCTCAATAATATGATGCCGAAGGCAAATGTACATGCATGAAGTTCAGCGATTGTGCAACAGATGACGCTCATTAAATGTCAATAGGTTTGTTCCTTTTAGACGTTTGCAACACGACGCATGCAGTGATATTCGAAACTCGCTCTTACGACAATGCAAATGGAATAGGGTATTTTTATGGCGCATGATAGTGCCTTTTACTATATAAAGCAAGAGACCAAATCGAACAAAGATAATAAAATTTTCAATTGCCATAACAAAATTTAAAACCTTATGAGAAATTATTAATTATTTTTCAAATATTTTAAATTTCTAAATATTGCGGTTTACTATTAATCTAAGGCCTATTTACGTATTTTTTTTGAAAAAAATTTTGTTTTATGTCAAATTGAAATTATTTTTACCAAATTATCGTTTTATACTATACTTGCAATGTAAACAGTTTAACAAATTAGAGGAAACAAAAAAGTATTTTTGTTATTAAATTATATTTTTAATATGTTTCACCAGTATTACAGATTACTACAGAAAGTAATAAGTTAATAAGGATACTTAAAAACCTAAGAAGTTAAATAAAAATACCTTAATTTTTACATAAAAGGATAGTTATGGGTAAGAAATAACACAGCTTGCTTTTTTATTAATTATTTCTGGAAATATAAAAGTCTGATAAAATGTTTCTAATTTAGAAACTACTTCATTATTGATATAATAATAAATTGAATTGTTTGTTCTACAAACGTTTTATTGATATGTAAACTGGTACAGGTAGGTACTTTTTTTAATTTGAATTAATTAATCTATTATTAGCTATATGATCTAGAAAAAGCTAAATATATTAGACCGAAATTTCAAAAAATTTATATATAGGACTGAATATCATATTTTACTTTTTGCCCGTCGTTCCTGCATTTTCAAAAGTCTAGGGTTTTTATAAAGAATACATTGGCGAAATGATGTATTTCTTACTCTTCTACCCATTCTGCAAATCCTGAAAAAATTACTCTACACTACTCTATGCATGTACCTAATTCTTATGCTAGCAAAACCGTTAGTAAATCGATAAGCTATCGCAGCATAAAATATTTATATAAGTATATAACACCGCTATATACACAAACCTGGAATTACTACTGTATATACGGTATTTTTATTTACACTAATAACAATAATAGTAAAAAATGATAAAAATGCTAACAAATAAATCTCTTGCGAATTCTTGCAGGACTAGAAAAACCAACTAGCGACAGTAGAAACACAATTAGGTACAATACGGATTGATACCACATTGATACTGATGCACAACTACATACATCAGATGTACTTGTGGAGTAAAGAAACTTTCGAGAAAACGAATATGTAATTTATACCCCAACGTATTCATTGCTCGCTCTACCCTTTCTTAATCCAATACAACTGACAAAGATAAACCGAGAGTCTGATTATTCAGGTAAATCCAAATACAAAGCAAATAAACTTATAGTACGGAATTAAAACAAGGTCATTAAATTGAAACGGAAATTTGTGATGTGTATAGAAATATAGTACTCTCCGAGCCATCTATGTTTCAGTTGCGACATAAAATACAGTTTGAACGATATGATGAAAATTTAGGCGCGGAAACGTCCCCTTAATAGTTCGTTCACGAACTAGTTCACTGAACTAGTTCGCAGAAGTGAAATAGTTCGCGGGAACTAGTTCGCTGAACAGAACTACTAAGCACATCACTATCACCGGCTACATCAGAATTCTACCTGCTCCGATCGTCTGAATCGCGTTCATCCAAAATTTCGTTAACAACAAGCGATAAATCGCTGAACACTCCTTGGACTAAGGGTAGGCAACCCATTTTGCTGGCCTATCAATATATCTGCCTACATAACACGCGGAAAATAAATAAAAATTAAAACAAACATTAGTATCTTTACATTAACTTGTATCGTCTATTTCTTTATATTTATTTACTGATATCTGACCACGATAATGTTAACATAGTCAATTGTGATAAATGTTCCAAGTTTTCTACAAATTTTGTAACGTCAATAAAACATAAAGTTGTTTTTATAATTTATGATATACGTCATCATATACATCTGCTTATGTAAGTATTTAATATTAGTATCATTCAGCAAAATTTGTTTAAAAAAAACAGTATACACGTAAACTTGTTGTAGCATATACTATAACCAGGTTCTGAAGAACGAAAAAGTTAATACATTTTCCGAAGCGTGAACTGCAATTGTATAGTGCCCCGTAATTTGAAAACCCTAATTCAATATCGTATTGTTATTGCTATATATACTATAAGTTATATTACTGTAGCTTAAGCAATTTAAAGGAAACGTCATAACTCATAACAAACAGAGTCAGAAAACATTAGGTTTTCTATGGAAATAAAATAGAATTGTTTCGCGTATTGTCTTTTGTCTGTTAAAGTATATTTATGTTACCACTGCAGTATTACGCTAACGTATTAACGTTAATATTGTAATGGCAAGAAGAAAATTTAAACATCCCAAAAAACGAATTTGTACTAGCCGTAAACTAACTCAAATTTGCTGTACATTATAAAATATTGCATCAAATATAGTAACTTTACAATTTTAAATTGCACATTTATGACTCAACTAAAACAAATTTATATTTTCACAAACATGTCTCATCGTCTATAGGAAACTGTAATTTCGTTGAAAAAATAGTACGTGAACGCAACGCCTCAGAATTGACAGCTCCCTTATACATTTTTTATGCATCCCTGCATAGATCCCGATATATACGCCTCTCATATAGAATAATGGTTTAAAGTGTTCAGCCTGTCATAATAAAAGTATATTTCTGAAATGGAAGTTGACGTTTTCTGGATATATAAAGCTCAAAACAAGAGAATGCTGTAAATAATTTATTATCGCTATTTTGGTATAATTTTCTTATGTAAGTCCGTTGAAATGATGTAGTACTTGATATATTTACAATTTATCGTAACAAATGCTATAAAAAATACTCAGGAAGCTTTGTATCTCTTGAATTTAAGAGATCCCTATGGTCTGAAGATGCTCTAACTAAAAACTACAGTTCAAATAACATAAAAACACAAATACTCGTTAACCTAAGCATAATTCCAAACAGAGAGTCCATACAAAGTACGCGATGAAAATAACCGACTATTGTGGACCTCATAATGCTGGAAATTACAATTAAAGTCGCCCGCGTAGGTAAACAATTACAGACATGTATTAATATAAAAGATTTCAGCTAAAGTTAAATAAGCTAACGTTTACTTGGCTTTTGAAATTAATTTATTTTTTTTGTCAGACACACTTGTCAGAAACACTTTGTTGTTATTAATATCTGATAAGGGGTGATGTTTGTACCACAGTTGTGGATCTATTGTGCTCTCTAATTTTATTAATACTGAACAATTACTGAACACCTTATTAGACTCCTTATTAGACACTGTTCAGTAATCGCGCTATAACTTCGATTAGTAACCTCTATTTTAGCGTTCCTTTGCTAATGCTATTTTAACGTTTCCCAATGATATGACTACTAAATGACTGACTCTTGGTTTTTGCGACATGCTATATTAGACGTAAAATAGCTCCCAAATTGTGTACATTTTTTTCAGCTGGTAATTGTTGTTGTTAAATTAATCGCGCCAAAATTACTATATGCGTGATTGGTTGCTTCAGAGGTAGGATTACATTGTGCAAAAATTGCGTATTGACTTAGCATTGTCAAACGCTTGTCGAATTTCTTTTGTGTTCCCGTTGTGATGTTCAAAATACAATATGTATCATTATCTGGTAATTTTACAATTCCAAGTTGACTTAAATAATTCTAATTTACATACATGTCTCTCGGCCTCTAGTATTTTGAAATTAGAAAGGAACTTCTCCCGCTAGATAAATTATTTGCAGCTGGTGCCATCACCAACAGTATATGGCATTTGGACAAGAACTCGGTCTTCTAATTCTAATATTAATGCAATCTGAACTTCGCCTCATTTTCAGTTGTATTATTATGGGAATTTGTAATTGATGTTACCGCAAAAATAAAAGACTGTTATTATTATTATTATTATTATATCTTTGCACACCTACACATCGACCCCAGAATGGTATGATTATATGACTACATTTAAATGATGCATAATTTTGAACTTACTGCAAATGACTGAACAATTTAGTAGTATGTATGGTTTAAGGCCGGGGTACAATAGGCCTTCTAGCTGACTGACATTTCGAGTTGTACTCACCTATTCGATAAAAATGGGTTAAGGGCACCATTTTAAAGAGGTGTAGTTTTTCTATGACATATTTAATTCAAGCATGTTTATATTCCGTGTATAAAGTGCTTACTTTCTTACCAACTGGATTTCTGTGAAAAATGCAGTTAATACCTTACACTTGCGTGCAATGCTATTATTGCAAATTTGCTATAATGGTTGAGAATATAAGACATAAATTTATCACTCTACTTACATGAAACATTTTAGTTCTACGCCTTTTTTCATGTAAGCAATTGTATATAATTTAACATATCTACTTGTTTACAAAACGATTCATTTCCACTTGCCCTGATACCGTTTTTCGATAACAAACGACTACGCCGATATTCTGGGAAAAGAAATCCAGGTGCGAATGTAAAAAATGTATTTTAAGGCCCATGTTACAGCCTAATTCATGGTAGCGTCTAAGAAGTTCATTAACAATTGCAATGTAATGTCAGATTTTCTGTTTCGTAGAAAATTTTGGGTCACACGCTTAAAAGCATTCCAAGCACCACGTTCCAAGTCATTTAAAGTTCCTTCAAATTGTGCATCTTGTTGTAGACGTTTAATTTGAGTTCCTACAAAAATATCCTCTTTAAGTTTTGCATTTGAAATATTGCCGGTAGAATCATTTATCCATAGTATATTCTTTTGCCCAGGAATATACTAAGCCCCGACTGGCCAATCTTTAACAACGTAGTGTGTGCCCCTGTTGTAAACCGAGTAGAATTGCTACAACTTTGAGATCAGTGCTAATATACCATTTGTACACTTTGTAATTAATTTTGTCAGACGATGAGTCATATTTTCATAATTTTGCTTCATATGTACTTCGTAACCAACCGGAATGGATGGATAAACGTTTCCCGTCTGAAGGACAGACTTCAAACTCAATATCCAAGCATCGATAAAAGGACGCCATCCTTCTGGGTTGTGTTGATGACATGGATGTCAGCAGCACCAGTCATCGAGTATATGAAAGACCTTTTTCAGTTGAAAAATACTGTGACAGTTCTTTCTGACTATTACAATACACAAAAACATGTGTGCTCGGAGCTAACAGGTTGCATCCTTGAAGTCTAGATCCTAGTATTTCTGCTTGAGTTTCTGACAAGATCAGATCTCGAATAAGGTCATTTAATTCTGACTGATTTACTAAGTTAGGTCCGTTTTCTAGAGATGGCAAATATTCATCATCGGTGGTCGATAATAACTCGAAAATTTCTTTCTCTGCACCTGTAATGGCATATTCGTCACTCGAAACACCTATAGGTGTTGATACGGACAAGGCTTCCGATTGAGGTACTAGACACACACTAGCGTATCTAATCTTGTTCTTACTTTTGTCGGAGAACCCGAAAGATTTTGTGCAGCAAAAGTAGAAATCAGACAAATGATCCGTTTGTTCACGCCATATCATAGGTTTTGCAAATGGCACAGCGCTGTTCTTACCGTTTGACTAGCCCGTCAGAGTAACAGCACACCGTGCGCAACAAACGTGAGGAGCTTATTCCTTGTCCTGATATTTAATTTTTACACCAAAATAATGAAAATATAATTTTTTTATTAAAGACATAATATTCCGTTTATGGCGTTGCGTAATGAATTCTCAACGGAATTCTCAATTGGAGTTTCACTTAGGCGACCACGTAGTCTTCAACCTGACATCCGGGAAATCATCCACGAAAAATCATATATAAGGTGTATATAAATTGTCGCAAAAGCTACACGTAGCGACACAGTTTGTTCGAATTTCACACAGAATTCTTATGGTAAAATGTCGTATCATGCTTTATGTGTCCTCGGGGACCACATGAAACTAACATCCATTTGGCAACACTGTAGTTTTATACTACCGTAATAATAGATAGAATACTTGTCAAAATTGACAAACGGGAATTACAAACGACAAATTGGATTACACAATTGATACATTGGGCAAAGGAATAAAAAAACACTTTATTAAAACAAAGTTAGTAGTTTTGATTTTTCGAACGCATCTTTTGTAACAAATTAGCATTACTATTACCTAAGTATCTGTTCAAATTGATGTCCGTGCGTTTGTAAACAGAGCTGCAATCTACGAGGTATTGTCTGTATTACTCTTTCTAGCCTTTCCGGTGTAATTTCTAATACTGCCGCGTTAATTCTTCCTCTAACTTCGTCAGCGTCCTGTGGAGGTGTAGCGTAAACTTTGTTCTTAATGAAACGCCAAACAGAAAAGTCCAAAGGATTAAGGTCGGGGGATCTTGCAGGCCACAAGATAGGACCACCGCGACCAATCCACCTGTTAGGGAAGTGTTCATCCAACCACATTACGAGCAAAATGTGCAGGAGCCCCATCATGTATGTAAAACATGTTACGGCGTATGTTCAATGGCATCTCGTCAATAATAACTTGTTCCAATACATTTAAGTACCCGTTGACATCAAGACGATTGGGCAGATAGATTGGTCCAACGACTTGGTGATTTATTATGCCCAGCCAAACATTAACTGAAAACTTTCTTTGGTGACCGTATTCCCGAATAGCATGAGGATTTTCATCTGCCCAATGGTGAAAATTATGGATATTGAGTACACCATCTCTGGTAAACAGAGACTCGTCGGTCCAAAGAACACTTCTTAAAAAAATTACCATCATCATGAATTCTATTTAAGATACTATGTTACGAGTAAATGTTCGTTTACTTTACGATATATACAGTGCTATTATTTTACTATGCAACATATCCCTATGTTGCATAGTATGCATTGCATTATTTTAAAATAATCGAGTCAAAGCATTATACGATAGGCAACCCATTATTCATAATTGAAATACGTCAAATATTCTTTCGCGTTTCAAACTAATTTATAGTACTTTTTTAATACTCTTCTGTATTGTGTTCTAAGGGAAAAACGCAAATGTGTTTAAACTCTAAAACCAAACAAAGAATAGGTCATTTATTAATATACACAAGGAATTAAATGTTTAAATGTTTTTATTATAAGTATTTTTCAAAATGACCCGCTTCTTGTTCTAAACAATAACCTAAACGATAATAAAAATTTCGTATAGAATTGGTTATTTTATTTGGTGATGCTCTGAGACTATTGCATTCTTCTGTAATCCTGGTTTTCAATTCCTGTGTTGTTAATAACAAATCTTCATTTTGGTTTAGTAAATCAAACATATCTTCGCAAAACTCAGTTCGAGAGGTTTCGTCAAAGGGGTTTACAAATAGCTATTGATGGTTTTGCAATTTGTAACACCGACATTTTTCAATTTTAACTACATTGCGCACACTTGAGGGTGATATATTAAACTCTGACGGGATAAAATTTAACGATTTAAAAGGATTCTCTTCTACGAAAACCAAAATGTTTCATTTCTCTCGTTAACACTGTTTTCGTTCTATTCTTTTTTTTATGGTCAGCGACACATACTTCTGTTTTAAATCTATTATACACTCTTAAATTTGTCGAACGTGTATTGGTCTATGGGGAAATTCTACAGAAAATAAGTCGCTCATCATTTGTAGACTTTGATGGTTTTGATACCATAAGCACATTTACATTTTTTCCTCTTTGGAATACATTTGTGAAAGTGTTGTAACTTAGATAATGGCACAATAGGGTAAATAATAATAATAATATTTGATGTATTTCAATTGACACTAAACATTAATTATTCTTGAAGTTAGGGTAGTATGTATAATGGGTTGCATAACGTATAATGCTTTGACTCGATTATTTTAAAATGCAACATATGGATATGTTGCATAGTAAAATAATAGCACTGTATATATAGTTTTTAGGTTCCGATATGCTTCGATCTGACTTCTAATTCCTTCGACAGTTCATTAAATATGTATTTCATGTGTTTCTCTAATTCTCCCTTATGGTAAGTTAGTGGTTTGCTTATTATTTCCCCTTGTTCGTTTTAATACTGGCAAGTTGTCAATATAATGATTTCTTCTTGATGATCTTCATAATAACCTGTAAATTCAGTTTAACTCGGATTCTTCCGGTCGTATTTCATGGCACTCCTTTAGCTTTGCACGAATAGTTTTCCACCTGATTCTTGTTTTGGTTCTTATTTCTTTTGGGACGACTTATTACTATTCGGTCACAATGGAATTTAAGGTGGAAGTGAATCGCCTTTCTAAGGAAGACCTTCTTTATTCCCTTCGAGTTCTTGGTATCCATACTCCGTCTACAGTGGAAATTATGCGCCGTACTTTGCGACAGGCATTGCGTCTGCCTGCAACTTCTTCTTTGGTACGACCAACATATCCCTTCTCATACGCTGAAGATTCTGCAGCTATCTCCCAAAAATTGTCAGCCATTCAGACCATGATTAACACTTTCCAATCGACTCGAACGTCCTCTGAATATTCCAAAATCGCGACTGCTTTAACCTTCGTTCAGGAACGCATAGATAATTGCCAGCCCAGCTCCACAGAAGAAACGCAACGGCGTTCTGATTTCTTGGTTTCAGTAATGTCCCTGGTGTCTGAGGTTAAACAAAAAGCTAAGGATGTATCTCGTGCATCTCGTCCACAATCTACTGTCCTGGATGTTAGTGCCATTCACCAGGTCGATGAAATCTCGTCAGTTGGTAGCGATAGTGATAATAATACGCCTCTTACTAACTGACCAACCAACCTACTACAGGAACCTACCAACTGACGAGATTTCATCGACCTGGTGAATCCAGGACAATAGATTGTGGACGAGATGCACGAGATACATCCTTAGCTTTTTGTTTTGGTCAAGTCAAATTAGGAAGCACACGAGAAAAATTGAAACAATGTAATAGTCGACTACTTATCAAGCTCAAGCTATATTTGTTAAGATTATTTCCTAAACCAAGTTTCATAGGGTCATATTTATAGTCCGTGCTTGAGGTTGTATCGATGCCTGAGCACGCGATTTTGACGTAAATGTCATTGCAGATTTGTCAAAATCGCATGTTCAAGCATTGACGCAACCTCAAACACGAACTATACATATAATATATACTATATATAAATTAATATATGTATTTTTTGACCTTTATGTACTTATCTTTTAATTCCTGATTTATTTCCACTTAGAGGTCAATAAAACAATAAATAATTAAATACCAATTTATTCCATAACATATAATAATATGTTTTCGTTAAATAAATCAGGAATTAAAAGATAACTATATATAAATATGACCCATAGTAAAAAATGAGCAAACGAAGCATATTTTATTATCTGTTAAGAAAAGAGAACAATAAATTATTTTGAACCAAAATTAAACACACAATAATTTGTGTTATATTTAAATTCCTTGAAATGGATCAATTTTAATGTTATGCTTCTTAAAATATAACTCTTGAAGGCTTTTGGAGGTAGAATTCCACATACATTTTACAGTATACTCCTTATAATCATCTCCGTTCTCTTTTTTCATGTTCCATGCCCAGTCCTTCAAAATTTCGTTCAGTTTACTTACTCGCGTTGACTCGTCCAAAATATACTTGCGTTCGTCACAAAACTGCGTGAACTGTCTCCAGACGCTGTCTTTACTTCTCTTTGTATTTATCGGAGTTGTCAAATCGATGTGATTATCGATAATTTCAGCCGAAACATCGCTAAATCTCTTTTTGTCGGGCATTTTCATCTATTTGACACATTTGGCATTTAATGAAAAAAGACTTGATTTGTTACCTATTGAATAGTCGATTTGTAATAGTCGCTGATATCTGTGCTGATATCAAGATTCGGTACCGTTCATTGGTTAATTTCAACTTCAATTGTGATTGTGATTTGACAAAATTTAAATTTGACAGGTGAAGGAAATAATCACAATAACTGGCCACATTGTGTATATCTGTCAAAAATTTATGGTAATGAACAGCAGTTTCGTTTTTAGGGATTCCATTGTCAACGATTCCGTAAACTCCAGTAATTTGGAAATCTATGAACATGTATTAACGAAATTGAGTTAGCAACGCATTAAAATGATTTATGAGAAAATTTGTTGATTTATCTTTTTTATGTACAATTTCGTCTTACGAAATATTTCTCAAACGATTCATACATATTATTTTTAAATAAAGAATTATTGTGAAGCGTAGCAAACCACTTTGATTTAGTGGATATAGACATATGTATGTAGTACATAACTAGTTTTACGTAGAATGATGATTACCCGCGGATTTTCTTATGCTATGCTCTAGCATAACATGAATTAATCTTTTATCTAAATGACATATATAATCATATTTTAAGAAAACTTTGGCAACCACAATTTCACCTGGTCTACAATCTAGGTCTAGAAGTATATCAAAAAATGGTGAAGAATGCCATTGAAGCTCTAATTCTGGAGACTTTGTGGCGAATGTCAAAACCTTATGCTCGTTTTCAGTAGCATAGTATTTCTCCAGTAAGAACTCATTGTAAGGAAGGATATGCTGAGAGGTTCGACAGAGTAATTTATCTGACGTAATATTTTGTATATTTTTAATAAAAGTTATTCAAAATATTATGTATACGACCTACAAAGCAATTGCATCGATGTTTGGAAGCAAAGATTTACAGAAGAACATAGATTGATCTCTTTAGAAACTTTTTAATAGAAGATAGAAGTATATTTACAGGCATTTATAAAATATATAAAGTGACGATATCATGTGATCTTCGATAATTGAAACATTTAGTTATTAGCTATTGATTTTTACTTCAATTTGCGTATAGCGAGTTGCATTCTTGTGGGTCACTCTATTGTCGATGCAGACGCTACATTAGAGAAAGTGATTGTGGACGCACATCGTGCAACATTTAATTCAATTTGCTAATCCAAAGTTAAGCGCACTCAATCAGTGCTGAGTTTCAGATTTGCAGTTTACAATACACATATTTTTTTTTTTTTTTTTTTTTTTAAGTGAGGAAAAATGCTTTAACGCACCATCAGGGACGAGACCCGTCCCCGGTGTGTGGGGCTCGCACCTACTAAAAAACCTCACTTTGTCAGGTGTAGAATCCATCCCGGAACCGCTGGTCGCATTACTTCAGGATGGCACCTCGTAGTTAGCCTCGGTCGGCTGCCTCCATTGCTTGGGTCTCTCTCTTCTTCTCCTTCAGCACCTTCTCGACGAACGTGGCGATCTTCTCCCAGCTGTCGTGTCCGGACAGCATCGTTTGCACGACGTTATCCGGCGTTAGAGGTCCTACTTCGTCTTGTAGAGCGTCTCTGTAGTCACTCCACCTCTCGCATTCGAAGAAGGTGTGGTGAGCATCATCTTCCGCAGAGTCGTGATACTGGCATGTCGCGTTCTCTGCTTTACCCATTCGAGCCAGGTATGCGTTGAAATACCCGTGTCCGCTGAAAAACTGGGTGAGGTAGTAATTTACCTCGCCGTGGTCTCGCTCCATCCACTCCGTGATGTTGCGGATGAGTCTGGCCGTCCACCGTCCTCTTGTGTCGTTCTGCCAGCGCTCTTGCCAACATTGTCGTGTGAGCGCTTTAGTGTCCGCTCTTGCTTGTCGTGCACCGACGTCTCGTCGTGTCTCGTAGACTCTCTTCTTTTCACGAGCCAGTAAGTCTATCGGGGTTACTCCTGCGATCACGAGCACCGCCGGTTCGGAAACCGTACGGTATGCGCTGGCGATCCTGAGTGCTCCCCGTCGCTGTACTGAAGCCATCCGCTTTCTGTACTTGTCCTGCTGTAAGGCGTCAGCCCAGATCTCGCTTCCATACAACAGTATGGAATGGGTGACGGTCATTAGAAGCCGGCGTTTACTCGCCGTCGGTCCTCCTACGTTGGCCATTAGTCGGCTCAACATCGTCGTTACCTTAGAGGCCTTATCGCTCGATGACTGAATCTGTTGCCAGAAGGTCATCTTGCTGTCGAGCCGCAGTCCGAGGTACTTCACGGAAGTTGTAGTGGTTATGACTTCCGTATCCACCGTCATCTCGATCTCCCTAGGGATTCTTCTCCTGGTCAGTAGAACGACCTCGGTCTTCTCCGTTGCCAGGGTCAGGCCGTGTTCGTCCATCCATGTGGTGACTCTTCTCATGACCTGGTTGAGCCTTCTCTGGGCATCCGCCTCGTCACGCGCTAGGATGACTGCCGCTACGTCGTCTGCGTATCCTATCAGATACGCATCTTGCGGCAGCTCCATTCGGAGGATCCCGTCGTAGGACACATTCCATAAGTCGGGGCCGAGTATGGAACCCTGCGCCGCTCCTGTTGTTATCTTTTTCGTGCACGGCCCGCCTGCTGTGTCGTAGACCAGCTTCCTGTCGCTAAGGTAGCTGCGTATCATCCTAAGTAAATAGGATGGCGTGTCGAACGTGTTCTGCAGGGCGTCCAAAATGACGTCCCATCTCGCCGAGTTGAAGGCGTTTCTTACGTCCAATGTGACGAGCATCACCAGGGGTCTCGAGTAATGATTTCCCCGTTGAGCGGCTTCGAAGGTTTCCACTACCTGCGCTACGGCGCCGACGGTGGAGTGTCCCTTCCTGAAGCCATGCTGTCTCTCGGACAGGCCTCCCGCGTCGTCTATGCTGCTCTCCAGTCGCGTTTTGAGCAGTCTTTCTAGTAGCTTGCCAGCCGTGTCAAGCATACATAGCGGTCTGTATGCCGATGCAGTGGTTGGGTCGCCTTTGCCTTTGCTTATCAGCACTAGTCGCTGTACCTTCCATCTCTTGCAGAACGCTCCTTCTGTTAAGCAGCGGTTGTACATGTTCAGAAGCAGATCTGGGCAGACGCGCGCCACAATCTTAAGAGCTTCTGTTGGAATTCCGTCGGGTCCAGGTGCCTTCCGGTTTTGTAGGGAGTTCGCCGCTCTTGACAGTTCATCTCCGCTAAAAAGCGGGATGTCGTTCAATAGCTCGTCCTCCATTTCCGCAGTTCTCTCCGGATGGGTAGGGAACAACGTGTCGACAATGTTCCGCATCTGATCTCGTTCGAGGACTGGATTCGCCGTCTTCGTCGTAAGCTTTTGCATGACGATCTTGTACCCAAGGCCCCATGGATCGTTGTCAACGTCCTGCCGCAGCTCCTCCCACTTAAGTTTCTTGCTCCTGTAGATGGCGTTCTTGAGATCTCTCTTGGCGTTCCTAAAGTCCTCGGACTCTAGTTCTGCCGCGTTCGGATCTCGTCGTCTCACTCTGGTTATTCTCCGCCTAAGCTGTAAGCATCGTTTCCGGAGGGTTGCAATCTCGTCGTTCCACCAATACGCGGATCTTCTACTGTATTTCCTTCTCCGCGGCATGGAGGCGTCGCAGGCGCGACGTATGAGGGCCATGGTAGCGTCCGCAATAGTCTCCGCTGAACCGGTACATTCCATGACGGCATCCTTTCCTCGAGCGATTGCATGAGCCAGGGCGTCTTCATCCAGCTTCGCTACGTTCCATCGAGGACCGGGCGGAGCAGGATTTCGCCTGATCGGCTGCTGCCAATACACATATAGATGATATATAAGTACAGATATAAATGAAATTTTAGGTAAACCATATCGAGACGAATCCAACCAGAACGGCAACAATATACCAACAAATTCACCGAAACCTTTTACTCTACAATTTACAACGATTGATAATGTGTTATGGGGCTTTGAAGGAAGAGGTGGATTTAGAGTATATACACGGTCTAAACCAAACAAATGCAAAATAAAGCTACTGCCAAACTGGAGACAAATGTTGGTAAACAACTACCAGCGCCATATTGTGTTGAAACATCAAATACTTCTCTCGTTCCAACGTTATCTGAGCCAATATTTGCGTAAAATCGCAACATTATAGTAGATACTCCTGTATCAGTATACCACTGATGTTCTATACACTTTTAAATAACTGCAAATTTACGATTATAAGAACGCTAAAAACATTAATCAGAAATACAAACACACCTGATGGTAAGACGACCGAGGAAAAATGTGCATTGGTATCGTATATCTCAAAAAAAGGAAGACATATTTTTCGCCATATATCATCAGGGATCTGAAGATACATATATAGCGAATCGGTAAAGATGCAGGAAAACCATCAACCTTAATGGAATATAATCAAATCAAAGGCGATGTTCACACAGTACATGGTATGGACAAGTTATAGCTGTGCTAGAACTACAAGTCGAAAACCATTAATAATTTTTTATAAATTATTGAACATAACTGGCATTAATGCATATGTTACGAATAAAAGCAATAATAGTTATAAGTAGTTGCAACTTGTAAGAAGGTCATCGCATTTATACATTTTTTCATTTAAATTAAGGTGTTTCAAGATTAGCCGATTTCTTAAATTTTAAGTAGCCGATTTCTTAAATTTTAAGTATTTATATTAACAACTGTATGGTGAATTAATTGGCGTACATACATATTGATACAAAATATATTCTCTAACTCTTATTAAAATCCGAGCGACTTCGCCACGTTTGATTCTTTGCAGCTATTTAAATATTACTTATCGCTGGGTAGTGTAATTAGATGTTATATGTCGTACAACGAATGTCATAAAATTCACTTGAATGGATATGTTGAATGTATGAATGTTTAGTGGACATTACTTACGAAGTGGACATTACTTACGAATCAGCTCCGGACAAAATCGAAATATATGAAATAGTATGACGGTACGTGTATATGCGGTTTAGTTTGTAGATAATTGATTCCGTAAATTATTAACAAGTTTGCTAACTAATTCAAGGTTTATTCTATAAGGGGAATGCCCGTTAGTTATTAAATAGAAAGGAATAAATTAAATTATAAGATCAATATTATAAATTCTTTACTTTGAAGTGTTAATAACAAAAACCAGTGACTCATGACTTTTTAAATTACGCAAGTTAGAGTCAATAAATAAAATAAAGCATAACAACAGATTTATATCCACAAGATGTTTAGCAACTTTTAAGTTCCCATGAATATAGAGAAAATAAAGGTGATGGAATTTAATTTAATATCATTTTAGCGGAAATGTTTTGATTCGTATATGGTAACTATATGTACATACAAACATCACAAAATTTTATGTAAATGTGCCTGTTTAGCAACAATACAGTCACAGACGCTACATACAAATGTATATGTATTTAACTCTTCGTCCCGCATATTCTGGGTCGAAGAGTTAGAACGGTAGCAATGGATGTTCTTATATTACTACTCTTATACTACTTACTCTACAGCAGATAATCCATTAGTAAATTGTTTTGAAGCAGTTGGTTTTGTACAAGTGTTGAATAAATCAACAAGAATTCTCGAAGTTTCTTGTACTCTGCTTTGAATGTTTTTGTCGAGACTTCAGGTACTTTTTAAATGAACCAAATTCTTTTAAATCGACACACCAACGTCTAAAAAAGGATACACTTGGTTGTCTTCTCCATGGAAATCTTCTAAAATACATTGTCTGGGCGTTCACAGAATTTTTATGGCACGGAATGTAGCATGTTAGCGTATCATATTTTTCTTCATTGCTAAATCGCTCCCCCTCCATGTTTAAAAGTAAATTATATCGAATGAACAATTCGGTAAAACAGCGTGTAGCAAACAACTAACACTGAACCATAAATAACCACGAAGAACAAAAATAATAAAGAACAATAAAAACAATAATAACGACACACAAAAACGTTTCTTTGGAAGAAGAAAAATGCAGGTTACAAGTATAACCGTCATAATCGTCGTAAAATAATAGCTAAATGGTTTTCCAGCGCGTACCCATACACAATCGAACCTATGGTAGACGACAAACTAGCTTCACCACTGCATAGAAATTTCTTGTTTACTTCCTATTGTCAATTTTGTTTGCCGCTAACTTATAATTGTTTATCACGGCAGTAGTTGTCATCATAAAGTTCAGCAATGATCTAATGAATCATAAATGTAATAGAAATCTTTCAAAGCATTGTATTTCGTTCGTATCCCCATTTTGAAATTTTGGCTTAAATTTATGCATAACATCATTGTTATTATTGGCAATATTGGTTTATAACCTGACTAAGCAAAACAAATCGAATTCTTTATATTTTTCTACAAATTTTATATTGCAGCCTTATTTTTTTTGTTGGTTACATATATAGCTTTACGTATCAAGCTTTACTACAACGTGGACACTACTTAAGTCATTCTCAAGACCTAAAATCGACCAGTAAATACAAACAAATATGATTTAATTACACTTGAGGGATGGTACCAGAAAGGCCATCCCTAATGAGAAACCGGAATTTCATAATTGCTTGAGATCTATATCCATTCAACTGAATAGGTTGGGACCTGTTAGTTAGAAAACTAGTAGTGCTAAAATAGGTAAATATGATAGAGTCTAATACAGGGTCCGGCAGAATAATCTCCCACATTTTGCACCGCCACTGTGCCCGCGCCGCTGAAGCGATGGGAAGCTTAGTGTTTTCAATTGGTAGCACATGCCTTGCCATTTTAGTTGTCGTCATGATTTAGACGGGCGAACATCGTGCTGTCATTATCAAAACATTTTTGAAAAATGAATCTGTGATTACAACGCAACGAACTTTTCGTAGTCACTTCGCACTGGGTAGACATGTTCCGGTTCCAGATCGCAAAACAATACTGCTTTGGCTTTCGAATTTTAGAGCCACAGGTTCAGCCTTAAAAAGAAAACCAACCGGTAGACCCAGAAGTTTTCGGACACCTGCAAATGTTGCAACTGTTGGAAAAGCTATGGAACGATCTCCTACTCGTTCAGCTGCTAGACATGCCACTGCTTTGCGTTTATCAGATCGTTCGCTGCGAAGAATTTTACACGCAGACATACACTTCCACCCATACAAAATGATGATCGCACAAGAGCTGAGTGAACGAGACTGGGAAAATCGTAGAGCATGTTGCAACGATATTTTTCAAAACATCCCACAAAATGGGCTTTCAATAACCCGGGACGAAGTCCATTTCCATTTATCCGGCTATGTGAACAAGCAAATTACATTACAAAATTACTGTTTGGTGTGCTGTTGGGTCATTTGGCGTTTGGATTCCCTATTTTTTTGAAGAGGGAGGTGTTACGGTTACCGTAACCGCCGATCGGTATATCGCGTATCGGTATGCTACGTAATTTTTTGGACACAAGACTTAGAGAACTTAACCATGCGGATGTGTGGTTCCAATAGGATGGAGCTACGGCTCAGAAGGTCCATGAATGTTTTAAGGGAGATGTTTCCAGGACACGTAATCTCATTACGTGGAGACGTTGGCTGGCTTGCGCGTTCACCCAATCTTGCTCCGTGCGACTTTTTCCTTAGGGGCTACCTGAAAGCGAAAGTCTTTGAACACCATCTCCGAATGAATTAAAAACAGCAATACGTCAAGAAATTGCAGGAATATCGCCTCAAATGACTGCTCGAGTAATGGAAACGCTCAGAAATCACCTTCGAATGTGTATCGAAAACAATAGTCGCCACTTGATGTCTGTAATTTTCAAAACTTAATGAAAACCAATGGCAAACTATACATTTCCAGTTAATAAAAAAAAAAATTTAAACAACATTTACAATGGCGTTTTTATTAACGATTAAAATGTGGGAGGTTATTTTGCCGGACCCTGTATAATAGATTAGGATATTAAAACATGAGTGGATAATAAGGTCATATTTATAGTTTATGCTTCAGGTTGTGTCGATGCTTGAGCACGCGATTTTGACAGATTTGTAATGATATTAATGTCAAAATCAAGTGCTCAAGCATCGGTACAACCTCAAGCACGAACTATAAATATATCCTAAATATATATATATATATAAAAATGTGGAAGAAATATCGACCGTACTATGGGTAATAAAAACTATCGGGAAGCGGTCTGTGTAAGTAAAAGCAATTGTTAAATGTGCCTCAAATTTTCGTCATTTATTTATAACTTCATCAGGAGGACTTTCTACAATAGTAAGGAGACAAAACAATAGTAAAATACAAAAACTACAAAAGATTCTACAATACTTACAACATTTGAGCTGCTAATTAGAACTATACATGTTAATAAATTTAAAATTACCCAGTTGAATAGAAACACACAGAGTCGAAGACGAACTAAATCTAACAAACGTTCAAGGAATGTAAAGGCAACAAAAAATTAACCAGATATTATGTGGAGATAAACTGAAGCAATAACAATCAGGTTCAAAAAGTTTAGTACTATCTGTTAAAATTCAATATATTGCAGTAGATGTTGCTGAGCTCATTAGTGTCAGTTTTAAAGTTTATAGATTGTTTATTAATGAATATATGGCTCATCTCCAAAAACAAACGTTTTTTATAATTACTTTCCTGTTCTAAAATTTTAACGTTATTAAAGTCAAAGTTGTGGTCTAAATTTTGAAAATGGAGGGCCAAGGCACAAGAATTCTTACCAATGCGACTATCGCTTTTATGTTGAGTAATTCTATTTTTTAATAATTGAGATGTTTGGCCAATGTAGCATCCCTGACAATCCCGGCATGGCACAGAATAAATGACATTACTCTGATTTAAGGTTTGCGTCTTATCCTTAATACGGGAAAAGACGCCACCCACGGTGAAGGTATTATATTTTACGTAAAATATTTAACAATTGCTTTTACTTACACAGACCGCTTCCCGATAGTTTTTATTACCTTATATATATATATATAGTATATATATATATACTATAAATATAATACTAAAACACGCGCGATTTTATACAGAGTGGTCCATTTAAAGTGTAACACTGTAATATCATCGAAACCATTAGTGTTATGAAGAAAAGTGTTAGACAAAAGTTTAACTATATGAAGGGGCTCATTCGATGGCGCTACTGTTGTCACTATAAAGAAAGACACAAAGGTCATAGCAAGGTCAACTCTTTTTTTTTCAAATAACATATGGTATTTTTTTATCAAATTCTAAAAGAGCAATAAGTTGTAAATAGAAAAGTAATAAACCACATGTAACCTCAAACTAATATTAATCGAGATATTTCGAAAAAATTAGGACATAATAAAAATCAGTGCAGCAATGCTTTTCCTTCGTTTGTTAAATGTGAAAGTAAAAAATAAATGTTAATAGTAGCTACAAATTGTTTACATAAGATAAACACAGTTGAAGAAAGCAGCCGGATATAGAATTAAATGTTCAAAATGGCGGCCACCAGCCTCAATGCACTTTCGGATTCGCACAGGAAAATCTCTATGCACACGCAGTAACATGTCTTCAGAAATGTCTGCACATGCATGTCTTATTTTCTACATGTTTTCTGGTGTTGTTGGTTCCGTGTCATATACAACAAGTCGATATTGTACATTTAAAATAAATAATTTTTCTTCAAACGTCAATAAATCTGACATTTCTCGACTGAGTACTCGGTCGCAAAGTGTCACTTTTCCTCCGCCGGAGGTTTTCTTTTCACTTTTTCGCCACCGGATGGAAAAGTGTTATAACAACATACAATAGTATATTATTTTATACAGAGGAAAAGAGATACTTTTCAGAGGGCAAGCATATATCGCTGCAGGCTATGAATGTAAGGTGTCCAAGTTTATTCCAATTCACAAAAAGAGAGACACACGCTGCTGTAATAATTATATATCAGTAGCTTGTCTCAGCTATTTTTAAACATTTTGAAACAATCTTGAAAGACCAGTTACTACACTACTTATTAATTTATTGTGAATAATTTCATATCTCCAAACCTACATGGATATTTAAAATCCATACCTATAATAACTGCTTTTACTCCTATCATGAATTACATCCTCGAAAATCTTAACAAGGGCCTAGTTGCCTGCATAAACGGCGAGTTATTCAAAATATTTCATCTGGTTTATCACCTACTACTACTGTTTTATGGTATATATGCGAAAGCTTTGCACATATTTAAGTCATATTAACCAGCAGTAAACAATTTGTGCAACTATTAAATCTAGATAACAATTGGATATACAGGTACTACCCACAACTCCGATTTACTTAAGGCGAGGGCTAGCATTCCACGACGCGCCATACTCGGTCGTGTCATCGAGAAAAATCATAATTAGTGTAGACTATGTAAATGGTTTTTGATTCTTACTTTAGCCACTTCCACATAATGTTCTTCATTATATGACATTTTGTTATAACCAAAGTTTTTAACCCCGAAACGATACTGCAATACAAACAGAAATAAATAATTCATTAAAGATTAAAAAGACAATTTACATAAACCTATAGAAATTGTTGAAAATGTTATCCATTTACGTCTAAACACAACCCAACTTTTCTCCGTAATCCATCAAAAACTTTATGCAACATTTCACACTTTTCTGTTATGCGCTTTTCAAGCTCTTTCAGATTATGTATTGGCGTTGAATAAATGCAATTTTTGATATGTGGTCATACAAAAAAATCGGAAGACCCGGTCGGATATGGGATTTCGGTGTTTCTGCCTATTATTCTGTAAACAAAAAGATTCTTTCGGATATGGAAATGTTTCTATGATCATGGTGGTTTCTATGCGCTGTTGCTGTATTTTGCTGGAAATACTCATTTTGTAATTCTTCATCGTCCAGTTGATTTATAAACGGACCAAGTATTTCATTGGGATATCGTGCAGCAGTAAGTGTGCCTACAAAAAAATGGGACCCTCCAGTCTGCTTCGACATGTTCCAACCCACTTTTTGAAGATGCATGGTTTTTCGACAAAAAACGAAGATTTGTCGGTGTACTGGATATTCACAGAATATGCATATCCAGATTGATAAAACCAAGCTTTATCTGAGAAGAAAAGCCATGTTAAGGATATCCTCATTGTTTAGATTATTTTGGAACCATTTGAATCCACTCGAAGAAGCTCATGAAAACATCGCAGCTTAAATTTATGCATCACTTTAAATTAAAAAATGAACAAAAATCTCGAAAAATTAAAGAAAACAATTAAAGAAATTGTTCGAAATGTCCACTCCAATAATCCAACAAGTTTATAATAAGTTTTATTATGATTAGGTTCTTATGTACAATATTTCTATCTTTTGCAGTAGTTCCTTTATTGTAGTAGGCTTGTTTCTACAAAAGCTGAATCATAACATAACCCTATTTTGAAAATTTCTTGTGATATTTCTTCAAATTTGCGATGTTGTGGTAACCATCTGCCTGTTGTCTAATCTGAAATAATAATAATTATACACAATACGATTTCACAACAATAACAATGCAAAGATGTTTGAGCTTTTGTAGAAACAAGTCTACTACAATAACAGAACTACTGCATATTGATATTGTATATAAGTACCTAAACATAATAAAACTTGTTATAAACTTGTTGAATTATTTTTTGAACAGTGAACATTTCGGATAATTCCTTTAATTATCTTTTTGAATTTTTTGAGATTTTTGTTTTTTTTCAATAGAGTAAATTTGAAGTGATGCATTAATTTACTCACTTTTTATTGTGATACCGGTTTTTTACCCAGAGTGTTGAACTTAGTTATAGGGAATGCTATAGCAAAGTTGTAGAATATTTGATTCTACAGTTTACTGATCAATAACATACCGACTGTTCTATTTGTATTAACGCAGGTTTCTCATACTTTTCTTCGTCAAATTTAAACTTTTCTGCGCCCTCTTATATTATAGGTCATATTCTCAGATGGTATTTTGAACAACCATTACCGTGTAACATATTTTATATTAGACTGCATCATAGTTGCCTATTCTATGAGCTACTTTACCGTCGATAAAGTGCCACTTTAAAGTAGGTACTAATAGGTAGTAGGTAGTACTTAAAAACTGAAAAATGGTCTCTTATGTCAGTGTCAAATAAATGTTAAAATCAGCTCAAAACTTTGCTATATTATTTGATGTACAATACTTGCGCTATACCCCATAAATAGTTTCGTACTGAAACTTAGATTTATTAGGTAAAAGTAAGTTTCTAACATTTGCAGCAATTTTTTTTATAACTTGTTGTTCCGCATTCATTTTGCGATTGAGACTCCCACATTTTTAAATCATTTGACGTTTGTACAAACAACAAAATACTGTCAACATACTCAGCTGCTAATCATTACCTTAGGATCTGTCAGATAGTAATAATTTTAATTATATCTTGTATAAAATAGGGCAGTCGAACGTAAAATTATGTATATAACTCGTACATAAATCTACTTTCTTGGCCTCGTCTTTATGATAGCCTCGCTCGCAAGCTCGCTCGGATATAAATTCGACTCGGCTAAGAAAGTAGTACTTTATGTACTTGTCACATAAATAGCTTAACTAAAAAATTTGCGATATTACAGTTGACGAAAATTTATTAGAGAAACACAGTAAGCCAAATATTGCAAAGACCGTCAGGTTTTTCATATGGATACCATACATAAAGTCCCTCTTATTTTTCATGCAAATTCAAAATAAATCATAAAAAAATATAAGTTTGTGCTAAAAAAAAAACAAAGTTGCCTTCTGTGCAGGAGAAATGGAACACCTTGTATAATCGGCATTATTTTAGGTTTGTAGATCTTGAGAAAACGAGACACATGCAAGGAAAAAGATTCAATTATCTCTCTTATTAACCAAGATATTTGACATTGCGTACTAGGTTGGCACCTGTATATACAGGATGGCGCTACCAAGATTATGACGCATGTAATTACTAATAAACAAACCATAAAAAAATTCTGGCACGTACTTTACAAAATGTTTTTTGTTATGTTACGTTTTTTATCGTATATTTTTCCTTGTCAAGATAGGTGTAAAATTCTTATATTCTTTACGTATTGAATATTTTTTATGGTTTGCTTATTACTAATTACATGCGTCATTGCATGATGATTTTAAATATTTAAATGTAACAAATCTCAAAATATGTTTGCGGTGAATTTGCTTAAAAACCGTCAGTCAAAAGGGTGACGTGTATTTTTAGAAAGCCGATGAAGCTCTCTTTGAAATACGAAAATAATACACAGAGTGTTCCATTTGGAAAACACGAAGTGGATTTGCAAAACTCGATCAGCTGTATAATGGCGAATAATTTCAAGTTAAGTGTAGATCATTATTTTACACACCAATTTAGCAAATTTTGTGACACACTTAGTTTTTTAGTATTCATTTCCGGTTCTTACAAAAAATGAACGACATTGGAGCATGTTTTCAACTTTAATCGCTTTTCTCTCCATAACTATGGCTTTTAGACTGCACTAAAATTGTCTGTAGTAATTAGCAGAATCGATTGTAATATTTTAATATCGAGTGTCTCATTTAAAAAAAAAACAAGTTTGGTTCGCTACCGACTGCTTCGGTTACCCTGCATACAAGAAACACTTTTATGACGTGGCTCATGTAGCCCTCAATCAAATTACAAAATTTTTTTCGAAATCCCTCACCGTTTAATTATAATCGTCCACCCTATCTTGGTTGCACCATCCTGTATTTATTGTTTTAGAGCCACTACCAGAAACAAATTAAACTAAAATAACTGAACAAAACATTTGTGAAAATTAAGGGCATTCGAATATGTACGTCTTTAGTGCGGTGGTCTGCACGTTTCCCTGACTAGTAAAGTTTCCAGCTTTAATTTCTCGGTTAGCTGCAAATCTTTTACTATATTTGCTACTATATGTTTATATGCCAAGAAACATATTGTTATTAAAATATTAGGTTGTTGTTTGAGAACATCGTAACAAACGTTATCTAAAGAAACAATATTTGATGTTTGATAAAGTACCCCATATAATTGATTCGCATTCAACATTGTTTGAAAAGGGATTACTGTTTCCTTAGCAAAGGTGAAGGAATATCTACATATAATTAATTTTTGTCAGTTGCGGATTATAAATTCGGTAAGAAATAACAACAAGGTTACCTGAAATACTTGTTTCCACAATAGAGGTCTAACTATCGATTGACATTAAGTACTAAAATAAACTTTATGTTTTTAACAGTATGAAGTGCTGTTTTTTATTGTGTACGATAAATTAGCGAGCTACTTGACCTGAAAGATTCTTTAGAGTACATTAATCATTGGGAAGTGCTTTTATTTCAGCAGTATTATACAGTAAATATTTGACTCATCCACCATGGGAAGCTTATGCCTCATTTTTACTGTTTTGATCACATAATACAAAATTATTAAACATAAATACTATTATAAACTAATTTATACTAGTTTCCTGATACTAGAAGGAATCAATAATACACACAGTAGTACTTAATATAATTAATTTTTCTTTATTTACTTCAATTTAAATACATGAGGACTACGGAATATAATTATTATTTATCTACAACAAGTTCACCAATCATTGAAGGGCTACTATTATCTAAAAGTGTACGACATTTCCAAAGATTTTCATCATCGACTGCATTCAAATCTTCCTCTGGTATCCAATATTGATATGGTTGCTCGTGTGCTAAACTATCCCGCACCTTAAATTAAAACAAACAAAATTGTATTTATTAACGATTTTAGTAAAACTTGTAAAATGACTTGTAAATCATTTTGGTTATACCTCTTCAGCTTTTTTGAAAACTCTGATCAGGTTCAATCCTGCAAGCTTCTGTAGATTCTCATCTGTCCACAATGCTGGATCCTCATTTTGTAGGTAATCGATGAGATCTGGATATTTCGAAACATCTTCTAAACCAGCCGGCATTCTATACAATTAATATTATAAGTGAATATAAATTAATAATTACTGTAGAATTTGCTTACTGACTAACGCCATCATAGTCGCCACCAATTCCAACATAATCAGGTCCTATTCTTTTTGCTATGTGATTTATATGTGCTGAAAGTTTAAACGCATATATAGCTAATTAATGACGGGGTTTCTATTGCGGAAATATACCTGCTACATCATCTATCGTTGCGCCGCTGGCATTTTGAGCAATAAATCCATTGTAAAAGTTTACCATGACAACTCCTCCATTTGCTTTCTAGAACAGGATGTATGAGAGTTTTAGTAGTAATTTGCATCTGGTTGTGTTGTAAAATATATATAGGCTGATAAAACCAACGTTTTAAAACTATTTTCTTTAGGTAGTCCTAGAAGTCATTGACAACACAATCTTTTTTTAATAAGACTCTGTCAGGATATCGCAATCGATTCTGCTGATAATTATAAACAATTTGATGTACATATCTGTAACTGAGTCTAATCTTAAAGTTGGGAAGATATAGAAATTCCTGTCAAACTAAGACACATTTCGAGCCAATCTTCAAATGGAAGTTGCAGCTTTCGCCAAGTACATTCGTAGACTCTTTTATTGCTGCTTTGAGAATTGCTGTATCTATTATTTCATAACTTAAACATTTAGTATAGTGTGCTGCATTAGAGAATTATGTTTCAAAGTATATCAACTGTTTACAATTTCAAACTCTGTAAAATTCTTTCAATTGGAGCTAACTTTGCCTTAGATAAAACAAAGGTAGGATTTAACGGTTTAAATACTGCCACGTCAGCTAGTTGCAATGTCCCTGTAGCACTTCATCAGTATAATAATACCAGTATGATATTTAGACGTTTACATTACTCATCAACATTTTTGATCAAATCGGTAAAATATCTACAAGGTCAAGTTGAATATTACCGCATTCATCTCGCGGGTATGTGAAACACAAATTTCCAAAATGTTGTAATCAACCTTCTACTACCGTGGATGATAAAAAAATCTGCATTTCTCAAAACAATGCAACTGAAGACCTAATATTAGCCTTCTAAGTAGCTGAAGTACTATGTATATTAAATTTACTCCTTCAAAATTATTTTGATGTATACAGGGCAGACTAAAATTGAGTTTCAGTACAAACAAGTTCACATCGATGAAAGCATTAATTTCTCTTAATGAGACATGCTGTAAATTATTGTGTTTAATGATTTTTTATTGTTCAGTATTACATATATTAACTTATATTTTTACATGATATCGCAAAAATAATCTAAATGTGTATTTGCATATAGTCCTTTATATAATAACACTTATCTTTATTACACGCCAATTATGCAAAAAATTATCAAGGTGATCAAGAAATCGACCAACAATTTTTCAGTCGTGAGTTGAAAATCAGAAGAACGCGATTAATCCATTAACTTTATTAGGTACACATTTTGAGGCAAAATTGACATGTATTGTGATATTACACTGAATGAGAATACTTCTAGGGAAGCACTAGTGCAATAATCTCCTAATAATTAAAAGACCGAATTTACAGGTCTAAAGGTTTACGCTAGTGTTAGTGCTTTCAAAGATACATACTTGATACAGGTAATTAGTTATAATGTTATTACTTTATTTATTCAGTGATAATGATTGCTCGATTGGAAACTTAATGATCCCGACTTAGATCTAGATGCCTTTAAAAACAATTGTTCTCTAAATCAGCTACTTTAGCTAACAATACACTTACCACACGATCAAGAGTGTCATCTGGAACATTTCTGTTGTGGGTAAAGACAGAATAAGCCGAAGAATGTGAGAATATTACTGGAGCCCTGCTTACTTCAATTGCTCTATTCATAACACCATGAGAAACATGAGACAAGTCCACTAACATACCTAATCTGTTCATTTCTTTGACTACCATCTTCGATAAAAAATATCAAAAAAAGATTCACCTAAGTTTTAAATAATTCAGCAAAATTACAATCTACTTACCTCACCATATGCAGTTAAATTAAGAATAGGTACATCATCATCTACGTAGGAATTATCAGCCCTATAACCGAACAGATACATAATAGTTTTTTTTATTTATACGACTTGCATATTATTATGCTTAAAAAAGAGAACCTGTGTTCAAAAGAACATTATCGATCTCTCACACATAGTTTCATTTATAGTATTAATGGATAGAGAATACCGTATTACATATTACTGTTCTATTTACCATGGAGTATTGCAAGAATGAGTTAATGTCATATATCGTACTCCCATATCATAGAACATTCTTAAAACACCTAGACGAGAATCCATGGAATGTCCACCCTCTACGGCTATCATACTTCCTATTTTTCCATTATTAAATGCATCCATTATTCCTGAAATCGGAGATGCTAAATTCATATATTTATTATTCATTATATTTATATACATAGGTATATAATATGTCTGTACTAGTTCTAAATATTTTACATATCAGAATTGTGGCGCATTATCCTATAAGTAAATCCAAAGCAGTCAAGTTAGCAATGTCAAAGCAGTCAAGAAATAATTATTTTTAGCTTAATCATGCCTAAATTTGTAATATATATATATAGCGTGACCAAATTTTTCAGTTTCTAACTTTTGAAACTTTAATGAAGTTCTATTTCGAAACTTTTGTTTCAGTTCATCTTTTATCTCGGACTACTGGCTATAATTTGAAATATAACAACATATCTATATATATATATATGGTATAAAAGAGAAAGCCGTTATTTACTACGCTTATAGCTCAAGAAAGGCCGACCGATTTCGATGATTCGCACCTATTCGGACTGGTCTCCGGCCAAACAAGAAGAATACCCAAGAAAATTCCCAAAATATCCCCGAAAAAAAAATTATCAAGAAAATTCATTTTCTCATACTTTTGTATGGAGTGATTTTACGACGCCATTTTTATGATAGATGACGTTTATGTTTACGTTACGTTGTGACAATTTTTTTTTACGGGCGGGACACCGGTTGTCGGTACGGGACGGGTGGGGCACGGGGTACCAGTAACAATAAAACATTAGGTTTGTTTTGGTTTCGCATTCTGGACGGTTCTAAGATTACTACGCAGGCGTAACTACAAAATTGTGTTTTGGTTTTTTCAGAACTGACTATCAATTCCCGATTCTCTGTTTTGGTTGCTTTTGTGAATTAGTTCGGAACCGTCCTAGATTAGTCCTACCAGTTCTTGCTTTAGAGTAGGTATTGATTCTGAATAAATAATCCCAAGCATGCGCCGTGAGTGTATACACAGTTTTTGAGACCACATGTCGCAGTTGGTGTCAGTTGGTGCACCTAACCTATAATTTTATTACTAAGTTTAGATAAAATTCTCTAGGTTATATTACTAGGCTGCTAAAAATAAAACTAAGTGTTTTGGTTATTAAGAATTCAGGATTAGTCTAGAATTACAATATTCTGCGCAGTCGTTCCGCGCAGTTCTGCCACTAATCCCGACTTCTGAACCAAAACAAACCTATTAAATATCTAAATCAATACTTCTCTAGGCAGAACGAACTCTGCTGGGCCAGCTGGTTTTATATAAAAACCAATTCGTTGAAAAAAAGCGAAACATTTTTGGGTTTTAGCAATATGATAGTTTATATAAAAAAACACAACTGGTTTTTATTAAGCAAAAATAAGTTTTCTTTTATCTAAACTGTATTTTGTAAGGAATCCCAAGTGATCCCATAGGGATTCCACTTTAAAAACATTTTGATAAATAAAACGCAAAACATTGTTTACTTTTTGTGTTTTGTTCTATAAATGTATCAAGTTATATTTCATTCTAAAACAAATAAAAAGAGCTAAAAGATAGATTAAAGCGCAAATTTATAGAACCTATACAATTAAAATCATAATACATTAAAGCTTGTTTCGCAAGCTAAAAAACTTTTTAACATTTTAAATTTTATAAGCAAAAAGAACGCCTCGCAAATATGTTAAAACATATACCCTTGCACTTACATTTGTAAAAAGAAAACATCCTACCAGTTTCTTGTATAAGAGTTTCTATCTCGTTAAATAATTCATTGGTTAACTGTTTAACACATTACATTTACGTTATTATATGTATACAATTATATTATAAGATACTATGGAACCATATCGTTCAGTTTTATTATTACTATAAGTTCAATACTCATGCAGAAAAGGACTATATTCTGGCATTAACGATTTTCTTAGAAAACCATTTCTTGCAGCAACACAAATAAGTTCATCCGCTGAGATCGAAAAGGTTACAATTTGGAAGGAATAATTATTTTATCTGCTGACACTATCTCTTTGCGCTAACAAATTGTTTTTGAAGACTGTAGACGAATAAAATAGACTCCAATACACTGACCAACGTATGAGTCATTTTTCTGAAATGTTAACTGTTTCAAAAATAATATTTTGCTCGCGCATTGGTAATTTGTATGTGTAGTAGTATTGCTTGTAACTATATTTATTTATTATTCAGCAGAGAAATTTTTGCTACAAGTTTTTTGTTGCACATTGTCTGCTCGTGATCATAACAAGATGTGCAGTGTACCTAGTTAAACCAGCTTTGCTGCTCAGTTAATTGTCACTGTTGTTATTGGATAAACCAAATTGAAAAATTGTTCTTTATATAAGATCCAGTCTAAATTTAGAGAAAGTCCAAATACATATATTCAAAAATCGAAGTATCTAAAGGTTAATGAAGGTTAGGAAAGCATCATTTTGCTAAGTACGGAAAAGAATTTTCATAATGCGTCTTATAAATTTAAACTTTTGTAAGAATGCAATTAATATGACCCCAATCGGAGATTACTGTTTAATCGAACTGTAAATTATATTAGAGCTAAAATGCGCAAAATTAGTTCGGAAACACAAGAGAATTCTAAACGAATGGTGTTATGCAACAGGGAACCAGCCATCACTAAAAACATATAAAGTTGGTTCCCTGTTGCATAACACCATTCAAACAGGCTTGCATATTGTCAAGAGGTTGATGGATGACACTTCCAACACTTAATTTAATAATTTCATTTGCTTCATTTTCTTTTCAATTTTTGCTAAAACTAAAATTTACATTTTCTAACATTCAATTGTCATTTTCTTCAAAATTTTCTAATGCAAGGTTACAAAATGTTTACACCATAAGTTTAATAAGTAATAAGAAAGTTGAGGATTGAAAACGGACTATTATATAGAATATCTAATTCTACAAATTAAAATCGACCTGTTCAAGGATTTTTTCTAAACAATTTTTATTCCGCTTTTACTGGATTCATTGCATACTTTAGGTGCACACTGTATATAACTCTTAGTATCGATTTATTCAACATACCTATGTCATGTATTCTAAGAATACAACACTCCTCTGCCATTCTATTAGTGCTAAGTATATTACTTGTTTCATAGACATAATAGTTAAATTGTTCTGTACGAGATTATCATTTCAAACGTGGTTAAATACATACCATCGGCAGTTGTAACCAACTGTAGGTCTGATGGGTATTTCATCACTAATCGTCTAATGACATCAATCTGTTCAATAGTTTTTGCTAAGGCATCTTTATATTGTACTTGACAAGAGACATAAGCGACCCAAAACTATAAAATATACTATAGAACTTCAAAATTTGAATGTAGACACTAATTAAACACCTGTGCTCCAACTTTGCCTTTACGTAGTCTCGGTAAATCTGTAAAACAAGATGCACATACGTCTTTCCCAAATACTGGATCGTCAGTAAGGTCTTCATCAAAATTGAAATTGGTAAGGTTATTTTGAAGTTTGTTATATAGATTGTATGGTAAATCATTGTGTCTGCAACAAAAGTAAAATGTCAATATATGCATAGCTACCAAAAACATATCGCCTAAAATCACTAGAATTTATTGGTAAACGGTGAAAATGGTTTTTTGTTAAATATCTAATTTTCACTTTATAGATGGGAAGTTCATCCGCTCACTATGAGAAAACAAAAAAAATGGTAAAAAACAAGAATGGAAATAACTAACAAGCATACTTTACAATATTCATTCCTCCTTTGATAAATTTTAGAACCAAGTCTATATTTCTTCGATTGGTACCATACTTAGATCTCCTTCGCTCTTATTACATGGTGCTGTAAACTGCGTACAATTCACCACTGATAAATTTTGTGTATTGAAATTTTTTAACAACTGTCACATGTATCAATATCTAGTCACAATAATGCTAGCTCAATCTTAACGTCACCTACGTTTTAAACATTAAGGGTGATATTTATAGTTTATGCTTGAGGTTGTACCGATGCTTGAGTACGCGATTTTGACACATTTGTAATGACATTTATGTCAAAATCGCGTGCTCAAGCATCGGTACAACCTCAAGCATGAACTATAAATATGACCCTAAATATATTGATAGCTTTGAAATAAGTCATTGATATTAAATGTATACTATTAAACAAAATAAATTAAGGTTTAAACTGTCCTTTGATACCACTTGATGATAGATTTCAGTTCAGTACCTAATAACAGATATTTTTGATCGTAAAATGAATTTGTGTGTGAATATAATACGCAATTTATATTAAATAAATAACAAAAGATTTATATTATTTCAAAAAAGAAGGAAAGTAAGAAGCTACCTGTGGTGAACCAACAAGTAAACCACAAGAACTGATGCACTACGAGTTAATCTCTGAATGTTTATAGATTACACCTGATCTTGAATTTATTCTGATAGAACTGGTACTGATATAGATACCTATGGTAATGGTTGTAGATATTTACAATAACCGTCATTTCTAGTAGATACGAATGGAATTAAGGCTATACACCGACAGTGATGTATACATAGTTATAATTATCATATTTCTTTTCTATGTATTTTTAAACTCCCGTTAAGAGCAACACTAATATGGGGAATACTATATAATATATTTATTATTATATAATTCCTGCTTTCGTCAGAGTTTAATAAATAGTTTTACTTAGGGTGGGTTTATCAATGTGAGGATAAAAGTGTTAGGTAAGTAACTGACAGATATTGCTAACTGGCAGATAAAATTTAGCCAACCCTAAGGGTGGGTTTAACAATGTGAGAATAAATAAATTAACTTGCAGATAAAATTTTATTCGTAAGATAATTACAATGAAACGTTTATTGAAGGTTAAATAGAAGTTATCTGCAAGATAAAGCATTGCTAAATTGCTAAATTTTATCTGTCAGTTACTTACCTAACACTTTCATCCTCACATTGGTAAATCCACCCTTAGTCATTCTATTTTATGTATGTGTACATACATAGGTATACCTACGTTATGTAATCTGCGTCTGTCCACTTGAAAATTTATATTTATACACCGCAATATAAATTTAACTTATCTCAGATATATCGTTTTCTAAAACTAGAAGTAAATGTATTACAGATTGTTAAAAGCCTGTAAATAAAAGAGTTTATTCTAAGTTCGTAAAAATGCGCTTAATTTGCACATATTCACGTACAGTGAGGTGCAAAGATATCCGGACACGACTAGATAGAGAAATACCCTGCGCTCAATACTTTATTCCAAAGAGCCGCAGGGCAGCTTAGTACCTGCTGGGTGGGACCGTAGTTTGTCACTCGTACAATAACATTGTATTATATACACGCATATATGTAGACATATTATCACCAAGTGAAAAGCTATCAGATGCCTTTTTTATAAGATGCAGTAATGAAGCGTTCGCGAAAGAATACATTAGGTATCATTTTTTGTAACCTAGGCTTTAGTGTACCTGATTATTTATGTTGCAAACTTATAAAATATTTTGTGAAGTTATAATACAATAGAGATCATAATAGAAAGTAAATTGTTAAATTGTTTAATACTGTTTAGTGAAAATCACTTTATTTTTATTAACAATTTTTTAACATTAAGTTAGTGTTCATTCATGGCTCAATATATCAATGATTAATTTGGTTATAAATATTTTCAACAGGCATGTCTTTAAATTTTGATATTATTTGTCATTTACCTTTCAAAGAGAAGGTGACGATAAAGTTGTAATGGAAGATGTGAACTAGAATAAATTAAGTTGTAATTAATGATAGGGAATAAAAGATAAGTAAAACCTCATAAAAAATGTATATTAATTTTTATAGTAAAATACATGAAAAACAACAATAAGAATGTTTGTGTATAAAACAAATAATTAATGCTCAACAGAATACTACTCTTTAATTCTAGAATAAGATATGTAGGTTAATAATAGAGTTGTGTTTGTGGATTATCCAATCATAAACACCTATAAAGTTGACAAATACTCCTAACATACATACATCTTTAATCTCTTCTGACGTTTTTCTTCATATAATAGGTATGTATATGTATTTCGGTTTTAGTAATACTAAGAAGTATTTAAATGAAATTACTAATTAAATAAGTTACCTGTTGTTACCTGCGCTTGTCTTAAGTGAATCATCTTCAGATGAAAAATGTTTTTAAAACTAGGTATGGTATTAAATTAATTTAAAATTATATTGCACATTTGGTTTTACACGTAATTCGCCAATACGCGTTTGTATATGTTTAAGATGTAATTTTAATTACTGCAACATCCTTATTATGTGAAACTGGCTAGTTTTTGACAAATTTTGTTTCGAATTTTGTGCTGATATGAGGGTTTTTATATTTTCAGTAAGCGATCGGCAAAAGCTCCAGATCGCTTTTATCATTTTAAACTGTATTTATCTACTATTTATACTAATTATAATATAAATGAAATATTTTTATTCTCAATATGTAATTGAGTTAAAAGGTGTTAATCTGTCAAAATACTTTTAGTAAGTTGTTTTCTATTTTGCCTTGCAACTAACCTAAAACTCATACAACTAAATCATATAACTAAGAACACTAACTACATGTTAAAAAATATAAATAAATATAAATACATTAGTTATTATTAAACAGAATTGAATTATTTCTATATTACTACCTTCATGAAGCGTTAAAAATTTAGTTTCCATTATAACTTCTATTACAATAAGCTGAGTGATTTATTATTAACTAAAAGAGTAATATGTATATTTTCGATATTGACTAATTTTCGTTAAAACTAATAAGTCAAATAATAGTCGCGATATTCATATGTGTGGGAATCTACATAAATCAGATAAAGAAGCCCTAGTTCGTCTATGTGCTAAAAGATATGGTTGTAATATGTTACCGGCGGTATTTAGTATAAAATCCGGTTGATAAGAATATTAGTTTCCAGTTTTAAAAGTAAAATAATATTAAACTAGGTGATCTTTTCCATAAGGTTCCAGGTCCACAAGGTGGGCAATCTTTACTAGACCTTTCTTTCTCCAAAAAAGCACTTATAACTCGAAAATCGTAAAAAGTGTAATTGGTATGGTACAAAATTATTAAGTGCATTCAAAGATCTAGTAATATACAGTTTGACCAATTTAAAAAAAAGTTAGTTTCATTGCGTGCTGTGTGTATAAAAATAAGTATGAAGACGTACATTTGATGCTTCATATTTTAGTTAACAACAAGCTAAAGTAGTAACTTTCTTAAATGAAACAACTCCGTGTTTGTCGTATGCTGTTTTGTTTTCCAAAAAATATATTTAAAACGAAATTTGTCGGACAATAAGTAACAATTTTCACAGCTTTCTATCGTCTACTAAAATCGCTTTGGGAAATATAAAAAAAACTATTGCGGTTAGTATTGCTTGGTCAAGCGGGTCAAGCTCGGGGATTAAAATTGTTTTGTTTTATAGTCAAATTGACAGTTTTGCTAGTTTTGCAGAATACACTTGTAGTGTATTCTATAATACACTATAAATGAATTAGCTGAAAATTAGTGTGTGCGATATACAGTTTACATGTTAATATGTAGATTGATAGGTACGATTTTTAGAAAAATCAATGAATCGGAGAACTTGTTTGTAGATATTTGGAACTGAACAAATGCTGTCTGTGGAGAAGCAAACAAAAAACGTAAATAGAGTTATGTAGAGCTACAAGAAAGAAAATCCGAATCATTATTATTATTGAATATTCAAACAGAAAATGCTACGATTTAGAAAGGTTTTAGATAGTAATTTTCCAGAACCTGCCTTTTTAGCAGAAAGTAACTAACTTTTTCATAGTAGCGGACACGCAATTTGGGCGCACGTAAATTGAACATTAATTTTATCAATACCCACAATTTCTGCGTCAAGAAAGAATTTAAGCTTTGACTGCGAAACGTAAATATCAATTACTGAATACACTAATCATCATACCGTCAAATTTAAATCTGTACTTGTAAAACCGCGTAAATTTTAAATACATATAATTTCATGGCATCTATAGGCATTTATAAAAACTTGTATCCCTTCCCTTTACATTATAAAGACAAAACCTCGTAAATCCTATGGTGGTGGTGGTAGAGTGGTAGAGAAAGATCAGCAAAATGAGAATATAGAAAACAATTGTTCAACTTACAATCTACTAAATACTACAACATCTCGAAATTCTGAATTAGGAATTATTTTAAACAATAATGACATTTGAACAATTTGAATAGTTCACAAGTCCCTAAAAATAATAATTTATTATACGAAAACCATTCAAATAATATATTGTCCATAAATAATATTTTAAATGAAATCACTTTCAATACCAATTTTAGTGAGTGTAATGGACCACAAGTTCAAGAAAGCGTTGAAAGTCATGAAGCAATTACTAGTACTAAGGATAAACAGCTTGATTTTATAGAAAATCATAAAACAAAACGTAGAAAAACACAAGATAAAAAAGAATCTGATTGTAACGTTAGCAAAAATAAACAAGCTAGAGAGAAAGGTTTAGCCTACAAATGTGCGAAAAGACTAGATAACAAGAAATGGTATTATGGTATTGACAAATCTGCAAGAACAATGAAAGACGCTTGTAATGAAATTTAATCCAAAACTCGTCGTTGACGAAGCTGAAGTGCAATGTTTTCAACAGTATTTAAGTTCGTAAAAAAACTCACAGGATCACATGGCAAAGCCCAATGGTTTACTTTAAAACACTTCAAAGTCTTTGATAGTTTCTACTTCATTTAAAGATTCGTTGTATGAGATGATGTACAGGTTCATTCACGGAACTGGTTCGTTAGAACTTTTTGATGTTCTTGAAATTCAACATTTCTGAAAACTTGTAATTATAACTGATATTACATGCATATCGTAACATAACCTTATATTATAGATCACACACATTTAATTGTTTCATTTTACTTCCACTTTTTACGATACAACAACAGAAAAGACTTTGCAATGAAAATACCGTGTTTGCATCTTCTGTAATGAAAAATTTATAGAAATAAAATAGAAAACTTCATATTTACAGCGTTTTTCTGCACCCAAAATGACGGAAAATGCGATACTTTTTATATTTATGGACTTTTCCTATAACCAGCCGCTCTTACTACTATATCGAGTTGAATTAAATTAATAAAAATAATTATTGTCAGAAGGAAAAACAAGTGGGCTCACCGATCGTAGCATTTCCATATATGACACGAATGTATACTAATTTGCAATCCAAGATTTCTTTCATTGATACGGCTAACTGAGGATCGCAAACCCGATAATCCCGAAATATCTCTGGTTATGTATATGTGGCATCAATATGCCAGGTCTACTCATAATTCTGAAATAAATGGAACAGTGGCCGGCAGATAAGCAATAAATACACAACGATATGAAAATTAACATTAATCAAATTAAGGAAAGAAATCTTGGTAATGCGGCTAGTACTGAAAATGATAATTAAACTTAATTAATAATCACTGTCATTCATCACCATACAGCGACGCGTTTCGATTTTATAAATCTCATCAGGCTGTCTTTGTGAGAATGACAGTAATTTGTGAAAACTCATATATATATCCAACATCGTGTATTAAGTATACAGGGTGATTGGTGAGAATGGCCTATTAAAAGTATTATACAAACGGAACGGAATTTTAAAACGAAATTTTATGGCTAGATATGGTTGAATATGAACTATTACGTGAAAATATTCTTGAATAAATATCACTTCCGGTTAACCGGAAGTGGGCATTAACTTCGATTTTTTAAATAGCATGCTATAAAATAAATTACAGATTCAGTTTCTACGACGAATTTTACACATATTTCATGTACCATACCCTATACCTAAATACCATTACTTCGGAGTTATTCGCAATTAAAGAAAAAAGTGACAGATACCGATCTTACTTTATAGTGATATTACGTCACGTACGAGTAAGAGAGACGAATGAAATTTTGCATACGCGCAGCTGATATTGTGTAGTTACACAACATTTGAAGTTCTTCTCTGTAACATTATACAGTGTGTTTAAAAATTTAGTTGCTTATAAATAAGTTCAATCCGTGAAAAGTTGATTTTTTTAAATAGAAAGGTATATATTTTCTTAGATATTCTCATTCTACAAAAGATTCTCTTTTAATCCGTATTAGGTGTTCCTATACCTAAAATGGAAGGTGAATAAGTTATAACGATTTAATTAGCCTCCATATCTAAAATGCTCAGATATGTCAATTTACTGGAGCAAAGCTGCTTAGTTCATTTGTTTTACATACTCACTTGCCATTTATTTTGACGTTTGTCATTTTGTTAATCGTATTTGAGTAAACTGTTGCAACTCAATTATGGAAAATAGACCATATACAAATGAAGAAATCATGTGTTTATTTACTATACATGGTGAATGTAAGAAAGTAATAGAACGAAGATGCCGAACGTTTAACGAAAAATATCAACATTTAAATCCAATGACTAGCAAGAAGTTTAAAAGAATTTGCATATTTTAATGTATATCCACAGGCATCTATTAGACGTGCGTCTAATGACCTATTCTACAATACAAAAAATTCTGAAAAAGCACAAAATGTACGATTACGCCATTATTCCAGTACAAGAGATTAAAGTATGTGATCATAATATGGCAAGAATGGAATTTTCTGAACTCATGTTGATGCATATCCAACAGAATCCTACGTTTGTGGCTAATATTATTTGTACTGACGAGGCAAAATTTAGTAGATACGTCGTCGAATTATAGAATGCCTCAACAGAAACGGTGGCCATATCGAACTATTTAGATAATTTATTTATTTATCTTATTATTATTGTTGTTCTTGTGCTTTTTCTATTGTACCTTTTACTACTGTTACTAATTATGTATACCTTTGATGTAAATTTACTTTATGTTGGTTGTTAAAATGGCATTTGTTGAGAGTATTTGGGAAAATTCTTAAGTAATCTAAATTTTTTACTGATGTTGTTCCCTACCATTGCTCTGCGAACATATCGGTTGTTAAAACCTTTTTTATATCCCTGAAAATTCTCAAAAATCGTTTTTAAACTTCTCGCTGATCATTGGTTATAAATGATATCTTTTTCTAAATGTTTGATACGTTTTTTTTCTACTATTTCATTATATTCACATTGCATAATAAATAAATTCATGCTTACTTAATTTAGTGTATTTTCAACGCTAATTAATTACACTAAGGAAAATGTATTGTACAGAAGCGACACAATCTGTGTTATTATAGGTAATGTAAAAATTATTAATTGCATTGTTATACAACACGAAAAAATAGTAAAATTACAATATGTATACAATAATAAATACAATAATTTTTTGTTGTAAAATGCATTCTCATATTGGGTACGATAGTTATTGTACAGTGCAGGTCTATTTCTCTCGGTGTATGCGAGAACGATTAACAGAAATGACAGATGTCAAAATAAATAGTAAGTAAATATGAAAAACAAACAAGCTAAGCACCCTTGCCTCCGTAAATTGACGTATCTGAGCATGTTAGGTACAGAGGGTAATTAAATCGTTTATAACTTATTCACGTTCCATTTTAGGTATAGGGACACCTAATACGAATTAAAAGAGAATCTTTTATAGAATCAGAATATCTAAGAAAATATATACCTTTCCATTTAAAAAAATATACTTTCGGAAGATTGAACTTATTTATAAGCAACTAAGATTTTAAACACCCTGTATAATGTTACAGAGAAGAACTTCAAATTTTGTGTAACTGCACAATATCAGCTGCGCGTATGCAAAATTTCATTCGTCTCTTTTACTCCTACGTGACGTAATATTACTATAAAGTAAGATCGGTATCTGTCGCTTTTTTCCTTTAACTGCGAATAACTCAGAAATAATGGTATTTAGGTATAGAGTATGGTACATGAAATATGTGTAAAATTTGTCGTAGAAGCCGAATCTGTAATTTATTTTATAGCATGCTATTTAAAAAATCAAAGTTGATGCCCACTTCCGGTTAACCGGAAGTGATATTCACTTAAGAATATTTTCACGTGATAGTTCATATTCAACCATATCCAACTGCAAAATTTTGTTTTAAAATTCCGTTCCGTTTGTATAATACTTTTAATAGGCCATTCTCACCAATCACCCTGTATATGAGAGATTAATTTTACAAATATTGACTTATGTCGAAATTGACTATTGTCTATCTACTTTTATTTCTACAAAGTCAGTAATTGTTTATTACATTGACCTGTAGCCGTAGCCTGTAGCTGTCGCCTGCGGCTCGTTTTCTAAACTTCAACTCGTGCGACAAAATCATGCCTTATGAAACTCGTTCTTTAATGTACTATTATATACCTTTATATACTATCTTAGCATTTTATATCTCGGTCTATTCTAGTCTTTATATTGTACCTATGTATTAGTATGTACAAAGAGATGTCTACATGTAGGGTTAAAAACGTTTTCTTTTAGTTTACCGATAGTGTCATTTTTTAATATACAGGTATGTATAGCAAACGTACGAATCTTCAAATCATTATTTCAGAAATGCGTACACGTCCCAACACGGTTACCATCACGTGTAAATAGAAACGTCTGCATATACCTAGTTGATACTACGTAATAATAACAACGTTTAGGGAAAGTATCAGCAACGTTATAATAACGTAGGAAAATACCGTGTCTGCAACGTATTGTGTACTGCTTTGGGAAAGTGTCAAATACGGATAAATGTGACCGGTTACAAAAATCCTATAGCAAATACAGTTGTTGGCACGTGCATGAGAGATGTGCGCAACGACTTTTACACCAAATTGTAACTAAACTCGTTGCACAACCTAAGTTGTATTACGGTGTTACAACTGTATTTACACCAAAATTTGCTACTTGGGAGATTAAGTTCTGATTAAAAACGTACACATTTTAAGGTTTGCTTTTTTTAGAATTAGTGACAAATATGGAGATATTTATATCGGCATTGATTTTCTCCAAAATATCATAATTATTAAGAAATAGTCACTTTAAAGTCGCATGATAAAAGGTCTTCCTTTCCAAAACTTAATATCATGTTCTAATGTTATGGTAAATATACAAGATTTAGTATTAGTTATTTCAATATTGTTTTATTCTATCATTTCTGATGCTAATAAATTGATCTCACTTCAGATAGTTTCTTAATCATTTTAAAAAATCATAAAACGCATGTAATTATGTATGTACAGCTATTTTAGATCAATCATACATTTGCATACATAAATATGACAGCTCGAAACTATTCGCTATTATAAATCATTCAGTAGAGAATTCTACTATTTAGTTTTGTACACTGAATATAATTCATTTATGTTGTGACGATATTAAAAGTATAATACACAAATACTGTACTATAAATCTGTTTATAGTTTAGTTTGATAAATATAAATATAGCGAAACTTGAAGCTTAATTGATTCTGTAAGAAAAAATTGCGTGGCAGATATAATTATTTTTACTACTTAATTTAAAACATAATCAATTGTGTTCTGAAATAAATTGATTTTTTACTTATTCCTGTCTTGTTGTCCGACAAGTGGAAAGATTTCTGCGATTAAAAGATAAACACTTGCAGGTTATGTATGGTATGTATTGTATATATTAATGGTATTCTGCGTAAGGCTGAATTTATAATAATGTGAGGAAGAGATAGATTGACGGCAAGAGGAGAGCAGCCACTACATCAAGATTCTTGAATCTCGATTTCACACTTGCACTAAAAATGATAGGATCTGGTTCTAATGTCTTATTTTTACACTTGTCTCGTTGAGCTCAGTTGCTTCACTATAAACCTAATCCAATACTTTTCGGAAGAAGAAACATTTCTTACTGTTGATTTTACGAAAGAAAGTAATTCTTCCCAAAAACACCTGGTCGTGCCAAAAACTCCAAAAATTAATTTCAGATTTAATATAAATCTATATAAAAGTATAAGTATTGCATAGAATATTTACGTATTTGTCAAAACATGCCCGTACTAAGTTTCTTTATTATTAAGAATCTTTTAATTCCTGATTTATTTCCACTAAGTGGAAATAAATGAGGAATTAAAAGATAAGTACATAAAGGTCAAAAAATACATATATTAATTATTAAGAATATAAGAAACTGTTGAATAGGAAAGTCGCTTAAAATACTGCAGTAGGTATGCCTAAATTATATGCCAGGAAAAAAGATTAATCAATAGCTGCTTACATATTAACACAAAAAATTTAGAAAATCTAACTGTTAAGAACAATTAACAAGGTTACAGCAGATTAGTTATTATTGATAAAATTTGTTCAGAATGGTAATTTGGTATGCTTTAGTAAAGTCAGATTCAAAATGAAAAGGAATCAAAAGTGCTGGTTCGTAAGTAGATACTCGGAAACTGTCAGTGACTTGTCAATGATCTATTTTTCGGTTTTATACAACATCCTTACCCTAAAGCGAAAACTATTTGCAGTGCAATAGGTGAAGATATGTGCTCCATTTCTGATATATCCCTTGCTGCTTGTGCTCTTTATGTTTCAAAATGTTCAAAACTGTATAAGCTAAGTAAAAATTAAAAGCATGAAGTTCATATTTATCAGCTATAATTGAGTAGACTTTATGTAAGATTTTTTTTATATTATTATTTAGACCAAAATTTAACAACTTTACCAAAGTTGTAATTTAAATTTTATGTTTTGATAATGGGGAAGCAGCTAAATCAAACTAGCAGAACAGAAACAGACAATAGCAAGGAATCACTAGATTCATTTAGCTGTGGTTTTTATCGAAACCTAACGCTGTACAGCCAGCACTTCTACCTATGCTTTAAATTTTATGGCTGTAGCACCAACAGGTCCGCTCTAATCTTTGGTTGTGATGGGAAAAAACGTTTCTCGGGATTGCTGATTGACAGTAGTGGGACCAGAGAAATCCATAACAGGCTAGCGTTAAGAAAATGTCTTTACAGAATCAGTACTTTAATAAAAAAATCACTAAGAAATACTGTTTTCAATGCAGAATAAATATACTAATTTTATTAAGTACGAACGCGATTTCCTTTCAGTTGGACTTATTTATTTAATATTCTCAGATTTGTATTTATGTAGTTTCCGTTATAATAATGGCAATTTTGCGATATTTTTCGACTTTAATAAGGCTCATTTTTATAAATATTGCATAGGTATTGAAAAGCAATGATGTAAAAATATAGATGAGTGTGTAGTTAAGCATTATGTAATTGATTACTCAATTATTACTTAAATAATTATAAATAAATATATGAAAAAGCACAGTTCAGGACAATCCCTACAACTCGCGGTATATGTTGTAAAGACTTTTATTTAATTTTGACACATAAAGTGAGACTTTTCAAAACCGTATGACGTTAGGAAACGCTTTACTTTTCGTAACTAGTTACGTAATGAAAAATATTTCGTAACCAGTGATGAAAAATTTATTCCAGTTAATAAAGACAACACAGAAAAGATTAACGTTTCAAACTTCATTTTATGCATTATAAACATTTATGACACAATGTGAACAATTGGTGAGATTAATTTCTGCAGACGTAGAGTTCATGGCAGCTGCTCTGATTTCATCATGCAAAACGAAACGAAACATTTGAGCTTGGTTCACCAAAAATATCAGTGGCAATTATTTTCTTATTTTCTACGGAATTCTCTACATAGCCCTCCGCTACAGTATTGGAGTTCCAGCCTCCATGTCAAAATATCCGCACCAGAATCTGCCAACAAGGTAGCCGACGACCTTCTGAAGCAGTGTCCGGTAATTTTTTTTTTAATGTGTGGTGGATGCTTAGTTGCAGTGACTCCGTAAGCTGTATTACTTGTCTGGCTATCACTGCAACTCTTGCGGTGTAGTTTAGTGTGTGTAAGTTGTGTTTAATGACTTTGTGACAGCATCATATCGCCTTTTATAATGCCGCGCTGTTAATCACTTTGCTCCCAACAGCGAATGGCAAGTCGATCCGGGATTAAACTCTCTGAAAAAATGTCACCGTCCGTCCAGAGAATTGAACCCCGGCACCTATCGTCCTCTCACAACAATAGTCAGCCGCCTAACCACTGCGGCCATCGACCCGTTGAAATAAGAAGGGATTTGATAGTTTCAAAAACTGAGCAATACTCTTCGGTAGATTACCGATTGTATTAATGCCAACTGGCTGTGCGCCGCATATACCATCATTATATTTGACGAAAAACCTATCATGTTTAACGTTTGGTGGATGCAAAGAAATATACTTTCTAATGAGATTAAGATAATTTTGCCCTTCAATATTTTCTTCTGTGATCACAAACTCACGCGTCACTTTTGTCTTTGTATTACGAACTTTTGTTACAAATTGAGAAAACTCGTCTAAAATATTTCCCACGCGTAGAAAAGTGAACTCACTTTTTCGACCAGCACCAGCTATTCCAACGATCAATGCAACTTTTATCATTAAATATGTTTTATCTACGACTAAACAATAAAGTAAGTATTATATTAATCACTATTGATTAATAATAGTACTCATAATACCCGGAGGGAATAATGAAATGCGACCAGGGAATAATGAGCCATAACGTTATCATTATTCCCTGTATTCCGCCAATAAGAACATAATGATACCAACGTTATCATAGTAACGATAAACAAGTCCGAGTATTTCGTATTTAATTAATAGTCAAACGTCAAAACTTTATCGGCGATTTTTAAATGTGGTGTGTTAGTGTTAGTTTTAACATGAATAATGTCGCTGATGAATCTAAGTTATGTACACCCCCAGAAATTAAACTTAACGCCGATGCAATTATGCTTGGTTTATTGCCCCAAAAATTCAAACATTTTTATGTTAAGGCTTACGATAATTTTATGGACTGTCAAACCTTCAAACGCCATATCGATTATTAATTGATATTTTCGTTTAATTGATTTGTTTTTTTTTTAGTAATCTTCAGTTAGTCGTAGATAAAGTAGTGTATACTAACTCGCAATAATGACTATTATTCCCTCGAGCCGAGTTACTCCCTCGCCGCTTACACAGCTCGGTTCGTAAATTCAGCTCTCGAGAATAATAACTGTCATTATTGACTCCTTGTATAAACTACTATCATCCTCAGCTTCTGTCATAAATCGGAAGACGTTTTTGTTTGACAAGATATCAGACTTTGCAATATCAATATTCTTCTTCAAAGACAATTCACTTCGCAACATGGAATAAAGAATCCAGAGTGTTGAAGCTTTGTGATTCTTTCTTCCCTCATAATAGGCTAATAAAACCTCATTAACCCGTTTAATTTTTTTGTCTTCAAGCCACTTCCCAAATTTTTCATAAGCCAAATCGTACCGGGCTTTCGACTTTTACGGAGTCACGGTCGATAAAGCACTTTGTGCGGCCTTTTCTATATCGCTTGGTAGTCCGCCTGAATCTGAATCTGACATTTTTATTTGTACGATACAAGGAAATATTTAGCTAATAAGTAAATATCTATACTCTAACAAACACCTGTCAAGTCAAAGGAATTATTATCAATACCATGGAAACTATCATTACTAATTTAATACTATTCATGTCATATGACGTTTCTAAAGAAATTAGTTATGACGTTTAATGTCAGATCAACTGAAAAATTATAAAACCATATTTTGGTCAAAATTAGATAAAATCTTGTATCATGTCATTTAAATATTCCATTTCGTTTCATAACTGGTTACATAAATAGCTATTACAACATCTCGTCTTTACAACATCTCGTTCACATATATTTGTGAAAGTTATAAGTGGTAGTCGAAGTCGCCGGTAACGCAACGGTGTTGCGCCGCGATAGCCATACTAGACTTCGACTCCACCTCCGGACGACATATTTAATAAAAATACGTTTAATTAATTGGCGTCTGGGAAATTACATTATATATACATACATGTACTTACGCCAAGAAAATATATATGGTGCCTAAATGTTAGGTGTCCAATTACGCCATCTAACGGTCATCCTGCACTTCCCGAAATAATTTCCAAATGTTTATCGGGGTCACTTTAGTCAGTGATATTTTTTATTCGAGGCTATACTATAAACTGGCCCTGATAAGGCCGGGCGCCATTCTTAGTTGGCCACCCGGTACATACTCTGCTTCTAGTGTTTAGTAAGTTAAAAAAATCAGGGCGAAGAGAGTGGAAATCCAACACGCTCTGCACCTCTTTCATTCTCACACATCAAAAAAGTACAAGTACCCGTTGGAACATTCAGAGTACTCACCCGACCTACATTGTACAACTAAAGGAAAACCAATTTCCATTTGTTGACGGAAGGAAGAAAATCTTAAAACATTGGTCTCAACAGCTCATAATTTGTAACTACCATCTGATTACTAAAATAACGCAATTTCATTTGAAAGGTTACAGATGTAATCGTATGTTACATTGTAAATTACGTTATCGTAACCCGTGACAAGATATCTGTTAATAAAATTAAAGTTTACACAATTTTCACCTAGACATGCATGATTATATCATTTAATTCAATGCAAATATCAAAAACAAAGAAATTACATTATCTACTACTATTGTGAAACGTAATTGAGCCGTATTCTTTTGTCTCAGTATTTATCAATATATAAACACAAAAAAGATAAAAGAGATTGAATATACATAATATTATTAAACAATCATTCCCATATTAAAGCAAATTTAATAATAATACAGCGCTTAATCATTATTAGAACAACCGATTTGTTATTTAAATAACAATGCATCATACTGAATTAATAATACATACTCTCAAACTTGTCATTTTAAGATTTTTATAAGAAATACAAGTAGAAACCACTTATATTCATTTTCAGATATTTAACACTAATACGTTCATATTTTTACTAATTGTCTTAGAGTTATAATAGTTTTAGTAAATCTAACCTGAAGTGCGTAATTGGATGCACGGCACTCTTGTAATTTTATTTCGTTGTGAAAATTCATTAACAGGGAAGTTAATTAATCGCAGCGTTGAGAATGAAGCTCGTTAGTTTACAAAATAAAAATATAATTCCACCTGCGTATCTTCTTTACGTAAGCGAAACTTTGAAATTTTTTCAACCTAAATACGCTATCATACATGTATATGAAAGAAGTTGATATTAAAATGTATTTACCCATCAACCAATGGAACTCGATCTAGAACGTGACTGTCTTCATCTGCATCTCCACTGGGAAGTAGGGTAACGAGCAGGGCGACGGTCACAGCTACAACAACAAGACATATAACTGCTTTTGATTAGAAAAATCTGAATATCATCAAATAGTGAAAACGGAATAAAATACACAAGCATGTAATTTTTTATGTGTGGTGGGTACTAGTTGCAGTGATTTCTTAAGTGGTGTCGCTGTGTCGGTTTGTGTGTGTATAATTGTGTTCAAATAGCTTTGTGTCAGCATTATATCGCCTTTATAATGCCGCGCTGTTAATAACTTTGTTCCGAACAGTGAATGGTAGATCGATCGGTATCCAATTCTCCGAGAAAAAATGTCACCGTCCTTCCGGAGAATTGGATCCCGGCTCCTATCGTTCCGCTGAACAATGTTAGACCAATATCACCAAATTGAACTTTAGTTAAACAGTTCCTGTTCAATAAGTATGTTTTGGGATTATTATTATATTGTAGTTGGACAAGCCTTAAACATCAGTTAAATGATGCACAAGGCTTCTACGATCCAAGTATATAATACAGAATAATATACTTTCAAAATATTTTATGTCTTGACAAATATCGGAAAAATCAAAATCTGCTAAATTGGACATGTCGCTACAGTAGTGGTAAAACGTCGAGTTTAGTAGATTTTTTACTTTTTTTTTGTTTTAATTTATTTTTGTATCGTATACCTATATATTATTGGCGAAAAACGGAAGCTACTACAGTAGAACAAAAATATTTAACTCTAAAACGGCGGCTTATTACAGAGATTCCGATTGTCACAACTAACAGTATGTAATAACTAATATTGTTCGGATAAGAAACGCATGGTATTCATAATGTATACATTTCACTAATTCTGTGGTACCGATGACGAACAGAATTTAGAGGTTTTAACCGAACTTGCTTAGATGTAAAAAGTAATGTAAGAAACGTGTAATGTGATATATCATTGTAAAGAGAATTGAGAGTAATGAATAAAAAATACACCTTTGAATTTACATTCTAGAACTTAAACGTTTGAGGGTCAATAGTTTCTGTAATATATCTGTAACTTGGTTAATATATATGACGATTGAACAACATATATATGTATGTACCAGCTGTTCTTAAAGTAATGTCTTCCCCCGCTGATGGATTCATATCAATAATACTTTCCACTTAGGGTATTATATTCTCGGACATCTTCCGCTAAGAAAGGAGCCACAGGGACTACAATACAGGCCGAACGTGTATATAACCTATATAATTATAATTTTAAATCTCGATGTGTGTATTAACCTGCTAGCGGTAGAATATAGGACTCTATTAAACCCTACTTTAATACGTATAATGGTCAGTTTTTCTGCATTATTTCCGAAGCGTATACTTTCAGTTACTGTTAGTCTTCCAGACTTTTATTACATACAATTTTTAATATATATTATGACAACATACTTATTTGAATATTAAAATAATACTTACTCATTTTATTGAGGAATACACATGCTGATGGACAAATCTCGCAAGAAATGCGTCCCAACAAGAATCTTTTTTCCGGTAAAAACAAATAACTGATATATTACAAATCTATTATTACCCCTTTAATAAAGAGCCGTTTCGAAGAGTCTGTAACATCGTTAATCTATTTCTAATTACAAGCTGCAATATTTTGTAATTATGGGTTTAAATAGAGTAGATTAAAGATAACATAGTTAGACAATAACCTGCTTACATTAATGTCTATTTTGTCATTATAAAATATAATATTATAACATAATAGCGCTTAATCTCAAAATCATTGAATAAATCCTTGAATATTAGAATTACATGTTGGTTAATTAAAATTTTCAAATATTTTCTTAATTATAAGAGGATTAAATAAATCCGAGAAAATCGGTTTCTTCTCTGTTTGAGGTGATGGAACCTAATGTGAGATTTTAATAAATAATTGAATTTACTGCTGATTATTGTAGGGAAACATAATACAATAGACAAAATAACAATTTCTTTAATATGTTAATTATTAGAAAAATCTTGTAGACGCAGCGATTATAAGAGCGCTCGCCCATCTTCAAGAGGCTGTTGGCAAAATTATTGCAAAACTATCGTGAACTCTGCTATATTTGTATTATTCATTTTTGTTGAGAATGTATTTTCATTTAGTAAAATTTTCGTATTGTATGTGTATTGTTGTGTGTTGTATATGATTCAATTTTGTTCAGAATTAATTTTTATTTGCAAAAATTTCATTTTATTTTACATTGAAATTTATTTTGTTTTTACTGTAAAAAAGATCCTTGTTGGGACGGATTTCTTGTGAAATATCTCCATCAATAAAGGTGTATTACTCAATAAAATGAGTATTATTTTAATATTCAAATAAGTATGTTGTTATAATACACATTAAAAATTGTCTCTAATAAAAGTCTGGAAGATAACAATAACTAAGAGAATACGCCTCTGAAATAATGTAGGAACACTGACCATCATAAGTAATACAGTTTAATAAAGGCCTATATTTTACCGCTAGCAGGTAAATATGTGTATTTACCTGCCTGAAATTTAAAATTATAATTATGTACGTTATATACCTACACGTTCGAACTGTATTGTATCCCCTGTGGTCTCTTTCTTAGGCGAAGATGTCCGATGAATATAATACGCTAAGTGGAAAGTATTATTGATATAAATCCATCAGCAGGGGGAGACATTACTTTAAAAACAGGGAGTACATATACATATGTATATGAAACTTCAATTAGTCGACGATTAATTGAAGTTCCATTGGTACACTGAGGACGCGACATGTTCAGCATATGTACCTACCTATATAGGTATGTGTCTCATAAGCGTAAGAAAGTCTTCTAGTTACGGCAAGGTTATAGTTGTGTTTACATTTTAAAGAAATGAGAGGATTTACAGTAGGTAGCCTTTTCTGTAACTGGTTATTGTTTTAAAGTTGTACATTTCAATATGTAGGCTATATGCATAGTCATGTCGAAATATATCGTTATCGAAATAGTAGAGGGTAAATACAAAGAGTTAGCGCAATGTTTTCTTAAAGCATTATCTTAAATTCATAATTTTGAATAAATATAATGTCATAAAGTTATTTTACTAACTATAATGATCGAGCGAAATAAATTAATAAACTGGAAGAAATGTTTGAAATAGAAAATATTAAAACGTCTAAATATGTACATAATTTATTCGTGCATTAGATTGTGAACGTCGGTAATATTTTTAAATTTTACAACAGCATTTAAAGTTAATTGTTTCTGTGTAAAAGTAATCAATGCATTTCGTAAAGTTAAACACCACATCAGAGGAATATAGTTGTAACACACAGCAACGTATAAAATTTAACATTACGCCAGTAGTTAGTTAGTATTATACCAGTCCTTAAATAAGTGTATTAAAAAAGCATGCAATTTAGAATAATAAATATGATATACACTTACCTATAATTGACAATATTTTCACTTTACTCAACATTATGCTTAATACGACTTCACTTATACACTGTACAAATTAATTTAATGTATAAGATCTCTTCAAATTATCTTTTATACAATGAATTATTTATACCTGAGATAAAGCAGAGCAATTTGTTGTCAATAAAACGGTTAACAGTAAGCTCCAAATTATACGCGGTGATTTACTCATAAGTACCTACACATATAAGTCGTGCATGCACTATGCGTGCAAACTAGTTTTCCTTTTAAATAATAAATACATAATATTTGGTGGGGTGTGCTGTTCTAGCGTAAGCAAAAAACTACCAAATAAGGTCGCATTATGCAATTTAATTGATCATTTGAACAGATCCACGAATTATATGATTATAGTTATCCCATTACAGCGCATTATAAAATTAAGTGCACTAGAAAATGTAAGTATGTAGTAATTGATTTAGTATGCGATATTGGATGTTAGTACACACATAGAAATAGCTTCTTGGATTAAATCAATCTTACTTGAATTGAGTAAAAGGCAGGTTCGTATATACGCAAGAAAATATCTATTATATTTTCTTCATTTAAGAATTCTTGTTGCAAGTACTTAAACGATTTGAAGGCAAAAATGTTGTTCTCGGATAAAATAAATGCTTACTTGTTTCAAGAATCACACATCTTGTCGCAAGAGGATTGATATTACATGCGAGGATGTAAGGGCAATATTTATAGTTCGTGCTTCAGGTTCTGTCGATGCTTGAGCACGCGATTTTGACACATTTGTAATGACATTTATGTCAAAATCGTGTGCTCAGGCATCGACACAGCCTCAAGCACAAACTATAAATATGACATATACTATACTCTGTTTTTTAATAAGAGGGACAAAACGCTTCAGCCCGCATCACATTAGGTAAATTTAATAACTGAAAATGTTGGCGGCAAATTTAAATGATAGATACAATGAAATGAAATACGAGTTTATGAACTTACTACTGAAATATATATTTAGTACTTAACTTCATGAACAGATCACATTTATAAGAAAGTAATAGTAGTAGTTTATGTCTTTACGTTGTTTATTAATATTTAAGTAAAGAAATATAATAATAGTATAGACAATAAGTTTTTATGTTTTTGGTATTTTTTCTTTCTTGCTGTTATGGTAGGATGCATTATCCATTCCAATGATACTATTCTCAGGCAATTTTTGTAAAATATTATTGAACCATCTCTCAAAAACATCTGCATCCATTGTATCGTGGTAATCTGCTGTTTTCTTCTTTCAAATACCAACGAGCCATCGTCAACGAAACCATTTTTCGAACCAATATGTAAAATAATTAAGCGTCCACCTTTACAAACAGGATTTTTTAGACCCGTTGTTACATCATCTACAAATGCTTGTTTGCGTGTTGTAACATCAACATCTACCCACACTTTTGTTTTTGTGTGTCCTTCATTAATCCAAGTTTCATCTAAGTAATATATTGGAGATTGGTCAGTTCTATATTTTTTAATCGAAGATAAATCTCTTCGTCACCATAAAACAATGTCTTCACGTTTAAGTAGCATACTTTTGCGATTACATCTTAAAAACCTATAAAAGATAGTATATAAAACATTTAAATAATTTAATATAAAAACTTACTTAAAATTAAGCATTCTCATTAATTTAGATAAAGTAGAACGGCTCATTTGACATATATTTTCATCTTCCTTTAATTTCTTGTTAAGTGTAGGAAGTTCTCTGTCACAAAAAAAAACTGTACTCCTCGTCTTATCAAGTATTTAGCAGTATCGTCAAATGTAGATAGCACTGATTTTCTCCTTAATCGTTGTGATGGTGGTGAAATTAGCCCTTTGGTTTTATGTTCATGAACTATTCGATAAACACTTGTTTTTGAAACACCTATTCTTCTTATGGAATATAAATACACGGAAGTTTATATACACATATTTAAATATATTACGTAAAGTGTTTGATATTTGCAGTGCTATCTGTGTCCTCGTTTTTTCTAGAATAACCACCAATAATTTTCTTATACATCTTTAATATAGCTTGCTTTTCCTGTACCGACAAATGTCCACGCCCCAAGGTAGCACGGTTTTTTGGAGACGATGTTGATAATCCACGTGTACTAGGCTATGAATCCATTATCACAAGAAAACAGTTTCTTAAAAAACTAATTTTATTGCTTGAATACCGTAGGAACACAAATAAAAATTGGAAAAAAACTTTTTTGACAAAGATATTTACTCACTCAGCTGTGTTTGCAATATGGCGGCAGTAATATTGGCAAATTTTAGCAGTGTAAACTGACTGGCACCTAACCAATCATAAGCTTATATTTTGGCGGACGATTTTAAATGTTGTCCCTCTTAATAAAAAACAAGGTATATTAAGACACGAGTATTGTAATGAATATGAGTGTCTTAATAACCATTAAATGCGAGTTGCATATACTATTTGTAAGCTTAATTAAATTTATCATTTGACATACGAACTTATAAAATTCTCGTTACCAAGAGAGATATGACATATTTGCTTAACCTTTGTGGTTTCTGCACGTTTCATGTCCTAACTTTTTAGTATTTTAATTTGTGAGAAGGCCGCTGTGACACGTTAAATATGAACATTTTTAGCAATTATTGCTCTAACATTTGTCTCCTTGCGAAATAAAAGACAAATAAAGATATTCAAAGTTGAGATACAAGATATAGATAGAGGTAATGGGTTGTGCTATATAAGATATCAATGGATTTAAGAAAACTGATCCAATAACATTATCACTGTTAGAGATACAAAAAATTGTTAATGCAAAAGTTCTTTCAATTAATAAATTGCATATCCTAGAATTATGTATACTTAACGATTGACTTTCCTTATTTTAAATACAACATTTAATTATATACAAAAGCTAAGAATCCATTTTCAAATTTTATTTGTCATGCTTCATTTGTTTAACATTGAAGAAAAACTGAAAGCTTCTAATTTCATTTATTTGCCGTACCTTTTGTTACTTAAAATATTGAGATGCGGTTTGACGTAATTCACATTATAATCTAAATACTTTTATTGGAACTTAATAAAACAAATTTCTTTTGCTAAAATTTTTAGTAATCTCACCTAATCTCAAAATTTTAAATTGGATCAATACTAATCATGAAAAGAATATATATGCTGTTCCATTTGAAACAACGAAGTCTGAAATGGATTCACAAAAGTCAATCATCCTGTACAATGGCGAATAATTTCAAGTTATGTGTAGGCTATTATTTTACTCAACAATTTAACACATTTAGTGATGCACTTAGTTTTTTAGTATTCACTTTCGGTTCTTATAAAAAATGGACGACATTGGAGCGTTTTTTCAAATTTAATCGCTTTTCTCTCAGTAACTATGGATTTTAGGCTGAACTAAAGTTTTATCAGATTGTTTGTACTAATTAGTACCTAGAATGGATTGTAATAGTTTAATACCGACTGTACCATTAAGAAAACACAAGTTTAGTTCGTCACCGACTGATTCGATCACTCTGTATAAAGAAAATATTTTTAAAACGTAGCTCATGTAGCTCTCAATCAAAATGCACAAAAGTTTCTCGAAATTCCTCACCGTTTAATTGTAATCGTCTACTCCATATCTTGTTTGCACCAGCCCGCATATACGAGTATATATCATCAGTTTGAGATTTCAGTCAGATATACAGGGTGATAAGGAACACATTTTAAAATTATTTGCAATTATACAAGGTAGTTCAAAAAGTAGGTACACACATATCAAAGTTGTTTTTTTTAATGGAACATCCTGTATTAGATGCGATTTTCAGATTCTACGTGTTAAGTGAGGAGGTATACTTCCCTATACCTATTTATTACCAATTTCGAGAAATTTAGATTGTAGAAATGTAGGCCTTTATGAAAAAATTAAAAACACGTATACTGTATGACTTGGAAGATCTACACTTACAACAACTTATTCTGACATATTGTGGTTTCAATAAACCAGTAGAGTATTTTGATATTGACTATATGACATTACGCAATTTATATTTTTTATTTTCTCAAACATCAATAACCTGTCTAAGTTAAATGGAACATCCTATATTTATCTATGTTACGTGAAAGGACATTAAATTCACGACAAAAACTATAAAATTGTCTATGTCTAAATTTAACGATTAAGTTAAGTTACTAACAATATTCTCTAAAAACCCCATAAAACTTATCCTTTTTTATCTAAATAGGAGGCCACGCTGCTTTAAAATTAATGTATGCTAATCTAGCTGTGACTGTCATTAATTCTTACGTGTAAATAGTGTACTTTAAACAATTATGACGTCTAGTATCTGAAAAACAAAACAAACAAACAATACTTCACCTATCATTCCTGACGATATGAAACTAAAATAATAAATAATGTTATTTCAAAGACTGTGGCTTCGTACGATACAAATAAAAATTGCCCCATGATCTCCTGAAACAGGTGTTCTAAATTAATTAATTAAGCGTTGTGGTGTTTGGCCTTATCGATTTTTATCTGTATGATAAGTAATGTTAATCAAAAATGTATTCACTTACTCCATACATTTTAAGGAACAAGATCCTTCGAACAGACTATAATATTATGCATAGAAGAAGATAGTCATCAGAGCATCTATAGTAATCATTTTCAGTAGTAAATTTATTTATATTTATTCAATTCAAACGAACATTTAGTAGAGTAGAACTTTTTTAGAGAAGAACTTATTATATTAATTTCAATAAAATTGGTTAAAATTGAATGTGATCGACAATTTGATGCCTTATTTACTTATATTTGTGTTTAAAATATTTATAACTTTATTAATTTTTTTATGATATCGGTTACTTAATTATATTCTAATACCATACATTACCAAAGTGCAATATTATATCAATATATTACAAACTTAGAGGGGAGTTTTCAATATTTTGATATTCGAATAGTCAAATATTCATTCGATAAATAATATTTAAATAATATTTAAATATTCGACAAATACTCAATTACTTGAATGATTCATGTGAACTTTATATTTGACTCTTTAATAATGTACACACACACACACACTATCACTATCTCAGTATGACATGAGTTACCATATTGACTATAACATTACGGCACAAAAACGTTACAACATGAACTTCGGTCGCATTGTAACCTCGGTTACAAATTGCTACTTGGGAACTATAGGAACTGTAAAAAAGTAACTAATCGTACAATTTTACAATCGTCATATGCATTTTAACAATTACGAAAGAGATAAAACAAAGTGCTCCTATAGTTTGACAAATATGTAAAAAATTGCTGTTTTTATGCATATGCTTTTATGATTTGATAAGGATCAAATTTTTTTAGTGGATCAGACTTTTATACACGCGTATAAATACACACACTGCATCACTAGTCTACTTTTATAGAATACATATTATGTATAACTTTTAAGTAGGTGTTTATTCTCAGTTTCTTAGTTAGCAAGACTGTTACTGAATTTGTGCTACTGCGAGAACACAGTCTCATCATGTATAACTAAACTAAATAATTTAATCATTAGAAATTATGTGTTGCAGCTAACTAAATTATTTGTGGGAATATGGAACTAGCTTTAAAGCAGTTGTCTTATAATTGGAACAAACTATGTTAAGTAAAGTCCCTTAAATATTGTTAGGCTGTATCCTTATAATTATAACTAGTAATAATCATTTTATTTTTCTGTGCTCCTTTTATCGTTTGACATACTTTCTCAATTTATTAAGCAGGACCCTATACTACAGGATGACTGGTACAAATAAGATACTAGATAAGAATAGTACTCTGCAAAACGAATAAAATATTAGGGAGCTATAGTATTCGTTGACACTTTCGACCTACCTGGTACGGAGGTTAGATTCCTGAGAGCGGCTTGACCCAGTGGAGACGGTCAGATGTTATTAATATAGTGCCACTGTTTTCACAATGAATTTCCGGATCAGCAGAGTACTTACCTTGGAAAACAGAAGGCAAGTAAGTAAATAGGGAAAGATCAAGAATGCAAAAACGCAAATATGTAATATATAAATATACAGGGTTTCCACGGCCGAATGGGACATAGGGAGAATATATATAAAATCGGTTTTAGGTGAATATTATCTCCCTACTACTACTTCATCCAAATTTAAGTGCCGAATATTATAACTGGGTTAACAATGAACATTTCCACAATCATAGTACAAAGAAAGTCATTTTAATAAAGCCAAAAAAATTATTATTTTTAAACCTATTGTACGTGAATTCCTAATAAGGCTTTTAACACGTTAGTTAGTGCAAGCAGCTGTGGCACAGACGTTCACGCGACGCCTTAATAACGTAAGGAGGTGCATCGTAGAACTATGGGTAGAGCGGTCTATGATTATGGATAAGCCGGCTGGAGGAAATTTAGGGAGGAAGTCAGCTGAAGATGGACCATGGTCTCCCTCCTGGGACCATCGTAGACCTGGAGGAAACCATCCTCACGCTGACGACCCACATTCGGAAGACGGCGGACTCAGCCATCCCAAAAAGGACAATCGACCCATTTCGCTGCAGCGAACTTCCGCAAAATATTCTAGACAACATCCAGGAGCGTAATAGGCTGAGAAGGCGCTTCCAACGAACCCGAGAAGAGGAGGCCAGGGTAGCAATGAAGCGCTTTAATGTTGAGATTCGCCAATCCATCAATCATCACCGCAATGAAATATACCAAAATCGGCTGGCGAAGATCAATCTGAGGGATGGTTCCTTCTGGAAGCTCAGTAAACATCTCCGTAAGCGCCATCAGCCTATTACGTCATTGGAAGATGCGAATGGGTCGATTGCCATAGAAGACATTGCAACCATGGCAGCCACGGCGTTTCAGCAATACCACCAGGTGCCTGACACGGATCCAGGCACACTCGAACTTGTTGACGGTGCTGTAGATACTTTCCTGCGGCACCTTCCCACCACACCGGCGTCCGTCGAACACTTCTTGACGAAACCCAGCTTCATCAAGAGGTGCATCTTAGATACTCCCTCCACCAAAGCGCCTGGCCACGATAATATGCAAAACTTACTTTTAAAAAATTTGCCCCGCAAAATCATCGTGCAATTAACATATATTATTAATTCCAATATTTTCCGGCAACTTGGAAACGAGCAATCGTTGTACCTGTTGCCAAGCCTGGAAAATTGCCCCAACTGGCCTCCAGCTATAGACCTATATCCCTTCTTCCTACAATGTCAAAAATAGTAGAAAAAGTTATTCTGCATCGAATCCAACAGCATTTGGACGATGTGGAAGAACAGAACAGAACAGTTCGGATTCAGATCAACGTACTCCGCATACCATCAAGTGGCCAGGCTCATAACCGACATTACCAACGGCTTTAACGAAGGCAACCACGCCGCCCTCTGGCTAAATGGTCTTGTGTATAAACTCATATCTAACAATTTTTCACCGCCATTGGTAAGAGTTTTCCATAGTTACCTCACTGGGCGAACCCTGGAGGTTAAAATTAATCATGCTAAATCGCCTACCCTCCCGACACCAGCAGGAGTTTCACAAGGATCGGTCCTCGGGCGGGTTCTTTTTAATATATACATCTTTGGCGTGCCACGGTTCCCAAACAACAAGCTGGAGTTGTTTGCGGCGACACAGCCTTCTATGCGAAATCTCACTCAACGCTAGTTGCGCTTCAGAAGATCCAGAATCAACTTCCCAGTTATGAAACGTATTTGAAAAAATGGAGGCTGACGGCCAATCCTGGCAAATCCGCCGTTACCCACTTCACGGCTAGAAAAAACCCGATTAGAATACCGAGATACCCCACCTTTCTGGGTACTAATCTAACCCCCTCAAATCCCATAAGATACCTAGGAGCGCTTCTAGATACAAGACTGACCTACAAGCCCTGGATCGAGAGTAATGTGAAGAGAACATCAGGAGCCATCGGCCGACTCAGCTCCGTGCTTCTGAGCCGGAAGACGTCACGAGAAAACAAGCTCCTATATAGTATTCAAAACTATCCTGAGGCCTATCCTGACGTATGGCGCACCGCTATGGACCGGCGCGGCTAACTATAATATTGAAAAACTTCAGATTGCTCAGAATAAATGCCTACGTCTAGTGCTTGGAGCGGACAGACGAACGCCTATAACACTGTTACACCGGACCCTCCAGGTGCCGATGGTTAGGCAGTATGTTAGAGAACTGGCGGAGAAATTTTATCATGCCAGTATCATGAAAACCTCCTTGTACGGAACATCACCCGTACAAGGCAGGTGGATGTTAAGCATAAGCTGCCTTACCAGCACCTCGAGATCTATAACCAGATCCCGCCGCAGTCCTGATTTACTCGTAGCAACATCCACGCGATGTCCCACCTCAAACCAAACCGGAGCCGCGGGGGTTTTACTGAAACGTTTCTCCCTATTTGAGAACCTGTCCGCAGGATTTAACAGATATGAGGCGCTGCAAACTTTAGTTTTAAGTTTTAACCTGTATATACATATATTTTAATTAGCTCTATTTCAATTGTATACAAATACCAAAACTTACGTTATTTAGTATGTAAGCTACATATATAGCAGGCAATATTAATGACTAGCTTTAAGGTTGACTTGCAACTATATTTTGAATCAATATAGATTTTAAATCTCTTAATGCCCGTTTGCACCGTTTTGTATTAAAGCTTCCCTTAACTTAAGGGCCGCTTAACTATTAAGCTTAGTTTAATTTCAAATGAATTGCACCATCGAATATTGGGACAGGTTTAGTTAAACCTGTGAATCGTGTCTGATCGTGTGCGATCGTGTCGTATCGAATGTCACTTGTCATTTACACCAATAGACGTTTACGAAAATTGAAGCGGTTTAGCCGGTAAATGTATTGAGACGTTCTTAAATAACCGGTACATGTTGTATCGCGTTCAAAAATGTTAAAAAATATAGGGTAGATGTATTGGATACATGTACCCGATACACATCGTCGTTTCAACCATCCATCGATACCATTCACTGTTTACAGTGTATTTGAGGTTATGAATGTATATGATAGATTCTTCTGGAGAAACCAAAATCAATTAGGTCCAAATCTTCCCCAAACAAAGCATCGCCCTCATCTTCGCCGAAAAATATCATATCTGCAATAACGCAGGATTTTTAAATTAACCGTTATATACTGTTTACGTTTATATACGCATTTACATATGTTAAAAACATTTCAACAAGCGCCATGGATTGTACGCAGCCATATGTTGCGCACGCACATAACCAATGTACAACGTTCCTTAAAGTTAAGGGACCGTTAAACCTAGAATATTGACCGCTTAAGTAAAGCTACGCTTAACGATATTTAAGGAAAGCTTAACTAGCGGTGCAAATAAATTTTTAAATTTAAGTCCGGCTTAATGGTAACCTGCGCTTAAACAATGCGGTGCAAACGGCCATAAATCTCCTTAATAACGTAAGGCACAGATTGTTTGGGGTTCGAATCCGAGAAATGAAACTTATTTTTTATTTTTTTTAAATCTTGATTAAGTTTAAATAGTTGTTTATTTTGACAAATGATTCGTCGTTAGTAACAATTAAAAATCGAATAATATAATAGCATGTGATAATTTTTGTTATTGTAAAAATTATTCATTATTTACCTTAATCCGATTTTATAGTCTTCAAAATCTCTGATTTTTGTAGTGTTATTGCATTTGTAGCATTATTGTTGAAGATAAAAAATAAAACTAATCTGCCGGGATTCGAACCCTAAACAATCCGTGCATTTGCGTTACTAAGCCATCGCGTGAACAATTACGCCACGGACCCTTGCAGTAACTCACGTGTTTTTTTTTAATGTGTGGTGTCTGCTTAGTTGCAGTGACTCCGTAAGCCGTAGCTGTCTGGCTGCAACTCTTGCGGTGTAGTTTTGGTGTGTGTAAGTTGTGTTTAAATGGCCTTGCGACAGCATCATATCGCCTTTTATGATGCCGCGCAGTTAATCACTTTGCTCCCAACAGCGAATGGCAAGTCGCAAGTTAAAAGCATTATTAGGAATTCACGAGCAATAGATTTAAGAATATTAATTTTTTGGCTTTATTAAAATGACTTTCTTTGTACAATGATCGTGGTTATTGTTAACCCAGTTATAATATGCTGCACTTAAATTTGAATGACGTAGTATTTAATTATGATTAAATCCTCCGGTCCATTTGCTGAAATGCAACCCCAAACTAAGACGGGGACCCACTACCATGTTTAATTGTACATTGTAAACATTCGCGGTTGTACGCTTCTCCTTTTCGCCGACGAACGTACTGACGTCTTCTGGTGCCAAAAAATTTTGATTTATCGCTATATAACACTCGGTTCCACATTTCGGCAGTCCAATTTGTGTATTCTGTCACATACCGTAAACGTTTCTGTTTATTACCACAACGAAATAATGGTTTTCGAATAGCAACACTCCTTTAGGTCCTTGCTTAATTAAATGTCTTCTAATACACGATAACGTTACTGACACTCTTGTCGCAGTTTCAAGATCACGCGCTAGTTCTGTTGAAGATTTTCGGCGATTTTGCAACGACTGTACTTTTAGATACATTGTGTGGGTATTCTGAACTTTGCGAATCCGTCCACTCTTTGATTTGTCTTCAACGGAACCTGCTGCACTAAATTTTTTAATCAAGTTCCTAATTACTGTTTTCGGGTAATGTGTTGTTTCTCGCTATTTGCCGCTGTGTACGTCCTTCATTGTGTAACATTATAATCCTGCGGCGTTCCCCGATAGGTATTCTTCCCATTATGGAGATTTAAACGCTATATTAATCCGGAAACTTCGCGAATTTGACACAACTTCAAGAAAATAGAAGTAAAAGTAAAAGGTTAAAAAAACCCTTAATCGCGTAATAAATCAAAGTACATATTGCACATGTACACAGTGTAGAGTCTACTAAACTAATGGCATAAGTCGAAGTATCGGAATCTTTATTACCCACAAACGGGCAATACTTAAAGGGTCTCTTTACCTGTCAACGATTTTAGTATTATATTCAATTTCTGTATAATGAGAATACTTTTCTATATAATGAGGGTAGGTAGGCTAATTACACTTTCTAAACATTCCTGAAAAGTTTATCATTTGATAAGTAAATTGCATCATCCATATATGTGCAATTTTAGATATAGTTTCAGTACCTAAAAGTATATTTTCGTGTGTGGTCTAACACATAATCTTAGCACTATATGTCAAAATATATTTGAATATATTTTGCTGAAATTTGGATTTTGATAGGCACAACTATATTTAGGTAGCAAATAAATAGGAAAATATACATATACATATCTAGGAACAATTATATAATGATTTCAAATAGAACGTCACAGGTTTTTGCTCTTGTACTAAAACAGAAATAAAGTGATGTTAATGGGATATCGGCCTAGGTTACAAATATTCCGATGAATTTGTTCAAATTATGTGTATTAAGTGTAAATTATAAAGAACGCACAAAGAGAACATATACCTACGTATAGAGTACTACTTGAGAAGCATTTCCATCTATTTTGTATATAGTTCTCTATGTTATAAGTCATTTTTATAGTTTGATCTACATTTTATGTTTAGTTAGGTTTATATTTATCTACTATGTTTCAACATAACGATACTTTTATAATTTTGGTGTGCAGTCGATAAAGTGATACTATTCCAAAAATGGTGCAAGAAATGTATTCCGACAGATTTGCTCGCAAATACGTATTGTCAATATAAATCATGTAAAACGTGTAACAATTAATGATCAAGAAATATTTTTATATACCTAAACATAATCATTGTTGCAAATATTTTGAATTTTGGCGTAGTTTTATATATTTTTTTAAGTAAAGGTCATTACGACCACTTGTTTGTGCCAACGTGACGATGTTTACACCACTGTGGTTATGGGTTAAAAAAAATAGGTATTAATAAATTAATCTATCAAATGTTATTTTTATTAATTGGCAGATATGTCTGTTTCTTTATTATTTACCACTTAACTATAAGATTAATTACTTTTCCTATCTTACTACTTCAAATACATTATTTCAGAATCAATAACCCACAAAATCAAACATGTTATCTGTTTTGAGAATTATATAGAGTACGTAAATGTTTCTACGTGCCGTCATGTGCCTTTTAGGAAATTTAACGTTCTAGAATTTGAGACACGTCTAAAATCACAACCATGTGTAACCATATATATGGCATAAACATAATATTATTTCCTTACATACTTTTAAACAATTCCTTTTGAATTAACTGCTGAACTGTATTAATACTCTATGTAAATAACTCGTTTAATATATGTATCTGTAACACACCATTAAAGGTAAAATTGATTTTAAGCTTCAAAGTTTGCAATAGAGCATGAAATACATTTATACTGCGGACACACAATCGTAGAAAAAGCTAAAATACGGGTAGTACATGTTTTTATATTCGGCGAACTTTTGATTAATTTAATAGAGATTGTTACAAATATTGACTGCGAGGCGTTTGACAGATACCGTATTTATATTTTCGAAAGACTGTTCATTGACAAAGTGTACGATGATGAACTAGCTCAGTGTTATCTTCAACAGGATCATATGCTAACATGCGCAGTTGTGCATTCGAAATTTCAAAGCAATTTTATGGTAATCACTTAATATGTTCTATGTTGCGGCTCTTCGGCTTCTTACATTTAACACCTTACAGTTATGTACAATATGAAGTGAAAATTACTTTTATTGTTATAAAATCATTATAAACACTTTATTTATATTAATAATGTTTCATTTGCCTTACATACATACTTCCAAAACAGTAAAATTTGCCGCAAACGTGTATTGCTTAATGAATATCGATATTTTAAATCAAATGTCAATCAATTTTCTGATTACATTGACATTAATCAAAAGTTGAGTAGTACGCATATGAAATTTTCAAGTTGCCAATATTCCAAACCGATCTACTAGGTAATGTGTCATATTTCAAAACATTTTTTAGTGCCGTAATGGCAGTTTTTACCGCAGTAATGCGATAATAATAGTTATAGTTGTAATCACGAAAGATGATCCCTGCGTCACTTACATAGAACTCAATCAACGACATTCAAAGAATAATTTTCATATTCAAATATCTATTTGTATGACAAGGACAGCCTGGATGACAGTTTGTATTTCGAAACTTTGCCTAGCACAGACGTATGGCTCGTGCAATTCACTTGAATAAGACAAAGACGAGATTAGTTCGTTGTCTGCACTTAAGCTATATATTTCCGCTTCTTCACATCTTTACTTAAGAATTTGACATACATTTGACAATCTATCTCCGTAGACATTTGATGGAACTGTCATTGATTTCGTCCTTACAAATACGTAGGTATTCGTTTAACAATTTCTTGAAGTATTTTTTTAAACTATAATGGCAATACATACTAGAACATTACGGTAGGTACAATTGCGACAACTTGTTTTAAATTTTTACGGTCTGTCAATAAATCCCCACGCACTTAACCCAAAAATGAAAAATGTCATAGCTGCCGTATTCATTTTGATATTTACAGTATTTAACATGACGCCGAAGTACCGATTTGATTCATACAAATCTAATTGATGACGCAGGGATCATCTTTCGTGATTACAACTGTGCTTACGATACAAGTGTTAAAAGTGCGTGTTTATTTCACGAATTAAAAGTTTTGTGCTAGTTGTGCTACCGTTTTGTGCCGTTTTTTTGCCGCAAACCGGAAGTTTTGTGCTGCTTCAGTTCTCGAGATTTTCATTTTTCATTCATTCATTCAGTTAGAGTTGGACACCCATTGTCCAGGCACTTGAGCTGGGTGCTCTTTGTACCATCCCTATTGAAGCCCTCATTTCCAGTTGAGAAGTTTACTGTCCTCTACAAAGTCCAGTAACTTGCCCACTGGAAACTTGAGTACCCTCGAAGGCTCCAGTAGATCCTTTCCGAAATGTTTCTGCCTGAGTACCTTCAATTCCTCAGATGTGCAGATTATATGTAAACTTGTTTCCTCCTGTAACTCGCATCTCCTGCACCAGGGTTCGCTCACCCGACCCGTGTTGCATAGATGCTTCCTTAAAGGACAGTGTCCAGTTATCAACCCAATAATGGTCTTCACTTGTTTTTTACTGCGTCTAATTAAGCTTTCAGAGAACTTAACGTCTCCGACACCTATTAGCGCTTTAGTATGGCGTTGACCCTCAGTCGACCTCCATTTTCTTACTCTTTCCTTATCTAACCAAGACCAAATCGCTCTTCTCTTGTGATTCCACATACGGGTTCTGGTCCTATGAAGTGTTTCCTAGAACCCCCCTTGGCTAGTTCATCGGCTATTATATTGCCTCTAATATCCTCATGTCCAGGCACCCAGATCAAAGATACCTTGTTGTCTTGTGCCAATCTATTGAGGTGCTGTTTACAGTCTTTAACCAGTTTTGATCTGGTAAGTGGATTCATAACTGCCTTGACAGCGGCCTGACTATCAGTCATTATGTTTATTTTCCTCTTCGTGCAGCCTCCCTTTGCAGTCAGTTCTGCGCAGGCTGCAATAGCGAATACTTCTGCCTGGAAGACCGTTGCATGCTCTCCCAGGCTTAAGGATATCCTATGTCTTGGGCTCAGACCATAGATACCGGCACCTGTGCCCTTACTGGATGTGGATCCGTCCGTGAACCAGTTATCAGAGTCAACGAAGTCATCCCGTGGCTGGTCTCTGTTCGGTATTAAGATTTTCACCTTTTAAGTGAAAATAATTTCGGGTGCCGTACTGTCCGTTGGCATTTGCAGCAAAGGCTCGTCCAGTACCGTACCCGTAGTGTCAGTGTGCCCGGCTATCCCAATATTGGGGTACCACACTTTATTGGCTTTCAGTCTAAGGATCGCGGCCATAGCCTCCGCCTTTACGTAAAGCTCCAGCGGAGGGAGGTCCACAATGGTCTCCAAGGATGCGGTTCCTATGCTGTTAGTTGCTCCGGTGATTCCCAGCAGCGCCTGTCGCTGGACAGCAGTCAGCAATCCCACTGCCGAGGACACTTCTGTCCTTCTCCACCAGACTACGGCTCCGTAGGTTATCGTCGGCCTCACCACTACAGTGAATATCCAATGAATCACCTTCGGCTTCAATCCCCAGGTTTGACCAACAACTCTTCTGCAGCGCCAGAATAGTTGCATCGCCCTGTTCGTTATGCTGACTACGTGATTCCTCCAGTTCAGTTTAGCATCAAGCGTAACGCCCAGATACTTTACTTCCTTGGTTAATTGTAACTCTTGCCCAAACAATTTAATGCCGCCCAGGTCATCGAGTTTCCTCATATTGGTGAAAGCAACCAACTTTGTTTTCTGTGAATTAACTGATAGTCCTTGTGTAAGGCACCATTCCTCCACAATTCGCAGCGCATATCGCATGATGCCCGCTACTACGCCATAGTAGCAGTTCTCGAGATATTTGCATTTCTTTGTGTGGGTGCCGTAGACATGCCAGCACCCCGACGGACGAAAATTCAAAATCTAATATGGCAAAAGTTTTGTGTTATTTTTGTGCCGTTTTGTGCCGCAAACCGAAAATTTTGTGCTGCTTCCTTTCTCAAGACATTCGCGTTTCTTTTTGGGAGTGCCGTTGACATGCCAACACCCCTACCAACAAAATCAAATCTGAGATCGAATTGCCTTCGTTTTCCCGCAAAAAATTTTTGAATTTGGCATGTCCACGGCACTCCATACCCCATATGTGCGAAACTACGTACGCTAGCGGATTTTGCACTACGGCAAAGTTTTGTGCTACAGCCACTGAGTTTTGTGCCGCTGAGAGCGAGTTTTCTGCTGATCCCGTTTTCTCGCAAAAAAAATGAATTTGGCATGTCTACGGCACCACATACCCCATATCTGCGAAAGTACGCAGCAGCGTAAAAGCAGCGGCATTCGACTTTTTGAAACGCCGCCGCAATTGTCGGCGATCGCCGCCACTATTGGTGGTGATGCCGGCGATTTTTGTCGGCTGTCGTATGATATACGTATTATTTTAAACCTAGATAAGTAAAACACCGCCTAGGTTTAGACAGAGAATTATAATTTCAACCAATCACGTCAATATTAAATACGAGCAGAATTATTAAATTATAAAAAGATGGGACCTCGTATATGACCTTTGATGTAAATAATAGTACCTAATAAATTCAATCTGTCTAAGAAAAATTTATTCCTTTTTTAAGTCCGCATATGTACACTAAGAATTCTTTTTGGTTGGACGACCTGCCACTGCACATACGTAGGATGGATAGTAGACAGTATTGCATTCACTTACTTCAGATAATATTGCATTCATTGCGCTCGTCAAAATATGTAAACACAGATGCGATTTGCGGATCTATTTTAAAAACGCTGTAGCTGCATTTATAAATGTGGAAAAAAGCATCTATTATTTGACGTATTTGAGTAGAAAGAAATTTGTTTGATGTTTCAAGTATTTCGAATAAAATAATACTGTAGTTTTATTACTCCAATATGAAAAAAAAAAGGATGCATGGTCTGAAATATCAGCGGAAATGAAAACTCCTGTGCCTGAGGTTATTAAAAAAATGAAGAGCCTAATGGCATAATTTCGTATTTTTAATTCTTTTTACTTTTCGCAAAAACAAAAACCACAATGCGACTTTTCGCGACGAACGCTAAACGCTAGACAACTAGTGTATAGTGTAACTATTGAACACGTCCACATGTCAACGTTTCTAGACATTCGTAGCTCGCATTTTCCTTTGATTTTTTTATTTTTACCGACAACCGATGGAACGCGTTCGTTCTCGCCTCTTCTATTTATCCTGCAATTAATTTCGCTGCAAATGCTCGAGAACAACTCCTCGAGAATGCAAACGAGTGTGAACGAATGGTAACATTTGTCAGGTGTATTCCCGGCTTAACATCGCGCAAGAACAATGCAAGCGTTTTTCTAAATAGAATAGCAAATAGGTTACAAAAGCCTTTCTTCATCAAGAGGGTTTATTTTTGTATTACAAAATATATTTTGATTAGTTTAATTATAATTACATACACATTTTTTTGTTTATAAGATTTAATTTCTGTTTAATAGATAGCAATTAAAAATGTTAATGTGACCTGAAATCAAGTTTTATTGTAAAATCAGTCCTACAAATATTTTCAAAATTTGACTAGCACATCAAGTTTTTGAATTATTCTATTTTTTTATACAGGCTGGTCCATTTAAAGGGTAACCCTGTAATATCTTCGAAAAAATTAGTGTTATGAAGAAAAGTATTAGACAAAAGTTTAACTATATGAAGGGGCTCATTCGATGGCGCTACTGTTGTCACTATAAAGAAAGACATAAGGTCATAGCAAGGTCAACTCTTTTTTTTTCAAACAACATATGGTATTTTTTTTATCAAATTCTAAAAGAGCAATAAGTTGTGAATAGAAAAATAATAAACCCATATGACCTCAAATTAAAATTTAATCGAGATATTTCGAAAAAATGAGGGCATATGAAAGTCAGTACAGCAATGTTTTTCCTTCATTTTTTAAATGTAAAAGTAGAAAGTAAATGTTAATAATAGCTACAAAGTTTACATAAGGTAAATAGACACATATTTCACAACAAGGGCTATTTTAAATATTGTACAATGTAGACGGTAACGCTAACAACGGTATCCTTTTAACTATCAGGGTGGTTCACCGGGAACTGCAACGATCGATTGCGGGAAATCTATATGTAGAAATGATCTGAAATTTTGGCACTATCAGGACTGGGCACTATACTAAAGTCGATGGGGGCCACTCGCCTAAAATTTTTCAAGATGGCGCCGCTTCGGGATATACCGGAAGTAGGCACCAACTTCGTTATTTTAAATAGAATACCCTGTATATTGTCACGTTTTTAGATTATACGTGAAATTCTAAATATATTTCATTTATAATGTCATATACCTAAGTCTAACCCTTTTTGACTTATTTACATTCTTATGCTAAATTTGACGTTTGCAGGCACATAATCAATTGCACTTTTTCCATATAAGGATTAGTTTATTATTTATTTTGAAGTGAGGTTTCTCAAGTAGATGACCTAATTAAATACAATTTGTATAAAACTGTTACAATTATTCATACAGAGTGTTCAAAGTACGTCTGAAAATGAAATCGGAAAAATTACCGAAAGTTAATTTTTTTTAATGGAAAGTGGCAATTTTTGTAATTTTATCTTGTTCGGCATTAAAAATAAGGGTAACTTTGTATACGCATGTCTCTTATAAAAATAGATAGTTTTCGAAATATTGGCAAGTTAGTATTTTTATCTTCTACAATACATCCATTTAAAAAAATTACTTTCGGTAATTTTTCCGATTTCATTTTCAGACGTATATTTCGAACACTCTGTATGAATAATTGTAACAATTTTATAAAAATAGTATTTAATTAGGTCATCCACCCCCACAAAGAAATGAAAATATCTCGAGAACGGAAGCAGCTCAAAACTTCCGGTTTGCGGCACAAAACTAGCACAAAACTTTGTGCTATGTAAAATTTTAATTTGTCATTGTGGGGGTGCCGTTGACATGCACACTTTCTCACCCAATGTTTCTTTAATGGTGAAATCAGATAAAACGTTGTACGATATTTGCATCGATACTTGATGGATTATCCAACTCGCCTTCGGCCCGTTGGGCAATTTTTTCCATAGCGTGTCGTAAAATTTCACATTACGATACATACATACATATATCGTAAATGTCTATTTTATGAAAAGTAAATTAAATTAAAATGGCAAAAGTAACTTTTCAAAGCACTTACTGTACTGTTTATCGTTTAAATTAATTGTGTTGGCACAACATTGATAACGAATTTTTGTTTAATGTAAACAGAATTGAGATTCGAAATTGTAATAACAATTTATATTAATGGTGAATAAATTCACACTGAATGATTTATTTGTATACTTTAATGTATAATATACTATATTTATTTTTTATATGTATATATATGAAATAGAACGAAAGTTGAGTGCAAAACGGTAGTAGATAATCGTAGGTAATGTCACTTTATAAGCATTTTCTAGCGAAATACTGATTCCAACCCGTAAGGAAAGTTCTGTTTTTTCTTGATGGGTGATGCATATTATGTATATAAACCTGCTTAAATATGTTCACGTGGCTGGCTGTCTATTCGGCGTGATTCACACATTACAGTTAATTTATAATAGTTCTTACTTCTAATCCGAAGTAGATATTATATTTCTAGTACCTCTTGCAATTTTCGGAACGGTCATCTATCTTTGCTGTATTTTTTCGCCGTCTAATTAGGAAAGTGAAGGAGGAGGAGGAAGCGGTGTTGGAGGAGGTGGTGATTGTGGAGGAGATGGAGGAGGTGATGGAGGTGGCGATGGTGGAGGTGGAGACTAGAAAACAACCAACATTGTTAGTTTACTCATAGCACCAATTACTTTTATTAATATATAATACATAATATACGATATGCAATACATATATAATTTGCAACATATAATATACAATACTTATGCAAAGGTGTCTCTTCCTATTATTCAAACTTTGGAAATGTAAACTAGATTTAATTTCTTGAATAAAAATTATATAAACGGTATGTACATTGTATATTATATACATGTTTTAAAACATCGTTTAAAAATTTTAAGGGCATTTATTACGATCGAAAATAAGGTTAAAAGTCATGATAGACATATGTCCCCAAATTAACTGTTTACAAGATAACAGCGAGTGTTCCTAGTAGTACATGAAATAGTTAACGATAACATATCCCAGTAAACAAGTGCTTATCCGCTATTGTTTTAAGACAGTTTGTTTTACGTTTTGTGCAATGTGTAACAATTACTATGGTAACTGGTAGCGTATTCATAATGCTGAAACGAGCAATATGGCAATATTGTTATTTTAGTCATAGCACCAATTACTGTTATTGAGATATAATACATAATATACAATATGCAATATATAATTTCCAACATATAATATACAATACTTATGCAAAGGTGTCTCTTCGTATTATTCAAACTTTGGAAATGTAAACTAGATTTAATTTCTTGAATAAAAATTATATAAACTGTATGTATATTATATATTATATACAGGATGTTTTAAAACAGCGTTTAAAAATTTTAAGGGCATTATCAGAACATAGCATCTGCGTAGTTTTAATAATTTTCGTTTTTGCAAAGGTATATGTGGAAATTTTTTGCACAAATATGGTAGAGGTAAATATGTATTGATTTAAATACGATAATAACAAAAAAATACGTATATAAATTATTTAATATACCTTATCATAATATACAGTGCTTTTATTTAGGACTAAAACCCACGTGACCTCTAACGTAAGATCACATAAATAATATGTTGGTCAACTACAAATATCCCTAAGCTGTCTAACCAGAAAATGCCAAAGTCAATATTTGACAGTTTTTATACACCTCTGTTTACCTCGTTGTTTTCATATTTATTTTTGGACAGATTGACTTTTACGAGGAAAACGGCTATCGAAGTTAGTAGTTGTTGAAATGTGTTAATAACACAGATTTATTGTCAAAAACATAATGTTTGTGAAGCGCTGCGCGTTTTGAAAAACGGAAAAATAACGCGAAAAAAGATATGAAATCTTACCTAAAAATATGAATCAGCTGTTCGAAAACAATGACACCATCGCATATGCAAAATACCATAACCGTAACGATAAAGTCCATTTACCAATGAATACAGTTTCCTTTCATCGCCTTCTTCTTTGTATGGCACCACCATTAAATTCCCTTCGTTTAATATTTCTTCCATTCACTAGTTACTTCTATTTTTACAAAGATCACTTTTTATGCAACGTAGCAAGTTCACTCTGATAAACGGTTAAGTAATAATTGTGTGAAATTTAGAACAGACCTTCAAATGAGTATATCCCTCACCATCAAGGCAGTCGTAGGCTTTTCAATAATCCGAGATATTATTGTTCCTGGTAAAATACAGTCTCGGATAATATTTGACAGAGTTTCGCAACCTCGACCTTCCACAGGCGCCAAGAATAAACGTCCCGTCTCCCTCTCGTATCCTCCAAAAACCAATTGACCCTCTACGCGATGCCCTCTCACATATTCTTGTCAATTTTCCAACTTTTTTGACATATTCTTTTAATTTTTCATTGTATTTTTAGAATTAGGTATCAATAAAGAGCGCAAAAAATTAATGACGCTTTCGATTGCTATTATTCCCTATAGAATAACGAAAAACAATTCGTACTTCCCCGTAAAAATAACTTTACCCTTATTTTATTCCTGCATTTTCATTGTCATAAAAGTTTTTTAAAACTACCAGGAAATAATACCGTGTGTGCTTGGTAAGTTTGTAGCACATTAATTGTAATGACAATGAAAACAAAAACTGTTGTTTCAGGTTTTATCATAATGATGTTTGCACCGGAACATGATGCCTTTATTTTAAAAGCAAAATACAGAAGTGGTACGCGAGATGATAATAGGAATTGGAATTATTCTCTACCAAGTTGTATCGAGCAATTCAGGGTGTTTCCAGATTTGGATGTTGATTACGATGCACTGAAATACCGCAGGTATGTTATAATTCATCGTTTTGAAGAAAGACATTGCATTTGCAAAAAGAAATCTTGTCAGTAGATTTAGATATATTTTTCCATGAAACTATTACAGCTGAACGATACCGTGCCATATTAAACGAATTCATACCACAACTGATGATGAGCTACGACAAGGTTTCTTTCCACACAGAGCTAGAGCTACGCAGGAACATCTCAGACAATTGTTTGATGATAGATTGATAAGCGAAAACTTATGGCCTCCACGCTCTCTAGACCTGACACCATTAGATTTTTATTTGTTTGGCAATTTAAAAAATAAAGTCTTCAGAAATAGATTACACAATTTAGAGAAACTTCAAGCAACTATACGAGAAGAATTAAATAATATCACCATAGAAGAAGTGCAAAATGTATTTGAAAATTTAAAACGCAGAGTAAATATATGTTTAGATAACAACGGATATCACTTTGAACATTTCTTGTAATTAATTTTCCATTACATAGTAGTCGTCATTATTTACAATATAAACCCAACCTGTAAAATTTTAATTGCTAATATGTAAATAAAAATGTCTGCAGGAATTTTAGTTTTACTTACGGAGGACTATATACTAGGAAGCGGCACGACGTGTCAACAAAGCGTACCCGTAATAGAACTTAAATTAAAGTTCCGAGCGCGTCGCTGGGTGGCGCAGTTGTTCTATTCTCGGCTACATTTCAAAGGAAGCAAATGGTCAGGACATTGTTTTTAATCTATTAAAAGAAAAACAACAAAATACAAAATCAATAAATAAACAAATATTATAATTTAGACTATTTTCTTTATTCTCGGCTACAGTTTGAAGGAAGCAAAAGGTCAGGACAATTTCCAAAAATGCAGATTCAAGAGTGCATATAAGGTGAAATAGAGCGTCAGATTGATACGTTAAGTAACCTTTTGACAACAGCTGCGTAAATAGGTATATCTCTGAATTTTGGTTCAGCAGATTTAAGGCAGTTTAAGCATTTGTCGCACTTGATAAATCGATGGCGCTTTCTTGCCATATATCCTGCAACATATGGTATCACAAAAGTTGATGATTATTCAGTATTTTTTCTTTCTGCTTTAGGATTGGACAAGTAATGAGCCAAGTTAGGAAATATGCTGGGAATTGCATCGCAATTTAGTTTGGCCCGTCCTATTTCTATTTTATTAATTTCCCTATCATTTATTTTCGTTTCAAAGTATTTTGAAATGTCTGATTGCAAAAAGTGCACTTCACAAGCAACATCATTTTCAGCTAATTCTTTATCCGCTCTTGGAATAGCTCTCTTCCATTTATTAAAACTAGTCTTATCCTTCAATTTCAGAGAAGTATTCATAATAATAATTAGGTAACAGTGATTAAAAAATAACTTACCTTTGGGGCCTTAAATCAGCTTGCATTTTTTATCCTATGCAGTTTATTATATTTACGTGTGGATGAATAACCGGCTTTACACCCCGGCACACAACTGTTTTTACTTTTCATTTTCTACAGCTTTATCCACCAGTTCTTTTCCAAACAATCGTTTAAATTATGAGGAGCCCCATTAAAACACGTGTAAAATGTGGGTGACCGTAGCCGCGCTACCTATTGTTGCGACACTTGTGGCAGTTCCTTCAACTAAAGTAAGGTGGGTGTCTTAGAGGTCACGTGGGTTTTGATGTTAAATGAAAGCACTGTACTTGATAGTGACAGAATCGTTCTTTTTTGCGGTACTCCACAAAAAATAGTACCGATATAAATGTATTGTTTATTAATAAAATTGTTAAAATTTTGCTCGTTACAAAAAATATTGTACAAACCACGTTCGTGAAGAACATTTCCAGCATTCGCGCTAATAATCCGCACTAATGCTGGAAAAATTATCTTCCCGAACTTGGTATGTAAATAACTACAACACTATTATATGATTACAATACATTTTATGCCACCAAACATACGCATACAATATGTACAAGTAACATGAAACTTAACCTGCTTGCAAAATCTAATTATTGTATGTGCTTGTTAAGTTTACTAATGGTATGATTATATAGGTATGTATAGTTGGTTCACTATGAGATTAACGACACATTGAATAAGAGTTTCTAAGAAGTTAATAAAAATTTTATTTTATCCACCATCCTATCATTTTATTGTCAAACTGTAGTTTAAAATAGATAACATAAATAGCATGCGGATAGGAACTAATTTATCACTAGCGATAATTTATCACTAGCGACATTACAAAAGTTCTCGAGCAAATCAGAAATCGGCCTATACGTCTGTTATTTCTTGATTTATTTTATTTTTTTTGTTAACATGGAACTATATTTTATTTTTCAGTTGTTAATAAACTTATGATTAAATTTACATCTGAATTCATAGTGTGACTTCAAGGAATTATTGATTATAGTATAAATATATTTATACAGGGTGGTTTACCGGTAACTGCAACGATCCATTGTGGGGAAAACTATTGCTAGGAATGATCTGAAATTTTATACAATTAGGTCATCTACTTGAGAGAATTTACTTCAAATTAAATAATAGACTTCTCGTTATATGGAAAAAGTACAATTGATTATCTGCCCGCAAACGTCAAATTTAGCATAGGAATGTCAATAAAGTCAAAAAGGGTTAGACTTAGGTAGATGACATCATACATATACATGAAATATATTTAGAATTTCACGTAGAATCTAAAAACGTGACAATATACAGGGTATTCCATTTAATGTTACGAAGTTGGTGCTTACTTCCAGTATACCCTGAAGCGCCACTATCTTGAACATATTGTGGGCGAATGGCCCCTATCGACTTTAGTATAATGCCAACATTTCAGATTATTACTAGCCATAGTTTTCCCACAATCGATCGTTGCAGTTCCCGGTAAACCACTCTGTATACTTACTAGACATTAAAAACAGAATAGGGTTTTACGGCCGATTTTGTATGGTCACTTCAACATTCATACTGCATGCGAACTTGAATTTGGTATTACGTTTTCATTTCTGATAAGAGACCATTACATTTTTTGACTAGTTTTTTGTTTTTAAGAGATAACACATTAGTAAAACAAAAAGAAGCTCACAAGCGTTACAATTTGTAAATAACTTATGAGCTACAAGTGTTTTTTGTTTTCAGAGAATCTCATAAAGTAAATCAATTATGTCTTAGATCGATTCAGCGATTTAACCTACATTATCGGAATGTATGGAAGAATAATATCTACAAATTTTTATAAAGATGATGGTATGCATCTCTAATGGAATAAACCCAATCACTATTAATTTTACTGCCACTTCTAATAGTACCTATATTAAGTATGGCGAACGGTAAGGGATGTTTACCGTTCGAAGACAATTGTTTGGAGAAGCGAAGCGACGACTCTAATTATTGTCTGAGAACAATAACCCTTAACGTTCAACATGCTTATAACGTTTTTTGCGCGATTGGAATCTCTAGAATAATAATAAATAATAATTCATATAAATAAATTTGTGAAAATCAGGAAGATTGGAACTGAAACCGTTGGATGGCTGCTCCATAGTTTCTATGGTTTCGCGCCAAACAAGTCAAATAGACAACCTAGATTTCTCAAAAGTTAACAGGAATTAAACATTTTATAAAGGATTGAGATCGCCGGTAAATGAAAGAGAAATTACTTTTTTTTAAGACTTGTGGTTTTCGAGATTTTTTGAGTTGAAAATGCGCGAGGAAGTCACGTGACCAAAACGCAAGGTGACGTAAAAAACAGCATAAAACTTGTAAGTCAGATTATAAGGTTATGACATTACTAATATGATAATACAAATGTAAAACCCTTTTTTAACCATTAATACATGGAATTAGTGCTTTGTGTACATGCATGATAATACATATTATTGTAACGTAAGTACATACTTGTAGAATATCACTAATTTTAATACCATACTACTCGTAAAAGACATTTATAGGTTAAGTCCTTGTACTTACATCAAAATGATCAGAACAACAATATCCTGTAGTCTTCTCTGCCAAAGGTACATCTCTCCTCATGGCAGTAAACCACTTTTTTTTTAAGTAAAAAGAAATCGTCCGAATATAAGGCACAAGTAGTCAATCCATTGATTTCCATAACATAAACCAGACATAAACACTGTATCATACGTCATGCATGTAGTTCACGTAAAAGCCGCGTTTTGAGAGAGCGCTGTAATCGTGCTTCTTTCTTCTCCGATTTCTAGGTGAAAAAATATATTTTTTTCGTCTGGGAATAAAAGGAATGGCTTTTTCTCATGACTATCTTTAGATTTAAAGAATAACTACAAAGTACATAGGTTGTCTATTGTGTTTTGTGAGCTGTCGTTGCTAGTTCTGCTTTGTGGTTCTGTTTAATTCACTTACCGTTCAGTGAACGGTAAGTAAATTATTTACCGTTTTGTTACACATAGCAACCAGTGATAGCAACTTATCGCCGTGGAAACAGACACGGTAAACTGATAAGAACAACCAATCGCGCAAAAAATAAATTTCAACCATATACCCCTTCTGTTGTCTATTAAATATCATTAGTAGCTAATAAATTACATAGATATTTTCAACTTATTAGGCAATTTGACAATTATTTATAGACGACACTTATTCATTAATGTCAATTCTCTAAACGTAATGTTATGTGTATCCTAGTCATTCATGGGCTACATAATTAATCTAGCTTTACTTTTTAGTAAAGAGTATTTCCCAAATAAATTTAGTAATTGTCTGTAACTGATCTTTGATTTTATGCTAACAGAAAATACACAATATATTTTTTCGTACAAACAAATTTACTTTTGTATATTTCAATTACTACTTAATGTTTGGATTTACAATTTACTTAAGTCTGTACATATCTTGTGGTACAAAATCAATATTTATCTCTGAAACTATGCGTTTGCGAATATATGTTTATTTTTTTGTTTCTTTTTGACCAAAGAACACGCCAGTGCATTATTATGCAATGTATGCGGGACACCCTGTATATATGTACATGTAATGTATTGCTGGAAAAATACATTATATTGAAAATAATATAATCTTGACACTTTGATTATGCAACCATTTTGCGCCCGTGTTTTGCTAATTTGCGCCACTGAAACCGCGTTTCGTACTACTTTCCTTCTCAAAATATTCCATTTTGAAAAACGACCAAACGTAACACGCTTTCGAAGTCTGAAAATTTGATTTTGCCATCGTTTGCGCCTTTGTTTTCAGGTTTTGAAGTTAATTGACTGAGAATACACAACTTAAACTTTCAGTGTAACGCAAAAAAAATGTTATTATAGCAATATATACACAATAGAAGCAGATATAACTGAATAGTTCGTATTTATGTTTCAAAACTGGATTTGGATTAAATTTAAGAAATTCCAACAGATATTACATATAAATGTTTAACCAGGTAGGTTTTCTTGACTTGATATTTACCACTATTCGAAACTGAGACACTAGCCCAATAGATTCTATAAAATCAAATAAGATACACATTCTGTAGAATAATTCTAAATCTACGATCATAGGAAAGTAAATAAACACAGCCTATAGTTTTCAAATACTGGGTAATAGAACTAAAAAATATTAATATCTGGAAATAATGAAATGTTTTCTGGATAAAATATTTAGAATTTTTTCTGTACACCCGGTATAGTTTTGTAAAGTTACAACATTTGATGCAACTACCATAATCTTTAGTATAACATATTTTATTTATTGACTTTAAACAAACCTCAAATTCAGCTTCAGATGTGAGACAATTTAATAACAAAAATGCGATACATGTTCTCATGAGAAATTAATTTTAATTACATCTTATAAATGGTCATAATAAATATACGATACAAACTTATCATATATTCAAAGTAATGCAGTTATTTTCAAGCAAAACATTTTGGGTTTTGTGTTTATTTTTAAAGTAGAGTTAACACATTACTTTCGTCTTTAAAAAATGTGTGTAATAAAATAAATTCATTCTACTGCCAGTTGATGTAGGATCTCCAAATTTTAGTTAACTAATTACTTTATAAACTTACAAACACAAACAATAGACAATATGCGGATGATTACGTCAAGTGTAGTGTATTGTGAACTAGCTGGCTCGGCAGACTTCGGTCAGCCTAGAAAAGTATTGATTCAGATATGTAATGTTTTATTGTTACGGGTACCTCTCCCCTCCCCCGCCCCGCCCCGTGTCCCGCCCGTCCCGTACCATCCCCTGTGTCCCGCTCATCCCGTACTACTCCGGTGTCCCGCCCGTCCGGTACCACCCTTAAATCTCTGCGGCTGCACTACCCAATCCCTGATTTCATAGTTTCGGGGCAACGGGCGTGGCGGGAGTAGACTTCGTATACAGGGGAGGATGCTTGGGTGTAGGCATGGGCATACGCTCTGGTGTCCGGCCACTAACTCTCGGAATATACAGTGGGTAAGTGAGTTACCCTACGGCACTTACATTGAGAACTCTGCAGCTACACTACCCCATCCTTGGTGACCACACTCAGGGAAACGGGCGTGGCGAGAGAATTTGGCGAAGATAGTAGGGGAGGACAAAAGTCGGTTCGCCGAGGAGTAGTCCGGCCGCTGGTTGTCTGGTTGGGGAAATCTTCGGTTTCATCCTAAAACAACTCGGTAACTCTGGGGCCCTACTGTTTCACTGTAGCTGCCGCGGATACTTGATCGCCGGAGGGGCGAAAGAATTGGCGCGGTTAGCATTTTGGGGTAAGGCTTCGGCCCGGCCGCCCCGTAGTTCAGGCTTAATTCACGGGCGGGCTGGTTGTACCTCACGGCCAGATTCCGTTTCCCATGCTTGGCCGATAGTCGCTGTTATGTATTTACGTACGTATTCCGATACATGTACAATGTTTTAAAGTTTTGGCATGCAGTGTATTTGTTTGATGTTGCTTGCACGTTTGGTTTTTATTATATGGTATTTTTTGTACCCATGTGTATCGCTGAAATACGACATATGTATGTAAAATGTGAATAAAGAGTTGCCTCGTGACTGTGAAGTATTATTATTCTCCCCCATAATTTAGTACCTTCAACAAAAGATATAACAATTGGCGACGAGTACAAATGGCAGACACTAATTTACTGGGAAATTTGCAAACGTTTGATCACAAAAATTCAGATTTTACCGTATTTAATGAAAGATTGAATCTTTTTTTTGCTGCAAATAGTATTACGGAAGAAACTAAAAGGAAAGCCATTTTGTTAAATTCGTTAAGTGAAGAATGTTACATTCTGCTGCGGAATTTGTGCGTTCCTGATCTTCCGGACAGTAAAACGTTTAGTGCGTTAGTTAAACTACTAAAAGAACATTTTAGTCCCGTGAAATCGTATTTCGCAGAAAGATTGGCGTTTTTCTCAGCAAGAAGAAAAAGTAACGAAGCAGTATGCGATTGGGCTGCTCGGTTGAAAAGCTTAGCTTCCACATGTGATTTCAAAACGGAATTAAATATTGTTTTAAGGAATATTTTTGTAATTGGCATGAATGATAATATCATAATGGACCGATTATTCGAGGAAGATGCATCGGATTCATCGGTAACCTTGGGTAAATTGTTGAAAATTGCTCAAGCGAAGGAGTCGGCTTTACAAGAACACAAGTCTCAAACACCTCCGAATTCAACCGAAGTGTACCACGGACGTTCAGCGCCAACAACACGGAAAGTGCCCGCTCCGACCAAGGATCGTCCGGCGATGCCAGGAACGTCGCGACAGATGTCGGAATCATCGGATGCAAGTACATATCAAAACAAAAAAGTCTCAAAGATGTGTCCTGTTTGTGGGCGTAGCAACCATAAGTATCAAGAATGCAAATATCGAAGGTATACTTGTAATAAATGCGGTATTAAGGGTCATTTAGCTCAAATGTGTAAAAGAAAAAATGTTATCAATTTTATGGTTCAAGATAATTTTGATTCTATATTTCATTTAAAAGATTATGAGATAGATAATAAGGGTAATGTTAATCCCACATTTGTTGAGATATTGGTTGAAGGTATTTCTATTAAATTTGAAGCAGACTCAGGTTTTGCGCATAGTGCTATTTCAGATAAATTATATTTTCAACATTTCAAAAATATTGAATTATGTGAAAATGATTTATCGTTGAGAGATTATATAGGTGTAAGTTTTGATCCAATGGGTTACATTAATTTAAATATAACATTTGAAATTAAAGATTATAAAATGAACTCCCTCCTCTGATTGGGAGGAATAGTTTATTTATGTTAAATCTAGGGGTGTGTAAACTTAATAATTTAAAGGAAATTAACAAAAAAAATATTGAACAATTATGTTATCGGTACAAAGAACTTTTTGAAAATAAAACTGGAACTTTTAATAAATACAAAGTCACATTAAAAGTAAAATCTAACGCTATTCCAAAATTTTGCAAAGCACGGCCCGTTCCTTTTGCTTTAAAACCGAAAATTGAAGCTGAAATTAATAGACTAATAGCAGAAAAAGTGTTGATTCCTGTTGAAATGGCCGAATGGGCTATACCCATTGTGCCAGTTTTAAAACCAAATGGAACTGTGCGTATTTGTGGTGATTTCAAAATTACCCTGAATCCACAGTTACTGGAGGAAAAGTATCCACTGCCGCGGATTGAATATTTGTTTAGTAAACTACAGGGCGGTGATAAATTTTCTAAAATAGATTTATCAAACGCGTATCAACAAGTTTGTTTAACTGAAGAATCGCAAAAATTGGTAACTATATCAACACATAAAGGTTTATTTTCTTATACTAGACTGCCGTACGGGATTACTAGTGCACCCGCGATTTTTCAAAATCTAATTGAGCAAATATTTGTTGATATACCAGGCGTACAGTGTTTCCTGGATGATTTATTAGTAACGGGTAGGAATGATGCGGAACACGTAAAACATTTAGAAGAAGTTTTCAAACGTTTAAAAGATTGCGGATTAAAAGTTCAAAAACCAAAGTGTTCTTTTTTCAAAGATTCGGTAGAATATTTAGGGCACGTTATTAGTAAAGACGGTCTACATACGTGTGAGGATAAAATTGAGGCAATTAAAAATTGTGTTGCACCGAATTGTATAACAAAGTTAAAATCTTTTCTTGGTATGGTAAACTTTTATGGAAAGTTCATACCCAATGCGTCAATAATATTGCAACCCCTATATAAATTGCTAAAGAAAAACACTAAATGGTGTTGGTCAAAAGAATGTCAAAAAAGTTTTGATCATGTAAAAGAATTGCTGGTTTCTTCTCCGATTTTAGTTCATTTTGACCCAGAACGCGAGATTAAATTAACGGTAGATGCCTCGAATTACGGGTTAGGAGCAGTAATCAGTCATACTTTTGAGGATGGTTCAGATAAGCCTATAGCTTTTGCGTCTAGATTATTAAATTCAGCGGAGTTAAAGTATTCGCAAATCGAGAAAGAAGCTGCCGCAATAATATTTGGCATAAAGAAATTCTATCAGTATTTATTTGGTAAGAAATTTGTGTTAGTCACAGACCACAAACCGTTAATAACAATTTTTAATCCTAAAAAGGGTATACCAACTTTTGCAGCTAACAGGCTACAGAGATGGACTCATATTTTATCAGGTTTTGATTATGAAATAAAATTCGTAAATTCCAGAAATAATATCGCTGATTTCATGTCTAGAACACCATGTAGAAATTCTGATGCGATGATAGATTCGGATAAAATTTCTTATATGAATTATTTACAAGAGTCAGAGTTTCCCTTAAATTTTAAACAAATTCGATTGGAGACAAGTAGAGATCCTATTTTAAGTAAAGTAATGTATTTTGTTTTACACGGTTGGCCACGTAATAAGATATTACCAGAGCATAGACCTTATTACATAAGACGTAATGAGAGTAGCGTCGAGCAGAATTGTTTACTATGGGGTTATAGATTAATAATACCTACGAAATATAGAACCGCGATATTAAATGAATTACATGTTACTCATACAGGTATGGTCAAAATGAAATCGTTTGCTAGGTCATACGTTTGGTGGCCATTACTTGATGAACAAATTGAAAGAATATCTAGAAATTGTCAAATATGCAATAGTACTTCTACATTACCACCAAAATCCAATTTAATTACTTGGAGTTGGCCGACAGAACCTTGGACAAGGCTTCATATCGATTTTTTTGGTCCTTGTTTAAATAAAAATTTTATTGTAATTGAAGATGCTACATCTAAATGGATTGAATGCTTTGAAGTATCAAGTGTTTCATCTGAAGCCGCAATTAAGATACTTAGAGAGCTTTTTGCAAGGTTTGGCTTACCCAATGAAATTTGTTCAGATAATGCTAAAGCTTTTACATCGCATGAATTTCAAAAGTTTTTAAATAATAGTGGTATTAGACACTTAACAGGAGCTCCCTATCATGCTGCCACTAATGGTTTAGCAGAGAGCGGTGTTAAACTTATGAAGAATGCGATTTTGAAAGGCCGTAAAGATAATATCACTGATATAAGTTTGTTAATAGCACGCTTTCTTTTTCAATACCGAAATACTCCCCATACAACAACGGGAGAAAGCCCTGCTAAATTGTTAATAGGTAGAAAATTAAGATCAAAATTTGATTTATTGTTGCCTTCAACAAAAGAGACGGTAAGGCAAAAACAATTTAAACAAACACAGTTTTACCACGGAAAAAGAAACAAGATATTTCATGAAAATGATAGTGTGTGGGTTAGAGATTTTAGAAATAAGGAAGTACCGTGGTGTAAAGGTAGTATTGATAGAGTCTTAGGTAAACGCACATATATTGTAAGTGTCGATGGTGGAATGAAATGGAAACGTCATATAAATCAATTGAAATAGCCAAAGTTCTAAATCGATTTCAGTCATTCCACGATCAACATTAGTTAATTCTAATAGTGATAATTCTGTTTCCGATAGAGTGTTAAAACGAAGAAGTCAACTTAGACCTCCAGAAAGACTTCAATTTTAATTAGTTGTTATTGTTCTTGTTAAGGGAAGAGGTATTGTTATGTATTTACGTACGTATTCCGATACATGTACAATGTTTTAAAGTTTTGGCATGCAGTGTATTTGTTTGGTGTTGCTTGCACGTTTGGTTTTTATTATATGGTATTTTTTGTACCCATGTGTATCGCTGAAATACGACATATGTATGTAAAATGTGAATAAAGAGTTGCCTCGTGACCGTGAAGTATTATTTATTATTCTCCCCCATAATTTAATACCTTCAACAAAAGATATAACAGTCGCCATCCGCAAGGAGGCCTAGGCCCAGGGGGGTTAGATGTGACGTAGGAGTTGCTAAAGCGTCTCCAGCGGTGACCCGTCCAACGTTGACAAGGGAACTTGTCTAACATGGGTAGCACGGGGGAGAGGGGCCCACCGGCTCGCCGGGCCTCTCCGCGAGGTGTCGGTCTCGTGCGGGCGGTGAGATAGTGGGTGACAGTTTCAAGGCTCATAACTTGTTATGCGCAGTGTGGTACAAAAATTGCAGGATATGGGCTAACGCCTAGATGCCTGCGGCTCACCATCTAAGCCATTTTCAAATCGTATACCATACATATGAGACAAAAATGTAGAGTGCAATTTTAGTGTTGACGACTGCTATATTAATCAATTTCGAATCAGTAGTTACAAATGTGTGAAGAAGCAACCAACTGCAACTAGTAGTAATAATTATTATGTTTACAGTTTCAAACTTATTATATTCATTACCTAAAGCTGCCCTCCATACAGTTTGAGCTTTTCTCTCTATCTACTCTAATATTGAATTAACCTGTGTAGCATTTTATAACTAAATAGGTATATTTTACTACGGAAAGTTACATTACATAAAAAATAAGCCATTTCTTAGTTCATTAGACCCACATCGGCAGATTCGCGCATCAAAGAGCATCCAAACAGAGAATATGTTGACAGAAAATTACGCATATCAGAAAAAGGTTAAATAAAGTAGCTGTTGAGGAATAGTCGAGTTTTAGTGAATAGCTTGTATAAGTGTATGTAGTACATACATATGTATATATAAGGAATGAAGTAAGCGCGTGTACCTCTGAAATGCATCCTACTCCCACACAGATTCACGGTAAGTACAGTTTACATCATTTTAAGTAGACATTGTAATATAGTGCGCAGATAATTCGCTGCGAGATGTCCTAGTTCGCAATTTGGAAAAATAATCTGACGATCGATTCAAAAATTCTCTGATGCCGTTCAGTATAGACATGCTTAGACCGTTACAGTTATCTTGCGTGCATTCAATTGTGTCAGTAATACTTCTTTTAACTTTAACATCACTAAATTAAAAACCAGTTTTTTTTAATCTGATGAATTATTAAATTCAATCGGCAAAATGATCGCAGAAAAATTTGACCAGAAGATAGAACAGATAACCAATGTATATCAACAAAAGGTGGGCCAACTTGAGGAGAAACTTGAAAGTGCATATAAAACAATGGATTCACTCGAAAAATACTCCCAAAGGAACTTTCTCCGAATTTATAGGTTACCAGTAATTACCCATGAGAACACAGACGAGATAGTAATTAAATTTTGTAAAGAGAAGTTGTAATTTGAGATAAAGAAGGAAATAATTGACTACAGCCATCGGCTGCCTTTCTTCCGATTTATAATAAAATCTTCTGTACTGGCGACTTTAATGTCGATTTATTAAAACCCGACTCTACACCCTCTATCATTTGAAACTATCGGCTTACAACAACCGTTTTTGCATGAATTCTTTCATTTATTATCTATACCATACATATTATCTATACCATACATATTTTAGGGTCGGCGTTTACCCTATAGCGTCGACCCTTAAAACTCTGCGGCTGCACTACCCAATTCCTGATTTCATAGATTCGGGGCAACGGCCGTGGCGGGAGTAGACTTCGTATATAGGGGAGGATGCTCGGGCGTAGGCATGGGCATACGCTCTGGTGTCCGGCCGCTAACCGTCGGAATATACGGTGGGTAAGTGAGGCACCCTACGGCACTTACCTTGAGAACTCTGCAGCTGCACTACCCCATCCTTGGTGGCCACACTCAGGGAAACGGGCGTGGCGAGAGAATTTGGCGAAGATAGTAGGGGAGGACAAAAGTCGGTTCGCCGAGGAGTAGTCCGCCCGCTGGTTGTCTGGTTGGGGAAACCGTCGGTTTCATCCTAAAACAACTCGGTAACTCTGGGACCCTACGGTTTCACTGTAGCTGCCGCGGATACTCGATCGCCGGAGGAGCGAAAGAGTTGGCACGGTTGGCATTTTGGGGTAGGGCTGCGGTCCGGCCGTCCTCGTAGTTCAGGCTTAATTCACGGGCGGGCTGGTTGTATCTTACGGCCAGATTCCGTTTCCCACGCTTGGCCGATAGTCGCCATCCGGAAGGAGGCCTAGGCTCCGTGGGGTTAGATGTGAGTTAGGAGTTCGCTAAAGCGTCTCCAGCGGTGACCCGTTCAAGCCGACGAGCCCACCGGCTCGTCGGTCCTCTCCGCGAGGTGTCGGTCTCGTGCGGGCGGTGAGATAGTGGGTGATAGTTTCAAGGCTCATAACTTGTTATGTGCAGTGTGGTACAGAAATTTGCAGGATATGGGCTAAAGCCTAGGTGCCTGCGGCTTACCATCTCAGCCAATTTCGCTAATCGGTCCAGTTTATATGGTTTCTGGCGTATGTCAATCTTTTTTGTCTATTTCCATACCTAAGCAATGATTTTCGACGAGAAAGTCGATCATGCAAGCCTTGTTTTATTAGGTGGCACCGTACTGTGGACGGATGTACTGCTATACCAGTTGCTTTGTGTAGATCTTGCGCTAACCTTGTCGATCCTCGTATTCGATAGCTTAAGGCAGTTAATTATACGAACTGGTCAGATCTTTCAGTTACCTTTTTTGGTCGTACAGATTTTGGTTTGTTTGTTGTATCGCCTGTTTCTGGCTTTTTCCTTAGAACACTGTGGACATTGCTCTGCGAACACCCACTTCTGCAGCATTTTGCCGTTGACTATGTCCTTGTTCACTCAAAAATAGAATCTTATGCTTATTTTCTATCGATACTATGCGCATTTTTATAATAAAGTAACAGTTTATTAATTAATATTTACACTATATTTATGCCCTATTTACAATAATTCTGTTCTAAGAAACAACTTTGCGGAATAAAAATCAAAACTTCACACATTTACAAAGTAAAATTCGTTAAAAACGCTTTTATACATTCAGTGCTACAACCATTTGCATTAACAAATTGCAATAGACTGATCGTATTGCTCTGTAATAAACTGCAGGGATACGTGCAGGTAGCGTTCTTTTCTCAGAATTAGCCATTTACTATTAGTAAATGCAACTTAACGTCTAATCCTAAGAAACGGTGATATCTCTCGTATTATTTTCAATGTAGTAACATGTAGAAATAATATTAGATATTTTATATTACGGATTTCCTCAGATCGGGGTTGTAATAAACTTTTATTTTCATATTATACGTGTGATCGATAACTTACGTTTAGAACAGTATTTTTCAGCTGAATGTGTACCTATAAAACGTATATATTTAAGCTTTATTAGCTTATTGTTCGATCCACATTATATCATAGGGCTTCCCCAGCACTTTATTTGTTTAGGTCCGCTAAATTTCAAACCATATTAGCAGTAAGGCTATAGGCGCATCAACGCAGTCTCTCGACGTGGACATCCTGTATAAGCTGTATTTTGACAGCTAAAACCTGTGTAAAACCACCAAATTTTCATAATTATGACAGTTTGACAGGTTTTAGCTGTCCTAGAACCCCCTATTATTATAAAATTCAGTTCTGTTCCTGCATCTTAGTAAGAAACACATGTATATATAATGTAACTAGTTTAATAAATTAAGTACAAAAAATGTGCTACGTGTTTTCTGCAAAAGCAACGCAGAAGTGATAAACTCCAGCAGAAAACGTTCACCAATTACTACAACTTATGCACACTACTGTATATAGATTTAGTCAAATTGACCGACAAACGAATACAACGAAATACATACATACATACATATATATCGACAGTAGCTTCTTAAATGAACATCAGTTACAGTTAAATAGTGCCGCTGATATACCGAATAGGACCATAACGTTGTGGTTGTTTAAGCAAATGCTGCATGCAAATAGTCACGTCTTATATGTTTTGTACTTGGTAATATTGTAGTACTGACTATATGTAAAGACAAACTCGTTTGATTTGATCCTATGAAACGGCAGCGAAACAGTAGGGAGAAACTCAGAGACGAGTAGCAAACGTAGGAAAAGCTATTTTGTCAACTTTACCCCGTCTTGCGATAAATTGGAAAGTTATACACGAACAACAAACTACTCTAAATACTACACGAAAAGGAAATTACTTTATGTATACCATTAAACATTCAGATTAATGTAAATATTAATAGGAAAATTTATTTACACTATCTCGAAATTCGGACTGGAATTGTTTTCGTAAGCGGAGTGACGCAGCAGTGTTAGGTTTAGTACAGTTTCATAAGTACAACATTATATTAAGAAGAAACGTTATAGGTTGTTTGCTTTTATTCCTATTTCATCGCAAGGACAAATGCTATGAGCTATTCCAGTCCATTTTCTAGATTTAGTGCGATAACGTACCGACTTTTATCACCGCTAATAACTAATAATTTCAGTTTCGTAGATTATCAAAACTAAGATTTCCGTTATTGAAAACAGAGCCTCTAAGGAGCCGTCTTATCTTTTGATCTCCACTTATATCTACTATTTATGGAAGGCCTATTGTACCATTATATTTTAATTATATTTGATAATTGAAGTATTTGCATGTATATAAATGTAATCTATAGCTTTATCATTTGGATGACATAAATTTATTGTTGCAGTCAAAATGTGGAAGATTATGTTACCAAATCGTTTAGTTACAAATGTTGCAATTAGTTGATAATGTATGTCTCTACTACTATACCCTAGTCCCATACACAATTTATATACCCAATCGAACATAAATCCAATTGCTCTTTTTGTGTTATTTCAAGCAAGAAGTTATTATAGAAATTGACTTATATTTTCTATTTCATTTAAACACTGCTAGTAAATAGGTCCATGTACCCATAAAATTTCACTAGCTTCAAATTTTTAGAACTTTTAGCAATATTATTTATTTATTTGGTAATTTTTTTAAGTTACAGATTTTTCTTTTATAACTATATTTGATTTGATTTTAAACAGTTCGATACCTGTAGTGGCAATGACGGCAGAGTGGTAATCACAGCCGGCTAGATCCAAGTTCGAATCTTCTTTCGGAAGCGCCACGACGGATTGGTACATCAAAAGAGCTTTCCATTTCTACATGATGATTAGTTACTACACTTAAAATGCCTTATTTAGTTCTGCATTCTTTTATTAATAACTCTGAATATAATACTCCGATGGTAACTTGTAACCATGTGATATACGGGATACTGACATGATTTTATATATTTCGAAATAATTATAATACACTGTCTGTCTCTATCTTTATAGAACACTAAACACTTTAACCCACTGAACACCAAACAAGTTTTAACTAAAACACCGACGCGTTTCAACAGCAATGCTGTCATTATCAAGGCGATAATAAAACTGTTTTATTATCGCCTTGATAATGACAGCATTGCTGTTGAAACGCGTCGGTGTTTTAGTTAAAACTTGTTTGGTGTTCAGTGGGTTAAAGTGTTTAGTGTTCTACTTCTGCACCAAGAGATCCAGTGAAGAACTTCTATCTTTATAAAACACTATTTATGTATAAGCACTCTTTTTTTACGTTCTGTTTTTTAATTATAAATAAATCATTTCATTAAAAAATCCCAACCAAAATTTTTTTTAGTTAATAAGAGACTAAATATTTTATTTGACTTAATTATTGGAAAGTTACGTTTTAATTTGATTACTAAAATGAAAAATAATCATTAAATTACACGGAGTTTCCATGTTTAAAACGAAATTTTGTAAGGATGATAGTACTCTAGTGAATACTTGAACGACGCCTGAAAATAAATTGTATTAAATACATGTACAATATAACTATTACCCATTTTCAATATACAGGGCATTCCAATGAAAACGATCCACCTTAAATAAGTCTAAAACGTCAAGGAATACGAAAAAAACCCCAAGACACGTCAATTTTTGTTTGAAGGGGGAAACGTTTTCATCGATAAGACAAAATCATGTCTTACTCCTCCTAGGCCCCCCAGTATGCAACATTACAATTTCAAATGGCACTACGTCATACTATTTTTCGATTCTACATACTATTTGCAACAACTTTCATGTAGGACAACCTATACCTATCTTTGACACTTTTGAAGATGTCTTCTGAAGATTCAAAGACTACTCTGTTTTACCCCATTAGGTTCTAAAATCAATAGTTGGCATGATGTATACTTTTGAAAAACAAATTTTGATAGTTCTTGCCAAATGTCATAATTTAAAGTGAATGAATCATACACACATTATTGTAACTTACTGTTAGTATAATTTAGAATTATTAACAAATCGACACGGTGTACAGCCTAGACGAGAGAATTGAAATGGTTAGTTTTTACTATACCTAAGAATAATAACTGTGCAGGAGCTGCGGCTCGACTTTTTAACACTGTTCGCCCTGGAAAATATATATATCACAAATATCTAACCGAATTAATGAATAAATTCAATCAAACAGGATCAATTTGCAATAAAAAGCATAAACCAGTGCGAGTAGTTAATAATGAAGCTACGAAAGTGGCCGTTTTAGGACAAGTTGCTTCACCAGATCAACAATCTATGTCAACAATATCAAGGGCAGTAGGTGGTTCCCGCATTAGTGTTTATCAAATTTTAAAGAAACACAAATTTCATCCATATAAAATCAAATTAGTTCACGAATTGTATGAAGACGATTTTGACCGTCGGCTTTAATTTCTCGAGGTAATGTGTCAGCGAATGCTTGATAATCCAGAGAATATTTGCTTTTCTGATGAATGTACGTTCTCGTTAAACGGTTTAGTCAACAGACACAACTGCAGATATTAGGCTGAGAATTATCCACATGTATTGCGTGAATTTCGTACACAAACACCCCACACATTGAACGTATGGTTTGGTATACTAGGAAATAATATAGTTAGACCGTTCTTTGTTGATGAAACTTTAGAAAGTGCGTCGTATGTATCTTGGGTTACTAAGAGGAGCAACTAATCCAGGAATAACCCGAATATTAGTGGATGACGATGCCTCGATAGATGATGGAATGGCCGCCTAGATCTCCGGATTTATTCCTCTTAGATGTCTTTTTGTGGGGGTATTTGAAATCAAAGGTTTATGCAACTCAACCAGCGTCACTTGATGACCTACGACGAAGAATTAATCAAAAATGTAGACAATTAACTCCAGAAATATTTCGTAACGTGAGAAAAGAATTTGAAGCTCAGCTATATTACTGTATGCAGGTATAGAGGGACGGCAATTTGAACATAATAAAATAAATTTTGCAGCGCCATACTGTTTATAATTTATTGTTGTTTGTTGTTTTACATAGTAGCCTAAGTTTCTCTGTAAGATGCCTATTTATTACAAAATGAATGTTTTTTACTTGACGTTTATAGATAAAATACTAAATGTCATGATCATTAGAAATAACTAAAAGTTTTGATCAACTAATTTTTTCATCTGCTGTTTTTTATGATTGTAGATTATTTATTAAATATTAGAAGATTCGTAAAATGTAGAAAATTTGTAAATAGTGAAGTTGCTTCTATTACTTTTTTGTGTACGGTTTACAGAAGTTATCGATTTTAGATATAGGGAGTGGGTAAACAAAATGAAAGTGCATACAGTGTCCTTCCCTTTCATCATATAAAATACAGGGTGTTCCATTTAAATAAGATGAGACAATAATGCATTTGCATTTTTAATCGCCTTGTACACAGTTTTCGCAATATTGGCAAAATATCACTTTGCTGAAACTGTAACAATATAAAAAAGTTGTTCCGGTACAAAAAGAATTTCAAAATGTTTCGTGTGAAACACTCTGTATATACAAAAATAATTTAAAAAATGCAGGTTAACTGATTTTTGTATATAACATTTTGTGAAATCTTTAATATTAATGGGTATATTGAGCTTTGAAGCACTAATGCCTCACCCTGTATGTAATTAGGGCTGCAAATAGAAATCAGTTTTGTGCCAAACTGGTTTTGTATGTAACGATTTACCACCAATAAAACGGAAGTTATATCCTTCTTTTTCCAAACAATTTAAAAAAAAACTGCTTCAAGGCGATTTCAAATATACAGGGTGTTCCAAATCGGGGAGAATTACATGGACATCTTCCTTATTATTGAAGATAGAGATTTGTTTAAATTGGCAATGTTTTACAGATTTATGTGGTGATCTAGAATCTGTTTTAAAAAATTCAAAATATCGAACCATTTAGAAGTTATGTCAAAAAAATAAAAAATCGCCATTTTCTTTTAAGTCGAATATAAAGATAATATGGCGGCTCTCAAGGTATCCATAGCAACTTTTTTAAGTTAAATTGGCGCCATATTGTATTTTCATATCACTGAATAGAGTTTTTTATTCTTTTTTCATTCATATAATGTAACCTATATTAAATAAAATTAATTAAATAACAAAATACTAGGGTAATTAACAATTTTATATTTTAGTCAAGTAGTCCTGCATGAACTAAAACAAAATCACATGAAATACAAAAAACACAAATGCCAATGTTAACTATTCACAGGTAATGCTCAAAATGCTGACCATTGTCGCACTGACCACGAAGTAAAACAATAGAATGCCACTCAGAAAGAAGGTACTTGCGGAATATTATTTAGATAATTCAAGCTAAAATATTACTTGTAGGTATTAAGTTTTAAATAATATGACGAATTATTCAACTAAAAAATGCTACCATATGCTTTGCACATTTATAAAGTACTATAAAAATTTCCGTTTTGCCAGTCAAACATATTTATATAACTTTCCGGATAGAAGGCAACTAAACATCAAAACGTGCAAACGACTAGACAACAATATTCTGCAGTATGGAAGTTTGAAAAAGTCAAAGCTAACTCTAATGAAAATAATTTAGTAGTAGAAGTATTAATTGTAATGGTGAACTATTAACATTGGCTTCTGTTGCGGCTAATTCAAGCATCTCAAGTTGAGAAATAGAAGCAGAGGTTAATGTATCTAAATCTACAGAATGTTTAAAAAACACGAGTTTAACCCTTACGCGTGTTGCCCAAACTTTAAGACTACAAGATTAGCAAGCTAGCATTTTGTAGCTGGTTTGTCCGCAGCAGTACAGAAACATAATTTCGCAGTCCGAGTGTTATGGACAGATGGATATTGTTTCTATTGTTATTATTATTATTATTTGTGGAATGTTTAATAGACTATTGGTCTAGAGAAAATCCCGTTCGATTCGGCTTCAATGTATTTTGCGGTATAATAGGAAGTCATTTAATTGGACCTGTGATCTTCGACAGAACATTGACTCTTCAGCGGTATTTAGAAATTATCCAAACATCAGTAGCAGATTTCATAGATGACCTACCTTTGGAAGATAGGGCTAGATTGTGATACCAGCAAGATGGAGGCCCTATCCACAATCTCCGAAATGCAATAAATTACTTAAATGGTTTTGAAAATAAGGTTATTGCTGCCAACACTACTGTTAGACACCCAGCCAGAGCAGCAGGTTTAACACCATTTGATTTTCTTTTTGTGGGACTTGTTAAAAAATAGGGTAGGTATATGGAAGTCATCATATTATAATAATGTTGACGAACTGCGCGAAGCAGTGTTAGAAGCGTGCGCAAGGAACTGTTATCAAACGTTGTCAATTATGTATAGCAAACAATAGTCAGCATTTTGAGCATTGCCTGTGAATTATTAACATTGTGATTTGTGTTTTTTGTATTTCATGTGATTTTGTTTTAGATCATGCAAGGCTACTTGATTAAAATATAAAATTGTTAATTACACTAGTACGTATTTTGTTATTTAATTATAGATTATGTTACATGCATGAAAAAAGAATAAAAAAACTATTCAGCGATGTAAAAATCCAATATGGCGTCAATTTGACTTAAGAAAGTTGCTATGGATACTTTGAAAACCGCCATCTTGAATTTTTGTTTGACATTGATTTTAAATTATCCGTATCAAACATATTATCTCTTATATGCAACTTTTTTTTCGTAACTTTTATACTTACGGACATATTCGACTTAGAAGAAAATGGCGAGTTTTGCTTTTTTTGACATAACTTCTGAATGGTTCGATATGTTGAATTTTTTTAAATAGATTCTAGATCAGCACATAAAACTGCAAAACATTGCCTATTTAAACAAATGATCTATCTTCAGTAATACGGAAGATGCCCATGCAATTCCATCCGATTTGGGACACCTGTATAGTTTAAAATCGATTTTTAAAATCGGTTTCAATTCAAAACCGGTTACTCCGTATTAATGAATCGGTTTTAGAAACAATCGCTTAATCGGTTGCTAATATTTGACGATTTCCGTGGTACTACTACTTACCACAAGTTGAAAATAACAGCAGCCAGTGGACTAGTCAGAGCAGAAGTTGTATTGGCAACTGTAAGTGAAGGTGTGTAAAGCAATATTAGTATTAAATGCCTTCCTAAAATTACAAAAAGAATGCTACTAACCTATGTTCTGGTTCTGTCCATTAGGTTAGCATTTAGTTTTTTTATTTATTTGTGTTCGGTCACTTACAAATAGATCAGAAGTATTTAATATAATATAATATACCAAGAGCTAATTTTTAATGTGATGATCCTCTTTATATGAGTAAAAGAAGGATGAAAATATGATTTCTATGTGTTAACAAAGTCAAGAAATACGCATGCTATTCTGCTGGACAATTGTGTGTTGTATGCTATCGCTGTCTAACAGCAAGTACCCGCCACTGTTCTTTACCCTTGTCTAATTACCAGAAAATGCTATCGTCTCATCGATCTTTCCAATTTCAATCAATTCAACGAAGCCCTCTTCCGTACTACTGCGAGGTGAGGGGACGAATCATGCGCATGTATGCTTACAGTTGAAGTCCGCCCCTTTTCCAGTAGACCAAAATACAATCCACAGGTTGCAAATAATATCCCGGTATAAAGAGGACAACGTTATCCTCAAGAAATAATGAACGATAGGTAAATTTGAAGATGTCAGCGTATTACATAATTCTCCCATTTAGTAGTTAAGATGAAAATTACTGTAGAACAAGTTTGTATTTGTGTGGAATTGTTTGGTATCTAAATTTAAAATATATAAAATTCAATTTTTCTCCATGGATATTTTGGATTTATTTCTAGAAGATTAATTTTTATTTGTGATGGTATGTATTATTTGACAATTGACAAGTAACCTTCATGTTTAACGGTATTTAACAAAAAAATAATCATCAAAATTCAAGAATATGTTTCAAATTCCTAAGAAACAATAATGCATGCATTCCTAAAGGCGGAATTCGAACATTCAGGCAACATGTAGCATGCGGTAATAACGCATACTACACTCAATCATGCGAGCGTCAAGTTGCCCTTGCAACACTATATAACTTTGTGGCATATATTCGCACACACAGAAGCAGGCAACACTACATGACATGTAGCATGCTTCATGTCGTCTAGTGTTGCTTCAGTCGAATTCCGCCTTAAGAAACAATGCCGTGTCGTACTTATATAGCACACACATATGGAGTCACATAAAAATGTTTGTTAATTGTATCCTTTTGGTAATGCACTACGCCCAAAATCCTTTGGTATGCTTATACACCTCCGTCATAAAATACCTAATCCAAAACCAAGAATATTGTATATTGGGAAAATTCGATAGGTCATTTAAACCATATTACTTATTTTATTTTGTGAGAATACATCGGATTTGGAAATATAAATTTAAGATTACTGTAATGTGTTTATAATTAGCTAATGTTGTAGGGAACAACAGGGCTGGATGTAAATTGGGCACTAACCTACCTGAAATTTTAATCTCGTAGGTAATAGCTAAAAATGTACTCGCAGCGGGTCTATGTAAACTGGGAACCGTATAAAGCAAACAAAAACAATAATATAAAAATAGTGTATTTCAAGTTGAAGTACAACAAAAAGATAAAAAACTGTACACATATGAAAACAATAATAAAAAAATTGATTATACAAAAACATAAATATAAAAATAGTGTATTTCAAGTTGAAGTACTTATTGTCAAACATAAAAAAGATAGAAAATAAAAAATACTTAATTATGTAAAAACTATAATAAAAAAATAGTGTATTTGAAGTCATACTGATGAATAAAAAGATATACACTTCGCAAAGTGTAATTGTGATATTGTTCATCATTATGATGTTGTTCACACAGTTCATTTAGAGTTCTTAGTTTTTGTTTTGCGCGTGTGTCTTTAACTCTTGCTGGTGTGTGTACACCTTGAATTTTAACATAAGTGTCTATTTGAAATTCCTTAAGCTTTTCGATAAAAATATAAATAGATGGATGTGTTGAATAAAATGACTCATTTAGTTTGGAATGAAACGCTTCGCATGCGTTTGTGGTGTTAGTGATCGATGGAGTTGCAGTAGTCGACATATGTGGAGGAAACGGAGCATCGTCTTCTATGTATGTTTCCGGCGTATTCGTCAGCCTGTGCATGAGCAGGTTTTTCGGCAAACAAATCTAAGGCGAAACAATCGCCTACTTCATCAGGATTCAAATACTTTAATCCAAATGTATATCGCAACCATTTTCCTACTTCGGAATCTGTGAATTTGTTCCTAAATTCTGCTGTTAAACCCAATCTTTGGATTTTCCTGAACCACGATAGGTGCAAAAGGAAACGTCAACTATAGATTTGTGCTGATGGTCATATAGAGCGAACCGCTGTGTGAATGCTTTTCTCAAAATATACAAAAACTTCAGCTGGTCGTAATATTGTAGTGACGTCGAAAGATTTCTTTTATTACCATTTCAAATAATGTTGCATACGTTTCACTGCGTTTATCAGGCAACAAACAAAACATCAATGCAATATAATGTCCATTATTAAGTCCGTGGATTGTAAATAATTGTAAAAATATTTTGTACAATACAAAAATGTACCGTCCATGTAGACTTTATGTATTCCACATAAAGTTCTAACATTCGTTCCACAAGAAAACACTGGACAGTTTATAAAAACGAAACTTTCATCTTTGCTTGTTTTAACATTAGCAGCTTCCACTATATCATGGACTACTGTCTTATTGTGGTAACAGCCCAGGAAAAAATTTTCTCCTTGCATTCTACAAATTTCTTCGGATATAAGTGAAATCTGTTATCGCAATTGTTTCCGGCAGTCCCTTACCTAGTTCACGACGAATAATTGTCGCTGGTTTTTCGGAAATATCATCAACGGCTTTACGTTTACACGCATTTGAAATCACTTTTCGGTTTAATTTACTCTTATTCTGTTCATGATTATGTTCTAGCTGGTTTCTGCTTACTAAATTTTCTGCACCAAGCGTAAACACTTTTGCGGGACAATTTAACGATTTTTTTTGTACAACGCCAAAACACTTCGCCACTCTTCAACACTTTCTGTTTTGAAAAGGTGTACTTGGTCACCACTAGCAAACATTTACCGTTGTTACTGTCAACGAAAGAGACCTCCATAATTCTTAACAGTGTGCAACAAAACTCGAGATTGAGAAGCGCATCTAATTTCTTACTAAGCAAACGCCGCAAACAAGATAGAAAGAACTAAATACACAAACTAAATGTTTCCTTATATATAGAATACTAGCTGGGCCGGCAGACTTCGTTCTGCCTGGAAAAGTATTGATTTAGATATTTAATGTTTTATTGTTACGGGTACCACCCCCCGTCTCCCGCCCGTCCCGCACCACCCTCCGTGTTGCGCCCGTCCCGTACCATCCTCCGTGTCCCACAAAACAATTGTCGAAAAAAATTGTAAAAAAAAAAACTTCGAGGATATTTCGGGAATTTTCTTGGGTTGCTGGAGACCAGTCCGAATTGGTGCGAATCATCGAAATCGGTCCAGGCGTTCTTGAGTTGTAAGCGTAGTAACATGCAGTAACTAACGGCTTTCTCTTTTATACATATATATGAATATTATAGCATAATACAATAGAGGCCCGCCCACAATAGATGTACAACTAAAAATACATTTGAAATAATCTATTCGGTCAGTAGGAAATTCCTTAATTTATTAAGGTCCACGGTTTATCATCCCTTTGTAAAAATTTTATACTTAAATGCGTCAACATACCGCAATAATACAATTATCATTACTCATCATAAGCAGGGCAGGTAAATCCATATATTTGGTGCCCAGTTTACATCCGCCCAACAGTAGATTAGTTAGACTTCTGTGTTTTTAAGTGGGATCGAAAAATGAATGTATATATAATTGTTACTATTCATTGGTTTTTTACTTTAAAAGAGATTCTCTTCAATCATTTTTATATTTCATTTGATCAAATGCAAGGGTCAATAGGTCGATAAGGAGGGTATGCTAGTTTTTAGGAATCTATGCAACACTACAGTATGTTAGTTGGCATGGTTTACAGATTCATCTGACAATACGTCTGTTACCTGATCGTTTATGTAGGTCGTCTCATACAATTTGGCGACTACGTTGGCAATCCCATGTTGTCATGGTGTTTATTAACTCCTCAAATATTTTATACACCAATGAGAGAAGTAAACCTGGCCTGTGTTATGTGGTATACCCTTTCTGTCATGAATTGTTTATTGCTTAATAATTGCTTCTGTTTTTAATTCACAAGCCTCACTTCCTACTTACTTTGGTACTAAGGTTCACAGCATACCAGTTTTTTTCGTCTATTTATTGTCTTAGAAGATATTAAGATCGAGGCTTCGAGAAGCATTTCACACTGTATTTCCTTGATAATATCGTTTTTTGTCTGACGAAAGTGACGATTTAAAATGTCTTGCTCTAAGAGACACTTTAGCTGTATAGGAGATTGTGTTATTAGTTTCTTATTCTATAAAATGTCATACCTATAGTTATTTGTTTATTGTCTATTTATACTTAGCTTATTTGCCTGTTGTTTGGTTTATATAGTTTCATAGTAGATTGTTTTGTACTTTGTCTACTTAAACTTCTGCTGATTATGATATATTTCCTAGAGTGCCAATGATGTTTAAGGTATTCTTCATTTATTTAAGTTCTACTATATGCCTTTACATGTATAATAAATATAATAACTTATATTTACAATTGTTATAGATAAACTGTGTAATACTTGTAATACAATCTACAAACCTAATCTGTGCAGCAATATACTGACCCTGTGATCCTGCCTTCTTTTAGCAACATTTAATGCAATACTTATGAGAGTTATATTCCGATCTACACATGAAAAGAATTATTATATTCATAGTTTTTTCTTTCATTGTCTTCATATTATTTTTGAAAACAATAAATGTACGAGTGATTAATTACAAATTTATATTTGAAATGAAAATTAAGAATTTTACTTTCAGTTTGAAATAAAAATAAACAAAAATAAAAAGAATAGATACCAACCAGGAAATGTAACAATGTAAATATTTGAAAAATATACAAGTATCTCTCTTGAAGTAGACTCGATCAACACAATATTCGCTACCGCATACACTTAAACAGAATGTACATAAATGCAAAAGCTAGTAATAAAGGAAATCTTGCTTTATGCGTAGTAAAAATGATTACCGGAGAACATGGGATTTGTTTAAACAAAACGCAGAATTTATGACACCATCTGAATAAGGTACAATAAACTTTAACTTTATCAGATCACTGTTACCTCTCTATATTATTCCTGTGCAATTTTATACAGATCACCAAACTTACTATTTTAAACTTTAATTTTGTATAGCAATTTACCATAACAATCGAACACACTAGAAGATTTCGGTATCATAGAAGCAATATATTCATTATAAGCATCTAGTTAGCAGTTTCTGGTGAATAATCATCTCGTACTTTAACCTACCGAAAATATATTCATTATAATGTCAATTTATCAATTCTATTCCCTGTAAAACATGTAAACTGACTAAAAGGTAATGTAAAATATTATATCTTTGTATTTGTTTAGATATACAATGTTCAGATATAATACATATCAAAATGTGGGCTACAATTTATATTAAATGTGCTGTTATGCATAAAGATCTTTAGTGTATTGAAAATTAATTAACGGTACGAATGAAATGGATTGGTCCACAATAATACTAATAGTGAGTCTGCTACCATACACGGCTTGTAAGTATTTTCTTATGATTGATTATTATTATAAGTGATTGTGAAATATACTCCTCATATAATTATTCATTAAAAATTTTTGTTTGCTTTTTTTTAAATACAGTGAATTTGCCAAAAACTGAAATATAGTATAAATTTAAAGTTAAATAGATTGCTGTGCCACTTTACATTACAAGGTGATTTATCTGTATTGTAAATCTGGATTTACTAATCTGTAATTACTAATACTCATTTTATTATTCCACGAAGATATATTATAAACATACATTTCCAAACTAATAATGAGGTAGGTTTTGCTAATGTAAACGTGAATTCTATGTATATACCTCTATTCCGTATATTATGATATGCTATTAATCAACTATTGTTTTTCAAGATTCTGCTGGAGTGTTGATTGATCCAATTCTTACCAGAGAAACTGGTTCTTTTCTACAACACATGACTGGAATAGGAGAAAATCTAATATCCTGTACTGCCACATTTAAAGAGGATGATGAAGAATTTGTTTTTATATTAGATGTTAAATCGACAAGCATAACAAAACCTGATAATTTTAATGTAAGTTACCATGACAATCTTGTTCATTATGAAATATACGTATTCATTTAGATTAACAAATTGAGCAATTTTCAGTATCTACTCGTAATAATCATATGAAATAGATAGAACATAGAACTCCAAACACCTTAAAACTTACTCAATGTAAAAGTAGATACCTTGTAGAACGAGAAATTTATTAACTAATACCTTGTAAAAGAATTAAAAGCAGTAATCTAGAGTGATCTTTGAGTGATAGGAAAAGGAATTGTTTTCAGATTTCTTTAAAACCGACATTTTCAATTATTTTCAATAATATCTTTCCATTTACAAATATTTTAAATTGCAGATAGAACAACTAGTGTAAAATTACTTAAATTTAACACAACAAGTTTCATAATAAATCAAAAATTAAACATACAGGATGTCAACCTAGTACGCGGAAGTCCAATATCTTGGTTGATAAGAAAGATGATTGAATCTTTTTTTATTTCGTGTGTCTAGTTTTTCCAAGATCTACAAACCTAAAGTAATTCCGATTATGTTAACTATTCCGATTATGTTATTAAGTGTTCCACTTCGTCTGTACAGAAAGCAACTTTGTTTTTTTTTAATACAAACCTATACTTTTTATCATTTATTTTGAATCTGCATGAAAAACGAAAGCAACTTTATGTACGGTATTCATATGAAAAAACTGACGGTCTTTGAGATATTTGGCTTACTATGTTTCTCTAATAAATTTTCGTCAATCATAATATCGCAAATTTTGTGGTTACGGCAATTAACAATGCAACTGCTTTTTGATCAAATGTTAGGCAATAATGGTTCTTCAAACCACCATGTCAGAAACTGACCTACAGTATAAGGGATGCCCAGAAAATGATATCGAATTTGTCGAAGAAAATATGAAAAATCTCCGTTAATTTAAACAGAACACTCTATATATTATTGATCAGTAAAACGCAGAATTAAATAGTCTACAACTTTGCTATAGCATTCCCTACATCTAAGTTCAACGCTTTAAGCAAAAATGCAGTATTACAGTAAAGTGAATAAATTTATGCATCACTTCAAAATTTCCTCCATTAAAAAAAAATAAAAAACTTGAAAAATTAAAAAATACAATTAAAAGAATTGCTCGAAATATTCACTGTTCAAAAAATAACCCAACAAGTTTATAACTAGTTTTATTATATTTATTATTTAAACAATCAAGAAGAAGAATTTTGTTACTATTGTTTTATTCACGGCTGAATAGTGATTATTGTAACACACGAAATGCCGACCAACTAAATTATCACAATTATGCATATGAGAACGCCGGATTATTGCATTATTATATTAAACGTACCTTCTTTTTAAAGCGTTAATAATACAGAACAAATTATCTAAGCAATTCATCCTTCATATTTTGTAACTTTTGTTTACAAAATGCCTTTAACCGAAAGTAAGAGGATTGAAATATTAATGATGATTGGTATTGACGACAGGATGCGGACTTAACAAGAGGTATGCAGATGATTTTATGAAATGCAGCCAGATCGTGAACCTATTTCACAATCTACGGTAAGCAGAATAGAGCGAAAATACAGAGAATTAGGATATGTGAGGGATGCAGCAAAGCAAGGTAGACCAAAAATTAATGAAAGACTCTGGTTTCAACAGGATGGTGCACCGCCACATTTCGCCATAACCGTGCGCGATTGTTTAAACATAACCTTTCCACAACGGTAGATAGGAAGAAGGGGAACAGTGGAATGTCCCGCTATATCACCTAATCTGAGCCCATTAGACTTCTTTTTATGGGGTTATTTAAAATCTAAAGTCTACACTAACAGACCTGGAAATATCTGTCAGCTAAAAGACAGAATAAGGGAAGAAATGCAGAACAAAACACCTGCTATGCTACAGAATGTTAGAGAAGAATGTAATCCCCGGTTCTATCACTGTCTAGTGGTTAATGGAGAACAATTTGAACATTTAATTAAAATTTTCTTTTGGTTGTTTTTAGTAGTATATCATAGTAATTGCATAACTATGTAATTTCGTTTAATTTGTTTATTACATTCAGTAATACCTTTCCATAAACAATTATCATAAACAATTTTTGTATTTTTGCCCACCCTGTATCAATCCGAAGCAACGTGTTATACATTTTTGGAATCAGCTCATCACGGGAAATCCAGAAATTGAAAAAAATTGGTTGTTCTATTTAAAAAAAAATGGTGATGACGTCATCACACGAAGGTGGATCATCCTATATATTAGATTATAATTTGAAAAAACAGTAAATTAAAATCAAAAATCGACTTGTTTCTGGAATTTCTAATATTAGTGTTTATTTAGCTAATAATGAATTTACGCGATACTTTATGGACGCACTGTAATATCTCTATTTTGCAGTAATTCTCTCATACGTACGTAGATGTCGCTGAAATTGATATAATTTGCACGCTATAACAGCATATATTACTTTTGATAAAAAAATCGGTAATCAACCAAACAACCCCCGTGGAAACACACGGTACGCTTCAAATCCCATAGATGAGAGCTTCCTATTCTTGCGTTTATTCCGCATCGTTGTGAAAATTGCACGTTAAACAGAGCGATAAATAAACACGTGTTTATGTTTAAACTTGAACTTTGAACTGTTAGGGATGGTATTCATTTCAAAACTTCGGCAAAGAAACATATCTGTAAGATATTGGTAGATATGGTTCCCATTTTACTGGATGATGTAATTATCAAGGACGGGAAGAGATTGGTTGTGTTCATTACATCGGTAAGTCACCGATAAGGAACCATGAGTGAAGTACAGTACTGAATGTTTACACCTTGAATGGTACGGTGTAGGTATTAAGACAACTATATTTCAATAATCGATAGCTACCAGTGACACCAATGTACTAAATGAACACGACCATTATATCATCATCATGGATCAATATCTATTCAAAACCGGAACTACATCTTAGCTGCGGCACAACGTCTATTACGAAGACAGTATTATTGAGTAATTAGTAAAGATACCGGTTTTTGGTAATACAGTCGTCTAGTGGAGTTCAGTTTAGGAGGCTGCCGCATACATTATCATATCAGTATAATACTTCGCTACTATACAGTGATAATTTATCGTAATACTCTGTATATACATAAATAAATAACTTATAAATTTATAAAACGCGGTAAAACACTTACCGTTTTAAACGTCTTCCGTCAAGTCACAAATTGGATGAGATCGGTTAAATATTAGCAACATAAGATACGTTTCCGCAGTACTTGCCGCAAATCGAGTGCGTATCGGAGAAAAAATGTGCTTATATTTAGAAAACGAGCGTTCTACATCCACTATGTTACATTTGCATAACTGAAATAATCCTTAAAAGAACTTAACAATTCTGTAGACCCACCTTCAAAAATTAGTTTTAGTGTGACAAAATCGGAGTCTTTCTCTAAAACACTTTCAAACTTTCGTGTTAAACACCGATTTATTTTGCCTTCTACCGCGCATAGCCGTACCAGAACATCTTCTACTATTTTTTGTATTGCCTCCACAAGTCCGCCATAATTGCTCTGAATAGCATTTAAATCGGTTTTAACCAGACTATCTTGATATTTTGATTGACTTTCCTGAATAACTGCAGCTTTTTGGGATTGAACTGTAAAACTACGTTCTTAATACTATCAAAATGTTCATTATAGTAAAATGCTGCTTCTAGCCATGTTCCCGAACGTGTAAGAATCGGTTGTGGTGGTTTAGGAATATCGGGATACAGTCTGTGGAAATCGCGAACACGTTTTGGAGATTTGGAAAACACGGCGTTTTTACTCGCAATTACTGCATCTGGATAACATCTACGAATAATTTCTGCCACCAAATGTAGAGCATGGATTTTGTACGTCACATGTAATAAGTTCGCACAACCATTTTTAAGAAGCCGGCCTATGGAAAGCATGGTAACGGCACTATCACTAACAAATAGCAGCAGCTGGTCTCTGCAAAGTTCAAAATGTTCCCAGGTATTTCATACTAACTGTGATATTTTTGTACTTTTCTGCAAGCTAGTAAACTTGAATGCGACGGTTGATGTGCTTTCCTTTTAGGTACCATAATATTAACAACCGAATTTTTTTACAGTCTGTTCTTTCGTCCACAGATAGCCATAGTTTCTTAGATTTCAATTTAGATTTAATTCCACATTCAAGATGTTCACGGTCGGACGGAAGAACAAATTGTAGGTACTGTTGTTCGGCCAGGTAATTCTCTTTTACCGTGCTTTTCCAAAATGAACGGAATGCTTCATTGTTTAGTAAGTTAAACGGTAAATTACACAGAATTAAAGTTACACATAGTTCGAACACAAATCCACCGTAGTTTTTATTGCATCGATATATCCATCGATGCTTTTTACTGTTGACATGAATTTCAGATTTTTGTCTGCACATTAACATTACATTGCATACTTAGAATTTTATTGCGTTGCCTCTGTATATTAAATCTGGAAAGCCAAGTATCAATTTACGCTCAGAAAATAAAACTCTCTTTTTCGATAATTATGACATCCTGTTAGCATACTTTATACGATAGAACGTGTTGTATCCGCCGTAACCGGGAAGGGACTAATATAATATGTGCCTAGATAAACGTCACTGGACGGCTATGTGTAGTACCAAAAAGTGGCATCTTTAGTAATTAGTTAATACACCCGGCAGTGAGCCTATAAACAGTTACAATATTAATTTTTAAATAAATCAAACATTCATCATACATTTTGCATTTGAACATGTGGAGTATTCGAAATAAATCCTCTAAAATCGAATTTCTTTTACAAATGTTTATTCTAGATATGTTTTGTATAAATGAACATTGACTTGAGTTTTAGGGTTCCGAATAATGTACAGAGTAAGTTGGTTGTAGACAAAATTGTAGAGGAGACAGAACTGCAAAATGTAAAAAATTGTGTAATTGCAACTCAAATTAATATTACACTGCTGAAAAGAAATGACGAATACAGCCTGTGTAATGTTGATACAACGAATTTCTAAATTTTTTGTAGCTGCACTTTTTACTGAGTAGCTCTGATAGGAGCACATTCTGTCGGCATGGTAACCTAAGTGGGTGGAATAAACCGGCAGTTCTTACTGTGGTGCGACCACCGGGTCGGCGTTCACCCTATAGCGTCGACCCTTAAAACTCTGCGGTTGCACTACCCCATCCCTGGTCTAATAATTCCAGGGTAACGGGCGTGGCGGGAGTAGACTTCGTATATAGGGGAGGATGCTTGGGCGTAGGCATGGGCATACGCTCCGGTGTCCGGCCGCTAACCGTCGGAATATACGGTGTGTAAGTGAGGCACCCTACGGCGCTTACCTAGAGAACTCTGCAGCTGCACTACCCCATCCTTGGTGGCTACACTCAGGGAAACGGGCGTGGCGAGAGAATTTGGCGAAGATAGTAGGGGAGGATAAAAGTCGGTTCGCCGAGGAGTAGTCCGCCCGCTGGTTGTCTGGTTGGGAAACCTTCGGTTTCATCCTAAAACAACTCGGTGATTCTGGGACCCTACGGTTTCACTGTAGCTGCCGCGGATACTTGATCGCCGGAGGGGCGAAAGGGTTGGCGCGGTTGGCATTTTGGGGTAGGGCTTTTGCCCGGCCGTCCCCGTAGTTCAGGCTTAATTCACGGGCGGGCTGGTTGTACCTCACGGCCAGATTCCGTTTCCCACGCTTGGCCGATAGTAGCCATCCGCAAGGAAGCCTAGGCTCCGTGGGGTTAGATGTGAGGTAGGAGTTCGCTAAAGCGTCTCCAACGGTGACCCGTCCAACGTTAACAAGAAAACTTGTCTAACATGGGTAGCACGGGGGAGAGGAGCCCACCGGTTCGCCGGGCCTCTCCGCGAGGTGTCGGTCTCGTGCGGGCAACTGGTTTCGTGTCTCTTTGGCCTGAGGAGTATGTGCACTTTCCCTGTTTTGCCGCATACCTAACGGTCGGTCGGCAGCTGGTGCCCCTTTGGGGTCCAGCAACCACTTTCGTGTGGTGCGACCAGTACTATGTGGACGTCTGCTGAGTCACAGAATGCAGACAGGACATACCGCGTCGGCACCTTTGATGTTGCGGTACCTCGTTTTCATGACCTTGAGCCTACTTCCGCCATATTCTAAATATGAATCAGCGCGAATTTTAATTTAATGCATGAATATTATAACCTCATTATCTAATAATAATGCACTTTACATGTATAATTATTTACTGTAGATGTTAAAACTAACGCTTAATATGAAAAATGAAATCAATATTAAACTGTTATTTAATTGATGAATAGCTTGCATGCCTAGAATAATTGATTCTTTTCTATATTGAATTGCTTTATGTTTATGCCCAATTGTTTTGTTTCAAGTATGACCATGCAATATTTTTTGCAGATGCTCTCTAATAAATATACATTATTATTAGTAAATAAACAGTAAAAATTTATTTATATTATTAAATACTACAGCAATGCGAATGAAACATAAATAAGTATTGAAATAAATATTATTATTACAAATAGAATGTGTTTAAATAAAAATAAAACAAAACAGGGTAATGATATATTTGTTTATAAATATTCAATTTCACATTGATTCCCTTTTGTAATGTTAAATCACGATTCATATATTTAACAGTGTAGAAAATACGTAAACGTATAAATAAATTAAGTAAGTACTCTAGTGGAAATGTAACGCATGGAGGTCTACATACAATGTTTTGCATTATATTTTTTAATTGTATTGCAACTCCAGAGGAAATTGCCAATTTTGGAGAATTTGTAATAAATATATTTTCCAAATTTTCAATATATGATACAAAATCATCTGTTGGTACGGTTAAATGTCCATATAGTCATCCTTACAACCTTTCAAATGGGAAAAAATAGACGATTCAGTTAATAATTTTGACTGCTGCTCAACAAGAGCATTACATTGAATACAAGTCTAAGCATTAAATACCCACACACGCAAATGAATGCATTCTGCTTCTAATGCTTCATAGTCTTTGTTATCCACTATTAATTCCCTATGGCCACTGTGTATATCGGTTTCCAACAATTCTCTAATATGTGTAGGACTTGAAACACTTATCTGACTTAGTATCATATCAAAGTCGTCTGCACAATTTGATCCTTCAACATACTGAAAATACTTCATGCAAAACAGTTTTTTTAATGCACTTTTAAATTGCACTGGTGTAGGATTCTTGGCATTACCACATTGTTGTCGAATGGCCCCGAAGAAATTTTCTAAAAAATCTTGCTGCAAGCGACGAGTATATAGTGTTGGTTTATTAAGTGTTTCCCACAACATTAGTAATCCACTAATAGTAATTTGCCAACATTTGAAATTCCTAATAGAATTGGTCTTATCGGCTCCATTAATATCAATCGCTCGCATATTTTTAAATGTACTTCTCATTTCTTCTAAAACTTCAATTTGGTAATCATCACCTTTGAGAGGCTTCTTAAAATTTTTTTCTACATTATTTGATGAAGAATTTACAAGTTCAAATAGTTTATCCATTTTTTCGATAAAGGTGATGATTCCAATTGCTGCAGACGGTAAAGCTCCTAAACTCATATACGTGGACAATGCTGCTGCCACTGTCTGACTAAATACTTGCGTAACCAACTTTACCTTCATCTTTGCAAAATTAGATGGATTTGTATGGGAATCAGTTAATTTTGGTGCACTTCTAATTGGTGTTGCTTTGTCTCGTTGGTAAAATAAATTTAAATATTGTTTGTCAGTCACAAAATTGTCAAATTCAGTCCTGTATTTAAAAAATATATTTCGCGTTGATTTTCAGATCAGATCAGATCAGATGTGGTGGATCAAATAAATAAAAGAGTCTGCAATCATTTAAATAAAAGTAAGGATTATCTGGTGTAACACTTTTAGATTTGGCATATACATAAAAATTCGATCCAACATCAGATATAATGGCTTTTACATGCAGATTGATATTTGTCAATTCAGAAACTGTTCGAGCTAATACATCTTCTAAATCTTTTCCAGAACACAGACCATGGGTAAAAATATAGGCAACTGGTTGCTTCTAGTTAAAAAAAATACCTTTGGCAAAGATAACCAGAGCATATTTAGCGACCTTGTACTCTTTATTGTTACTATTTTTATGGAATCCAACAATTTCATCTTTGGTGATATTGTAAAATAAATTTGCTTTTAAAGAAATTTCATCTATACAAAGTATACACTCTGTTGCTTCATTATTAAATTGTGCCGTCTTGATTTCAATTGCATAATATATGAAGGTACATATGCCATCAGTAATGTTCCAATTCTGTGTACATCGTCTAAGAGTTCTAACATTAGGTAATCGAAATATTTTGCTTAAATATCTATATACTTCTGGCCCCAAAAAATAGATGCTAAGGGCAAATTGCTTATATTCAGATGTATATCTTGTTTTTCCTACATCTTTATTTAAATTTATCTATTGTTGCCAATTCTGGTAATAAATAAATATCACATTGCTCTAAAAAGTGTTTTAAACATTAAAGAGTTTCAAACATTAAAATTTTTTTTAATGTTTGAAGATATCTGAATTGGTTGCTAATTTGTGTACACCCTGTATATATTTTTTTTATATGACAGTTCTCAGTATCTATGACCCTTTACTTTCGTTTGCAGAAGTTTGCTACCTTACGCTTCAAAGGGCTTTACAATATTAATTGTTCTTTAAGAATGTGCAATAAGAAATTATTACGGAACATTGTAAATATCTTCCAAACAGTTGAATTTAGGAATAGGGAATCCTAATACAAAACAATTGAAAATAATGCGTAGAATCGATTGTATTGAAAAAAATTAATTCATTGTATTTAAAATAACAAAGTTGTATTTGTTCAGTGAAAATGGAACACCCTGTATAAGTGAAAGTAATTTTGGAACATGTGCCATATCAATTCAAGTGACCTCCGTGTAATTGTTTTTACGTAAAAATATTTACAATAGGAATTATGGTACTTGAACGCACTAGAGAGACACCCTGTACATTCATATTTAAAAGCCTGCTGTGCAGGTCCGAATCTCAGATTATAAAATGAAACATAATTTTTTGCAGGATGAGAATAATCTTTCTAGTCGTTTATCCAGTTTAGGCCAGAATCTGTGCGGATTTAAAGTAGTAAATGTGTCAACAGGTGATCCGGAGGCATGGGCATTAGCATCTGTAGATGCTTTTGACAATTACAATCAAGCATCTTTCAATATCCTCGTGTGGGGTATTGTATTACACGTAGATTAGAATGTCATACTTATTATTTCCAAAATATTCTAGATGAAAATGCTGATGAAATGTACAAAATTGTGACAGTTACTTTAGGTGCGACTCAGGTCATTTCCTGTGGACTTACCGACGGAAGTTTTAATAAAGACTACTGCAAGATATTCAATCCGGCAGGAGAATTAGTTAGCAGTAGCGCATGCATTTATAGCGTGGTAGTAACTATGGCAGATCTAGGTAAATGGCGGTGCTTAGCCGCAGTATCTTACAGTATGGATCCATTAGAATTCATAACCGAGGTAATCAGTATCGGTAAGTGTTTTTAACAAATAACTAAAAACAACACTACCTCTTAGACAAATTTTCATGTAAATAAAGGCGTTGTCCATTGCCAAAATAAAGATGGATGTATTTTGTTGCTTTGTGGAGTTCTAGATCATTAAATTAATATATTTATTTTAATGTGTGGTAGTAAGTATTCTGCTAGTAATCCAAGATATTTTTTCAGTTGTATGTAACGGGAATAAATTAAAACTAAAGTTATATAATACAAATTAATTGTAATAATATTATCTACATGCAAAACTTTTTGATGCAATTTTTTTATAAATGGTTGCAACCTACCCTGTTGGTGGTTAAATGTCTTCGATAGTTACCGGCTTCCGTAGACCCTCATGTTGTGAAAGTGTAAAAGTTCATTAAAATAGTAATCGGTGATAATAATTTCATGGATAAAAGAACAGAGAAAGTTCAAACGTATTATGAACCAACTTTTGAAATACTTATAATTGCTATAGAGAATATTCTTTAAAGTTATTTATTAGTATAAAATATCTCAAATTGGCAAACGGATTCGGTCCTATAGGATGTTTAAAGCCCCAGGAAAGTAAATGGCTTTAGGCTATGAAAGTGTAAATGTCTGTAATAATACATATGGGACCTTACACCTTACTATACATCTATCAAACAGCTATATGAACATATTGTTACATTGTAAGGGTTCGATAAGATCCATAGGCGAGAAAGAAAGATTCATGTGTCACAGAACCCATTCACTATAAAGACAGTCGTGGCAGCTGGCTGCTCACAGGACGGAGTGCTGTCACCTTTGCTGTGGTGCCTGGTCGTGGACGGCCTGCTCTCTGATCTTCGGGCAACGGGTTTCCATGCACAGGGCTATGCCGATAATATCATCTTTATAATATGCGGTAAATCCGAAGGCGTGGTATCCGAGACGAGGCATGTCGCGGCCAGACTCGCGGAGAGATTGTGCAAAAGAGGAGGGTTAAAGGTTAACTCTAGAATGACGACTGTGGTTCCTTTCATTCGGAGAAGGAAGGTCTCCAAACTCAGTGTTCGACCATTTTCGGCTCTAAGATACTCGTATCTACTGAGATCAGATTCCTAGGGCTGACTATGGACGCCAAACTGACGTACAAACCGCACCTGGACGTGTGACGATTAAAGTCACGAGACCCTTTTGGGCCTGTAGAGGAACTTTTGGTAAAACGTGGGGGCTGAAACCTACTATGGTACATTGGCTGTACACGAGAGTTATAGTACCTTCTATAACTTATGCATCGCTGGTCTGATGGCAGAAAGCTAGTTTGGGCTATGCGACCAACGCACTTAGCTAGGTTCAGAGGTTTACCTGTTTAGGCATAACCGGTCCTAGACGCCAACTGCGGCGATAGAGGCGATACTTGCACTTCCTCCGCTACGCCTGGTATTGTGATCGGAGGCTTTTCAAACGCCGAATGGCACGGGAATTGTAATTTGGAGAGATGGAGAACGCGATGGCGTGGCAATCATCTTGGGGAGCTCGCCTTAGATCTTCCAAGCGGATGTAATTCCCATCCAGACCTGTGCTAAGAGCATTTTAAACCGCCCGCAGATGATGAAACGGTAGAAATTTTTCTGACAGCCAGGCTTTCCTAAGAGCACTATAGGCTGTCAGGTTTGACTCTGAGGTGATATTTCACTGTCATAGGACGCTTGCGAAACTGGCTGAACATCACAGCACCACACTGAGATGAGTGCTAAGCTACTCTGAAATCAGAGACAATGAAATGGGTGACAATCGTTTGGCCGAGCTTGCCTTTCGGGATTGTCCCGTCCGTGCAGTCGGAAAAAACCCACATATTTACATTGACTAATACTTGGGTACACTATATACATTTATTTATACTTAATATATGTATATCACCTACTGCCGGCGGGACTGTCGACTGGCTGCATACCTAAGCGGACCGCGGGCTTTTTCTATCCTCTAGGTATCAAGAATGTTTTGGTTCGAAAAGATCCTGGATATTTCGATGCTTCTACATTTCTCAAGAAGAAAGAATTCCATTGTCCCTATTAGGATTTCACAGTATGTCAAAGTGAAGCAATTATTTCCTATGTTAGGCTGGTGCATGCTTTCTTCTGTTCTAGTAGATGCCTCAAATTCGAGTCCGACATTTAATCATCTTGAATTTGGTCTTCAATTTGTAGGTCATCCACTACGGAGACTCTATAACAAGAGGCTCGCGTTTTGTTATTTGTACGACGACTACGTACATAATCTGTCGGACACAGTTCTCGTGGTAATGCATCTGCATTACGATGGCTGGTAGATGTCAAAATTATATTCCTGCCACCGTTTGATCTTTCCTTGTTTCTTGTCCTTCTGTTTTTTTTTAATTCGAAACCATGACTGATTCAGTGTGATGTTTTTAACAAAAACTTTCTACTGTCGACATATTTGTGGAGATGCTCGAATTACTTAACGACTTCCGAAAATTTCGTTATCGTCATACATTAGTTGCATTTAAGTTTTGATAGCAGCATGTCGAAGTAAACAGAAACTTTTGCATCTCTATCCTTTAATTGAAATAGTACTTCTCTGCTGCCTTCATTGCTAGCATATGTGTCTAAAATAAACTTTTCGTTAGTGCGTCGGTAGCTAGTTCAGTTCTTCAAAGTCATACTGAGAGTCTGTTTCCCAAACAGAGGTGCTGCGTGTCTGTTTAGATATTTTCACCATCTTAACAAATCCTGGGACGAACCAACTGGCCAATTCTTAATTACTTCTATCATTCCTAGATCAGCAGATATTTCTCCTCCCACGGCCCACGACTCATGCGTCCCATGGCCGAGATCATTTACTGGTATCCGAGATAGATTGCATTTCTTCGGATTCAGCTTTAGCTTGGATTCACGCAAACGTTGGAACACTGCTTTCAATTTTTTCAGATAATCGTAATATGACTTCCCACTTAGTATTTATGTCATTGAGGGGCTCCACGTAAATTTCTCCTCGAGCATTGCCCATGTATTGCATATAGTATAACATGGCACTGACATAGTCGGGTTGAAATTCGAAATGCTGTCTGTTTATCTTTGGGTTCTAAATTCACTGACCAGTAACAGCATCCAACATTGAGAACATTTTGCAACAAACCAAGATATCCAAAGTATCGTCGATCCGGGGTAATGACCTTCGGGGGCCTTTCTGCGTCACATTATTGACGAGCCGGTACCCGGCACCCACAGTTTAATACGATTATCTTTCTTCTTTCCAGCACTACTGGAGAAACACATGCATTATTTGATGGTCTGCTGACGCCATATTATTCCATGTCTGGATATGGAAAGATATGGCGTTTCGTCTAGCTTCGCCAACGATAGTTTTCTGGGTGCACGAAATTGTTTCATGTTTCTGACATATATCCGGTGTTGTACCACATTGACTTTTTTTACAGCCATTTTCAATTTAAAAGATATTTAGATATTTCCTAATCAACTTTCTCATTGTTTGATGTTATTCGGTTGTAATAACGTCACAGGCCGTACTGGAGGCCATCCAGTTGTTAATACAGCGACTCACAATAATTCACAATATGGTTACAACAACCGCGAAACTTCTATTTTTTCAATGTACAAGATAATTAATATAAATCAATACAATAAACAAGGTTATCTTTTCCGACCATTTTTCATTCACAGTGCAGGTGTGTCGTCAGATGGTATACTTGACCGTTCTGAAAAAAAAAAAAGACTATATAAGTAGTGTTATACTATGAAAATACTGATCCGTTTTAAGATGTATGTGTAAACTAGGAAAACCAATCCTTCTCTTATATGATTTAATGCGATAATTTTTAGATCGCGAAAGTACTGTAAGCTGGGCAACCGAAACAGAAGATTATCATAATATAGGCTGTCAAATAATTAACTACAAGAGCACTACAGACATTTCGTACTGTGTAATGACAAGTCCTAAAGGAGATGACTATGTAATTCGTATCGGTAAAGCAACTGGAAGGTATAATACCATAACAACTGATCTCTCCAAGTTTATTTGTGGAATGGAGGTACCTCTTAAGTACATTTTCCAATAAATTGAAGACGTACTATTTTTATATCTTAGATCCCAAAGCCGCTGCAAGATGATGAATATGGTGTCTGGAGATGTAAAATTGGAAATCGAGGAAAGGCTTTATATATCAGTAATGCCACAGGTAAATGATTACTTTGTTCTCATTTCATCCATTTAAATACAGCATAATGGATTCAGTTACTTACACTTAGGATATTGAAAGTGTTAGTTCAACATAACGGAAAAAGAATTTACTTCTTTTTTCTTTCTTTTACTTGTGCTGTAGCAGTTCACTGATCTATTTTTGAATATGAGAGATAGCTGCCGAGATGGTTTACCTTTCTGCCTTGCTAAAATTGTTACAAATTGTCACTATTTCAAGATATTTAGCGTATTTAGTTATATTAAGATCTCTAGAACTAATACAGCGGATGGCTACAATATTACTCGAAGCAAAATAACAAACCGGTAATAACATAGCTCAGTGAACGATAATTATGACAGCAGTTAATCTGAATAAGTTAAAGACGCATAACAAATAGCAATTGACAGCAATCCCGCTCTCAAGCCGTTCGCGTAACGCTATCAAATATCTTACAAGAGATCATTCAGAGAGGATATTAGAAAAAACCATCCAGTAGTTTTTCATTTCTGCTCCGCTATCTACGCTCTGAATCCGCATCAAGCCCGTTGTCCATATAAAACTTACTTTAATGATTCTGTTTTGATAACACTATCTCAAAAGCTTTTGGTCAGGGAAGCTACCTTTGTGTCCTCTCTGTATGCATTAGAACATCTAAGACAGGATTTAAAACTCCATCTTGTCAATAAAACGGATTTCTCCTATATCCGGTAGAAACCAAGTTTTTTCTCACTTTTACTGTGGATTTCCTAGAACCAATACGAACAGTAAGTTAAACTAATGGGTATGGCTAGGGCCAAAAACGATGGCTAGGGATGGGAGTAAGTCCGCGCGGCATTTGTAATAGTCGAAAGTTTTGCAATTGATTCTACATTTTGACCTGCCACTGAGAAGTAAAATTTAACTATTACTATAAGTGGGCGTGTATGTTTTAAAACCGTTTACGGCGCTTTCCCACCGCTCACAATCTAACTTGGCGGAAGCAGTCCTCAATTTTCCACGTTATACATATACAGGTTAATACGTTAGTGCACTTAAAGTTCGATGTATCGCTTATCATAAAAGTTATCAGACAATACTTCATAGATTGCAATGTGTTTAAAAACTGACTAATCAATTTGAATACATATATGAATAAAGTATGAATAGGTAATAGCCGCTAATTTATTACAAGAGATGCGTTCAAAAAATCAAAACTACTAATATGTGTTTTCTTAGTGCTTTTCCCTATGTATCAATTGTCTTATCCAATTTGGTATTTAATTCCCGTTTGTCAATTTTGACAAATATTGTATCTACTATTACGGTAGTATGCAACTAGAGTATTGTCAAGTATGTGTTACTACCAAGTAGTCCCTGAAAACGCATAAAGCATGGTACAACATTTTACCATTTAAATTTTCGATTCCGAAACGAACGAATAATGTCGTTGGTATACCTTTTGCGACAATTTATACACACGTTACATATTTCAAAAGAAAGCTGTGTTCTAAAATAAAACACTGGCACATGAAGCGCAACAATCTATATTTCTTCTCCCGTTGAGGCACGTTTCATCAATCCTTCGAATAGACCTCCGCTCTGCTTTGGGCGTTCGTGGATACTATACTCTGTTTTTTAATAAGAGGCACAAAACGCTTCAGTCCGTATCACATTAGGTAAATTTAATAACTGAACATTTTGGCGGTAAATTTAAATGATTATTAAATGAAATGAAACACGCGTATACAGTTTGGACAACCCAGATACTAGGCATTGTAAATAGCATTACTACTTAAATATATATTTAGCACTTATGTTACTTCATGAACATATCACATTTATAAAAAAGTAATAGTAGTAGTTTATGTCTTTATGTTATGTTTATTAATATTTAAGTAAAGAAATACAATAATAGTATAGACAAGTTAACTGTTAATGTACATGAGAAATGATTTTATAAATAATTATAGATTATTAAGAATGGTCTTACATATGGAATATTTTTATTCATTTTTACAATTCAAACGTTTCGATGTAACTTTTTTCGTATTCCTGGTCATAGGAGGAATGCTCAACTACTCATGTTATGACTATTATTATTATAGGAACGCTAAACGAATCAACAATAATTTGTATACATTTTGAATAATAATACAACCTTGGCCAAATGTGTTAGACACCCTCATAAAACCCCATTATTATAAGTATTATTACACTTCCAAGAAAATGAATATCGAATTTATACTTAATTTACATATTTACTGCTTACTTTGGGACAATAGGTAAGCAGGCAGCAATGTTTCGATTTTAAATATTAGTGTATTGTCGACGCGCTTGGAGAGAGGTATGTGTTAGGAGTTTAAAACCAGGATATTTTGTGTTGGATACTTTCATTTTTATGTATTGAACTTAATTTAGTGAAACAATGCCAAAAGTTTGCGAATTAACCAAAGTAGAACGTGCGCAAACAGTTCTACTTAAGACACAAAGTAAGACTTTAATCGCTATAGCGAGAATAATGAAGTATTCGCGATGTGCGGTTCGTACCACCCTGCAACGATATGAATAGTGGATCGTCAACAAATCGACCAAAAAGCGGGCGGAAACACCTTTCGAACCTATGAAAGTAAAGGGTGTCTAACACATTTGGCCAAGGTTGTATATCTCAAATATACAATTGTATATGTCTTCAACAGAAAAACTATCAGTACCGCGATTAAAATCACGGTCGCTAATATCATCATTTCCAACTGAAATAACATCATTTATTAAGCCATCTAAATTGCATATCTTGTTTTCGTCATTGATTGATGATCATCCAGGTCTCTGAGGTAACATTTGTAATAGCACTTAGCGAAAGTTCCTTTACTTCGGCTAATTTGAAGGTTTTATTATTTGAAGCAACTTCATTTTTTTTATTAGTGCCCAAACCAGTTCGATAGGGTTCAGTTCGCAGTGATAGGGTGGCAATCTAAGTACAGTTTCGTTACCTTGTTTAGCCATTTCATCCACTGCATTTACATTGTAATGTACCCTGTGACGATTTATTATTTCTAGTAATTCTAATCACACTATCAGAGGTTTAAATGGTATTTGTTTTTGAAGTGGCCATTCCAGCATATCCAGTTTTCGTGTTGAATTTGTTGGTATTTTTTCTTTCTTCCTGCTATGGTAGGATGCAATATCCATTACAATGACACTATTCTCAGGCAATTTTTGTAAAACATTTTTGAACCATCTCTCAAAAACATCTGTATCCATTTCATCTTGGTAATCAACTGTTTTTCTTGCCTCAAATACCAACAAGCCATCGTCAACAAAACCATTTTTCGAACCAATATGTAAAATAATTATGCGTATACCTTTACCAACAGGATTTTTTAAACCCGTTGTTACATCATCTATAACTGCTTGCCTGCGTGTTGTAACTTTAACATCTACCCACACTTATGCTTTCGTGTGTCCTTCATTAAGCCAAGTTTCATCTAAATAATATATTGGACGTTGTTCAGTTCTATATTTTTTAATCAAAGATATATCTTGGTCTCCTTAAAAAAATGTCTTCATGTTCAAGTAGCATACGTTTGCGATTACGTCTTAGAAACCTACAAATAAATAGTATATAAAACATTTAAATAATTTAATACCAAAAGCAATAAAATTTCATATAAAGTAGAACGACCCATTTGAGGTATATTTTCATCTTCCTTTAATCTTCCTTTCATCTTTCTTTAAAATCTTGTTTATATACGCTTATTGGAGTATACTACCTAAAGTGTTTGATATTTACAGTGCCATCTATGTGCTTTTTTCTCTCGGACAACCACCAGTAATTTTCTTATACATGTTTAATACAGCTTGCCTTTCCTGTACCCATAAATGTACACGTCCCAAGATAGCACGCTTTTTTGGAGGCGATGTTGATAATCCACTAATACTAGGATGTGAATCCATTACCACAAGCAAATAGTTTTTAAAAGACTAATTTTATTGTTTGAATACCGTAGGAACACAAAAAGAATTGGAAAATACTTTACAAAAATATTTACTCAATCAGCTGTGTTTGCAATATGGCAGCACTAAAATTGGCAAATTTGAGCAGTGTAAACATGACTGGCAACTAAACAATCATAACCCTATATTTTGGCGGGCGATTTGAATTTTGTCCTTCTTATTAAAAAACAAGGTACAGTTTTAGTAATTAGTTTTTGAGTTGGTTCGATTAGTAAATCCCGTTTCGCGAGTAAGTTTACGATTGGGAGTTTTTTTAATAACAATGTGTGAAGGTATACGTCCCCGAAGAAATGATGCTTAAAATTGACTAAGGACTTGCCGGTTTACTAATCAGTATCGAGTTTTATAGTCAATCTCAATTCACCGAAACTGTAAACAAGGTAAGTCATGACTAAAGAGTGCACATTATTTTCTGAATTTTTAATGGATCAAAATCTATTTTGCATTCAAAAGGAAGTTACGTTTTCTGTATCTTCTTTTACTAACCACTTCCCTTATGTTCTAAAGCAAATACTTGATTTTGTATCTCAAATGAACGAGATTATTTATCAGTAGTTGTATATAATATACTTTATTACTTTGTTTAATAGATACAGACTTGCCACAACTTGATTATAAAAAGCATATTACGTTGTCAACAAGCTTAGGAGCTAATGCAGAAATTGTTTGTGAAGTACCATTTGCTTCCGTCTACTGTCATATAATAACACCTACAGGAGAAATTCGCAAACCACAGACTACAGTAGAATTCGCTCCTATGGGTCAATGTACATTCACTATTTCCACAGTACTGCCTGAACATATAGGAACCTGGATTTGTGTTTTCGCCCAAGAAGACCACCTTATGTTAGACGAAATTGAAGTTGAGGTAATGTATGCTAAACACTTGAAAGACATGATTATCACAAATTTATATAGACATGTAACGTCTTTATTCCTTTCTATATTTATTTTCAGGTACTAATTACAGACTTGCTAGTTTACAGCGAAAAGTTATCAGTTAGTAGTGGCGAAAGTTTGGATATCATTTTTAAAAATTCTGGAAACCCTGGAGTACCATTGCAACAATGCTTGTATTTAACACCTCAGAATATCTCGTATTATATCTATGAAACGCTTGACACGCCAGAGTAAGGTTTCAGAAAATATTGCTAGTTTTGTCTGTTACATATCGTGTTGTGAAAACCCGTATAGTATGTATGTTTAACTGCTTTTGACGCTTACCTGCTAACACGATATTATAAAAGTCTATTTCTACCTATAAATTTGACCTCATTTGACTATTGAAGTTGATCGCTAAACATACAATCGAATTGGAAATAAAATGACGTATGATCTGCATTGCATATGCGAGCAATATGCGTTAATACACCTTTTTAATAATTTCAAACGTTTGCCTACTAAATTTGTGATCATATTTAAAATTTGGAACTTCACATGAAAATTTTACCTATATTATGCAACATTTTGATCGAGGGACTTGATACTTTTTCTTAGACAAGTTCAAAGACGATAATGACGTAATAATTAATTTTAGTACAATTTAATCTTATTTGTTATAAATTCAAATTACACATTGATACTGTCGAGATACATGCATAGACATAGTTACATATATAGAAATAAAATTTAAGTGTCATAATTACAAAGAAACACATATAATTTCATTATATCAAAAACATTTACATCGACGCAACGTCTACATTTATATTTTTATTGATAGATAGTATTTAAAGACTTTCCTTCTTCTAACTTCTGAATTCAAATGTGATATCGGTTTTCACCGTTACGCAGCGACATGCATTTATAATTTCAGAGGCTTTCATAGGTTCTATATTCTTAACTACACAATATTCCAACATTCTAAACATCAAAGTAAGAAATGTCAATTTTGTAATATATTCCGCCGGTACAGCATCACTTTTAATGGTGGAACAATAGGGATTCCAGTTGCCTTGATACTTCTTTTCCATAGCTGAAATCTCCCGAGGAAAGTGTTCTTCGTGTGCATGGCTCACTGCGCTTAAATTTTCTGGGAAAAAAATCTAGGTGTGAAAGGGGGAAGTTTATCTTTAAGGACATAATCCAATACAAATGTTGATAAGATGATATAAGATCGTCGACAATAGGTACTTTCTATTTAACACTGATCAGTGAACAAAACCGGTACTGTTGTGTATAAATCGTTCGAACAAAACCGGTTTTGTTTGCGGGTCAGTGTTAAATAGAAAGTACCTTATATCACGATAATTATCTGCCTTTCGGTTACCCAAAAAACTGTAGCATGTGTTGTGTTCGTATCAATAATAATGTACAAAATATCGTACTTATAATAATACTTTATTATTCGCTATCATGGATTACATTCGTACAGTCCAAACCACTACGTGCCACTCTACTGTTTCGCGTCCATCCCAGTATTGCCAACTCTTACACAACATCCCCCTTTTAAGATGTAATAACATTATATTTATAGTTAGTTAATTTGCTTACTCTGTTCATGCGATAATATCTGTGATTCATTTATATTTTCTTGTACCTTTGGTACTTCAGGAGTCTGATCAGGATTTAATATACGTTCAGGAGGATTGTGTGGAGTTAGAATTTGCGGAGAATTTTGGATGTCGTTATCTGGGATATAAGGAGCGGGAATTAAATGCCATCTGTTGCGTCTGTATATTCCCGAATCGGTGTCAACAACGTAAGATCCCGGGCTACTTTCTTTCCTAACTATTTTCCCGTACTTTCGGATATCTATAATCCATACTTTATCTTCTTCTTTTAGCTGTGACAAATCTTTTGACCGGTGCCTTTTCTCGTAATAATAGCGTTGGTTTTCCTTGTGATCATCCTCAAAATTGCGTATCTTCGTGATGTCTGTGTCTGATATTCTTGAATTTAAATTTCCAGGTAATTGGGGTATAATGAGTTTAATTTGCGACGCATCATTAGTTCACCTGGAGAATATCCATTTTCTAAAGGTGTTGCTTGGTAGTTTAATAAAGCTAAATCTATATTTCCGTTCTTATTCTTTTTTATGATACCTTTTGCTGTTTTGACCGCTGCTTCAACAGCTTCGTTTGACTGGCTAAAATAAGGAGAACTATCACACCTAGTCACATGTTTAAAGTTATACTTTTTACTAAATTCGGTGAATTTGAATTGAAATTGTGGGCCATTATCTGATCTAAATTCCTCACAAATTCCATATCTCGCAAATATTTTTTTTAACCTTTTCAATAACAACGTCTTCCGTCATAGATGAAAATTCAAAGTTTTCGAAAAATTTGGAAAAATAATCGGTTATGATCAAATACCATTTTCCGTAGCATTTATATAAATCAACAGCTATTTTTTCCATTGGACGTGATGGCAAAGGCTCTTTGATATACATAGGTTTCCCTTAGATTTACTTTTTCTTCTATACAATTTTGACAACTTCTTATCAAATTTGCTAACTGAGTATTTAGCCCTAACCACCACACCGATGTGAACGCGCGTCGTCTACATTTCACAATACTTTGATGACCTGCATGAATGAGGTCAAGAACTTCCTTTCGTAGAGAAGGTGGTATAATTATTCTGTTATTCTTCAGAAGTATACCGTCAGAAAGTGAAATTTCATAACGATATTGATAATATCTTAACATTTCACTGGAGGTATTCTCTGAGCTTCTGACATATGAAGTCGCTCCTTTGAGCTGTAATGATTTTCTGAAGGAAAGTATCTTTTACTGGTGCATTAGCTATGACAAAATTTACACAAGCTTGAACTTCGTCCTCTGGTTCCTCACGATTTTCCTTACTATTAAGAGGATTACGAGATAACGAGTCTGCAACCACTAAGGTTTTCCTGGAACAAATTTTACAGTATAATCATAGCGCATTAACCTGATGCGGAACTTTGTAGTCTAGGAGTCAAATTATCCAAATTTTTTGTTTGTAATATTTGTAAAAGTGGTTTGTGATCGGTTTCTAAAGTAACATGGATACCCGTTATGAAGTCAGACCATTTTTCCGCTGCCCACGTCAATCCTAGTGCTTCTCGTTCGATCTATGCATAATGACGTTCAGTTGGAGTCAGTGTTCGTGATATGTATGCTATCGCTTCTCGATTACCTGATGAATCTTCTTGGAAGAGACATACACCAATACCACAACTGGAGGCATCTGAGCTTATCACAATATTTTTCTCTGAGTCGTAAGAAGTTGACAACATATTTTTGATCTTGTTGAACAATATTTCTTGCAACTGGGTCCATAAAAACGAAGTGTTACTTTTTAATAAAGAATGTAGAGGTTCAAGAATTTGAGAACGATTTTGGATAAATTTGGCTATAAAATTTATCATACCTAGAAATCTTAATAATTCTGTTTTGTTTTCGGGTCTACGAAATTGTCTAATAGCTTCTGCGCATGCAGAATCAACAGGAATCCCTTGATCGGCCTAAATAGTTTCTTTTATTTACTCCAAAAACGCTTTTAGATTTATTAATAGTAATACCTTCATCTTGTAATTTTGATAGAACGACCTTTAATGTTTTGTCATGTTCATCTTTAGTTGCCGCGTATATTAAAGTATCATCTATATGAAAAACTACATTAGGTATTCCTGCTAATATTTTTGAAAATTCACTCACAAAGTATTCCGGAATCTACCAAATGGACAAATAAAGCATGTAAGATGCTGACTGTTTTTCTGTAGTTTAATTTGGTAAAATCCTTTATTGGCATCTATTTTCGAAAAATATTTTGCCCCTGTTAGTCTCGAAAGAGTATTTTCTATTTTCGGGATTGGGAAGTAAGGTCGAATTACAGATTTGTTTAATTGCGTAGTCAACACACAACCTAATCTCCTCTTCTTTTGGGACAACTACGATAGGTGCTGCCCATTCTGTTGCATCATCCACTTCAATTATGTCTAATTGTAACAAATGTTTGATTTCTCTCTCGAGTTTCTCCATTAAGGGAATAGGAACTGGTCTAGGAGCAGTTTGAGCAAAAGGAGTGGCTCCCTCTTTTAATTTGATACTAACTTCCCCTTTGAACTCTCCAATCTCTTTAAAAAGACTTGGGAATTCTGACTCTACTGTAGCATTATTGACACTATTAATGCTTGCATTTACATGTTTTAATAACTTAACAAGTTTTAATTGACTTATGGTTTTCCTACTTAATATCGGAGAGGTTAGATTTTTTTTGAGAAAGCTATTGACTGAGAATCTTTGTTTATCATGAACGAGCGTGATTGCTAGCAAACCACTTACCTCAAGAGGGTTACCATCTGGTCCATTAATGACCTTATTTGTATCCTTGATCTCATTTACAAATTTAGGAGGTATTAATTGTAATGGAATACAATTAACATCGGCTTCTGTATCTACCAGAAAAGTTAAGGTTTTCTTAAATTCTAATATTAGAATGGGTACTGTCCAAGAAGTTGACTTTCCACTACTCATGTGTCCCAAAAAAAAAAAATTGTTATCAGTAGGAGCTACACTTACACTATTAACACTTTTCTTCTTTCTGCACATCTTCAGGAAATGTCCCTTTATGCCACAACCTCGGCATTCTTTGCTGGACATTCATTTTTCTCATGGAACTTGTAATAATAACTTGCTTCTCTTTTCTTTGTCATTAGTTTGATATTTGAAAAAATTAAATTAATTGTTTGAGATGACTATGGGACAGTTCAAAGATTGTCAGATTTTGGAATGTTGTCTATTGTGTCTGATGTCCTAGCTCAAGAACATTGAATTTTAAGTCTCCAATTATTCAAACTTTCTGGAGAAAGGCAGATCTGTAATAAATTGGTCTATATTTTCTTGCCTTTTGTTACGAGAAAAAAAAGTTCAAATATAAATTCTTTTGAGGTTTAAAATACGAATTTATTAAGTTTCTTCAAAGTGATTATTATTAAATAAATTTCTTTTATTTAATGGATAAATTAAAATGTAAACTCATTGATATTGATTTTAATCTTTTGCCATTCAGTTCTGGGTTGGAAAAGTAAAAGGTTCTGGAAGCTTACATTTAAGACTAGTTTGAACGACCGTCATTTTTCGTTTTGAGGTTATCAGCAGGCGTTCGATTCAGGAAAGTTTTGTCCCTTTTAAACAGACGAGTTTTATTTATACGCTTGCCGCTGTCACATGTTGTTTGTATCAATAATAATGTACAAAATATCACTTTTTCTTCATGGAACTTTCCCGATTAAAATAAGTGTTGATCAAAAAATTAAATTAATTGTTTGAGATCGACTATGGGACAGCAAAGATTGTTGTCAGATTTGGGAATGTTGTCTATTGAGTCTAGGCTAGCAAGAACATTGAATTTTGGCTCAATTATTCAAACTTTCGGAGAAAGGAAGGCAAGAGTGTTGTTAAAAAAATTTGTTCAAAATCAAACATTACTTAAGTCTTAAGGATTATTATTAAATAAGTTTGTTTTATTTAATGGAAAATTATAAACTCTTGATATTTTAATGCACTAATGCAGTAGTAAGTTTTGATTTCATAAAACTTTAATCCATGTATTAATACTATTGACAAAAATAAAACACATCAAATATTGAGTGGAAGTGGGCCCGCTCTATTATTTTGCCCCGGGTCCTGGCTGTGCTGACGGCGGCCCTGGCAGAACCGATAATAACTATGGTATAGTGACAACCTGTCGTATTCAGTTTAGGTATTATTATTGTAGTTTTTTAATAGTAGTCAATATTTGCAGTAACCAATACTGTAAAAGTTGTAATAATATATAAAAATATAATTCAGAAAGTAGGCACTACAAAACCAAAGAAAATATCACCAAAGTGTGGTTAAACTAATACTTCCAAAATGTGGTTAAAGTAATACCACAAAAATGCGTATTCTCTACAATTTTAATGGTATGTAAAGGGGTAAAAACTGCAGCCGACTAAAATATAGAAAAATGCACTTGCGTATTATCAAAACAGATATTTCGTCGATAATCTGTAGGTATGTGATACCTAGATATTAAATATTAGGTTCCAAAAGTGGCCATACTCAAAGAAAAAATAAATAAGATTTACAGAGAACATTTTTCTGGTATTAGATGTTAAAATATAAACGTATTGATTTGCTATTTAATTATATTGAAAAAAAAACACCTTATATATGTTAAACATATATTCAAAGTATATTAGATGTTAAAGTTTGAGCATAATAATTGCTATTTAATAATGAATGGGAAAAAAAACAGTTTATTACGAAGTAGGCGTTAAAATTTAGTTTTCAAAGTTGCAACTTTTAAATCGCGCTATCTTAGGCAGTTATAAATATTTTAAAGTGTGAATTTTACAATGGACTCATCAAGTAAATACAAAGAAAAAATTGCTATAGAAGTTTCTTCTACAAGGTAAGTTAAGATTAAAAAAGTAGAAATCAAAGTACATGTAAAACATCTATAGCTTTGGCAACGCTGAAACAAGACCTACCATAACTTTATACAAACAGATGTGTTTCACAGCAGCTGAAGGCTGCGGCGTCGATAAGAAAATTGTAGACGTTGCATTTTTAAAGAATAAATTGCCTCATACAATTAGCTCGTATGGTTCCTGTCGTTTATTTCGTTTCAATCTGAATACAAATGCTCTAATTGTTAGCTTAAGTTACATCAAACGATATTTTATTTTAGTGAATTATTTGAAACATTAGTACTGTGTAAAGCGTTGGTATTAGCACGATGGAGCGCTATACTACACGGTAATATCACGGCATGCTGTTAATTATTGTAATCGCGGCAAGTCCTCCGTCTACGGACATTTAACTTTTTTAAGCGCGGCGTTGCCAACTTCTGGTAACTAAGTATTTACTTATCTTGGAAACCGTAGGTGACAGGCTAAAAATTTGTCAAGGTATTCTGTTCAGTTTCATTCAATCTACACTACATTATAATTATGGCACTCAAACCACTTACACCCTGTATATGCATTTATATAATATAATACGTATAAGTATATACAGGATGTCTTAGCGATACCGTTCATTCGAAGTTTATGGGATTCTAGTCAAAATATAAATTTGAAAATTCAGAATTGTATATAATCAATTATGTTCTCTTAATTAAAATATTTTTAGATTTCAAGCGTTTCCGACTATACCGGTCGCTGTCTACTTTGTTATTTTTAATGGAATATCCTGTATTTTTTTACGTATTAGGCTCTATTATTAGGTTTTATAAATACATTTAGTTTTTCAATTTGATTCCGGCGTTTTATAATTATTCAATTTTTTTAAAAAAAAATGCTATAGCAAACATTAGGCGTTTTCTTTTGCTCAGGTAAGATTAATCATACTAAGTATTTTTGATTAGTATTTCTTTTGCGGCCCAAAAAAATAATCGTGATATTTTTCCCCTCTGAAACATAAAATATTAGGATTCAATCTTAATCCCATGTTTTTAAGAGGGGGAAATTGGCGTTTGACTTTATAAAATAACTTTGAGAATGAATTTTTGAAGTTTACGTTGCTGAAGGATAGAGAATTATTAATCAGCGATTCAAGATAGCATAACGTATGTTTGGTTATGTTCAATTCCAAGTTGTGTTCATAGTTTGAACGTGTTATAGATGGCTCTGCATACACTTTATCCGTCGCTAACTTTTTTGTATTCTTTTACATTGCTATTTTTAATCCTTATTTGTAATCCTGCTAAGTTTTTATGATTAATCTTACGGAGCAAAAGAAAACAGCTATTTATTGTGTGTGTATTAGTGTGACTTTGACGTTAGACTTTGACAATAAATAATAACTAACAAATTTGAGAACGCTTATTTTCCACGGCATGAATAAATATCGATGAGTTGTGAGTGCATTAAAAAAAACCCTAATTATCTCGTGCACTATCAATTCCAGATATAGGACATGTGAGACATAAAAGATGTAAAACTGGACACCGAAGATAACTAAGTAATAAAATCTGGGGGTGCTATTGGAAAAAATTAAGTTATAGTTCTTCAAAATTTCTAAATCTTAACGGTGTCACAGTAATGTAACCACACAATGGCAGCTGTTCTCTGCGCTAGAATATACTCCAACATGTTGTTTAAACATATTATGAATCCTAAATTGCTATCCGAAAAATTGAATATTCTCTGATTTTTTTAATAAATGTACGTTATAGCAATTTTTTTTTGAAAACATTGAATAACTATAAAACGCGCGCATCAAATTGAAAAAGCGAAATGTATTTATAAAGCCTAAAAATAGGTGAATCCAAATATTTAAAAAAATATACAAGATTTTCCATTAAAAATTACAAAGTAGACGACGACTTCCGGTATAACCGGAAGCGCTAGAAATCTAAAAATATTTTAATTGAACATATACAATTATATACAATTCTGAATTTTCAAATTTATATTTTGACCAAATTATGGGGTTCTCTCCTCTTTTTTTTTCTTTCTTGACCTTCTATTTTCCTTAATTTTTTTTCCTGTGTCCAGTTAACGAATAGCGTCCAAACTCCCGGGGACTTACTATAGTACTTTGACTAATTTAGTTGTAGAAATAGAGTTGTGGAGTTAGCAATAGAGTAAGGTACTGTTTTATATTATTTTCATTTATTTCACTATACGACTTAAATTAAATGTGTGTGTAGTCATTTGAGAAACAGTCTAGAGTAGTAGAGTCTAACATAAGACAGAGTGATACAAACTCACAAGCTGCCTGGAAAAATAAAAGCGATCAGCTCAATCAAGAAGGAATTGAAGAAGTAGTTAGTATTAAAGATATACTATACCTTAGAAAAATATTTAAAAAACTAAGATTTTGTTAATTTTAGAAATTTTTAATTAAGTAGTGGATATTGTATTTTCTTAATTTTATATCTATTTTACCTGTATTTTATGTTTTATTGTATTTGTCCTGATATGTCCATGATTGTTATCAAACTATGACAATGAATATTATTATTATATTTTTCAAGAAAGATATACATTTCAGCAAAACTTTAATTGTTTCTAGGGTCACTTATATTGGAGAAGGATTTAATTATGGAGACTGTAGCATCAGACTAAATGAAGTTTCGTCCAGAGATTTTGGTAATTGGACATGTACAATATACTTAAACCAGGGTGCCACATTTAGTGGCAGTATTTTAATATCCGCCGAATCAATATTGTCAGGTAAATTCACTTACATACTTTTTGTATTGTATAGCCTATAAATTACAACAATTTGGATACAGAATGAACGTTTGAACTACGATAGTTATCAACAAAATTCGCAATTCTCGAAATGGTGTCATCACGTTTTAAGTTACGTGCATTTTCAAAATTACCGTTGCAAAGTATGACGAATATACAAATTGCACAATAATACGTGTAGACTGCCTAACAAATGTATTTACAACAAAGACTATTGCAATATTGCAGCTATAATATATATATGATTGACGATATTCAATCCAAAATGTGTTTAAATAGAATACAATTCTTTAGGGTTTTTCAAAAATGTTACGTAAGCAAGCTGCTTGTATCGCAAGTATTACGTGACAAATCACAAACGTATCCAAAGGCGAAGATATGCTGGAGCGTGACCATGTAAGTGCATGGTGTCTACCCGTACATCACGGAAACCTTGCAAATTGATTTCCGAAATATTTCGTTGAAACATTGACTAAATATATTTCTAAAGGTTGTTGCAATATTTCAGAAATATTTATATATGCTAAAATGTATCCGTCAATATCTCTAACTTTTAAAACATTTATAAATATTTTGAAAATAATAGGTATTGCAGATACATTTTGTTAATACATCAGAAATATTTCTGCAAAGAATTATGAACAGTAAATGAAACGTGGTTATTAAATAAATTTATATTTTTTATAGAATTTATATTACATAATATTAAACAGAAAAGAAACTCCTCACTGAACATATTGAGTATGACCACCCTTTTCCCTATACAAAGAATATGTATTATTAATTGAGATATTAATATCTTATTCTTATAATACATCAATTGAAAATCACATATTCTTATGTAAGAGAGCAATGGAATGAGTTTGTTTGAAAAATAATTTACTTAAATCAAAGGCAAGTTGGTCCACAAAAAATGTAATACCTAAAAGTATAGACATCACCAATATGACCAACCACTGATTAAATATGTATTTGTCATTAAGGAAAATATTGTCAAGTAATCATTCATCAGTTTCAATGTTTCTGATATATTCCTGAACTTACTAATTGTAATGAAAGCTAAGTGAAACATTGGGTCGTTTCTGACATTTTCTGACACTTCTTGTGCTGTATGGGTATTGACAAATTGACATAACCGACTACGTTAAAATACGGACTTTATTCATCAGTTATGTAAGATTACTAAAAATTTGCACAAAATCAATTTGTTGTATTAAGTATCTATATCAGTATTTAAATTACTATGTGACTTAGTTCAAACCCTATTAATATTGTACCAAAATATTAGGGCAAGAAATTATGAGGTTTCACTTTTTCTTCAGTTATAAAAGTAAAGTATGACAAGTAAAATTTAAAAACGGATTCTTACTGAGAACCTCCACCTCTTTGCTAATTTAACCGTCTTTGTATGTCTTCAAATAACCCACGTTGTGCCTACGAAATGCAGGCTCCTATATATACCATATATGTACATATAAAGTATAACCACTTGTAGAATAAAATAATTTTCACTGTTATTATGGAGTTTCATGAAAACTGCTGGAACACGTCAATTTTTAATTTTAGAGATACGGCTTCTGAATGAAATTTGAAGTATACAGGGCGATTCATGTAAGTGCAGCACAAAGTAGATATTTTTTTTAAGTTGAATATCTGTATATTTTTTAATTTTGGAAGTCTCCTTAATGAAATTATTTTAACGACCTATTGTTAAAGTACGTTGTTATCTCTTTTGCATTTCATTTTAAATAATAACTGTATCAATTTAGATAACAAAGTTATAATACCACAACACATTTTTTTTTTTTTTTAGAAACGACGGCGGCAATTATCATTGCTGTGGCTGTCATTTTTGGACTAGCACTGGTATTACTCATAGCTGTAGTCACATATAAACTGAAGCGAAGACGAAGAGTTGTTGGTAACACTGAAACTGTAGTTTTTGACAGAAATCAACCCGAACTAGACTCAGAAGTCCACCGAGGAGCTGGACCGATTTTAACACCAGTTCATCCGTCACATATAAGTGCCGAACTTCGACAGAGAAGATAGCTTCTACATTTTTAAACACATACGTATATACATATGTATACTGTTTAGACTATAATTTCACCTAATAAAATGTCAATGAAAGAATATTCACATCATTTTATAGAAAGTGTTTAATATCCTTGAACTGAAACCGTTATTGGATATGGGGTTCACTCAAGGAGAGAAATCATAATGTTGTATAGTCATGTGTACATAAGCCCTGTACAAAATAAACCAACTATCTACTAGCAGCTTTATTATAGGGTGTGCATGACTTACAATGGATCAAAATATACACTGCTGTAAAAAGGTGACCTATCAAACAATTTCCAAAAATACCCAGCCAAACGTTTACAGAATATCGGTGTTGATGTCTTGTCTCCATAACAACATGTGGATATGCATCCGCCCAAATGTGGTTGTTGTAGAAATTCATTATTGTATTGTTTGTAAAAATAGCCTCGTCAGTAAATAAAATATTAGCAACAAAGTTTTGATTTTGGATAAGTTTTTCTGGTATGATTCTACAGAAAGCTGACCTGGAAACATAATCCGGAGGTAATAAAGCCTGTACCCGTTGCAAATTATAAGGATATAGCAGCTGTTCTCGCAAAATCCTCCATACTAACGAAGCATTGATGTTTAGCTCCCTAGCTATTGTTCTGGTACTGATATTCGGATTTTCTTCTACTCTTGCTAGAACATTTTCCTCAGTTTCTGGAGTTGCCATTGATCTTGGTCGTCCGGCATTATGTTTTTTAACAATGAATGGACTATTTTCACTTAATGGTTGATGTAGTCGTGAAAACAATTTATCAGATAGAATTGCAGGATTAGGAAATGCTTCGACGTATAATCGCCGTGCTGCATAAGTATTACCATTAGCACGACCGTACATGAAATGCATATCGGCCATCTCTGAATTTGTATAGAAAGCCATTTCGTTTTACTAGAAAACGTGACACTGACAGCGCTTAACCGAAAATTAATGACAGTTTCTACAAATAAACAATTATTTTACAATCTAAACTAGAATCACCTCTATCTATGACGACAGAATTGATTTGCGGACCTATATTTATTAAAACTTTTTTGTTTGCCTTGACGAGAACTATAAGCGGGTAAAGTATCCGACACTTTTTTTAAAACACCCTGTATATTATAATACCAAATAGGAGTAATATTTAAATTGCTGTATGAATCTATTGCGCAAATGTAAGATGGAAAAACAACTAATTTCGAAACGTGCCAAAAGTAACAAGATTAAAACAAAACTTTCAACTGTATGCAGAAGGTTAGGTTAGGTTAGGAGTGGGGTGGCATGCGGGCCTGTTTCACCGCGACCTTTACAGGTCTATTGTGATCCCCTTTACCTTAGACAACGCTCTCTAGTTTTGCCTTCTTAATCAGACTTATCATTTTTGAGAGCGGCTCTTTTGTGTAGCCGTTGGCTGTGGGGTTCTCTACCCCCATTACTAAAAACCTTGTCCTCGCTGGCCGTCACAGTGGCACAAAACATGGGGTTTCTTCTTCCTCTTGACAAAATCTGCAGAGAGCATTTTCTGCCAGGCCTATGTTAAACATATGCCTATTCAGTCTGCAATGACCGGTCATCAGACTTACTATCATTTTGACAGTCTTCCTGTCTTTACTCAGTAGGTCTTCAGTAGTAAACTTAGGCCTCTGTTCCCTTAGGAACTCCTTAGCCTGTTTTTGTCCTGGCGATCTTTCCCACCATTCCTTGGACTTGTTTTGTGACCATTCGTAGATGGACCTCTTAATTTGTGATTTGGTAGTGCCGAAGGAAGGGGCCGCTCCTATGAAAGGCCTTGACGAACCTCGTCTGGCCAGCTCATCGGCCGCCTCGTTTCCCTTCACTCCCATGTGGCTGGGGACCCAGGTCAAAGTAATTTTCCTTAGGGTGCCCGCCTTTAGGCTCTTACGCAGTCCCAAACCAGCTTTGAGTCAGCACTTGCGGAACTAATCGCTTTAAGTGCTGATTGGCTGTCAGAGTAAATAGCGACGCTTTTTCCTGGTTCGGCCCAGCTGTCTACTTCTCTGACACTGTGGTGAATCACCGCAACCTCAGCCTGGAAAATTGTCGAGTCCTTGCTGAAGCTCAATGAAAGGGCCTTGCACGGCTTCTTTCAGTGTATGCAGAAACGAAAAGATATAAGTAAGAATACTATGAAATTAAGAATCCAGAAAAGATGTAAACGGAGTAAATAGCGTAAACTGTGATAGATATGATTTTTTTTTGAACATGATTTGTTATTATCCAGACTTCTATATAAAATTCAATAGCTTTATAAGATAATATTTACGAAAATATCAGTACCCTATAAACCTTTAGACAAAGCTATACCTCAACATCGGGCGATTTCCCACCTAGAAAATTTATTTTCGTCTAAAATTAGGAGAAAACGCAAGAAATAAAAAGGAGAATGAGAATCATGATTCAAAAATTAACGAAATGTGTTAGTCCCGTAATTTAATTTCTAGTGCTATCTACAGTTAACTTGCACCATTCGTAACGCGCTCTGCTATTTCATTTACTTCAGTAACCTGCTCTCGTTCTAGAGATAATAGCTTTAGCATTACATGGACAGATGTCACTAGAATGATATCTTATTTATAAATTCTGCTACTCTGTACTTGTGTACGACTAATTGCTTTTAATAAGAATATAGGTGTTATTAAATACCTAAAATAAGATCCATTCTCAAAATTGTTTGTTAACAATTTAACGAAAGAATACATCAGAATATTTTTTCGTGAAGCACAATCTAGTATTAGAGATTTAATACAGTATTCATCCTTCAACTGTTGCAAAAGAGACAAAATCATAAGGTTTTGTTTTTACTATAGATCCATATAGACGTCTAATTAAATAATAGTTATTTACATATCAAGTTTGGGAAGACAACTTTCCAGCATGAGCGCGGTTTTTTTGCTTTATTAGCGCGAATGCTGGAAATGGTCACGAATTCACGAAGGTAGTAGTTTGTATATTTTTTTGTAACGATGGAAATTTTAACAATTTTAGTAACGCGATTCTGTCACTGCCAAGTATATTACGACAAGGTGTATTAATTAACTTATACACTTACACGGATTTTTTGTTATTATCGTATTTAAATCAATACATAGGTAACTGAACTATATTTCTGCAAAAAATGTCTGCATATACATTTACTTTTGCAAAAACGATACTTATAGTAAATATTAAAGTTACCCAAATGCTATGTTCTGATTAAGATAGGATATTAGGTATGTAATAGATGGCGCCATCCACTTTTTTTTATAGTTTTTAATTAATTTCATGAAATTTACAGTTTACAATTTAGTTGTAATGCACTACATTTAGGTGAAATGGACATTTTCATCATTATGCCTACTTTATTACTGTAATGATGATTTATTTATTTAATACATTTTTTACTTGCCACACATGTGTGGGAGTCACTTTCACACAAGTTTACATTAATATATCTTTTAAAATTATCTATAGTTCGTTACATCAATGATTTCCTTGTTTTTTTTTAGATATTTTTGTTGATACACACATAGAAGTGTTTACTTGATTCAAGAATGTACATTTTCTTAAATACTTACTGCATGGAAGTAAGTATTTATTTGACATTAGAATAGGGTTGGGGTCATTTTTTTTCGTATTTAGTAGTTTTTCGATATCCTTCTCTAAAAATTAGCCTACTTTTTTCAAGTAACATAACCTAAAAAATATAAGAAAACCATTTTGACACATGAATAAGTAGGAACAACTTTTCTGGTCATTATCATTTAAAAATTTTTTAATTTTTGTAATCATAAAATCGTTGTATTATGAGCACAAAATTGGATTTTTTAACATTTGAGGTTATGTCGCTAATTTTTGGAGAAGGATGTGGAAAAACCGGCAAAGAGCGATTGTTGTAAAATATCTCTAGAGTATGTAAAAGAAAATTGGAAATTGGTAAAGAAATGTAGGCTGTAGCCGGTTTTGAACATTTTCTTTCAGTTTGGAACCACTGCGCGACGCCGCTGTCCACCCCTCTCTTATTCAACTCAAGTTTTCGATCGCTAGCAGTGGTTCGGTAAAACAGATCTCTAAAGTTAGTTGCCCTAACGTTCACTAGATGGCGCTTTATAAATTTTTTAAAATTTGTAGCTCTGCGCTCGACTATGTTTGTCGGGACATTTTATAGCTTGTCGGGACGTCGGGACACCACTGCTAATAACGGTGACATGTATCGACGTATCAGGACGAATGGTAACCCTACATTAGAATAGTTATTTACGATACAAGTGTCAAAAGTGCAATTTTATTTCACGAGTAAAAGTTTTATTATATATTAATTTACGAGTGAAATAAAATAGCATTTTTAACACGTGTATCGTACAGTATATTTTCCACAAACACAATTTTTATTATAAAATATTGTAGGACGCAAAATTCAAATTTTTAATTTACCGCCACTACATAGTTATGTTTAGGTAACAAAGACGCGAAGTTCGTTAGGTTGGTAGATGATTAGTATTAAGATAGTTAGATACGTTACGTTGTTATGTGGAAGCTTATATTTTATTATATTCTACAATAATTTATGTTTGTTTTATTGAATTACGGCCATCTTAAGAAGACTACAAATTTCAGAAGTGGAATTTAACTCATAACCATAAGTCCTGAATATTAACAGTTACCGATTGATAAGTGCGAGAGAAGATTAACAAAGATTTAATTTCAAGAAGCACGTTGTGAGACGAAAATGGCGGAGAACGAAATTATTATTACAGACGAGGAAAACCAATTTAAGACAACACCTGTGAGCATACGGGAATTAATTGCCGCTACAGTTGACGCCGTGTCGTCCCGTGACCGTGAGGTGCACAAGAGTACCGAAATAGCAAGCTTGATACCGAACTATGACGCAAAACCCGAAGAAGACGTGGAGCATTGAGATAAAATAAGTACGGAGACGCTATCACGTGGCTAAAAGCACGTATTGGTACACCATTTTACGTTAAATACGTAGATTATAGTGTATATGTTATGTATAGTTGTATTATTTGATTATTTCAGTTCGACACAGTTCGATCTGGTGAGGCAGCCATATTGGTACACCATTTAAGCCCCGTCCAGTGCGCCGTTTTGAACATACAGGCAATGTGTTTCATAGCGTCTCCTTAGTATACTAGCTCAATGACGTGGAGCAATGGTATAGAAAAGGTCAAGGTGGTATATAAAATAAAAGATGATAGGATGATATAATCGTAATTAGCAAAATAAGAGGGATGGCGCAAGATTGGTTTCATTCCAAACCTAAGCATGCCGCATTTACGCTAACACAATTAAAAGACGAAATGGTCAAATTATTTAAATGCAGAGATGATCGAATAGCTGTTATGAGACGTTCTGAGGCTAGAAAATGAGAAAAACGTGAGAAATTTGCACACTATTTTCACGAGAAGTTATCGCTAGGAAATAAATTAGATTTTACGGAAGCAGATCTAATTAGTTATATCATCGAAGGCTTAGATAACAATACACTGCAAACAAGCAAAAATGAAGGAATTTACGGAACTATCACATTTACTGAGAGTGATGACGGAAATAACAACTGCTGAAAGACAAGCTTCAACAGGCAGAAGAGTTCAGTAATGCCAACGACTAATGCAACACATGTAAAGACGGAGACTGAAGCAATTAAATGTTACAACTGTAACGAGGAAGGCCACATTTCTTCAAGGTGTACGAAGCCGAAGAGTGAACGAGGATCCTGTTACGAGTGTGAAGCTACCACTCACCAGCAACACCAGTGCCCAAGGAGAAGAGCAGACTCGACAACCACTTCGCACCAGACTCCAGATTCTACAACTTTAATGATTGAAGAAAATGATGCACCGTTAACCCCACCTTATTTGTTAAATATTTATAAACAGAAACTAAAGTTTAGATATGATGCAGTACTTGATACAGGTAGTCCAATTTCATTAATTTGCATGGATTTAGTTAAAAATTTTGATTTAGAACCTAATAGAGTACAAAAATCTTTCAGAGGTATTAATAACAGTCAGCTGTTAGTAATAGGTAATTTTTATGATACATTAGAAATAGAAAGCTATTCATTAACTCAAAAATTTCATGTTGTTCCTGATAATACGATGTCATTTAAAGTAGTATTAGGTGAGATTTTATCGTAAACTCTCAATTTAATTGCGTTATTGGCGACAAAATATGTCTCACACCGGTAGAAATGTCAAACTCTGATATATTGTTAATAGGCACATTGTTTTTATGTCAGACACTGACCTATGAAATGTTATTTTCGACGAATTCTTTTTGTTAACGCTGTTTCTACTCTTGCAACTAGGTAGAGCACAAGAAACCATTATGTTTTTTAGTAGTTTGCTATATCATATAACTGTAAGAACTGAAATAAACAAATAATACAACCATACATGACATACACTAGAATCTACGTATTTGACGTTAAGTGGTGTACCAATATGGCCGACCTGCGCCGTTTTAACCACGTGATAGCGTCTCCCTACTTATTTTATCTCAATGTTGTGCTTCTATCTCAAATTCTCAAATGTGTTTTTTTGACATTTAAAGACTTGTGTCAAATTAGCAACGCCGGCGCCGTTGCCAGCACCGTTTCCATAGAGTTACATAAAATGTAGAGTGCAAAGTATACAGTAATATACGAAAAAGGAAGACCATATTAAATCACCCTTTGCTAAAATATGCTCCGTATACTAATTAATATATCTATCAACACTTTCCTTTGTTAAATAAAACACTTTCCCTTGTTAAATAAAAAGATAATATAATATATATGACAAAGAAAAAAAAAGACTAACTCCATTTTGTCACATAAAATGTTTAAACGCGTCATAGCCAAAGGTTTGGTCATAATATCTGCAACTTGATGATGATGCATGATTTGTTGAAATCTGTTGAACCCCTATGCTTCCTTCAGCTAGTTTTTCACGGATGAAAAAATACTTAATTGCTATATGCTTGGCTCGACGGTGAAATTCGGGATTCTGCGCTAACTTTACAGCTGCTGTGTTATCGATTTGTAAAATAGGAATATTTTTCAGTTCTGTGATTTGGTTAAATAGTCTTGCTAACCAAATGATATCTTTCACAGCTTCGTTTGCTGCTATTATTTCAGCCTCTGTAGTTGAAGTTGCCACTACAGCTTGTCGCTGACTCAACCAGGTAGTTGATGACAACTCCAGATGTTGATCGACCTGCTTTGGTGCATCCTCCAAAATCTGCATCGCAAACTATCACCTTTTATTTTAAATTTGTACGTGATTCCATAGTTAATCAGTAGATTTCTCAAGAGTTCTGGATAGGACACTTATACTGAAAGCCAGATCAGGTCTTGTTCCAAGCATCAGATACATCAGTGCTCCCACAGCTTCGCTGTATGGAAACTTCTGTATTTTGTAGTCTTCTTTCCTTGATTGTTGAACTTGCGAGATCTTCAACATTGGTGTAGACACTTGCACTCTGAAAAATTAAAACGCTTCAAAATACTCCTGGCGTACCTATGCTTCTTGATGAATCTTGATATCATCATTTTTATTCCGTTCAATTTGTAAGCCCAGGAAATAAGCAGCTACTGATGTTGTGACCTTAAATTCTTCACTCAATTTCTTTAAAAATATCTTCAAGTCTGTTTGTTCAGTACTTTCATCCTTTTTGATTTCGAACATACAAGCATGGATCAGTCTGGCTCACCTTAAATCCACACTGTAGTAGGAAATCCCCAAAGCGTTTGTGCCAGCATCTCGGAGCTTGCTTCAACCCATATAAACTCTTCTTTAACTTATATACCCTACTAGTACCATCTTCGTATCCACTTGGCTGTACCATATAAATTGTTTCTTCAGTTCTCCGTAGTAGAAAGTCGTTGATACATCAAATTGTGCGAGATGCATTCCCCTATTTGCAGCAACGCTTAAAATAGATCGGATAGTTGTCATTTTTGCAACTAGACTGAATGTTTGGCTGTAATCAATACCCTCACGTTGATTAAAACCCTTAGCAACTAGTCGCGCCTTGTATTTATCTATACTGCCCTCTGCTTTAGTTTTCAGTCGATAAACCCATTTACATGATAGTTCTACAACTTCCCAACTATTGTTCTCTTTAAATGAATCCATTTCCTTATCCATTGCCCGTTTCAACTCAACAGTATCTTCATGTTTAAGGGCTTCTTCAAATGTCTCAGGAACTTTAGTAGGATTAATAAAATTTTCTACCGTCATTATGTACTCATCTAAAAAAGATGGCTTTTTTAAAGCTGAACGATCTCTCGAACGATCGCCTAGTCTTTCTTCCTAAGTTTCTATATCTTCATATCTTCTACTTCTGTATCGGTTTCAGCTTTATACTGGTTTTCACTATTTTCTTGGTAGAATCTTCATCACTCTCTTTCTTGTACTACCTCCTCTTCCTTTGGTATATCTTGAATTGGTAATTTGACATGTTTAAGACAGCTCTCAGGTTTTTCTTCAAACTTAACATCTCTAAACAGAAAAACTTTCTGATCATTTTTAATCCAAATCCTATATCATTCATCACCATCATATCCGATGAGATGGCCTTTTATTGCTTTGATATCTAACTTTCTTCTTTTTTTGACTTGGAATATGAGCATAACACGTAGAACCAACGATCCTAAAATGTTTTATTCGTGGCTTTTTACCTACCCACAATTCGTAAGGACTAACACCTTCTACAGATGATTTTTCTGTTCTGTTCAAAATGTAAATAGCTGTATTAATCAACTCAGCCCATAATCCTTCAGGATAGATTAACTCTGGATTCGAATACTTCAATGTTCTAGCCATTTCAATTACAGTTCTATTATCCCGCTGGGATATACCATTCTGCTCTGGAGTGTAGGGCGCTGTCAATCTTTGTGTTATTCCGTTTGCACGTAAGATAGACCTAACATCTTTATTATCAAACTCCCGACCATTATCACTTAACATTTCCTTGACTGAATACCCTAATGTCTTTGTCTGTCTCAGAAAATTCTTTGAAGCTTCAATCACCTCTGACTTCTGTGCGAGAAAGTAACCATAGCGAAACTTTGTATAATTGTCTTTAAACAAAACAAAATACCGCTTTCCTTGAAATGACTTGTCAAAAGGTCCACATACATCTGTCGATATCAGTTCACCAGGCAGCGTTGTCTTCTCTCTCGTGCCAAATGGTAAACGATATGCCTTCCCACATATATGTACATGGTTCACAGATCTCTGCTTTTACCTTGACCTCAATGTTAAAATCTCTCTTGAGCTTTGCTTTGACATGGCGTTTATCTTGATGACCCCATCTTTCGTGATAAAGCTGCAGTAAATCAGATTTATCCTCAATGACGACATTTACATCAGCGCTATGTTCAGGAACTAACGGTTTAATTGCTGCTTTGTAAAGAGTACAATTTACTTCACGTTTTCCACACAGTCGTATTTGACCGTTAATTTTAAGAAAACAAAACGTAGGTGTTGACTCAAATGTGCTCTTCTCATTACGGTCTTGTGCTGCTAATACAGAGAACAGATTTTTGGAAATCGTTGGTACATACCAGACATCATTTAAAGTCATTTCTTCACATCTGTTTCCAATCGTTGACAAGATCCGTATTGATCCTTTTCCTATTTAGAGATTCTTGTCCAGCAGCCTTGATAGTATGAGGAATAGTAAATGCTTCAAAACTAAAAAAAAAAAAAAAAAAATCTGAACAATTTGTCAAATGTTTTATTGCACCATTGTCTATCCACCAGTTGCATTCATCTCATTCTATAGAAAAAACCTCATTGCAAATTGCTAGTAATGTCACGTTTGTCACCACTGTTTTATCCTCCTTCTTCTTCACTATTACATTTTTGGGCGGTCTTCCATCAGCAATCAACTTTCGACACTATTTAATCCAATGACCCGCTTGCTTACAGTAATTGCAGTTGACTTTGTATTTAAACTGCTTTTTGATTACTTTTTCCACATCCGATTTGACTACTAATGCTTCTTGTTCAACTTTATCACTACTCTTTGTGAAATTTCTTTCGAACATGCACAACTTTGTATGTAATTCGTCCAACGTTTTATTATCATCTTTTGACAACAATATACAACTTGATTTGAATGTTTCAAAATTTGTTGGTAAAATATGCAAGATTTTACATACTAAAATCAATCGGGTAGAACAACCTCATTTTTTGCCTTTAATCCATTGTTTAACTCATTCCACAAACTTCTTAACTTTGCAATATGTGTCGACACATCATCTGTTGATGTCCAACTAAACGAAAAGAAATCAGTACATATTTTAAAAAGTTGATCTTTAGACGATGCTTCAAAATTCTGCTTTAATGCTTCCCGCATATCATGAGCTGCTTCTGTGTCCATAATCTTTTGATATACAGCATCTGTAACTGCACTTGTTATCATAGACTTTGCAAAACTGTTGGCTTTTCTGTACAAATCGGACTTATCTTTATGAGATTTGATAGCGACTGCATCAGTACCTTCTGTCAGTGAATCTGGTCTACTTAATTTGCCGTCAATTACATCTAAAGCTCCTTCATGGTAATCTAATAAATCACGAATTTTTCGTTTCCACATCGCCAGTCTACTACACTGTTCAATGACGTAACATGTTTGGCTAAATCCATTTCTGTATGAATTTCCAACTTGTTACCAATATTCTCAACACAAAGTTATTCAATGCGATACCGGGTCCATAACCTGTTGTAATTTTACTTTGTATTGTACAGTAAATTATTAGTCGATTCAACTTTTTATAGCACCAAAACTTCTTTTATTAGATTTAACTCTCTATAAAACATACAGAACTTGACATATTTTATATTGACATACAGGGTGACATAGAAAAAACTACAATGCATAGCAGTATGTGATAGAGCACCAAGAAATAACAAAAAAAGTTCCTATACACACATGTCCGATTGCTTTTTGTTTTCAAGTTAGAAGCTGTTGAAGTTAAAAAGCTTTTATTAAACAAAACAACATTAAAAAATGTAAGATACATATTAGTTCTACATAAGGTGTTCAAATTGGTGACCTTGTTCCTGAATACACATTTCCAATCTTCCTATTAATGACTGACAAACATAATAGCACTATTACGAAATCTATCATCAGACTCCGGAATTCTGTTCCATAATTGATCTTCACTATTTATTTCTGCGGAATAAACTTCACATTTCATAAATCCTCGAAATGAAAAATCGAGGGGATTAAGGTCGGGACTACGAGCTGGCCATGGTATAGGTCCCCCACGACCAATCCACCTATTTCCACCTATTTTCGTTGCAGAAATTTCCTTATTCTCCTAGAATAATGACCACGCGCTCCGTCATGCATATAGTACATTCTTCTTATAATATTCAATGGAACATCTTCTAAGATATCTTCAATATAGTATTCAGTTCATTTTCCGAAAAAGTTCGCCTGTCAATCGTCTAGGCATTCGAAATGGGCCAATTAGATAATTGTCGATTATACCTGCCCACATATTAAAGGAAAACCCATGCTGGTGATTCCGTATTACGTTCTGTTGAGGGTTTTCATCGCTCCAATAATGCACATTGTGAATATTCAAAATGCCATCACGACTGAAACCTGCTTCATCGGTAAACAAAAATAATGGCAGAAAGTTTTGCCTAGGTAAAAGTAAGTAAAAACAAGAACAATATAAAAAACAGCTTGTAACTTGAAAACAAAAAGCAGTCAGACATGTGTGTATCGGAACTTTTTTTGTTATTTCTTGGTCCTCGATCACATGTTGCTATGCATTGTAGTTTTTTCTATGTCACCCTGTATATTTGTAACTTGTAACTATTTATTAAAAACTAAACACACGTTGCTAGATCTTATCTTTTTCTTTTAACATCTAGATATTAATATATTTCAACAACATTAAAATTTTGTAGGTCGTGTAGTGTAGTGTAGTGTAACTAGCACATGAAACATGATCTACTAGACCTTCGTTTACAACATAGACCAGGTGCCATACTTTGTCAAGCCGTCTAAGGGGTCGAAAAAATTCATATTTGAGTGACATTACGAAATGTATAACATAAAAAAGATAAAATTTTGTACTTGTTCAAATTGGTCGTGTGCACTAAGTAGCACATGAAACTATGATCTACTACACCTTGGTGTACAACATAGACCAGATGCCATAATTTGTCAGGCCATCTAAGGGGTTGAAAAAAATTCTTATTCGGGTGACATTACGAAAGGTATACATTTAAAAAATAAAATTTTGTACTTGCTCAAATAGGTCGTGTGCACTAACTATCACATGAAACTATGATCTACTAGGCCGTAGTTTACAACATAGAGCAGGTGCCATAATTTGTGAGGGCCGTCTAAGGGGTTGACAAAAATTCATATTTGAGTGACATTACAAAATGTATACCATTGAGAAAACAACATTTCATAGTTACTCAAATGGGTTGTGTGCACTAAGTAGCACATTAAACCAAGATATACTAGACCTTAGTCTATTACATGGGTACCCCTATAATATAGACCAGGTGCCATAATTTGTGAGGCCGTCTAAGGGGTTGAAAAAAATTCTTATTTGGTGACATTACGAAATGTATACCATTGAGAAAATAACAACAATAATAACTTAGATGGTCTGACAAATTATGGCGCCTGGTCTATGTTGTACACCAAGGTCTAGTAGATCATCATATGCTACTTAGTGCACACGACCAATTTGAGCAAGTACAGCATTTTATTTTCTTTCTGATTCTGCGTTCCATACGTATTTGTAACTTGCTATGTTCCGTTGCGGACAGAACCTACGTGTATACAGAAAACAAATCAAATAAATTTTAACTCTCAAAATTTGATTCTACAACTGAACTGTACGTCTACAACTGTCCAGAGGTCCGCTGCACTCCCTATGCTCGGAAAATCAGTCGTGCAGTACTCCACACGACACTGTTTACGCACCAACCGAGTCACCACTAGCATTTGCGTGTCGTTGAACTGCTTCGGGGTCATTGCTCCAATCCTTCTGGTGCCTATTCCATGCTGGACCTCGATTACAGCGCTTCTTGACGCCGGCGGCCGGACGAGGACATAAGGAAGGCGAATCGGACGATGCTGGCTTTGCTGGTTTTTGTCTAGGTCCTGGACGCAAAGGTAATGACGTTTGATATCGCAATGGTTGGTAACCCTCCAACGGAACTAGGTAATTATGGGTTTTAGCGGCGGGCGAAGCGACGTCTTTGGGTTTGGTGGCGGCGTTGGCGCTAGCGACGACAGCATTTTTTTCACTGGTGATATCCCAAAGAGCTTAATGAACTTCCACAGTATATATTCCTTGGTCGCTGGTGAGAACTCACTGAGGCCCGGCGAAGTCGAGCGAAGCGCCAGGGGCAACAATGGCTTTGCGTTCTCTGGGGGATGTAGGTTCAGGCGGCGGGGTCCGACATCTTTCCTCTAGGAATTGAACGTTGTTTGGGAATACCAGATACCTGGGGGTCGCCGGTTTTCCCTCGGTCCGATACTCGCTTACTGGACTATTCATCGCAAGGATTGGTCGGAAAAGTAAGTGATTCGATTGGTCCTGGTTCCTTCTTTATCAAGATCTTTCCTTCTCTTGGTCGTTGGAAGGGGAATAGCATGCGCCGTAAGGCTTCTGTAGAGGGGATAGAATCGGAAGGGGGCCCCTGTTGGCCTCTAGGACTATCGTGAAATCTTTAACATGGACTCGATCCAACTTGCGGGTCGCAGGTATCTGTAACATTAATATGATAGGTGATACTACTTTAACTATCTTACACGGACCAGCGAATTTAGGAGTCAACTTTGACGAAAAATTCTTCGCGGCGTTGGAAAGCACGTGTTCTCTCTTGTACACATACTGGCCTACTCGGGGACGGAACGGGCGTCTTCGTAAGTAGTAAATATGGCTCTGGCGTTGGATATATTCCGCTAACATAATCTTAGTAACCTGACAAAATCTTGCAGCTTCTGCAGTTCCGAAATTAGCCCATTATCGCAGATTAATCTTTTTGGAGTTCCAAATCCAAAATTATTCACTTATTCATTACTGACCACCTGCCGAGCACAACATACCTACACCAAAACTAGCATAACTATGATCCGCAGTGTCCCCTCAGTGTAGAAAGGGATATAGTTTGGCCATTTTGTTTCAAATAACTGTAAGAGACTACCACTGATAAATACAACTGAGGCATTTAGTACCTGAATATTATTATTCTATTTTGTATTTAACTATATTACAGAAGTAAAATTAATAACATGAAAATGACCTCCTTAAAATCTCTAATAGATAAACTTCGGCAAGCATCGCACAAGATTAGAATTTGGTTTTACGTGAAAATTGTGTATAATCTGTCAATGTTTTACGTTTATATAACAGTTCAAAGTAAAATTATTATTATTTTGTTATTCAGTTAAACAAAAATGTTCAAGCGAGTTTGTTTTCTCTTTCTCCTCTTTTTGCGTTAATGTTTCTAGTTTCTACGAAATTAAACGTCCGATAAGTATAAAGTTAAGACAGAATGTTCTAACCTAACAAGTAAACAGCTTGAATTTGAATGTGAAATTGAAAAATAAACATCTTACGTATAGCCCACTTATTAATGAAATAAGCCTGCAGTTAGAAATCTGGCAACGTCTAGTCTTCATAAGAAATTTGGCTAACACAGACGGTCAAGAGATGCGATAGAATATGGAACAGCATAACAGGAGTGCGTTCAAAAATGATTACCAAGTAAGAAATATTTACCATGGGATTACAAAGAACGTTCAGAATTAAAAAATATTTTACACTGGAATATATTCCCAGCGTTCAAAAATTAAGTCGGGGAATGCTAAGGGATTACTTTTGTTACCGTATATTTGAGCACGGTAAAACCTTACCGAGCATGCGCATTAATAGTGTTTATAGTTTAGTTCTCATAGCTGGACATAACCTATATACCAAAGTGCCATTAAACGTGATTAAACTATTTGTTTGTTGTATAAACCAGAAGCGATTGTGAGTATGGATGTAAATAAATTCGTGTTTTTTACAATCAATGATCAGCCGGTTATAAATAAGGGTGAAGTTGTTTTACAAAATATAGATGGTTCGTTTATTTCGTGTTTTCTATCAAAATTTATATACCTATTACAATGCATGTATTTGTAGATGAATCACTAGAATCAGTGAAATTAACTAATGAAATTAAAAATCTTCTTAGTTTAAATTTTCCAAATTTTGAGATAGTTAGTGAAGGTAATGCAGCCACTGCTAAATGGAATAAAGATGCAACATTACAATTACATGAAGAACGACAATGTATGGAAGAAAATTGCTGAAGAAATGGGCATGTTTAATACAAGTCAGATTAAAGATCGTTGGCAATACTTAAAAAAAGGTACATCAAAAAGAAGGAAAATATGTCAAGTAAGGACTCAGGGGGCAAGGCATTTAAATTTGACTATTTTGATGAAATGGATGAATTTCTTGGAAAAAAACCAAACATAGTACCAGTGGCACTTGCATCTTCTTCTTCTAAGGGCATTGTAGGTTAGTTTACATACTTTAACAATCTATATTATTGGGTTTGCAAGAAATAAAATATAGTTCAACTGATAATTGACTTTCAGGTTGTTTGTCTGAAGAATCAGATACTTCAGATATTCTAGAGGATGTTGAAAATTCAAATCGTAAGCGTAGCAAAATATGCAAGAAAGGTCTGAAGAAAAATGCGATGAAAGAATTTCTAGAAGAATATAGAGAAAATTGTGAAAAAAAGGAGGAAGCAAAACTACAAAAACATAAAGAAATGGTAGAGTTGAAAAATAAAGCTACCACTGTTTTTGCTGAACAAATGGACAAACTTATAAATAAGTTGCAATAAGTTACGTAAATGTATAGCAGTATTATTTTTGTTCAGAATTTATTTTTTGTTATTTTAAGTAAATATATATTTTGATATTTAGATATTTTTCTAAATCGCCCTTAGCGAATTCTAGTAAGTAATAGTAAAAAAAATGAAGAGAAATACTTAAAATAAATATTATTTACATACTTTATTAACTTTTATATACTTTACAAACAGAAATATATCACAAATTTACATATATCATAATCTACATATACTGAAATATTACCCCTCAAAGCTATCGTATTTCATGCCAATGCTTCAGCGTCTTTGCTGATTATATAATTCCATACATATATTGTCCCTTTTTTGTATTGCTTCATTATTTTCAATATCTCTATGTCTCTCAACATCCATGAGCTGGTTATTATTGTTTATATGTTGTAAACCTTCCTCAATTAGTTCTGCTTCTAAACATATATTATGCAGAACCGATGCTGCTAAGATTGTGGATGGTATCATTTTTGTACTATTCATATCTAGATACTTTAATCTTCTGAAACGTCCAAAAAGTAGAGCAAATAAAGCTCTTTCAATGGTTTGACGGGTCTTTGCATGTTGTGTATTAAAGTATGTCTGCCAAGGAGTAATATTACCCCGGTTAATATATGGAGGAATACACCACTATAAAAGGGGATATGCTTTATGTCCCATCAATAGCACCCACTACATTTGACAGGTTACCCATTCTTTGAAATCCTTGCTTTATAACTCTCCGTTCATCTTGAGATGGCCATTTAATTATTGCTGCTGCCATTTGGCATAATGCTTTTACTACACGGATAAAGCATACAGAAAGAAATGATTTGCTCATGTTAAATCTTTCACCTACTGATCTACAATACTATCATTATTAACAATATATTATCATTGATTATTATGATTTATTATCATATTATCATGATTTATTATCGCTGATAAACCTTGGTTTAGCGATCTTACCGTGTTTAACGCATTTGGTACATTAAATTAACTATCTTTCGTTTTATAGATCCGAGTATCATTGTAATGTTTATGTTGGAGGTTGTATGTAAACATATCTAGTAGTGTCAGTTATACTTATTTGTGTCAAACGGTGTGGAGTGAATGTAGCTACGGTTTAAATGATACAGGTATCCCACGAGTTTCGATCTAATAGTTGTAGTGTTACCCATAAGTATTGGTCTAATGGTTGTAGTTTACTAAGATGTCTTGTTTACGAGGGGCTCTCAGTTAATACTTTCTTTGTTAGTTTTTTCTATCGCGTGGTTTCACAAGTAATACAGTGATAGACGCACGATATGAGCATCGACTAAATGGTACATAGCTTTAGTCTTGAGTAGAGTATTTACTTGTATTTTGTGAATCTATTACAGTTGTTTTGCAGTTTTTTTTTTTTTTTATAACATTAATGTGTCTTAACTTTCATTTAGATAATTTGTTATTTTGCCATGTATTCAGTTACAAATTGGGAGTTTTTTATCAGTAATTTCATTAGCTTTACTTTGTTTGGACTTTATATTTGCTGGTGTTACATTATAGTAGATGCAATGAATATTTATTTGTAATTTTGTGAATCTGATATAGTTGTTTTACAGTTCTTTTTTATAAGGCAATTTGTCTTGAGTTTTCTTTTGTTAGTTTAGCCATGTATGTAGACACAAATTTATAGGGTATATTATTATTGTTAAGAACTTCATTAGCTTAACTTCTGTTCTAGTTTTACTTCTTTTCATTTGTGGTGGTGGGATCTTTGAATATTGTATTTGTTGTATTACATCATTATAGTAAATACCACCCATTGTTCCTTCATCTCCTTCCTCTAGCCTGTCGATTTCTCTGACGCAGGATCCCAGAAATGGTGATAGTTCACTTTTGAACGTGAGGAAATTCAAAGTTGGTACTTCCTGGAACTTGATTAATTTAGTGACATTTTAAAATCATAAATCCCTAAAAAAAAAAAAATAATAATAAATAGCACTTATACTATATTTACCTATATGAGTCTGGAGTGGCCTGCAACCAGATAACAGCTAACACTTGTTTTTGTACATCTATTGTCTTTCTACCATGTACTGCCTGTCTTTTTAAATGTGGTGTCAATAATGATAATAATACTTCGTATTTTTCATGTGATATTCGAAAATTTTCTTTAAATTGACTGGCAGTAAAACTTCTGACTGTTTCTTCCACATAATTTTCAATTCTGTGTGGTGTTTCTTTTGCACACATAATTGGTAGTATTCGTTCCAGAAGTCCTTCGCTATCGCTATCACTTCCACTCTCTCCTTCAATAATATTGTCCAAAAATTCTTTACTTAGTGCCAATGACATAATTATTGTAGTTATTTTTTCTATATTTTCCATTCTGCAGTATCTACACGAAGAGAAGATGTTACCAACCATTCGCAAACTACGAGATGCTAACAGTAACACTTCTACAGGGTGGCCCACTTAAAATGATGCATTGAAATTATGGCCAAACTAAATAAGAAATTCAAAATCGGACCAGGTAAAGTTATAGAGTTCTAAGGGAAGCACATTTTAATAGAAACGTGGATTATATACCATCCATCATGACGTCATACGGAAATCAATTTGCATTTATTTAAATGGAATGTGATATTTTTATTGTAAATTTCTGAAACAGCTAATTTTTTAACGTATAACTGTATAAAATATGATTGATTTTACTTTTTGAACTTTTTGAAATTGCCGCCAATATTTCAAATTTTGAAGCGCGCAAATATTGTTATTTACCTGACGCATAATTGCGTAAAACGCAAAAACTGACAAACATTCAAAGTTAATTATTTGTTTTTTGTACTCGCTTATCAAAACCTGTCATTTCACGATTCGATTTGCGTGCGTAAAAAGTCACTTTAAGCACGAGTGCGTAAAAGTAAAGTTGGTACTTCCTGGAACTTGATTAATTTAGTGACATTTTAAAATCATAAATCCCTAACCTTAATAATATGGTCATAAACGATAACGTATTTAACAATATGTACCTTTTATTATTATAGTTCTCGTATAGAAAAATATTGTACAAACAAATGAATAAACATTTCGCGAATTCGTGTCCTCCTCCGGCTCGCGCTTTAAACTGGTCACTCATTTGCGAAATATGATTTCACGCACTTGGTTCGTAAATAACTATTGTATCTTTTCTGTCTAGTGTCTTATTATGTTTAACGGTGTATTCTTTTTTTACTCCTATTAGTAACCTTATTTCAGCTAAAATGTTTGTTAGATTGGCTTAATAATTATATTACAATTTTTTGGCGTTTTCTTCTCCTAGTATATTACAATTGATTGAATTGATAGTTTTACAAACTTACTGCAATACTGACAGCATGGAAATTTTAATGTTTAACTTATGTAGAAACAATAATTTCGTGCTGAGTGTTTGACTTATTGACCAACTTGCATTAAATCTGCATCAGCAAGTGAAAAAACATCTGCCGCTGGCGGTATGAGCTCGTATACTTCGGAAGACAACTCCCCTGACTTTTATAAACACAATATTTTAGTCATTTTGTTGCGTAAATAGTACTTGCATGGGAATTATATTCAAATAGTGATTATTAAATTTCGTAGTTTACACTTCATATTTTAAATTTAGTTTTTAAAGTTACACTTTAAAATAAGCAAATGGCAGAATTATGTAGTGATTTAAGTCAAATCTGACAAATGTCACACACATTAACATGCATTACGTAAAATTTCGGTCAACTAAGCTTGAAACTTCGAAACCGCGAAATTTAAATAATCAAATTTCATTCTTTGTTATTACAAATACAGTTGGATAAAATATTTAATAAGTGCTTGTGATGTGTTAGAAATACCATCTTCTTACAATACAGTGACAGAAAACATACATGTGCTATTTAATAAAATGCAAATTGATTTCGGCGTGACGTCATCGTGAAGGTTATAAAATTTACATTGTTATTAAAATATGCTCCTCGTCGAACACTATAAGTTTACCTGGTCGGATTTTTAAATTTTTATTTAGCTTGGCCGTAATTCTAGTGCATCATTTTAAGTGGCCCACCCTGTATATTAACGAACACCCTTTTAGCGAATTTTTCTATTTAACAATTTTTTCATGTACACATTGAATTTCAGAATACACTTGCATGTATTTCAACTTCTACTTAACGAAGAAAATTTCTTTATTCAAAGTTTTTCTTTTACTACCAGATTTTTCCCTTCCAAAAATATTTCGCAAAATTTGATATAAAGCGATTTATGAACATAAAACGCTTTTTAATATAATAGTACTTTTGATAGTCATTTTACATCAGGGATCAAAGATAATTTAGGTAAAAAAAGTCAAGACTACATTGCACAAAGAATTAACTACTTATATTCAATTATTTACCCATTTATTTCAGTATTTTTTTTATATTTTACACTTTTGATAAGAACTAAAAAATGTCACTAAACCGTGATTGCATTTGAATACGAGAAGAATCCGCCAAATCGAGTTTTAAAAGACACATGCGCAGTAAGAGGAGCCGCCAGCAGCATCTCGTCGCAAACTGAGCGTTGACAGTTGACAGGTAAATTACCATTACTATTATCCATAAAGCGTTCGGAAATAATCCTGCTAAGGTTATACTTTTACAAGTAAGACCTATTAGTATTCCCACGGTATCACCGTACCATTACCATCCATTTTTGAACGCACTCCAGGAAGGTAAATTGTAGCGGCGAAATTAAATCCGATTAAATCCGATACATTATAACCTCACTTAGTAGGTAACGCTTTCTAATGTATTAAAGTTTATTTCAGAAATAAAATTCTCTATCTGATTTCAATAATATGAAGTTTTTAAAGCAAGATTACTAGATTATTGGAATTTTAAAATACTATAAAATTTGCTTTCGACATTTGCTAAGCAAATCATGACAGAATGTTATATTTAAAATAAACAATAAATTTATGCGGGTTATTCGGTCCTTTTAATAAGAAAAATCTTTATTCAATATTTCATCGTTTGATGAAATTAAAAATTTGTCAATATTGTCAGACTTTTAAAAAGTCAAAATACATAGAAATTTTATTAATCAAGGAAAGTATATAGTACATACAAGCAATAGCAAGATATTACATTTTATGCCTATTTTGTTTTAAAAGATTACAATGTATATTACTAAGTTAATTTGTATCTGTTTTAAAATTAACACTGTTTTTAGTAATATGTATATAAAATATTTTAAGAAATAATCTATTCCTATATTTCGGTTCTTTGTCTAAAATTACAGTATTTTCGAAAGCAAAAGTATTATTTAACTCTAATGCATGACTAGCCACACAACAAAAATACGGTCGAAAAGCAACATCAGTATATTTAAAATAAATAATGTTTCCGTATATCTAGGTGTTAATATTGAAGACAACGTAATACTATAGCTATTACCTAATTATTTTCAAGGTTCTATCTCTGTCATAGGTTCTCTCAAGGTAACAGGTGCACTCGTACGCTGAAATACCTGACTGTTCAATCGGAGTCTCTACATAATGCAATGTATATGTGCATAACACAAGGCTATAATTGTATACTAAGTAATATAGGAAAACGGAATGGCATATTCTAATCGTGAAATTAATATTTCTTCACGTTATAGAAAAGTAAGAAATTAAACTAAACTAATTTGTTTGAATACTTTGGTTACGGCAAACATTCAAGATGATTTCAAATTATGATCGCTGTGAAAATTTTAATTGTTTAAACTACAATGATCAATATTCGGTGCATAATCTAACTGGTGGAAATGCTGATTAAAAGAGTTGTCATTGCAGTGTGTGCTTAAGGACCCACCTGTAGCATCAGGATCAACCGCTTTATCATTAGTATTTGTAATATTACAATCTCAATAAAAATCTGCACTGTACAATCCCAATGCTGTGGAATAAACATCTGTAAATTAGTTGCGATATTTAAAATGTGCGTCTAAACCAGCATCATTATCAATACATTCAATTTGTGATCTCGGAAAGTATTTCTCTTTGATTTTCCGGAAAAAAATATTTATAATAGAAGTGGTCATGAGAAATTGCTGGAAATTATATTCAAGTTTTATATGCAGATTTTACCGCTAGGGGGTGTAACTGTTACATCGAAATCTAAAATTTCTATTATCCCAGGTAACCGCAGAATGAGCTATAACTTTGATGTCATTAGTTGAAAGCCCGTTCAGTCCCAGAATATTGTCTTTCGTGACATGTTTTCGTATCTGTCATAATAAACGAGGCGGAAGATTATTTGTTTGTCAATGTTAAAATTTAATATTTCCGTTACTATTCAATCTATGCGAATAATGATGGACTTGTGTGAAACGTAATTGTGTGGATTTTAAACGGCGTTTATGAGCTGTATCTATTGATCGAAATACGGGTTTTAGTAAAATATAGGGCTACTTAAGAATTCATTAATGTAGCAGTAACGCTCCATTGAACTTTATAAAGAATATGGTAAAAATAAGTTATCGCTGCATAAAGCAACCTGTAGTTTATCACTTTGACACTAATGGATGAAGCATATAAACGCTGTTCAAAATCTTCTCTTTCAAATGAGTCCAAGATTATTCAAACAGGTTGAATAGTTACGGAAATATTAAACTTTAAACATTGACAAATAAATGGTCTTTCCCTTCCCTGTTTTTTTTTGTTTGGGGGACTGCACGGACGGAAGAACCGTAAAAGCGAGCTCAGCCATAAGGAAGGTCTATTGTGCCCCCGTGCTGTTTTACTCCTCTTAGCCAGGTTGCACTTGGACAAAGAAGTCCGCAACCTGGTCGAGAGTTAGTTGTCTTACTCCGGGAAAGTCCAGACGCCCGACGCCGAAGTAACTCCGCCTCTCCCTCTCCACTGTCGAGCAGGCGGCAAGAAGATGGATTGGAGTTTCGTCCGCGTTCCCACAGTTTCTACACAGGGGAGAGTTTACTATGCCCATGAGATGCAGGTGTTTGTTCAGTGCGCAGTGAGCGGTCAAGATTCCTGTGAGTAACCTCAGCCTGACCCTGCTCAGAGAAACTGCCTTACGCAGCTTTTTCTTATACGGGCGAATCTCGGGAGATTTACAGTGTCTCATGTCGGCAAGTGCATTCCAATGGTAGCAATGCCTAGCAGCGACTTCGGATCTGACAAAGGCTTTGATGCTGCCACAGGAGTTCTCACATGTAGGTTCTGAACCCACGACTGGTCCCTCGCTGGCACCTCTAGCTAATTTTTCAGCCATTTCACTGTACATATACTATTCATAATTCTCCATGAATGAAAAATAAATCTAAAATGTCGTTTCTTTTCTGTAAAATATTTGATTTTGCTTGACAGATATAATCTATGTGTATTTATAGTACAAACGCAATATCAATTATTCTGACATTCAAGGATTACTGATATTTTAAATGCATTAAAAAGGCGTATTTTTCTGACTTTCATCAGGAAATCTCTAATAACTCAAAAACTGTAAAAGATCGAAGCCAATATGTCTAATAATCAATGATAGAGAATTATTAAGTGTATTCAAAAATGCAATAATATATAGGGTGTTCCATTTAAAAAAAGTGACATCTATCGACGTAAAGTTGGTTGAAATAAACGTTCATTCTGGACGACCCTGTATAAATTATAAATTTTAGGACGTAAATTTGATGTCTGCTGTTTCGGCTAATAACACGCCAAATATGAGATCTTTAGCTGCAATGCCTTCAGAAATACAGAATTTTGAACATAACGTTGCAATTGACCCTATATTTGAAAAAAATTGAATAACTCAAAAACGGCTGATTTTTGACATAGGGTGTCTAAGTAAGTTTTGATGCAGAATTGTATGCCCGATACAAAAAACTCATACAAAATTTACCATGTTATTTAAATTAAGAAAGTTGACGTCAACTTCCGATACACCGAAAGTGCTACAATGACGTAAATAATTTTGCTGATGAGTTCAGATATAATTAGTTTTCAGAAATGTTGAATTTCAAAAACATCAAAAAGTTCTAACGAACCAGTTCCGTGAATGACCCTGTATATTTAGTATCTTAGTAATGTGCGTAATAGATTTTTTTCAAATAACTGAATTGAATAACACAATGAAAGTACCTATACCTGATGGTTTTTATTCAATTCGATTATTTGAAAAAAATCCATTATGCTCATCACTAATATTTAGTTTTAGGTGATATTTAATAAATTTAATTTTAACTAATGTTTGTTAATGCATAAATCTGAAAAATATGTACATATACATAAATAGGATATTTTGTACTATTAACAGAAAAGACCAGCATAAATAAACTCCTTTATTAAAAAACAAATACACGTTTCCCTGCACCTTACATATTCTAAAGTTCAACACGTGCATATCATCATGGTTGACATTTATAAATTTCTTGCATAAGATGCTAATTATTGTTTTTAATTATATTAATATATTATAATAATTAATATTTATTATAATTAATTAAGTTTTAACTGCTCGTATTAATGTCAGAACAATAAACATACAGAACAGAACACAACACTAGCAAACATGAAAAATTACAAACAGAACTCATACTAGCAAATCAATAAACGAAACAACTAAAAAACACATGATAAACACTGCCACAACTGTGCTAAATGATGGTAACAATAAAACGATGGAAATCAGTTGGTAGTACGATTGGTAGTGAAGATTTCTATAATACCGATTTTTCTTTCTGACAACATTGTGTGCAGCACGTGATGATGTTTAAACCAATCAAAACGCGGTTACATTCCTTCCATAAGAGATATTTAACTCAGAGAATTTTAACTCAGCCGATCCGCATCCAGGGAATTGAGCGCGAGGATTTTACCCCCCAGATGGTCACTTTGGAAGGTGTATAAAAAGAATCGCGACAAAGATTAAGGGAGAGTCCATCGCACAAATCGTATACTAATCTAGATGTGTATCTAATGCAGATATTTTGTGAATGTTGTTTACAGCTACAAATACGGGCGTGCAAGAACTAACTTGGCAAAGCGCCGAATTTGAATCTCTAATACATAATACTTTTATAAATATAACCATTTTGACAATGAGCCTGTAGGAGTACATTTAAGATATGTATAAACAGCACTATTTGAAAAATATATTTTGTAATAGTAAACGTAAAAGCAGGTAATACCTAAAACAGCAAGAACAATAGGCTAGTATGACAAAGTAAAATTATTCTGTTTATTATAAGCTCATGTACTTTGTATATTTGCCTACATTCGATTACTTTGTATATTACTGTATAGTGGAATTCGTATTCATATAACAAGATTTTTTCAATAAAAAATTATGAATAAAAACACATTTGAGCCATCTACTTTCTTTTACTTAGAAATGTTGTCACTACAAAACATTAGGGACATAATTATAAAAAGTAATAAAAAAGAAATACCTATAATTGAATTAACGATAAAACAAAAATTGCAATAGTTATTCTTGCAAAGTAAAACAAAATGCCAAATATTTTCACATCTCGAGTATACCTTGTTTGCTTGTGCTCTTGCTATGCTGTGTTTTTTTGAGGCGTTTGATTGATTTTTGTGTCGAGAAGCTTGTACCAAAATTTTAGCGTAAGTACGTACTTTCGTCTGGTTTGAATTTTGTTTCGGAGAGTTTCTTGAGTGGGCTCTTTTTGCGTTTGAATTGCTATAGTTGCGTTTCTGGCGTTGCTCTGAACTTTTTTTTCACCTGTGTTCTTGTGGTTTTGAGAATATAGCCACTTCTTTTGCACGACAGTACTTTTTGTACCTTGAATATTTATAACAAAATATACAGTTCAATTCAGAATTTTATTTCCGTGTTTCATTTTATAATTATAAGTTACAACGCTTCAGTGCGAACCGTTTGGCATCTCCCTTCACTTTCCTATTGTCTCTGCTGATATACCTATCCGTTGCCTGTTAACCCCTTCTGTATTATCAAGTCGTCGTGAAGGGCACCTCGACGTGAAGCGTGTGAACTGTGTCATTTCCTAGTACCTATTAGCACTGAAAAAAAATATGCTACTCTGTACTTGTTGCAAGACTGAAACAGAAAAACAGAAACTGGTGACATGTTTCACATGTAAACAGTCATTTAATCATACTTGTGCCGGTCGTACTACTACTGACCTAAGAAATATAGTCTAAGGGTGTGTAGCAACTGTAGGGGTACTTCTGATGACGTAATTGCTGAGCTGAAATCTATGCTTGCCAACCTTACTAAGGAAATCTGTAATTTAAAATCCCAGATTCCGAATCTTACTTCTACCAAGCCAAATGTATTTGATTTTGAAGAGATTGTTCAGGAGGTCGAGGAGCACCGAGCGAGGAAAGCCAATATTAAAGTACTAAGTATTTGCGAATCATCTATCTCTGCAAAAAACGATCGCAATATTCAAGAGAAGCGGTCAGTTTGTGAGCTTATGCAATACCTGTGTCCAGACATCCCTACTGATAGTATTACATTATCTAGACTTGGAAAATATGACCCAAATCGACCAAAACCCATGCTGATTAAAGTCACGTTGACCGATCCTGCCTGGCTTGGCTTATAATATACTTACCAAAACTAATAAATTAAAGGATAATGCGTCATATAGCCACATTAAAATTTTCTCAGATAAATCTCCTAAACAGGTAGAGTACAGCAGGGCATTACAACTTGAATTGCGTAGGAGGCAGAGTGAGAGTGAGACTGACATAACAATTAGATATGTGCGGGGCACCCCTAAGATAGTTAAGTTAAACTGACTTCGCCCAACACATTGCAAATTTTAATTGCTATTTTCGAAATATAAGAAGTATGCGTTCTAAATCTCATGAATTCTACACTTCGTGCTCCGCGGAAGACTATGACATCATCGGCATAGCGGAAACATGGCTGGAGGATGGATTCTACTCTGCAGAATTTTTTCCATGCAGCTACATGGTTTACAGGTGTGATAGAAGGCTTGCTGAAACTGATAAAACAACCGGTGGAGGTGTATTGCTAGCAGTAAAAGACTCATTTGCGCCAACTTCTATAAATTTATCTATATTGTTGCACTCTTTTCCACTCATAGATGTAGTAGGTGTAAAATGTGTATACAAGAATCATTTCACTTTTCACATATTTGTTCTTTACGTTCCACCTTATGTAACTATTCATTGCTTTGAAAGCTTTTTGGATGCCCTTGGACAGTATACTATACATACTCAGAACCTTTTGATCCTTGGCGACTTTAATATTACTCACTTCAATAATATCCACATAAATGATCCTTATACACAAATCATGACGCATTTCATTGACCCTCAGATGTTTTGGGCTTTTGTTCATAATACAACTCGGAAATCTCGAATACCGTCACTTATGATGATTCTACGTATGATAACCCATAGGATGTTGTAGACGCATTTGCTCACTATTTCAGCAGCGTCTACACAACAGGTTCAGGTGATAGAGAATTGTCATCTATACATCCCAGCAAACAGAAAAACGTGAAAAGCACGTAATATCTTGGTAATATTGCAACCAAAAGACGTGTTTTTGGCACGTGTATATCACGAGATTTGTACGTTGAAATGTCACACTTTTAGGACGTGTTTTGAGGACGTGAATAAAACGTATCTTAAGACGGTCTTATTACGTTCTACCAGGACGTAATTAAAGAGAATATTAAAGCCTCATTTATAACATTAAACTTAGTCAACTCGGCCAAGTGTTTAGACTAGCAAGCCATTTGCACTCATATAATACGTGTAAACATTCACTGGTGCAAAGTTCAAGCTAGCACCAGTGAATGAATTATTTGAGTGCTCAGAGTGTTTTGGGCTTTTAGTCAATCACCTCGGCCGAGTTCACTTAGTCACTTATAAATGATTCTTAACATGCATGTTTATTATACCGTATTACTAGGACCTAATACCTACTGTTGCTTTAATAAATTATGCAAGTTAATGAAGTACATATCTATTAAAAAAAACTGGAAAACATATGTATATATATAATAGTTTGTCCGGCCATCTTATTATGTTTATGATATTTCCACAGAACGAGCGGATTACTATTAGAGGTTATGAAAACCAACTCTCATATATCTAATCCCAAACAAATCCAAGAACGTTCTTTAATAAACTACCAATACATAGTATACATATGTATGTATTTGTTACATATACACACAATATTGATACTGTATTTAACATCTACATTCTTTAATTCACAGCACTCCCAATTTACAGCAATCACGTCTAAAGATAAACACTGACAGTAAAAGAGAAATGGCCGTTGGCCCGTATATGACTCGAGCGATGGCGCGTAATTCAATTTCATATTCTATGCAATATTACATCACTCTTTATCAACAGTTCCAGATTTATTAAAATAAAATCATGAAGCATGATTATTACTAGTTATAGAATAGTAGGTATCGTAGAACACAAATAACAAAAATTTTAAAGTGTATTTATATTTGGGAGCTTTTTGGGTTAAATTTGACGTATAGAAGACGTCCTTTTAGTACCTAAGTTGCCATATATATATGTTGACTATGCCATATGTAAAATTGTTGTTCTATATATCTCAATTTCGGATTTAAAAATCTTTAATTCTCCTCAATAATTTTAGTTTGCGCAAAAGTTATTGAAAATATGTTCTCTACATCAAATACTTTATGTATTCATTAGGTCACCCAGAAACTCGTTATAATAAACCAAATTACAACGTGAATAACACGAGCTCGTTTCAGTTCTGTTTGCTGGGATACTTCTACCCCATACATACACATACCTATGATTGATGAAGCTGAGACTGACGCCGCCATTAAAAAACTGATAGATGGGATGACAGCTGGACCAGATGGTATCCCGAGCTTCCTAGTACGTGACTGTCGGACAGTTCTTACTTATCCTCTTACCAGGATTTTTGGCTTAGCACTATCGTCTGGAACGTTTCCTGAGTTATGGAAACCTTCCAAGGTGAGTCCAATTTTAATGGGAGAATCCCCCAGTGATGTGCGGAATTACAGGCCAATATCGATTCTTAACAACTTCGCAAAGATATTTGAATCTGTTCTCCATTCAAGAATTTATCCAATAGTTAACCACCTGATATCTCCAGATCAACACGGATTCATGAAAAAACGATCTACAGTTACCAATTTGGCTCATTTTACCCAATATACACTTGATCAATTCGACTCTTGTGGACAAGTGGATGCTATTTATACAGACATATCAAAAGCTTTTGATAGAATTGAACTCAATTTACTGCTACAAAAATTGAGGATGATTGGTTTTAGTGATTGCCTAGTAGCATTCTTTGAGACTTATCTGAATAATAGACAACAATATGTAATCTACAATGGATACAAATTGCAGCTGTTTCATGCAACCTCAGGTGTTCCGCAGGGTTCTAATCTGGGGCCACTCTTGTTTACTCTAATTAATGACATGATGGATTGCATTAATACTGATAGATGTATGTTTGCAGATGATCTCAAAATCTTTACCACAGTAAATTCTATTGCTGATTGTTATTATTTACAAGATCAGGTCAATCGGTTAACCGAGTGGTGTACTAATAATGGTTTACAATTAAATGTCAACAAATGCAGAATTATGAGCTACTCTAGAAAGCAGAACTCTATTCTATTTGACTATGCCATCAATGGAACTTCACTTGTTCGAGAAAAAGTTGTGAGAGACTTGGGTATTTATCTTGATGATTCCCTTATCTTTTCCAGTCATATTGAAAGCATCATAATGTCAGCTATGAAGATGTTAGGACTTTTGATTAGAAGCTCTCCTTTGTTTCATACTGAAACAATTAAATTAATATTACTTCGCATTCGTTAGATCTAAACTGGAGTATGGTTCTCTGATCTGGCATCCATTCTACACTTCCTACAAGGAAACTGTTGAGAAAGTTCAGAGAAAACTTTAAAAAATATTTATACTTCCAGCAGGAAGGTTCTTATCAAGAAAGCGTGGCTATGACTATCAGCTTCTGCTTCACCAATTTGATGTTGAATCGTTGGAGGTTAGACGACAATTACAGCTTATAAAATTTGTGTTTAACCTTGTGAATAAAGAAGTATTGATGCTCCTTACCTGTTATCTCGCCTTCAATTTCTTGTCCCTCGTTCATCCTCAAGGTCCTCATTCACATTCTATACACCATATGCTCGCCTAAACTCTTCACTAAATTCCCCTATAGTGTCAATGTCACGCAGCTTTAATCTAATATCATCACTTTGCGACATACATTTTACACCTCTACAGACAATATTGTCAATAGCAATTGATCAGTTATCGTGATTCTATAATTCTTTGACACAATACACTATTACGTAATTTTTTTTTCTCTTTTCCTCATTGAATTTTGAATGTTATGTTGAGTTCAAGTAATCATTTATACTTAACATTATTTTGTAGTTCTTATTGTAATATATTAATTGTATCTTTTGTCCTTTATTTGGAGCAATCTGTTGGGCAAATAAATATATTATTATTATTATTATACCTACGTATCGCCAACAATTATGTTGAAAATAAAAGTTTTAGTCTATTTACACACCACTAATTACACTATATACCTAAATTTACACACTAAAAATTAACTTGTATACATATATAAACGCTAATCGCACTATAAAAAAAAGAAAATCACCTAGAGCTAACTAAACAAAGGCCAAAACGCAAAAAAGTAAACAAACAACACAATATCCTCGGACGTGATAAACAGTAAACTGTGTAATGGTGGGTACCAGATTTCGGTTAGTCATAAAGAGTTCTTCTTTATCATAGCGTACAGCTCCACTTGCTGCTGTGCAAAAACTACAATTTCCGTGATATCGTTTGAATATTGTTACACAGAGTAGATTAGTATATGATTTGTGGTCCATCGTCCACGCAGTACTTTGATTCGGAGGATGAACAACATCCCTCAAGTTAAGATAGTTAGCTTCAACGCAGATTGCTCAAACTAGTGAGTATTAAGTTGTGTGTGTAGTTTCGCGTTAGTGGTTTCCGTATGCGGAAGATTAAAGGCAATTCCGTGTGTTTTGTGTCAGTGTACACTTACTACATAACCGTAGGATATTTGAGGTTAATTGGTCTTACCAGCTAGAGAGAACTTTAGGATTAATCTAAGATTAAGGTACTGTAGATAAATTTTAAAGGTTGTTATTGTAATTTTGTTATTTATTAGACTCTATGTAGTTTTGTATTTGGTATTTTGCGTTAGATTATATTTTATTTGTAATTTCAAGTAATAGTTGTGTCACACTGTAATTTTATTCACATCAAGCGTGTTTTCAACTTCACGGATACTTCAATATACTGTTATTGTCAATTGTCGGATTTTGCTTTTTGTTTCTGGACACCCTTACTTTAACCCATTCGGTAGCATACCGAACTTAAGATAATTGATCCCGTTAATGCGAGTTTGGAACACCTTGTGTTAAGATAAGAATAATAAGTGTAGGAATAGTTGTTCCTGGCGCCCGCATATTCCAGCTGTAGTAATTATCTCTCACTCCCTCCAAAACTACTGAGCTAACGGGGTCGCTTATTGTTTATGTAGTTAGGGAACTTCACCATCATTATCGCAAATTAGATAGTTTGGTTTGTATTACAATAAGTGCTTTATTACCAAATCAACTTCAAGTAACGTTAGATTCTTTTAATTAAGGGTAAAAAAAATTAGATACGTAACTATATAGGCAGTCACTAGCTTTTTTAAGGGGGGTTATGCAACACAGTTTGATAGATTGCCATGGATTTATATTTGTTGAACATAGCAATTCATAACCGAATTTGTCACATATTTCTATTGAATTGTCATTCGTGATTTAATTGTGATTAAAAATTATTTAAAGATGTATGTATATGTGTATGTGTATTAAGTAAGTACGGACTTAAATTTAGCCATTATTTTTAGTTGCATTCGTTTATTCGTTTTATCGGCTCTTTTAGTTCTGTCCTGTACCGTATAGTTTTATTATTCCGCTGTAAATTTGACGAAATATCTATGATGTTAATGTTATGTCCACAAATCACACGCAATTAGATATGCAACTCTATAGGCAATCACTAGCGTTCTTTAAGGGGGGTTCATCACAACATAGGTAAGGGGCGTGCTGTGGGTTATGCAACACAGTAGATTGCCATGGATTCATATTTGTTGATCATAGCAATTCAATTTGTCACATATTTCTATTAAATTGTCATTAGTGATTGGATTGAGATTAAAAATGATGTAAAGACGTATATAAATATGTACATATATTAAGTAGTAGTAAGGAACACAATTTAGCCATTATTTTTAGTTGCATTCGTTTATTCGTTTTATCGGCTCTTTTAGTTCTGTCCTGTACCGTATCGTTTTATTATTCCGCTGTAAATTTGACAATCGTTTAAAAATGTGTTAAAAGATGTTTTAGAGGTATCACAGTTAAACGCGGAGTTTATAGAACGATTTCGTTTTATCTGTATTTAGTTCTGTTCCACCAATAAAACAAAATAAATGACTGCACCTTGTATAATAATATACAGGGTGTTTAAAAAAGACGCGGCAATATTAAAGGGGGTGATTGTCCAGGTCATTTACCGATCTACAACGTGTTGAAGTTTAATTTAAAAAAAAACAGTAAAAATTAGATTTTTCCAAAACGACTTGAGATAACATAATGAAATTTTTGGCGTGTTAATAGCTGTGGGAGACACATACTTTGTAATACAACACGTGTTTTTTTTTTTACTAAAAAACGGTACGTCGTACGATAAAAAGTTAAGAGAGCTTTTTTCTTCACAATTGAACAAAAAATAAAAACATATTTTTATTTTTAGAGAAATCAGTGGCGTCCTATTTTTTTCTTGAAAATAGCCTGTGACGTGCCAATACGCGCGCCACTGGTACGACTGAAACATCGTGTTGTATTGCAAAGTATGTGTCTTAACAGGTATTAACACGCCTAAAATTTCATTATGATATCTCAGGTCGTTTTGGAAAAATCTAATTTTTACTGTTTTTTTTAAATTAAACTTCAACACGCTGTAGATCAGTAACGAAGCGTTTGCGGACCTATGCTTATAGAAACTTTTTTATATAAAATGACCTGGACAATCACCCCCTTTAATATTGCCGCATCTTTTTTAAACACCCTGTATACAATTTACTACAGCATAAATAATTTGTCCGTATTGCTGTGTGTGTCGCAAATCTACCACAAAGCCGAAGTTTGTGCTTGGAGGTATATTCGACAAGCAGCTAGTTTATAGACAATCATGATATAGAAACAAACATATAAGCCTCAGTTCACTGGACATCAAAAAATAAGAAAATAATGATATCTGTGCTCTTGCATAGCATATATACGTATGTAAATATTTTTTATTTTGTGAATTATTACAAATTATAAAGATTACTACGTAATTGTTTAACAATTTTAATGTAATTAAAATAAATTCAAACTACAAAGAATAAGTAAGCATTAAAAGGTAAGTATATAAACATATAAGTACGTACTTATCTAATACGTCAAATTAAGATAATAAATTTTAACTGCTGTAATGCTGGTTGTATATTTATCATTTCCTCTTCCCCTCTTATGATGACATCCATCATTTAATGTTCAAGTATATTAATTTGTGCATCTATATTACATATGTGTGGTCTGCGGTCTGTAGTGCTCTAAGGGCAGCCTGATTGTCAGAAAAGATTTCCACTGTTTTCCTGATTTTCACAGATACGAAAAAATTTCACTAAAAAGTTATCTGGTATTGAACAGGCTTTCAACTGTTGATATCAAATGTTGATCTCCCCATATGTCTCCTACGTTTCCCTTCCTTTCTCTTTTCTCAGTTAAAAGAACTCTTTTCTTTTAAAGATTTAATAAAAGATAAAATTAATCTTTAAGATAAGTACATAAAGGTCAAAAAATACATATATTAGTTAAAATCTAATACATTATAACATATAACAACTCGTCTCTTACATAAGACTCTCTGTCATCATGTATGTACATGTCATCCAACTGCCCTAATGAACTAACATCACAAATGTGCTAATTCAAATATTAATCTAACACAAACTTATAGCGCATTCTGAGATTTGCTGAAATAATAGAACGTTTAGATTTTGATATTACAGTTTTTTCCGCGGAATCAAAGGCAAATGCTCTACGAGCTACATCCGCTTATCTCTCTTAGTGGCCCAGCCTGTACATTCTCAAACTCACTGTGTAGGTACATTATCTACACTTTTCATGCGTAATTGTAATTCTTTACATTGTTTTTTTATTTTATTTGACCAATATATATCATGCATCTGATGATACAATATGTTTAAGTAAATTAGACAATTAATGCTTTAATTCTTTTCTTACTCTTTGATCTCTTCTATCACAACTACCAGCCTTTACGATAAAATACACAAATCTGTTCAAAATTCAAACAGGATGCAAAAATCATCCCATCAATTTTCTTGGACATTACGACATATTCGTCTCGAAGGACCAAATGTTACGATAACGCGATAACTGTGGTTTCTATGATAATTAATGACTTTGAATATTCGTCGTTTATTTTAAGACGTGGCGAAATTAAAACATACAATATTACTTCATACTTTTACATTCATTGACATTTTATAAAATTATTAAATTGTTTATAGTAGAGATCTACTATTTTTATTAACAATAATTTTAAACTATGAACAAATAGTAATTTTTAACAATAATAATCGCTTGTCTATCGCGTAAATTCAGATAGGAAAACATATACTGAGTGTTCCATATAAAAAAGATATGTGTTTACTTTAGCATTTAGTTATAACTCACTCAGTAGTAAATAACTTTTGCGATATCCTCTGTACTAATGAAGCTAACCGTTGCCGCACTAAAAATTTACCTTGTATACTGCTCTTTCAATTCCTGAAGTATTTCCACTTGTAGGTCAATGAAACAGAAAATTAATTAAATACCAATTTATTCCAGAACATATAAAATTATGTTTTCGTTAATAATCAGTATTCTCTACTATGCGTATTGTCAGAATCCATCAAATACTCTATGTCCAAGAAAGCTCTACCCATTGTTTCTCTAGCTTGCGAGGCATTTCTTATAGATTCCGTTATCCCAGATATTCCCAAGCTTGGAAATTTCTTGAAAATCTATAACGTACATATTATCTGTCGTATCTTCAACATTGTGTTTGTAATTAGGTAGAAGCCTGGTGTTTTTTAAATTTCGGGTGACAGGCCTTCATCTTCTTTTGAATAACTGGAAGTATCCATTCATCCGCGAATATACGGAGAATGCGGGCAATAATATCTACACAATCTTCTGCCGCACCATCTGAGTTTGTGGATGACTATTTTAATTGCGTTAGTTTTATAGGTGTTACTATGAAATGAAGATCCCTCCGGATGTAATTCTTTGTAAGAATTGCCAATTGCAGAAATTCTGACAGCTTCGTGGATTTAGTAATGTATCAACGATTCACTGTTGTTTCAAATGATGATAAGAATTCGCGATAAATACCACTGTAGTATAAGTTGACACATACACAAGTTACCTCTTTTATCAATTTTCTGTTAAGATCTAATAAATTTATCTTGGTTTACTTTGAAATAACTTCATAATATAGTAGTGCTTGAAATCTAAAAACTGTATTACATGAAACATATCTATTCAAAAATGCAATTCAGCCTTAAAGTAACTATATTAGAATTTATTAAAATAAATGGAAACTGATAAGAGAAATATACAAGGTTAAATAGTATGTAGTAAGTATCAATCTGCAACCCGGAAGGCCTCATAACACAAGTAACAGCTATAAAAATTTCTAAATTTCGTCAACTAACTGCTTACATTATAATTGTTGATATACTCGCAATTAAAACTTGCGGAAATCAAACGTATGTACTGCATTAACATTAGCTGAAATATTTTTTGAGAGTTCGGAAACTTTTCGTCACCTATATACATACGTAGATGTCAGTAATTAATGTGTGCTTATATATTTTGAAGGTTTTTATTACACATCATTATATATCAGCTGCTGACCGCGAAAAGACGCAATATGTATGCGGTCTTTTGCTTTTTGTTCGCGCCTGCTTTTATTTGGCAGTATGGCACTGCTTTAAATATATTAGGAGTTTTCGATATACCATCTAAAAGTGTGCACATTCTCGGACATGAATTAATGTGGGGATTAGTGAAACGAGGTCATAATGTAACATTAATAAGTTCATTCCCTCTGAAAACACAGGAAGCCAATTATTCCCACATTTATCTAGACGGATTACTTGAATTTAAGGAAAGTATGTGAAATCTTTTTGGAATTATTTAATATTATAATAATTGATACTTATGAATAATATTATAACGCATGTATCGGAAAGTTAAGCGATCAAAATTGCGTTTAGAGGTCAAACGGAGTAATCGCAAGACACTTTGATAAAATTTAATTAGATGAATGCGACTACTGAAGGAAAGAAATTATCAAACCCAGGATATTTTTATTATCGCTCGCTTAATTGCGATATGTGATGATAAGAAAAATAACGTAGGCACTAATTTTCAAAGAACAGTTGTTAAAACTTATTGCAATTATGACTAATTATATTACAATTACATGATTGATTCTTGTTTGAAAGTATTTGAACTGTGTATTTTTCGTATTTTCAAAAGTGAACTTTGTCATCGTTCCAACAAGTTATTTATCACAGGTTTATCATTTATACAAAGTTTATTGTATATATGCGAATTAACATTTATACGTTAATTTAAGATTAGTGCATGTTATTATATTTATAGTAAGTGACTAGACACCGAGAATATGAACTGTTCTACTCGGAAAACATTTCCATCTCAGTGGACTGTTCTAACATTTCGCGTATTGGTTCACTAATTTATGTGTACACTAATAAAAAATTGCCTTATATTTAGTATACTAAGCTGCTAATTTCACTAACAGCTTTCGAATAAAATAAAAATTAATTAAATAAAAATTAAGGAGAAAACGATTTATTTTTTATTTATAGTTGTAAATTTATTGTAAACTCTAGCTATGTTAACGATTTAATAATTACCTGCAGATCATATATAATGACCATTGTTGAACTTAGACCAGATTTCTGTACTTTTCAATATATTTGCACAAAGTAATTTAACTATTATTATTATAACTATAGTTTGGCGAATGTTGCTCTCTACTAGATCCTGTAATTTTTGCGGTTTATATTTTCTATCTATTTTCTCTTCGGAAAACTTGAAACTACAACATCAAGACGATAAATTATACGATCCCGACAGCCAGTCAATAATACCAGTACGTGAAATTCTTCAATTTGGACTACTTCTTTGAAATTCCATATTTAGTAGACAACGTTGTGACAATTCAGGTGCTTGGAATTTATTCAGGCTTCTAAAGAGAGCAAGAAAAATATGTCTTCATCTGAACAAGGAGACCATAATAATAAAAAGTAATGTAAATTACATACAACTTAGGCACGTGAAGATTTATGATTGAGATGATATTTTGAGATGTAGCTGTTTAACAAATTCTTAAACTCAAGCTTTAATAAAGTAAAAGCTTTGACATCAAACAAACAACAAAGAATAGTATTTATAAATAAAATATTTGGAAATTAGTACCTCTATATACCAACTTAGGCACGTGAAGATTTATGATTGAGATCATATTTTGAGATGTAGCTGTTTAACAAATTCTTAAACTCAAGCTTTAATAAAGTAAAAGCTTTGACATCAAACAATCAACAAAGAATAGTATTTATAAATAAAATATTTGGAAGTAAGTACCTCCATATATCAATAATTTATTGTAATGGAAAAAAATGTAATATAGATATTTATATTTCAAGTGCTTAAGATTTTTATTATTTTCGTTTCTCAATTAGAATTTGATATTTAGACTACAAAAAAAATTAAAACTATTAGTAGGTAAAGTATTGATTCATACGGTGCAGATCATGCGAAGTATTAAATCCAATACAAATAAAAAGGTAACAAAAAAATAAATATTGAAGCATAATACAATAGAATAGTGGTGTAAAACGCAGGAAAAAAGCTGTAATATATGCATCTTAACTTAGTTTAATAATAAAATAGCAATTGTACTATATCAATTTTCTTTATTGAAATAACTAAAAATATGAATTTATTTAAATTGTGTTAGCTCAAGAAATTTCAAGAAAATAAAAATCATTCATTTTCGGATTAAATACAATCAACTAACTCTAATCATATTTTTTCAGAAAATTATGCCAACCATATTCAAGGAGAGTCAAAGTTTGGAATGCTGTCCATGATAAACGCTCAAATAAATTTGGTAAATCTGGGCATGCAAAACAAAAATTTTCAAGATTTTCTAAAAGCGGACAATAAATACGACATAATGATTTTAACATATGCATTAAATGAAGCATACCTAGGTCTTGCTCATCACTTCAATACTAGAGTAATTGGTTTCCTTCCCTTTAGTAATTTTCCTCATGCCGACGATATTACTGGAAATACAGCCCCATATTCGTATGTACCTATACCGTTTGGAGGTTTTACGCAGAATATGAACTTCTTTCAACGAACAGCTAACACCCTTGCTGCAACATTTATGAGGCTACTGCATAAATTCTACTTATTCCCACAACAAGAAGAAATACTAAAAGAGTACTTCCCGCAAGCACCCCCATTAAGACAAATTCAAAACGATAGAGTCGATATCTTATTCACTAATGTACATTTTGGAATTGAATCTCCAAGGCCAAAAACACCAAATATTATACACATCGGAGGCTACCATGTTCAAAAGCCAGAACCGCTGGAAAATAATCTGAAAAGGTATCTCGAGAATAGCAAACAAGGAGTGGTATTTCTAGGTTTTGGAACAAATGTAAAAACATCTGAGTTACCTAAAGGGAGACTCGATATCTTCGTGAATTGTCTAGCTAAGTCGAAATACAATGTATTATTTAAATACGAAGGTGTTCTCTCTAATCAACCAAAAAACATTAGGACAAGCGACTGGTTTCCGCAAAGAGGAATTTTAGGTATTTCACATAACACGGAATATAATACATATTCTAACTGCTGTTGTATAACTAGCTCATCCGCACACGAAGTTATTTATTAGTCACGGCGGTAAAAGTAGTCTGGACGAAAGCTTATACTTTGGTGTGCCTACATTATGCGTATCATTCTATGGTGATCAAAAGAAGAACTGTGCCGATATGGTGGATTATGGCTACGCTATTCATTTACCATATCAAGATTTAACGAAAGAAAGTTTCGAAAAGGCATTTACTACTTTATTGGAAGATCCCAAGTAAGTATAACATTAACCAATACGATACCGGTGATGGATTTTAAACGATCAATGTCTGTGTATAAATTTTGTTTATTACGGCGTCCATATAGTGCAAAGGTTAATTAAAATAGCTCAAATGAAAAAACTCCTCAGGAGAAGTGTTTTTCAGTATTTTATGTATAAAAAAGTAGATGTTTATTTTTGTGTTGTTAACTAGCCCAAATCTAGCAGATCGCCCGTCATAGCTTTTACAAAGCCAGTATGTATGTAGTGAAATACATGTAGTTTGTAGGCAGTCATCGTACGGTATTGTTGCATGATCATGCATTGCAAGTACGCGTACCTATAATTCGGTCGCAACGCATTTAAAATGTCGAAAGTTCGTGAAAATGCTTCAACGTGTTTGTTTGCTAATAAGGAAAGGTTGTATGTTATATCTGTGTTTTCATTAATTCTAGTATAAAATTTCTCTAAATAACGCCCATTTTTATTTTATAAAGCCGATATAGTTACGCACCTGCTACTGAACCACACTTGCAGTCTTTAATAATTAATCATCAGGTAATCGCCACGAATGTGAAGATTAGGTATTGAATGTTTCAATAGGCATGCTTGAACGCATTCAAAATAATCATTGAGACTTGGATGATACCTGAGTGAAATTATTGACGAATCGGATAATCAAATTTCTAAAGACAGGTCTAGTGATAATGTTCCACTGGTGAAATTTGTCACTCAAAATTTGGTTATAGGCCATGTAAGCTAACAAAGAAGAATTAAAAACAAGCATCAATGATCTGCTAGAGTATTGTCCCGTAAACAGATGGTTTTCTAAAGAAATATAGTTCATACAGCCAAAACGGCAGCGAAAGAATTGACTGTGGCATATTTCAAAGAGTGTGATTTTATAAATTACAGTATTACTAAGAGATCAGATCAGATCGGAAACTTTGGCTCTTCTTGGATTGTTTATCCCGTTATCTACCATGACAAAAAGTCACATATAAACCACTTGCTTAATTACAGTTTTCCTGTCCTATATACACAGAGGAGTTGTGATTGTTTTCGGATTTTTTCTGGACGGTTTATAATTTATTTAGCGCAATTAAAAAATATTAAATAGAGAGCACCTTCGTTTCCTTTATGCAGAATAGAACCAATTTAGTGCTTCTATTGTTATGTATGCACTAATTTTCAGTTCGGCCAATCAAATATAGTGTTATGTTATTTCGTTAATTTCCAATAAATTCGTTAGAATATTATGTTAAGGGGCTATTATCAGTTGTTGGTGGAAAATTTGGATATTTGAAAAAGAACCTTGGGGATTTAGTTTGAAAAGATTGAAAAGTGAAAAGAGGAAAAGAAGAAAAGAAATTAGAGAGACAAGCGAAGGACAAGTTTGAAGATTCAAAAGATTTGAAAAGATTGAAAAGTGAAAAGAGGAAAAGAAGAAAAATTTCAAAGGAAAGAAGGACCAGAAGACCAGAAGTCGGGAAGAAGGTACTATATTTATTTTTAATACATACTAAGGTAAGAGAGGGTGGGTCTAAATTAATTGTAAAGTGCTTAATAGAAAAATTATTTGAATTATTTTGATTTGATTTTGACATAACAATAGATACACATAATAATAGTATTAATAATAATAATAATAATAATAGACACACATGTCGATATGTTTAACCACTGCCATGCTTAACCAAATGAACATGGTGCCAGTGCGTACTGCTAGTGAATGACTATTTCAAATGTGTGAATTTGTATTTTTGCAATCACAATGTACTCTTAACGGATAAAATTTGTATGTATTAAGAAAATATGATTGATTTATCGCTATCGATCTTACCACAGTATGGCAATAGTCGCAGTTTTGTCTAGCAATCTAGGGGAAGAAAATAATGATAATCCGAAATACACTCGTATTTGTTCTTAAAACCGATTTTGTTTGCAACAGCTCACATGAAATATGTTCAATTGTTTCTATTCAATAACTTCAATGCGGTTCTAATGAATTCATCTCAAATGTAAATTCGAGATCTCGTTTACCTAGTAGACTAAATTTTTGTGCAGAAGCTATCGGTTTCATACATCCACAGTTTCTATCATTCACATATTCTATTCTATTTCCTAGCTTGCGTACTCACCGGCAATTTCCTAATCAGCTAGAACAGCAATATTACGAAAGGTACAGTTCAAGTTTTGGCTAGGGAACGGGAGTAGACATTTTTTATACAATCCATTGAACTTTGATTTGGGAACTATTAAAACGTATCAACTGTGGACTGATCACTATTTAAGACGATTTTTATGTTACATATTATAAAAAAATAGTCCGATACCTAAAAAAAAAAAAACATAAAGTGTTAATTATTCTGGAAAAGGGCAGCAGATACCACTATTTGAAATATTCCAATCATGCCCAGTGTTAGCAAACTTGGTGCAGTATTTCCTGAGAAGAAAGTGTTCCACGACGACATCCATATATGCAAGAAATCGGTATACCACTTCATCAATATACCTGCTGAGAATAGAATTACTACCTAAACAAAGTAATTTTACTGCAAGAGTTGAATGAAGACACTCTGGTCCGCTGTTTTCTTTGGCAAGATCTCGTTTCATCTGAACGAGACAGTTAATATGTGAAGCTGTGGGTACTGAACTACAATGTCTATTAGACCATAGGTATAAACCAATTTTATTAAAGGTATGTTAAGTGATTCTAGCTATTCAGATATGCTAAAGGATCATGTGGTACCTGCTTTAGTCATACTTAATAATGACGATTCTGATATCTCGAGTAATTAACAGTTCAACAATCGGAGAAGTATGAGCGGTTGGTTATGCATCGTACGCATTGCCCTGCATACGATCTTGGACAAAAATTTTGTCGGTGACGGATGTATTGCGTGTAGCTGATTGAGCTACCATTCGCTGTTCAAACATAATTAAACAACACACCATTATTCACGACAATGTTGTAACAAGACCATGGAAACATAATTTCAAAAACAATTTGCACAAAACTGCAATGATACTCTTGCGAAACAATACAACTTAGAAAGCTCCTGCAGTTGCACGTACCACAAAAAGTAACAATTGTAGTACTAACACGTTGATGTGTCTCCACACTTATATATGTGCGTTCCAAATTACTTAAATGAAACATTTATTTGATGCTTGATTGAAGACAAGCCACAGTGAAATGGTTGAGAGGGTCACCTGACATGACACCTTTGGATTTTTTTCTATTGAGTTATATTAAGACTAGCGTTTAGTGCAACCCACCAAATTGTGCTGAGGAATTAGATCAAAAAGAGGTCGGAATTAAGTGAGAATAATCACACTTCCAAAGGATAAAAATATAATATATAATTGTAATTCTACTTTTTGTTTTAAAATAAATTATTCCAAGTTCTTGGTAACAGCGCTTTTATTTTAATTGTAAAAATTAAAATTTGGATTTTATTGTGGAACACAGCGGTCTCTAAAAACATTTTTTTAGGTTTTAATTTTCTTATAGTATAATTTGAAGTCAAGAATGATTAAACTTATTTTCGGCAATTTTTTATAATTGGAGGACAATGTACGCAAAAATATACATTTTATATTCAAATTTCAACGTCGTGTCATATTTCGTTCTTTAATGATATCATTTATTTCAATTTATTTCTTGCAGGTACAACAAAAATGCTAAATTTAGAGCATCTCTGTTTAGAGAACAAGAAATGGATCCTTTGGATAGAGCCAACTTTTGGATCCAGCATATTTACAAATTCAAAGGAGCTAAACATTTGAAACCAAAAGCTGCCACAATGCCACTGTACCAATACTTTTTATTAGATGTACTACTTTTTATGTTATTCATTATGCTTTTGTTGTCTTTCATAACATACAAAATGATGAAATATGTAATAAAGTGCTTTTGTGGAAAAAGTAAAAGAAGTCCACAACAAAACAAAGGAAAAAAAGCGAATTAGGTAGGAGAATAAGGTTGATGCAATTTGAAGTTATAGATATAAAGTTAGTTGGTACACGCAGTACTGATTTGCTTGAAGCCTATAGTGAATGATCTGTAAATTTGCTTATAACCAATTACTTTAAATGTACGTGACTTGTTCTGATCGATTATGAGAAACTATCAGAACTAGTTGAACAAACAAGCCTATTAGTTATAGATATGTATAATAACGAGTCAGATACATACATAATACAATAATTTAAGAAATAAATTCTAGGTGTACATATATGTATTTACTGACATTTATTTATTTAATTCTTATTGCATGTTAAATAAAACTCTAGAATGTACAGCGAAATTGGTTTTTTAAGGTTTACAAGTAAAAACTTTGTAACACCTCGTAATAAGAAACTTCTAATTTCTTTATTCAGATCGAGATTGCTACAGTATATAATTTCTTTTGCTCTGCATAACACATATTGAGTAAGAAATAAATTTCAAATGCATATAAGACGAAAAGAAGTACACACTTGGATGTTTTTTAAATTGCATATATAAAATACAAAATTTGAATAAGACATTTTTTTTTATTCCAAACGACATTTTATAAAACATAATAATAAATAAAAGCACATCGAGAAAAATAGGAGAATGAGACAATTTTTATATACAGGATGGTCCATTTAAAGTGTAACACTGTAATATCTTCGAAACCATTAGTGTTATGAGTATTAGACAAAAGTTTAACTATATTAAGGGGCTCATTCGATGGCGCTACTGTTGTCACTATAAAGAAAGACACAAAGTTCATAGCAAGGTCAACTCTTTTTTCAAATAGCATATGGTATTTTTTTTATCAAATTCTAAAAGAGCAATAAGTTGTAGAAAAATGGTAAGCCACGTATGACCTCAAATTAATATTAATCGGGATATTTCGTAAAAATGAGGACAATAAAAGTCAGTGCAGCAAATGTTTTTATTAGTTTGTTAAATGTAAAAGTAGAACATAAATGTTAATAGTAGCTACAAATTGTTTACATAAAGAAAATAGTGGAAGAAAGCAGAGGGCTATGGAATTAGATGCTCAAATTAGCGGCTACCAGCCCCAATACACTTTTGTATTCGCGCAGAAGAATCGCTATATTTATTTTAAGTGTACATACAATATCGACTTGTTGTATATGATACGGAACCACCAACACCAGAAAACATGCAGCAGAGAATAAGACATGCGTGTGCAGACATTTCTGAAGACATGTTACTGCGTGTGCATAGAGATTTTTCTGCGCGAATACAAAAGTGCATTGAGGCTGGTGGCCGCCAATTTGAACATTTACTTGGATAGCCGTCTTCTTTTTTCTACTGTTTACCTTATGTAAAATTGTCCTAATCTTTTCGAAATATCTCGATTAATATTAATTTGAGGTCATATGCGGTTTACCATTTTTCTATTTACAACTTATTGCTCTTTTGGAATTTGATTTAAAAAATACCACATGCTATTTGAAAAAATACAGTTGACCTTGCTATGACCTTTGTGTCTCTCTTTATAGTGACAACAGTAGCGCCATCGAATGAGCCCCTTCATATAGTTAAACTTTTGTTTAATACTTTTCTTCATAACACTAACTGTTTCGAAGATATTACATTGTTACACTTTAAATGGACCATCCTGTATACTAAATAGCAATAAGTTTATTGCCATAAATAACCATAACTATGAAAATTGTACCTATACATAAAAAAACTAAAATAAGTCGAAGGCTTCCACGATGCGAATGTGTGTTATAAGTGCTTCTGGGTTTTGACCGCATCATAGTAAAGTAAATATAGACAATATAAAAATAAAACAAAAGTAAAAATTGAAAATAAAAATGCAAATAATATGCAACTTACTCAAACTCCACGTTACACCACTAATGTAAGTGGCGGCATGTCGAGTTTGAGTAAGTTATATAGTTTTTGTATTTCTGTAATTTTTAATTTTTACTTTTGTTTTATTTTTGTATTGTATACAATACATAATATTCACTTTACTATGACCCGGTCAAAACCCCGAAGCCTTCATAACAAAAATAAAATAACTCAAAAGAGTAACTAACAAGTTCACTATCAGTTCGACAAAGGGCCACTGCTGTTTGGTGAACAAAAAGCTGAAGACCGAATATATGGAGCATATAATTATGGCTGCTCTTCGGTTCTCGGGTTCTCTGCCATGTAGAAAAGTTGTGGTACTTGACCTTTCGATCATCTTGTCGTGATCTTCTTCAGTTTCTTCACTTCTGAAGATCACGACAAGATGATCGAAACGTCAAGTACCACAACTTTTCTACACGGCGGAGAACCCGAGAACCGAAGAGCAGCCATCAACAGCGGCCGTGAAAGCCTGAAGACTACATTAGCATATAATTATGTTAATAAAACATTATTATCAAAAATATGTCCGGTAACAGTGAAGAAAATCACTTATCTATTTTAAAATTCGATTTATGAACACCAAAATTATAAGCAGCATACAATTATCTACGCAATACACTAACTAATACAGGGTGTGGCACAAAAAGTTTTAATTTGAAGTGTTTAGGGATACAATTAAGACTAAATGTAAAATGTTACCATATTAGATTGTTGATTTTAAATATAATGTTTTCATGAATCGCCTACTTTCGGTACATCGGAAGTAAATACCAGCTCGCTTGTTTTTAAGGGGAATTCACACTTACACAATTTCTCGCAGCACTTCTTATTTGAATAAAAGTCCCATGCAATTTAGCATTCAGACTATGCAATTCCTTCGTGCAATTTGTCGCGCGGAGAAAATTGCATGGATGAGAACTTGTTCTATTTTATATAAAAGTCGCATGCGATTTCTTATCATGTAGGTTGGCACTGCATACGAAACGTCAACATTGACTGTTAGAATTGCATGTGCATCATGCAAAATGTGAAGCGGTCATGCAATTTGTAAAAATCGCAGCGTCTTTGCGAATTCCTAAATTAGAATTGCATTGCGAAAAATTGCATAGATGTGAATCTAAACTTTAAACATAATGTAATATTTCTTATTTTATATTTAAACTCCATCAAATTTTAAATAAATTTTGTATACCATGTCGTAACTTTTGGTATAGGAGATGGTACATAAACTTGATTCAAAATTTGATGGAGTATTTGAAATTAAAATAAAAAATACCATGTTCTATTTAAAATAAGCTAGTTATCATGTACTTCATCTAATGTGGTAAAATTTACATTTCACCCATAGCTGACAGAGTATATTATACAAGTTCTTGACATTATTTGGTTTTATAAATTACTTGCCAATTACCCTTATGTTAATCAACCCTCTTTACCGTAATGTAGGCGAACATACATCGATTAGAACACCTGCAACATGTTTACTAGCACCTCATCCACCAATAGGAAGTAATCTGACATAATACAAATATATTATTGGATCCCCTCCCACTTCGAACAACTACTTTGGGGGCAAGGATTAAGAAAAATAATGCATGGAAAGTGAGTCCCGAGCACGGGCATTTCGTTCAAATTTGAAATTTCGGGCAAGATGTGCGCGCTATCTTTGATTCATATGGAGTACTAAATATTGTATTGTTGCCAAATCTTTGTAAGCTTTGTATCTAAAGGGATGATAATCAAACATCAAAGAAGGTTTTAATATGAAGAATGAGAAAGTTTTTAGCGTTATTGTGACAAAAACGTTTTTTTATTGTTCTTATTAACAAGAAATCTGAATAAATATGGTTAGCTATAAAAGTGTGTGATATGGCAACAGTGCATGGTAACGAAAATATCTACAAATTAGTAGTGTTTACAAATTATTTTGTGAGGTTATATCAGTTATAAAGAAAACAGTAACAAGTTTTGGGTAAGTTTTGTTATTCTTACTTGTTGTTTTATTTTATTAATTGTTGCTGGAGTAATAATAATTCATTGTAATAATTAGGTAAAAATTTATTTTTAAGACTTTTTCAAGTGTACACAAATACAAATGTAAAATTCCAGGTTGCGAAAGTCCCCTCCCTTCTAATGATAGAAAACAGGTATGGTTAAACTCTATTCAAAGTTCTAAGTTATGCAGATTTAGGCTCCAATCATAGACTTGTTGTGTTACTTGTAAATCAGAATACTTAAAATTGTAGTATGAAAGCCTTGAAAAAATTGAGCACTATCAATTTGAAAGTTACGTAAGTTTAAGTAGCACACCGTACTTGAAACTTACCTACAGTACTGTCACAAAATCACTACCAGTGAAAGTGAGTTGGATTCATATTCTTCGAGGTTTTATTTTCTTGTGCAATAAACTGGACACTTGCAAACAAGATCATTAATCAAGATCGCTTAGAGAATCTGCTTGGTGTATTAGGTCAGTGTTATGGTCTTAATACAAATCCAAGTTTTCATCAATTTATTGCCAATTTTAAAACTTGTATTTTAAATAATTTTGTGTCTTCTCATTCTATCGGATTCAATTGTGAGCAAGATAGTGGACATATCTCATCTACAATCATTTATGATTTCTATTGAACCTGAAAGTGGTAGAAATAGTACGTTGAATAAGAATGAATTAGAAGATTCTTCTCTAAATGTTCCAACTAATGATAAAATGATTTAAATTATCAAGTTGTCACCTTATGTACATACATATGTGGATTTTTTCTAAGAAAGCTTAATTTACCTGAAGGTGATAGGTTTGTAAATCTTCTTTATTTTCTGCTAATGTAGAACTCCATCATACTTTTAGTTTTCTTTATCCCACTCTTAGTTTGGTATTACATGTTAATAACATTTACGATAGAATGGTTGTGTTGTTGAAATTGTTTGATCATGTAAATTCTATTCAGAAAAAAATGTTGGTAACTTTGCGAAAGGTTAGTTTTTCATGGTACACTTGTGATAACAGCGATCAACCTTTAGTTCAAGAACAATTGTTAAATATGTCTATGAGTTTAATTATCAGGAAATTTCATGATGATATTTGTCGGTCTTCTAATGATAGATCCAAGAATCAAAACTCGAGAAAGGTTAGGCAGCTTATGCATGTCTAAGACACAAATTAAGTAATTCAATTAATTTTTATTTATATGCACGTAAATACGTGTCTGTGATTTCTATATTTATAGATATATCGCACTGAAGTAGATAGAGCTTGGGTGTTCTAGACTAACTCCGTGCTCCCAAATTTTCAGCCACGGTAGATGCGAGAAATTGCCCCCTCCACTTTAGTTCGAAACCTGACCAGCGGTAGTTTGTAGAGGCGCTGGAATCGCGAGCGTTGACTGTGTAAATAATTGTATATATACAGGTAGGTGAAATGTGACGTAAATACTAATAAGCAAGATGGCGGATGCTGAGGGTGGATTCGAGGAAGCGGTGGAACGGTGATTGAATTAAAAATTTTTCTTTTTATATAAAGGATATTTAATACAAGTGACAATTTTTTTTTTTACTTTTATTGGTAAATATTTACATGATGACAAACAAGATGAAATAATTTATTCATTTTCATTTTATTAGCTACGCGAACACGTGATTCTTTGACGTGTTGTGAGCGTTTCAATACAAACAACTGCACCCACATCCTTTGATTTTCAGGACGTGACCAGACTTTTCCACGGTTCTCAGAATTTTCCCACGGTCTCAAGTTTTTTCCCACGACCAAGTGCACCACTACCTATTATTATTATTATTAAATAAAAGAACACATAACATTGATCTCTTTATTATAAGTTTAAAAATTTACATAATGTTATTACATTCGCTACGGAACATATTTTAAGAATATTTTTGTGGTACATGCAAGATCTACAATTCGATTTTTTTAAATTAGGTGTATTTTCTACATGTTCTAAATTTACAATAGGATTATTAATGTACTGTTGTAAAACGTCAGCTTTTTGATGTCCCTTTACAAAAACTATACTTCTGGGATTTATAAACTCTCGCAGTATGTTGACTAATTCACGTTGACTGACATGTCCATCGCTGTACCGTAAGGAATGATGATTATTTTCCAACCACTTAACCATTCGTTTTTCATGCCATTGAAGTTTGTGATATGAACGGTTAGGCTTAAACACAAAGTGGTTCAACTGTTTACCGTCACCAATCGCTATTTCTTTCACAACAAAGCCATCATTTAGCATGAAACCTTGAATGTCAATTACTAAATCCATTTTTAGATGATTTTCTTCACAGTACCCGACAGAGGTGTGTACTCAACAATGTTATCATGTATAATGAGACAGTAAGCTGTAGTATCTTCAGTAAAACTACTAAGTGACTCCAGCTCGAGTTTAACATCAACAATAGATGATTTAACTGCTTCCTTCTGATTGGCACAATCAATTACGTATAACGCACAGTCTCTAAATTTTTCATAACTCAACAGAGGCTGATTGTTTCTGTTATAGTAGCTGGACTGAAAGGATGCATACATACGATACGCAGCAGCATATTTATTTTCATTAATCTGCAGATTCATATTGTCGTACGGAAAGCTATCAGCATTGAGATGAAGTTTCAGATTGGTAAGCGATGCGTGATCAAATTTAGATGAATCTTTTGTTAGAATATCTTTTCGATCTGTTTGAAATGCAACGATAACATAACGAGGCTTTTCTAAGTTGGTGCTTGTTTTGATTGGCCATACGTCCGTTTTTGTTTTACGTAGAGATGGTAATTCAAATAGTTCCCATTTTCTGAAGGGTATATAAATGGATTTGTTACTATTTAACGTTTTCAAAAGTTTCAAACGAATTTCATCGTTTACATTGATGTGAGGAACATGCCATTCTATTTTATCAATATCGAACGAAGCAACCTTTGTACCACCTGTAGTTGTATTCTGATAGCAATTCAAATCATTCCCACTTCGGAGCAAAATTAATTCTTGACTCGCATTTATAATTATTTTTTTATAATCTTCTGCAAATCCTAGGAAGAACTTTAAGGGGATGTAGGCATTGAATTTGTTGCTTGGTGCAATTGTAGGCTGCGTTTTACTGTTCGGACACCAACCGGCCATTTCGAGAAACTTTGTCTCATTATCACCGTATGATATGTAAGCCTTGATAGTGCTTGTAATTCCAGGCTTTGTACATCTGTCTACTTCCACACCATTAATCTCATACCTAATTTGATCAAACAAGAAGGCGTAGGCGTTATTTGTGAGTTCGCAAGTGCCGTTGCCAGCTGCATCAGGCTTAAATCTCCCCTCGATATAAATAAAACTTTCTGATGGTAGTGTATACACATCTTGATGTTGAATGGAAATGCGTATTTCATCGCTCGTTTTAAAATTACTCACTCTAGGATAGTAAGTATGGTGTTGCTTCTTGGTTATTGCTTCGTCGAATTGAAGACCTTGGAATATGTCGAGCGTATCCATTATTTTTTATTTGAAACCCCAACGATACAAGGAAATCTCGATTTTCGCGTGTTAATTGATTAACGTCTGTTTTACGACTGCTGAGTGGTGAGGATGACTGAGGGGTTTTATAACCATTAAAATCCAATCCCATATTTCTTCAATTCCAACCTAATAACGATTTCTTCACCACGAAAATCCACAGAATCACCGTCTTGATCCACCAATCGGAGAGAAATGTTGTCGATACGTGTAGTATTGATTGGAAGATAAATAATATTTTTAGGTTCAATGTTGATACTAAATCCAGGTTCAACTGAAGGCGCGAATTCGAATAATGTATGCGATAAACGTCCGTCGTAGTAGGCTGCCGTGACAATATTACACTCTACGCGAATGGTGACCACTTTAATAATTCGGATTCGAATATCTGACACATGTTGTACGTTTGGTTGAAGCACTTTCTTGCTGAATCCCAGCATTCCTCCAATAGAATCAGGTTTTGTAAAGTCTATGGAAAACTTGCTTGTTAGTTCACATTGCTGAGTACTATTGTTAGGTTTTAGAGAAATTACAGCATTCTTGTTAGCGGCATTCGGGGCTAAAAAATTTTGTAAGTACTCTTCAATGTCAGTTACTTCATAAGCCCCTGTTGGTATTGTTAAAACTTGGTCATCATAATAAAACTTATTTTGTCCATCATGAATGTTGGGTATCGTGTTATAAGTATAATATATAGTATATAAATATATAATATATAGTATATAAACCAATCAATCCAAGCGCATATTCATATCTAGGATCTAATTCAATCGGTGGATAGTAAGTAGAGTTGAACGCATTGCTTGTACTTCTCAATGTAAACGTATGCGACATGATTATTTGTAACACTTCTCATACAAGAACTTTAAACAAAGGTGACCACAATTGATACTGTCATAGTTTTGATATGCATCATGATTATATACAATATTACAATTTTTTAAATAATGGATTAATTCATTGGGCGGTTTCAAATTTCCAAATGAATCAAAGTAATCAACAATAGATCCCTCTTTAAAGTATGCTACCCAATGCGTTCCTGGTCCAATATTTGAGTCCAAATTAACGACTGCACACTCAGAGTCTTTAGGATTTTTCGGTAAATTATCTCTCATAAATACTCCGCGAAAATATGGAAGATGTGTGTTACCAAACTTTAAAATGTCAATGTTGGTCAATGCTCTGCGTGGCAGTCGGTTTAGAAGTTTTTTTTGTTGGAAGATGACCTCATGTGATAAGGTCTCAAATATAACCCCATACCTTTGCGGTAAGGTCTCAAATATAAACCATCACCTTTTTTCCCTAAAGCAATAGCTTCCATGGTTTTATTGTGTCTCTGCGACTCATCTAGTTCTTTCTGCGCGGCTTTCGCCTTATTAACGGCTTGCGCTATTCCAGCTGCTCCACCAGCCAAACCCCCCAATGCACTCAAACCAGCAAACAATGGTATCAGGAATGGCAAGAAACCACCAGTTTTCGGTAGTGGTATGACTCGAGGTGTTCGTACGTTTCTTCTTCCACCAACATTTTTTACCGCAGCTCTAGCTGCTACCAGTGCCAATTTAGCACCTTCCTTTAGATTTCCGATTCTATGATTTTTCAGTGCGTTCTTTGCTGTTACGAAAATTGATTTCCTAAATGGAACACGTCTTCTTTTCATTCCCATACCGAACTTTCTTTTTGCTTTCATCGCGTTAGTTACAACCCACGCAGCTGTTTTTTCGCCTAAACTGGCGTCGTTTGATTTTACACGGTTCCAGGCACGTTCTTGAAGTATACGATCAGCGTCGTGTCGATGTTCCAAATCTGAACTTTGCGAATATGCAATATCGTGTTCCTTGCACGCTTGGTCGAGAGGATTTATGCCACGATCACCACGTTGTAACCTTTTTTCAAGCTTTGTACCAGGCCCGCAATACTGGTAGCCAGGCAAATGCAATTCAATTGGCAATTTGTTAATTAAGGAATTAACAAGACCACTTCCTTCACTCGTCAACAACATTGATGAAATGTTATAAAATCTTTCTTACAGTCTGCTTATATTAGTCTTAAACAATGCGTCTCAGCAAACAGAAGGATGTCGTTCAAATAAAAAACTTAGATACACTCTTTAGTAATAATCAGTCAACGCAACAACGTCATGGTCGACTATTACCAAATAATATACGCTGTATTCTAAGCGCACCAAGCGGTGGAGGGAAAACTAACGTTATGTTAAATCTATTAATTGACAAGAATGGACTTCGCTTTGACAATATCTACATCTATTCCAAGTCTCTACATCAACCAAAGTATCAATTTCTGCAGCGAGTGATGGAAACTGTACCACAAGTGAAGTACTTTGCCTTTAAAGAGAGCGAAGACATATTAGATCCGTCAGAGGCACGTGAAAATTCTGTTTTTATTTTTGATGATGTTGCAACAGATAAACAGAATAAAATTAAGGAATACTTTAGCATGGGAAGACATAAATCTGTGGATAGTTTCTATCTATGTCAAACTTATGCTTGCATACCCAAACATCTAATCCGAGATAATGCCAATTTTCTAATTTTATTTAAGCAAGACGATCTAAATTTACGACATATTTATGATGAGCATGTTGGTTCCGATATGACGTTTGAGAAATTCAAGGAAATGTGTGGAGGCTGCTGGAAAGACAAATATGGTTTTTTAGTAATCGATAAAGAAAGTGATTTGGATAAAGGCAGATATCGGAAACTTTTCGATCACTATATAATATAGAATCACCATTAGTTGATCTGCAGTTGTGTGATTAACAATGAAGCGTGATCATATTACTTCTGAGATAATTAAAGCTAGTAAGGCTATTCGAAAGAAACAGCTTGCTATGCGGATGGGTCAGGCTGAAGCGGAAAACTTGTTAGAAAAACAGTTTAAACCAATTACAGAACCGCTTCAGAAAATACTCAAAACAGGAGGAATTAAACAAGAAATTGACACCGATGCGATAAAATCTGAAATTGCTCAGGATCTCAAAAAAACGTTACAAACTCCCCTGACCGAAATATCGAAATTGGAAGCGCCACCTGCTCCCTCACAAACTTCAGACCAACTAACACCTCAGAGAAGAAAAATTCCAGTTAGCAGACGTCTGGTCGAAACTGACGTTGACTACGATCCTTTCACAGAAGAAGAGAACCAGGAGATTCAAACTGAAAAATCGTTCCAACAATTTCGCGATGAATATCGGTCAATGATTGAAAAAGATCCTGAGCGTGTTGACGAATACCTTGAACAGTATCAGATGACGCCAAGAGTATATATAGATGGTTTACTTACTGACACGAAAGGCGAGTATGATACAACAACGGGTGTTCATTTTGATCCGGTTCTTAACAAATTGAAATTAGGAAATTCTATATTAGATATAGATGGCAAGGACCTTATTGTTGGTGGCATACGTTATACAGGAACTGCGGGGCTTTATGAATTAATTTTAAGTCTCAACCAATTGGTTATAACAAAGATGATCTAGATCGCTATCGTGATATACTAAATCGCACAAATGTGCACCGTCGTGGTTACGATCCCAAACAGCAGATTAAAGGAAATAGGGGAACCAAATATATTGAAATAATCAAACCGCTAACGTTTCGTCCAGGTGAAAGTATTGAAAGTGGTCGTACAGTTGTAGCCGAGTTGCCAACGCAGAGTCTAAGAACAAGCGGTAAGATTCAAGGGAAAGGTCAGAAAATGTTAGTTAGCAATAGAGCTTACCAATACGTCTACTGGGATGATATAAATGAGCTTGTCGAACGACTCAAGTTATTAATAGCATCCGAGCAAGCGGGTCATACAGGACATAACAACGAAATCGCTTCAATTATCGAAGAATTAAAAGAAGCAGGTGTCATATAGAATGACCATCGACAAGTTTGGACGTCATTTAAATGTTGTGGGAGTACACATCAAACGATAATCGATAAATTTGGACGTCATCTAAGGGGTGAAGTGGGTGAAATACATTCCACTTTTCTACCTCGTACATCAGATGGAAACTATGATGTGGGTGGTAACCGTTTGTGTAATATTCAAGATCCGCAAGATAAACAAGATTGTGCTACTAAAAATTACGTAATTGTGCAGGTTGAAGAAGTTGGTAGTCATTTTGACACAATATCGAGTGAATTGACGGATGTTCACTGGAACAAAGTCCAACCTTTGCAATGGACTGTCACTAGCTTGAAAAGTATGGTGGAGAAACATGAAAAAGAAATTAACAACGTCCTACTTCTGGAAAATAAAATGAATGCACACGTACAGAACAAAATTCGAGATAGTGAGAGCCAGTTAAAACTGAAACTGGATGTCTTGGAAAACGGTCTTAAGAGCATACATCCAGATGATTTCACCAATAAACTTTATGCGCTTGAACAGCGAATACAGGCAAAATTAACAGAAATGCGTCAACGTATAGAGGACATAGAGAAGAAATGAGTCGTATTAAACAAGATATCGTTAACGAACTACATAAACCTGCTAGAAGAAACTTTAGAAGACGTCGTGTAATTATCAAAGGATTGGACGACTTGTGGCAATCCGATTTAGCGGATTTTAAACTGTACTCTCGCGAAAATCGTGGCTACAAATACATTCTCGTTGTAATTGATGCCTTCTCCAAGTATCTGTGGACACAACCATTGAAAACCAAGAGTGCTGTGGAAGTTAAAGATGCTATGGATAAAATTTTGAAAAAGGGGAGGAACCCTAAAAACCTACAAACTGATGCAGGCAAGGAATTTTACAATCAATCATTCAAAGCGTTGATGAAAAAATATGAAATTAATCACTATTCCACCTATAGCGTAACTAAGGCTTCAATAGCGGAGAGAGCGGTTCGTACGTTGAAGGAGAAATTGTACAAAGAATTTAGTTTGCAAGGTAATTATAACTGGAAAAGTATTTTAGATGATATAACAAAACGCTATAATCACACAATACATAGAACCATAGGAATGAAGCCTGTTGATGTAACACTTGTCAAGGAATCTGCTTTGTTGTCAAGTGCGTATAATCGTCCTAAAGTAGCTGGAAAGCGAAAGTTTGCATTAAACGATGTGGTTCGCATAAGCAAACATAAATCGTTGTTTGACAAGGGATATACTCCAAACTGGTCAACTGAGTTGTTTAAAATTGCAAAAGTCCAGTTAACTAATCCTGCGACTTATTTATTGGAAGATATGAATGGGGATCCTATACTTGGTAGCTTCTATCAACAGGAGTTGCAACAGGCTAAACATCAAGATGCATATTTAGTTGAAAAAGTTTTACGAAGAAAAGGGAGCAAAGTGTACGTCAAGTGGTTGGGTTTTGATAAAAGCCACAATAGTTGGATTGATAAAACTAATGTTTTGTAACATAGAATAAAAGTCAATTTATAGTTAAATATGTATATAATAAACATGTATAATAAAAGAAATTGTGTTTACAATTTTAAATTAAAAAACTTAAAAATTACATTTACTACATTTGTATATTGGCGGAGCTGGACCATCCACATGACAGTTTGATAGATTATGATGTTTCACACATAATCTGTAGTGGGCAAGTTTATCTTGCTGTTCTTTAGAAAGGGAGTTCCACATTGCTTCAATCCATATCGGGTGTACATAAGTTTTAAACACCCATATTGGTATCTGGGGAATTACACATGGTTGAATATCTCTTAAACTTCCTCCAGTGCTATCTAAATGTTGAATAACAAATTCCAATACTGATGAAGATGCCATCTGTAATAATTCTTTGTTTTACACACAAAATACATAAATAATAGTAAGTAAGTAAGGTTTACCATATATCCACTTCTTCCAGTAGACGAACGAAGGAAACAATATGTGCAAGCTTACTTAATTTTATAATGCCCCCACGCCAACGTATTCACACCATCCACATCAATGTACCGCTTATCATCATAAGGTGATAATGCTAACTTATTCTGTTTAATACTAAAAATTTTATGTTTAAAATTTCTAAAAAGGTTCTGGTCTCTATAAATCAATTCCTTCTCAAATAGACAATTTTTATAATCTTCAAAACTAATCTCCTTTTCCACAACATAGCTTTTTATACCTTTCGCTTTCTTTTTAATTCTACCATCTATTTTATTACAATACATTTTTGAACGCAATGCGATAAATTCTGTTTGGATAGCGCCTGCGTTCTCATCCTTAAAAAGCCCTAAAACTGCCTTATTTTTAAGTGGTAGGTTAAAAACGTTATTTGTACTAAAATTGGATGTATCAAATTTCGTCAAGTTTTCTCTGATTGTGTTATATAGATCATCTGTATAAATGTGTAATATAAAACTATCAGTGTCCATGTAACACAGCGTCACATTATCATTGTACAGAGGCTTTAAGAAATTATAATAAAAATCATACATTAACAACTTAGATAATTCTAGTACAGCGAAACCGATAAAGGTCGGTTTGGCGTATAAAACTTTTAACCTTTCCATCTGAATTGCAACTAAACTCTCATCGAATATTGAAACGTTCTTAAAATTTAATTTTGAAATATAATACTTTGCACCCTTTTTTTGACCCACATTTTCCCAATGTGTCACTAGTTTAACATCTACACGTTTGTCTACATTTTCTAGACTCTTGCCATAACAACTGTTGTTCATTAATTTGTAGAAATCTTTCTCAAAATTATTTGTTGCTAGCTGTCTGAGCCGTGTATTCAAATCAATGTATCGTTTTAACCAATCAGATTGTTTAAATTCTAATACGCGATGAATTTTTACAACCTTAAGACCATTCTGAATTATCTGTTTTAAATTTCTGTAGTGGATGACATACTTTTCTTTATTATTTAGATCAGCTATCAGTTTTTTGTTTTGAAATTTAGAAGTAGGAGGTACAGTATTTTTAGCAAGAAATGGTAGATCATTATGTTTATCATGTAATTCTACTGGATATTCAACATCCACTTCTAGATAGTAACCAATATTTGCATCATCTGCGATGGTTAATACATCAAGTTGTTCAATTTCCACACTGCTAAGCCACCGAAAACCCGCATAAGGTAAATGCTGCGACATCGCCCATCCATACAAATTATTTGCATCCCAATATGCTATATAAGAAGATGGTGTATTAGGATCATAGTCGCGCATATATTTATTATTTGCTTTGGCATAGCGGTGTGAACATTGACTAATACCACCTCTAATGTTTTTCTGAATGAAATGGTGCATATCGATGTCAGTAAATAGCTCCAACTCAACGCGAGTATATTTCAACATAGCATCCCAAGTTAAGCCAGGGCTTGTATAATAATGCGCAGGATCGAGAGCATAGGTCTTACTACAAATTTTTCGGAAATTCTCAAAAATATCAGCTAGTAACAGAACATCAATTTTTAAATATAAGTTTGAATAGTCATGCAAATTTCGACAATTGAAAATATTCCAAACAGTTTGCGCGTGTAAATAATCAGAATCATTGATTTCAGTATTGGTTAAAGAATTAAAAAATTGATCTTTTGGTGGTAGCATTGTTTCTGACAGTTTATCATAGCAATCTATATATTGATATGGAAAGACCCCTTTTCTTCTAGCTAACAGAAACTTTTCATCTTCTGCAAAATGTTCTCGAATATGCACCATACTTTCAGGTGTCAAATTTTTTGCTAATTTGTCTATGGAGCTTGCCATGAATCGAAAGCTATCCAGAAATCTAAGTTTTAAATACACTGACTTTTCTACACCGCTCTTATCAACATATTTATCTACAATAAGACTCTTACTTAGAGAGATGTATTTCTCTTTATTTTGAGGAAGAATATCTATAGCTTCATAGTCATACGCTAAATCCTTGACAAACAAATGCAAATCGTATCCACTTAAGTTATGAAAAAATATTGGTATGAATTTTTGAATTTTAAAATTTAAATTGCATTTTGAATGAGCAGCCCCTCTGAATACTCCACTTAAGTGACAATGATCCATCACCTTAGTATCATCAAGAGGTGATTGACAAATATGACATAGTTCAGAATTATCAAAAGCTATCTGCTCGTCTGAATTTAATGGTACCATGGGTTTTGTGTGTTTTAAATACGTGTTGTAGATGTAGTGTGCGTCTTCTGTTAATTTTGATATGAATACTTTTGGACTGTCCAAACCGGTATATGTAACAAATTTGTTTAAGGCAGGATTGAATGAACAAACAATTTTGTATGCAAAACTGTAGGGTACATGTATGTGTGAAGCATTCGGCAATGCTCCATCTTGAATTTGTTGTAAAATACACTCAAAATCTGCATAGATGACAAACGGAACTGTTAATTGTTTTTCATAACTCGTGAATTTCAAGATATTCTCTGGAATCATGTCTCCCGTTTTACATTTTTTTAACTGAGTGGATGGTAGAATAGAACAGATTTTATTGCAATCATATTGCGAATGATTATTAAGAGCTTGTTGTGATGGACTTGAAACTTAACTAAACATCCATCGCAAAGGTATACTGCCCCCTTATGATGAGATAGCTGATGTGAGATTAATCTTGATAGATTTTTAATTAGTACAAAATGTGATTTTGAACCTTCGTCAACATATAACAAATTTATGTGGGTGTTTCGTTTTAAGTTGGTATAGTGAATTGGTCCTACTACTGTAAAGGAATTTGATTTAGTATCTTCTTCCAGACCGTAAACATTTATACTTAAATTATTCATTTCTTCGATTTTTGATATATCTTTAAGCTTAACCGGAAATTCAATACCTTCTAAATTTAGCACTGTGCTAAAATGTGGATAAGATGTAATTCTATCAGTATGGGTAGTAGCAGGATGTAATGCAGCAGTCAACGACCAAGCAAGACATTTATCATCGTGAGATTTTATATTGATGCACGCTTTTTTGGTCTCAATATTTGGCGGAAGCTTTATATAAGATGACCCTTCTATAGGTTTAAACGAATTTAGATTAACTTCTAAATGTGATATTTTAGTAAAGGCAAATCCAGAATCTTTTTCTTGAAATTCATCACTTTTAGTTTTTATAACATCTGTCAACTGATCGTATACATCCTCTAGAACTGTGGATTCTGTTACAACTACATATTTTGTATTGAAGGACTTTAATTCGATATGCTCTTCATCATTAACAAATTTGGCATAAAAAGCAAATAATTCTAATTGCACTTTTAAAGAATTTAATTGAGAAATGTTGTTATGAATTAATTTACATACTTTAGTTCTAGTTGATTCTAAGAACGTAGAAATATCTGTTTTATCAGAATCTAAAATTCTGTAGCTAGCAATACGATTTTTGAAACTAGTTTGGATCTTATATACACCTTCCTCCAAAATTTGTGCAGTATTTGCAGCGTGTATCTGAGAGCGTAAATGGTTTTTGTATTGTCTTTGATTAATAAAAGATAAATTGCAACATTCAATACTTGCCGAGACCTCCAAACGTTGTCTTTTCGTCTCCCTATCAACGTGCACACATGTTTCCAACGTTCCTCCACATTTTTCACACAAATAGTCTTTGTGTAGACGATCGATGTGTCTCTTTAGATTACTTCTTCTGGTGAAAACTTGAGAACAGCAACCACAAATTATCGGTGTTGTTGATGATGTTGAAGGATGTTCAAGCTCCGCCATTATATCTAAAATACGCTAGAATATATGATGAAAATTTAAATCAAGTTTCGTTAGGTTTACTAAAGACACGTCGTTGAATATAGTTTGCGTAAGAATGAGTCAGTTCAAAACATTCTTTCAAAGTATACACTTTAAACAAAGGTTCTTTTATACATATACTGCACCAACTATCACAATCTTGTACATACTCGTAAAGGACACTTGACAGTACTGGATAGTGTTCTTCAATCAAGATGGGATTAAATTTTCCAGTAAGTTGATAATTACACCTATAGCAAATGTTTATCGAATTGTATGTAAGATAGTTAAAACGTATACACAATTTTTCTTTAGTATAAAACGCTTTCCAATCTTTAAATGTCACTATATATAGAAATAAGTCAATATTATCTTTATCAAATTCGAAATTAAAATTTAACCAATCAATATTGTTGAATGCCGTGTCAGGATCGGATTCGTTCAATGAATGTTTTAAAATTTTACTCCAAAGTAGTAGACGTCTTTTTGCTATAATTTGCCAAAGTAAAGTCTTCGGAATTTCTTCTAATAACTTCAGAATGTTTCCTTCTAAGCCTATACTCTCAATAACTTTTTGGATGCATAATTGCTTTAGCCACATTATACATGAACAACTTATATAAGAAATTTATTTTTAAAATGATGTAAACTGAAATAAATAACAAAAATTTATCTTTAGTTAACTTAATTTTAAATTGCTTACCTAAAAATGGGGGAATGTTAATATTGCAGTTTCTTTGTCTCCGAATTTAACAACCTCTTTCAATACAATGGCATATGTCTTTGAATTGAAATTTTCTATGTGTTGGTTCGTAATCGCATTAACATATCGTCTTGGTAAAAATACCACATTATCTTCTAGTTCCAGTAATACTGTCTTACCATATCTGCCTTGTGTAATTCTCGCACTTAAAACTTTATACTTGGTATCTATTTCAAGTGTAGTCAATTGTCTGACGTCCTTAGTAAATCCTAACGAAACTTGGTTTAAATCTTCCATCTCGTAGCTATGCACAACAACTTCTATTTGAATAATATGCATTCGCAAACCATCTTATATATGTTTACCACTACTTACTTTTTCTAATTTAAACTGCACTGACTGGTTTGGTTGCGCTTTGTCCTGCAGCTGCCACAACCTTGTATGTGGTTAGATATTTTTATTGATTTAATATCGATAAATTTTCAACATCTCTTCACATAATATGGTTTAAATGAACCAGCTAGATTATTTAAATATTAATTAACCAATTGTTTGCTATCCAATTTATTCTTCTTCGTAATTCATTCATAAAAAATTGTGTTAAAATGAAGTGCAATCGCGCGTTAAATAATTACAGTTCCGCAACAGTGTACAGGAACTAATTTAATTTCACCAAGATGGCATCATCTTATTACAAAATTCCTAATATAATGATGAAGTTTAGACACAAAATAAATATCATGCGTACACTTAATAAATAGATTATTTTTGAATAAAAGGTTTTAATTTACGTTTGTAATCGACGTCAGTAACGATGTTAAAATTTGCATGTTAGTGGTGAGGGGTTAATTACATTGAAAACAGTCTGCTGCATGTATTATTAATAGTAAAATAATGCGACATCTCTAACTATTGTTCAAACTGTTAAAAAATTATTTGATTGTTTTCACAACCTGTATATTTCATATGAATATTTAAAAATAAAGTTAGCCTTCGATTCAATTCTGATTGCTAATTTATTCCTTAAGCCCGCCAATTAAATATTAAATTTATGACATTGAAGTCAGCAGGCCTCTGTATGGATGTATGATACATTCTTCAGTAATTGGATATGCAAATTGCTAGTGCATTCGAAGCGAGTATACTTTGTTGCAATTCTTACATCAAAAGCAATCTGTCTGCGTCATATATTCCGTGTACACTACATTGTAACGTAATTCATGTTATTTTTGCGTGAACTAAAATGAAAAATCGAGCCGTTGCATTAATGGTTGGTTTATAATTAAACATGCCGTTTATTTTAATGACATTGCGATCGGTCGGAGACGGTAACCTATATTATACATATATGCATAATTATCCGAACTTCAGCTGCGTTATATGTTTTTATATTTTTTGTTTTATATTTTAAAGTATAAAAGCGGCAACAGTATTCGGATATTCATATGTATTCAGAAATACAACAATGGGTAAGCTTATCTGTAATATTTCATATGTTGTTTTGTTAGTGTTTCTTTTTTATTACAGCAGAAGCACAAATTTATAATATTTTGTCGAGGGTTTTACCCGAACATTTAAAAGTATGTAAAATTTTATTTTATTACCTAAATTATAACACCATATTTATAGTCAATGGCGAAGATGGTATTAATAGGACCACCACCCATACCCTCAACACCGCCTCCCGGATTCAAGGATGTGGGGGCACACGAGGGTCACCACCTAATTTGGGGGTGGTGGATAATTTAGTGGTGGTGTGGGCGTACCCCCTATAATGGTATGAATTTTTGTATTTGGTTAATGTTTAATGTTAATTTTTTCGTTCTGTTGCAACCCTAATGCTATGTGAGTATTAAAGCCTTCTTGAAACATTCAAACTGAAACTTTAATTTCATGTTTTATAATGTCACAGCAAGCAGTTTATCCTTAGAAATCTTATACTTAGAAATAAAAAGAAAATTCATATTACGCTTAGTCGCTAGATATTTATTAATTAAGGTTTTCTTGTTACAGATTGATAGTATTAATAAAAAGATTTTTATAACAACTGTGTATTACTTATAGTTAATATAAAAGAAAAGATATATTTATAAACATAAATTGTTAAAATCGTTTTTGAAATGTTCAAAATGAAACAGTAATATTTCAAGCATAGAACCGCTATATTCCGAATTCCATCCAATTTGATTTTGTTGTCCTGGACATAAAAGGTTGACTGCGTAATCTTCAAGCTTCCCAGCGACAGTTTCTTTATTTTCAACAAGTAGATGTAATAAATGATTGTAATAACGTAGAAAATCTAGGTTTGATAATCGTTGTAGTCTTTGATTTACCAGAGGTGATAGACGTAACAACCTTACAATATCTGCTTTGCACAACGTTAATGTTGTACCGCGACATTCTATGTACAGGGCTGGTTTGAACAACTTGCCAGTATAAATTAATCTTACTGTAACTATTTCAGCTACTTTATATTCCAGCACGTTTTGGTCACAATTTTTATATTTTGATGTGGTGTGCTCTTTAAAACGTTCACTATATTTGAGAAATTCCTCCCAATCGAAACTTGTAAAACTTATTCGACTTTTATTTCTGCGTATTATGCTTACTGCTGGAATAAAACCTCTAGCTGGACTGAAGCCAACAGATATTGAATACGATCGACTTATAGGATAAGATACTTCATTGACGAGTCGTGTCTCTATTTTAATTTCTTCTTCAAATTTTTGTAACAATTTGTCTAACAAGTCTAACGCTTCTAAAGATGAAAACGGTTCAACTGATATGTCACAATTCATTTTAAACACAAAGACGTAAACACTTACAAACAATCTTTGCAACTGAAGCCGAATACCTTGAACTCGTTCTCCCCACCATATATTCCCTCCTACCGAGTACCTTGAAGCCTCTCGTCCCCTCATGTATCCCCTCTTTTGTTACAAGTTAATAGTAGCTGTTCAAGCTGTTAGTTTAAGTTTAACAGTTTCACAATGTGGATGGCATATGAAGAGACTCGCTGGCCTAAAGCTGTGGATTTAGAATCTACCATACAACGATTGGAGAAGAATATAGATGCATGTTATCGTGAATTTGTGCTGGATGGTAATCGACCAGAAGGTGATATGAATCATGAACATCGACAGAAACGTTATCGTGAATTTGACCACGCTCTGGAAGCTGTACGAAATTATCAAAACAAGAGGATCAACTTGGATGATTTAATTGGTGTATTAGTACAAGATAAGTTACAGGATTGTATTATCATCGATCACCTTCCATATTATCTTGTTCGAAAATACAATTTAGATGGTTTGGAGACAACTAGCGATGAAGAAGAAGATACCGATGAAGAAACGTGTGATTGTTCATGTAAATAATGAAATTTTGATTTTATCCAATTAGTAGTACAGTATTTATTGTTATATTAATAATCCTATTGTAAATTTAGAACATGTAGAAAATACACCTAATTGCCGGAAAAAAAATCGAATTGTAGATCTTGCATGTACCACAAAAATATTCTTAAAATATGTTCCGTAGCGAATGTAATAACATTATGTAAATTTTTAAACTTATAATAAAGAGATCAATGTTATGTGTTCTTTTATTTAATAATAATAATAATAGGTAGTGGTGCACTTGGTCGTGGGAAAAAACTTGAGACCGTGGGAAAATTCTGAGAACCGTGGGAAAGTCTGGTCACGTCCTGAAAATCAAAGGATGTGGGTGCAGTTGTTTGTATTGAAACGCTCACAACACGTCAAAGAATCACGTGTTCGCGTAGCTAATAAAATGAAAATGAATAAATTATTTCATCTTGTTTGTCATCATGTAAATATTTACCAATAAAAGTAAAAAAAAAATTGTCACTTGTATTAAATATCCTTTATATAAAAAGAAAAATTTTTAATTCAATCACCGTTCCACCGCTTCCTCGAATCCACCCTCAGCATCCGCCATCTTGCTTATTAGTATTTACGTCACATTTCACCTACCTGTATATATACAATTATTTACACAGTCAACGCTCGCGATTCCAGCGCCTCTACAAACTACCGCTGGTCAGGTTTCGAACTAAAGTGGAGGGGGCAATTTCTCGCATCTACCGTGGCTGAAAATTTGGGAGCACGGAGTTGGTCTAGAACACCCAAGCTCTATCTACTCACTGATGAGATCAAATAAATTCGAAACACGCATTTAGAGCATATTTAGTACCAAAAGAAAATATTATAGTAATTTAAAAATGCCGCCATCGTGGTTGTTTACGAATTTAGTACGCCATATGCCCGTCAGAGTGTGCTAGCGTAAGGATCAATTTTTAACGTGGAATGCGTCACTTTATATGATATGCTCCTTGGTCCCGAGGCAATAGGGTAACTGTGCGGTCGATTCGCGACGGGGTTCAATCCGATTAAGTGTAGATAAATAGTAGTAAATAGGTCAGCTTGTGAGTTTGTTTCGTTATCGTTGGTGATAAACTTCGCCCGAATGCGCGAGGTCTTTTATTGTTTGTTAATGGCCTGTATATCGCAAAGTATTGTGTAATTGGATTACGCAATCGTCACTCTTAAAGTGGATTATTAGACGCAATAGGATCCCACTGTGGATTATTTAGATTAATTGATAAGGTACCGTAATATTTGTAGATATAAGTTATATTGTGTAAATATCGTTGCAACGTAAATAGTAAGTATGTAGGTTGTGTCTTTTTTTGTCTCGGTTATTAAAATATAATATATGTCTCGAATGTATTGCTGGTGCACTCATGTATATAGAAATGTCTCGAGTGTGTTGTTAGTTATGTTGTTCAATATATAAACCTTGTTATTAAGTTGAATTGGTGTCTATTTTGGCTAACTCCTTCTCAGTAATAAAATTAAGTTAATAGCGCATAATTTAGAACAAAGAAAAAGTATATCGGTCGTAAGTATTGTACCCATTAAATAAGAGCGTACCGTAAGTATATATTTAGCGATTTCGAAATACTTGTCCTCTGCAGTGTAGGCACAACTTCAAGGATTCAGACGTTGTGTGAAAATAGGAAGTCCTGGCGCCCCTTTAAAATTAAGATCTGTAGGTTTCTCCAACCTCACCCTCGCAGCGAGCTAGAATTAAGGGTCACGCATCGTACCACCTATTTAGACAAACCATCTCGTTTCGCATAAATATTCCGAACGGTAATTAGTTACGCCGGTGCTGGTTACTATTATCAGTGTACGTGCGGAACTGTGTGGTGAACAAATTGTTGGATATAAGAGAGATTAAAGTGAAATAATAAACAAGAAGCAAACCTGGGGAAATTAAGACTGAAACACGTAAGTGTACGTAAAATCAATATAAAATTGAATAGCAATTACATAAACGGGAGCTGATAGAAGTACAAACTCCGAGGAGTTGATCCGGTTTGTGCTTTTTCGCGGCACTTTTTGCGCGCATTGGAAAGTTTGTAGAAAACCGTATAGCCCAATAATGGTAAAGCTGATTAAGGCTGAAATAAAAAAGAAATACAAAGAAAAGCCAATAAGCTCAGAGGTAAAAAAATATGGATTGAAGAGATACACGAAAGGTACGGAGTGAAAGAAGAAGACTAATGCCTTACGTGAAGGAGGCGCGGGCGGAAGGAGAAAGAGCACAAATAAGATATGATAAGCTAGTAATAAATGATAGAGCGTACAGTGCAGGAGAATTAGAAACGAGCGAAAGGTTTTTCGCAATTTAAAAAAGCAAGCTAGAACTGTGAGTGAGAGATCACCGGATACGGAACAAACATATGATGAAATGAGAAAAGTAACCAAACGCGTTATCAAAAAAACTAGAGAGCGGAAGTGCAGAGGAGAGGGATTACGACAATGGCTGCGAAAAGGACGATGAGATGGAGGCTAATGGGGAAGGAGGTAAAGATATGAGAAACAGAAGGCAACACAAGGAAAGAGATAAAAATAGGACAAAAATTTAAAAAAACACAAAGTATTAGAATACGTACATGGAATGCGAAATATGTTAGAAGAAGGAAGATGATGGAGGTGAGTGCTGAATTAAGCAGATATGGTATTAGTGTAGCCGCACTCCAGGAAGTGAGGGGAGCAATTGAAATAGAAAAGAAAGAGTTTACAATATTATATTCAGGGGAAAAGTGGTCAAAATGGAGTAGCATTTCTGATATTTGGGAAAATGAGAGAAAGAATAATAGAATCGAGATTGATAGATGGAAAGATGGCATACATAAGAGTACAAATGGAACCGTATAACTTGTCATTATTGAATGTATATGCACCCACGGAAAATGCAGAAGATATTGAATACGATCGACTTATAGGATAAGATACTTCATTGACGAGTCGTGTCTCTATTTTAATTTCTTCTTCAAATTTTTGTAACAATTTGTCTAACAAGTCTAACGCTTCTAAAGATGAAAACGGTTCAACTGATATGTCACAATTCATTTTAAACACAAAGACGTAAACACTTACAAACAATCTTTGCAACTGAAGCCGAATACCTTGAACTCGTTCTCCCCACCATATATTCCCTCCTACCGAGTACCTTGAAGCCTCTCGTCCCCTCATGTATCCCCTCTTTTGTTACAAGTTAATAGTAGCTGTTCAAGCTGTTAGTTTAAGTTTAACAGTTTCACAATGTGGATGGCATATGAAGAGACTCGCTGGCCTAAAGCTGTGGATTTAGAATCTACCATACAACGATTGGAGAAGAATATAGATGCATGTTATCGTGAATTTGTGCTGGATGGTAATCGACCAGAAGGTGATATGAATCATGAACATCGACAGAAACGTTATCGTGAATTTGACCACGCTCTGGAAGCTGTACGAAATTATCAAAACAAGAGGATCAACTTGGATGATTTAATTGGTGTATTAGTACAAGATAAGTTACAGGATTGTATTATCATCGATCACCTTCCATATTATCTTGTTCGAAAATACAATTTAGATGGTTTGGAGACAACTAGCGATGAAGAAGAAGATACCGATGAAGAAACGTGTGATTGTTCATGTAAATAATGAAATTTTGATTTTATCCAATTAGTAGTACAGTATTTATTGTTATATTAATAATCCTATTGTAAATTTAGAACATGTAGAAAATACACCTAATTTAAAAAAATCGAATTGTAGATCTTGCATGTACCACAAAAATATTCTTAAAATATGTTCCGTAGCGAATGTAATAACATTATGTAAATTTTTAAACTTATAATAAAGAGATCAATGTTATGTGTTCTTTTATTTAATAATAATAATAATAGGTAGTGGTGCACTTGGTCGTGGGAAAAAACTTGAGACCGTGGGAAAATTCTGAGAACCGTGGGAAAGTCTGGTCACGTCCTGAAAATCAAAGGATGTGGGTGCAGTTGTTTGTATTGAAACGCTCACAACACGTCAAAGAATCACGTGTTCGCGTAGCTAATAAAATGAAAATGAATAAATTATTTCATCTTGTTTGTCATCATGTAAATATTTACCAATAAAAGTAAAAAAAAAATTGTCACTTGTATTAAATATCCTTTATATAAAAAGAAAAATTTTTAATTCAATCACCGTTCCACCGCTTCCTCGAATCCACCCTCAGCATCCGCCATCTTGCTTATTAGTATTTACGTCACATTTCACCTACCTGTATATATACAATTATTTACACAGTCAACGCTCGCGATTCCAGCGCCTCTACAAACTACCGCTGGTCAGGTTTCGAACTAAAGTGGAGGGGGCAATTTCTCGCATCTACCGTGGCTGAAAATTTGGGAGCACGGAGTTGGTCTAGAACACCCAAGCTCTATCTACTCACTGATGAGATCAAATAAATTCGAAACACGCATTTAGAGCATATTTAGTACCAAAAGAAAATATTATAGTAATTTAAAAATGCCGCCATCGTGGTTGTTTACGAATTTAGTACGCCATATGCCCGTCAGAGTGTGCTAGCGTAAGGATCCAATTTTTAACGTGGAATGCGTCACTCTTATATGATATGCTCCTTGGTCCCGAGGCAATAGGGTAACTGTGCGGTCGATTCGCGACGGGGTTCAATCCGATTAAGTGTAGATAAATAGTAGTAAATAGGTCAGCTTGTGAGTTTGTTTCGTTATCGTTGGTGATAAACTTCGCCCGAATGCGCGAGGTCTTTTATTGTTTGTTAATGGCCTGTATATCGCAAAGTATTGTGTAATTGGATTACGCAATCGTCACTCTTAAAGTGGATTATTAGACGCAATAGGATCGCACTGTGGATTATTTAGATTAATTGATAAGGTACCGTAATATTTGTAGATATAAGTTATATTGTGTAAATATCGTTGCAACGTAAATAGTAAGTATGTAGGTTGTGTCTTTTCTTTGTCTCGGTTATTAAAATATAATATATGTCTCGAATGTATTGCTGGTGCACTCATGTATATAGAAATGTCTCGAGTGTGTTGTTAGTTATGTTGTTCAATATATAAACCTTGTTATTAAGTTGAATTGGTGTCTATTTTGGCTAACTCCCTTCTCAGTAATAAAATTAAGTTAATAGCGCATAATTTAGAACAAAGAAAAAGTATATCGGTCGTAAGTATTGTACCCATTAAATAAGAGCGTACCGTAAGTATATATTTAGCGATTTCGAAATACTTGTCCTCTGCAGTGTAGGCACAACTTCAAGGATTCAGACGTTGTGTGAAAATAGGAAGTCCTGGCGCCCCTTTAAAATTAAGATCTGTAGGTTTCTCCAACCTCACCCTCGCAGCGAGCTAGAATTAAGGGTCACGCATCGTACCACCTATTTAGACAAACCATCTCGTTTCGCATAAATATTCCGAACGGTAATTAGTTACGCCGGTGCTGGTTACTATTATCAGTGTACGTGCGGAACTGTGTGGTGAACAAATTGTTGGATATAAGAGAGATTAAAGTGAAATAATAAACAAGAAGCAAACCTGGGGAAATTAAGACTGAAACACGTAAGTGTACGTAAAATCAATATAAAATTGAATAGCAATTACATAAACGGGAGCTGATAGAAGTACAAACTCCGAGGAGTTGATCCGGTTTGTGCTTTTTCGCCGCACTTTTTGCGCGCATTGGAAAGTTTGTAGAAAACCGTATAGCCCAATAATGGTAAAGCTGATTAAGGCTGAAATGAAAAAAGAAATACAAAGAAAAGCCAATAAGCTCAGAGGTAAAAAAATATGGATTGAAGAGATACACGAAAGGTACGGAGTGAAAGAAGAAGACTAATGCCTTACGTGAAGGAGGCGCGGGCGGAAGGAGAAAGAGCACAAATAAGATATGATAAGCTAGTAATAAATGATAGAGCGTACAGTGCAGGAGAATTAGAAACGAGCGAAAGGTATAGCGCAAGGAAAAAGCAAGCTAGAACTGTGAGTGAGAGATCACCGGATACGGAACAAACATATGATGAAATGAGAAAAGTAACCAAACGCGTTATCAAAAAAACTAGAGAGCGGAAGTGCAGAGGAGAGGGATTACGACAATGGCTGCGAAAAGGACGATGAGATGGAGGCTAATGGGGAAGGAGGTAAAGATATGAGAAACAGAAGGCAACACAAGGAAAGAGATAAAAATAGGACAAAAATTTAAAAAAACACAAAGTATTAGAATACGTACATGGAATGTGCGAAATATGTTAGAAGAAGGGAAGATGATGGAGGTGAGTGCTGAATTAAGCAGATATGGTATTAGTGTAGCCGCACTCCAGGAAGTGAGGGGAGCAATTGAAATAGAAAAGAAAGAGTTTACAATATTATATTCAGGGGAAAAGTGGTCAAAATGGAGTAGCATTTCTGATATTTGGGAAAATGAGAGAAAGAATAATAGAATCGAGATTGATAGATGGAAAGATGGCATACATAAGAGTACAAATGGAACCGTATAACTTGTCATTATTGAATGTATATGCACCCACGGAAAATGCAGAAGAAGAGGAGAAGAAAAGGTTTTACGAGGGGATAGAGAAAGAATACGAAGCAATTCCGAAGGAGGATGCAATAGTAGTTTTGGGAGACATTAATGTGCAAATAGGAGTAGAAAAGCATTTAGAAGGTGTTGCTGGAAAATATACGATACATAAAAAAACTAATAATAACGGTCAGAAGTTATGCGAACTTGCGACAAGAAAGAACATGATAATAAGCAGCACAACGTTTAAACATCCCAAGGAACACAAAGTGACATGGACGTCACCAGATCAAAAAAATCAAACGCAAATTGATCACATACTCAGAGTGATTTCAAGGACTGTGGGCTCGTAATAACAATAAACATCAGTATCACCACATACCACAACTTTGATTAATTATTCGGGACACGTGTTTCGAAAACGCATTATGAACCGAATACCGGTTGATGAAGAAAACCCATGCGTTTTCGAAAGACGTGTCCCGAATAATTAATCAAAGTTGTGGTATGTGGTGATACTGATGTTTATTGTGATCACGTACTAATAACGCGCAAAAGGCAATCGTCAGTGCTAGGTGTCAGAACATACAAAGGGCATGTGCTGATTCGGACCACAATATCGTAGTCGCAAAACCAAGACTAAAGCAGAAAAGGAGTGAAAGAGGAGCAGAGAAGTCAAAGAAATGGGATGTAGAAAAGCTGAAGGCTGGAAAGACGAAGGAAGAGTATAAAAGGAAATAAATAAGCTAATCGAGCAGCAAAGCTGTAAAGATGAAGACATAGAGGAGAGTTGGAATAACATCAAGTCAATATTAGAGAAAGCAGCTGATAAAATAGTAGGATATAGGAGAGGAAATATTAAAAGGGAGTGGTACAGCAACAGATGTAGAGATGCGATGGGAAGAAAGGTGGAGGCAAGAATTAAGTGGATTAGAACAAGCAAGAACACAGAGAAGAATATGAAAAGGCCAGGAGAGAGTGTAGAAAAGTAATACGAACCAGTAAGAAAGATTGGGTGCAAGATGAAATCAAGAAGATAGAGAAAGCATACATATAAGGTCCTGTCGGCAATAACACAAAACAGATTATCCATAGCAACAAAAACCAAAAGTGGGCAGTATTAATTCGGTTTTACGCAAGGTAGATCCACGATAGGCGCAATACATACTGTAAAGCGGATCATAGAAAAGGCGTACGAATTCAAAATAAACATCGAGCTGCGGTTTATAGATTTTGAAAGAGCGTTTAAATCACTAAATAGACACAAAGTGATGCAAGTGATAGTGAGCATACCGGGTAAACTAAGAAGATTAATTGCAATGACTATGAGGGAATCGGAAGCATGCGTAAGAACCAGTGGAAGGCAAACAGAAAAATTCGGCACGACCAAAGGAATGCGACAAGGAGATGCACTGTCGGCGATGATATTTAACATATAGCCTTAGATTACATAACCCGAAGAGTGAATAATGGAACGCTAAGAACAAGGGAGGGCAGTTAATAGCATACGCAGATGATATAGTCATCGCGGCAAAAAGAAGAGACATAATGTGCAGTGTGCTGCAGGAGATAGCAGAAGAGGGAAGAAAGATAGGGTTAAAGATAAACGTTAACAAAACGAAAATAATGAGGATTGGTAAACCCATCAACGAAAGGAAAGTTAGAGTGGGGGACTATATCTTAGAGAGCGTGGAGAAATTCAAATACCTTGGGGTCACAATATGTAATGACGGATGTAGGGACACGCAAATAAGCGAGAAAATATTAGCAGCAAATAGGGCTCTTTACGCAAACAAAAAGTTACTCAAAAGCAACACACTCTCAAGAAACACCAAAGTTAAAATGTATAAAACGCTGGTAAGGCCAATAATAATGTATGCAGCGGAAACAATGTCGATGACGAGGAGAGACGAGGAAAACATAAGAAGAGCGGAAAGAAAAATTTTAAGAACCATAATGGGGCCAATGAAAATAAATAAAGATGAATACCGAAGAAGAACGAATGAAGAATTAAAAGAAATGTATGACGATGATGTTATCAAGAGAATAAAGATACAGAGAGCGAAGTGGTATGGTCATATAATGAGAGAAGGAGAAAATAGCATCACAAATATAATAACGAATTGGCAACCAGGAGGGAGAAGGAGGAGGGGCAGACCGAGATCGAACTGGCTACAGGAAGTGAAAGAAGACCTAGCAAATACCGGGATCGGAAATATAATCGAGAAAGTAAGGGATAGAAAGAAATGGAGAGAGATATGTGAAAAGATTCAATAAACAATATTTAATGGAATTCATCTACCCAAAAATGAATATATAGAAAGCTTATTTAAGCGGTGAAGTCTCCTAGGAGATGTATAAGCCATATATATATATATATATATATATATATATATATATATATAGGTAAATATTTTTACTGCTAACAAGAGCAGAATTTGGGTTTTGAAATTAAACAACTGTTTAAGTCAACGTGACAGTTTCGGCAAGTATATTTTCACCTGAAGAAGGTTGTTTAATTTCAAGTTGTTTAATTTCAAAACCCAAATTCTGCTCTTGTTAGCAGTAAAAATATTTACCAATACACGAAGAAATCAGCATCAGCATCTGGTTTACATCTTCTACACTTATATATATATATATATATATAATTAGTTACGCGGTGTGTGTTTTATTACCTCGTTAGGTGAGCGTATGTACGCTCTTCTTAAAGATCTGAAATACAGTAAGTGTTCAATGAATTAGAAACTCTTATGGTTTTCACAAAATATTGCAATAAAACTCCTTGTACGTATATTATGTATTTTATTCTATACAAAACAAGTAGTAAATTGAAAATACAAGTAGTGTAAATCAATATTTGGTACTACCACCTTTGACTTTCAGTACTTCTCTAATTCTTTGTGGCATACTATTTATACAGGTTTTAATTGTATCCTTAATAAGTGGATCATTTTCCCAAATTTCTTCAATTCTCTGTTTCAATACATTTATATTTGGATTATGAAGTGTTTTATTTTCGATTTTAATACGGCCCAACAGTTTTCTATTGGGTTTAAATCCGGGCAGTTCCCTACACCAAGGAAGCAATGCCGTGCCTCTTCTAACAACTTTTTTACAGTTTTGGCTGTATGACATGAAGCACCGTCGTGCATAAATGTGTACGACTTGTCTTCTGTACATATACCTTGCAAATATAGCAAAAAAACATGCCTCAGCATCTTCAAATATTGAGTTTGGTTCATGGTTCCAGAAACAAAGTACAGGAGACCAGGACCATGTTCAGAAATGCAACTCCACATCATCACTGCTGGTGGATGTTTAACAGTTTTAACGAGCCATTCGTTCTTGTACCTTTCGTAGGGTCTTCTCCTCACATACAAAGCACCATCCGTTACGGATTCTATCCGACATTCGTCACTGAAGATCTCCTAATAAGAACACAAAAATCAGAAATAACTAAACATCACACTGTTTACACCAAGGAAGCAATGCCGTGCCTCTTCTAACAACTTTTTTACAGTTTTGGCTGTATGACATGAAGCACCGTCGTGCATAAATGTGTACGACTTGTCTTCTGTACATATACCTTGCAAATATAGCAAAAAAACATGCCTCAGCATCTTCAAATATTGAGTTTGGTTCATGGTTCCAGAAACAAAATACAGGAGACCAGGACCATGTTCAGAAATGCAACTCCACATCATCACTGCTGGTGGATGTTTAACAGTTTTAACGAGCCATTCGTCCTTGTACCTTTCGTAGGGTCTTCTCCTCACATACAAAGCACCATCCGTTACGGATTCTATCCGACATTCGTCACTGAAGATCTCCTAATAAAGAACACAAAAATCAGAAATAACTAAACATCACACTGTATACCGAAAATAACTTTTGTAACAACAAAAGAAAATACAAACTTTTTCCAGTCATCCACAGTATAATTCTGATACTGTTTAGCCCATTGCAATCTCGCTTTCTTCATCGTAGCAGTTAGCTTGAGCTTCTTAACCGGACGTCTACATTTTAAGCCGCCTTCGTAGAGTCTACGACGCAGTGTCATGTGTGATATTTTTATGCTATCTTGTCGCAGGTTCCGAAGTATCCTTCGTGCCGATACCCTACGGTTTAGTAAAGCCATCGATATTATTTTTCTCTCCATTCGAGAAGTGGTTATTCTCTTTTTTCGACAGTTCCTTCTATTTGATGTGGTAGATGGTAAGTTCGATGTTAGCCGTTTCGAAATTCGCGACACAATAGCAAATGAAACAGTAATGAAGTAATAATGTCTTTCTTTTCATTACTAATATCTTTTTTCCGGCCCATGCCGACAAATAACAAAACACAAACTTTATATCACTAAATTCATACAAAAGTGTCTTAATGTCCGTCTATACTACACTAAATAACTGAAATCTATATATTTATACTATACACAAAAATACAATAATGTAGTTACACTAATTTCGCAAAAAACCACTTATCAGTAACTGTTCTCGACAACGCAATTGACGGTATCTGAGACGATATTGCGATCTTCGTATTTCTATGTATCTGCTAGCGAAGGATAGTAAAAGGAACTAGTACGATGAAAAGTGGTATTTATAAAGTAAACAATAAAGTATGTTTACCGAAATTTCTGGGAATAGAAGATATTCACAACGAAAGTAAGTTTTAAAGTACTTTCCTAGAAGTTTCTAATTCATTGAACACCTTCTGTACCTATTTCGGGGTTATCATATTTCATTTTACGGTAAACCCTGTAAACGAGTAAAAGAGGTAATACTATGCTTCGATCTTACGTCTGATTTCTTCGACAGTTCATTAAATATGTATCTCATGAGTTTCTCTTATGGTTTTCATATGGTAATTTAGTGGTTTTCTTATTATTTTCCCCTTGGTTCGTGTTAATACTGGAAAGTTGTCAACGTAATGTCTTTTCTTCTCCAGGTTCTTCATATTTCCCTGTAAATTCATTTTAACTCGGGTCTTCCCGGTCATATTTCCTTGCACTCTTTTAGTTTTGAAAGTATATTTACCTGTTTTATAACTAATTCTCTTCGTATTCGCTTTCATACGTTTTGTTGGTTAGACGTCAGATGTCTGTTATTATTTGAAGTTAGCTCCTATCTTTCGCCTTCGTTTCGCAGCGTAGCCAACTGTTTGTCTTAAAAATTCCCTAATTCATTTTATAATTTTTTGCTGTAGGACGATTCCTTGCGGACGATTCCTTCCGTTCTTCAAAGCACTTCCCTCTCGTCCTTGGTGTGAACAACACGTGAAAATTCTTTTCTGCGGTTGATCCCTGTGGCACAGTATTTTGGTCTTTGAACGACTATCTCTAGTTTAGTAGATATAATGGCCCAGAATAACTCAATACCTATTGGATTATCTTACGATTTAGCGTTTCTTCGTTTTAATGCTTCAGTTGAAAACGGATGAGTATTTTCAACCGAGATTTTTCTTAGTAATACTCTGATGAGGTGAGTTTCTTTGTCACATGTTTCTTCATTTCTCTTTTTCTAATTTTTCGTATACCTATCTTTTCAAGTCTCTTTTAACCGTTTACTATTCTTTGGCTTCCTCCATTATTAGTTATAACGTTATTGTCTGGGCGCAATCGGTTGAATGGGAACGTGTGTTTATAATCCAAAAGCGCATAATACGGGTAATTTTTGACATAAAACGCAGTGACTCTTGCCATGAAGTTTTCAAAGATAATAAAATTCTGACATTTGTATCTGTATATACATATATATAAACTATTACAGATGATTTTTAGTAAAAGGGATACCTTGCCGGTGGTTGGCACGGTGCACAGCCACGATACCAGGGGTAGAAATGATCTTGTTGAGTCACACGCATATGCAAATTATAATAAAACTCCTTTACAGTTTGGTAGTAGATTATATAATGTGTGACATTAAGGCTGCGCCAAATCTTAATAATTTTAAATACAGATTGAAGTAGATACTCACGAACAAGACTTATTACAGCCTAGGGAATTTCTTGCTGAATTGTAGATTAATTGAAATTGTGTAACGTAGTTTTTTACATGTATAGTTTTATAGTAATTAGTTCGGTATCTTATGTGATAGTATCTTTTAGATTATATGTTTTACATTGTTATTTTTATGATTGTATATTGTGACGTTTCACATCCGGAGTTCTCCGGCACAAGTGATCAATAAATGAAATGAAATGAAAAATGAAAATATTTCAGGAGCGGTTAGTGTAGCTTTCCAGTTACGAATGTTATTGTCGTCTTCTAATTACAAATTATAATCTGCAATTTTGACTAACGAGCTGGTATACGTCTCGAATTTATTTTGGTACCTAGTAAAACTGTTTGGTACTTTCCCATCAACCCGTGAATTCTGGAATAGAGTATCTAAGATCTAAGATACTCCAAACAACTACACCGAGTCACGTTTATAGTAACTCGCCCAGCAAACCCGACATTTCCCCTGTAGGGCTTCCAAAGTGGTCCTCCGACAATTCTACAGGTCACATTATTCTCTTTTATTTTATGCGGGTCACTGTAATAACTAGCTTATTCCACTATCGCCCTAAATTTCTGGAGTTAATTATTATTTATTTTTATTTTTCATGTAAGACGTAAGTTAACGTTCTTAAAATTTCTTTAATCTATATATGTATATAAAAGAGAAAGCCGTTAGTTACTGCATGTTACTACGCTTATAACTCAAGAACGCCTGGACCGATTTCGATGATTCGCACCAATTCGAACTGGTCTCCGGCCAAACAAGAAGAATACCCAAGAAAATTTTCGAAATATCCCCGAAAAAAAAATTTTTTTTGACCACGGGAGCTAGTACGGGACGGGCGGGGCTGTGACACGGGGGGCGGTAAGGGACGGGCGGGATACTAGGGGTGGTACGCGTAACAATAAAATATTAAAACACTAAATCAATACTTCTCTAGGCAGAACGAAGTCTGCCGGGCCAGCTAGTTTGTTATAAAACGTAACTTTTCCAATTTTTAAACAGTTAAATTATTCTTGATAAATTGAGTAGATATATTCATGCGGTGGGAAGTTTAATTACATTGGCTGAATAATCATTTTTAGTTCTTATTAAAGTAGTAGAGGCGCTGATGCACTTGTTTAGGGATATTTCACGTTTTAATCAAATTTCGGTAAATTTTAGTTGGTACCGGTACCTCCGCGTTATGGTCAGGTGGTTATGGTTGATATTTGACATTACAGTTTTGCTTATTAGTTGTTGCCAAGTTACGTTGTGTTTTTTGTTTGTAGTGTTCCAGTGTATTTCATTTTATTTTAGTTTTATTGCAGTTTATTAAGTGGCCAACCAAGCAGAATATGTAAATCTGACTTACTATTTTTACATTGCCAAAATAAGTATTCAAATAGTTGAAGAAAATAAAGCATGTATATTATTAGACTTGTGTTTTTCTTCCTTTTTTTATTTAAAAGTGGCGAAAAACTGCACTGATTTCCATATATGTATGTACATAATAGCTATTTAATTATATCGAATTGTATTTAAATATGAACTAATTTGCTTTCTAATTACATTTCCCATAAGTATATGACTTTTTGCTGTGTTTCTCCAATATCAAAAAGTTGTATTTTTTTGGGAAATATAATGAAAAAGCAAATTATTTTATTATTTCTAATTGACAAAGAATACAAATTTAATTTGAATTAAGGCGCTTTGCAATTTTAGTTCCACTACTTTCATAGAGGGCGAAAAACGTTGCCACTATCGGTAATACTGAACTTTCCTTTCTCGATTATCTCTGGATATATTTCTTTTATTTTACACAATTTTGGTTATCGTAGAGCACTCCACATATTTTGCTCTAGGTACATATATAGATGTATGTACATATATTCCTAAATTATTTACCACCTAGTGTAATTATATGGTTCAATCTGTAATATTATATTCCCAACTAATTTGAATTGACATAACTTGTAAGATTTCATGTGAAGTAACAGTCTGCAGATTGGAACTGGGATGGTGTGTTTCTGTATACAGGATGTCCCACCGAACTGGCTCATTAGAATTTTTCGAAGTTCCAGTTGGAATTTGATTTTGAAACTCGCAGAGAAGTCATGGTTGACAACGATCTATTTAAGGATAATATTTTCAACTTTATAGCTCATCTGGTATACAGGGTGTTGATATCAGCTTTCTTATTTTAAATGAAAAAGTGCAATTTTTATGAATTTATTGTATTTCCTGGATTATTTGTGATTCATTTGTATTAATGTTCCCTATCCCTAAACTTAATACTTTTTGAGATATTTGCAGTCCAAATTTCTACATTTGCACTCTTTTCAATAAAATTAAAATTTTCATAAGATAATAGATATTAATATATCATACTGATGTGGATTCAAGCACAAGCACATACGTATGCATAGCAACACCAGTAACGACAAAATCGTATACAGGGTGTTCAGAAACTCAAAAATTCTAAATCGATCGGTATTAAGGTTTGGTATACCTATTCCTGCTAGTTTTTGAAATATTAACACTTATTTCGTAAAATCATCTCATCTAAAAAGTTTGAAACACATGCGCGAAGAATTTCAATATATTTTTGGGTTGTTAATGTCACGTTGTATATCTCGAAACGCATTGTGTTTCCTAAAATTAAACAAAACACATTAAAACTAAAACGATGTTGAAAGTTTCTTTCTCTGGTTTGATGTGGATTTTCAGTATTCCAGTAGTGCCAGTTATGCCTATGTATTATACCCTCCCTAGAAAATTTGGCTTCATCTGTCCATATAATATTTGAAATTCGGGATCTTCCTGAATGCATACAATTATTTTTTCGCAAAAATCGACGCGATTTGCGTGGTCATTAGGGTATAATGCTTGCACCGTAGTAATAGCATAAGGATGCATTTTCTGGTGTGTCAAAATACGCTGGATGGACGAGCGAGTTAATCGTAAGGCCTCAGAAGCAGCGCGTATGGAACTACGTGGATTAACGCGGAAATATGCGACCACGTTAATTTCGTTGTTTTCGTTGTTCTGGACCGGTTTTGTAATAGTTTTATTACCTTTCCATTTCCCAAGAATAATAAAATTTCGCTCTAATTTCTTGAAGCTTTTTCTGTTCATTAAAGACAAGTGCGGGTATCTACCGTTAAATAGTCGACACGTTCTACTAATGTTCTTATGACACTCACCATGGATATAAAATAAATTTAAAATGTTTTCATTAGTATAATGTTCAACATTTGCCATAGTTTGTTGTATTGATACTGCTTTTCTTTCAAATAATTCACAACGACTTTAATGTTCTGTCAAACGATGTAGCCAATGTGTTCGCTTGTTACTTATAATAATAGCCACAGCTTGCTAATATCTAATTATTAATCCCTATGCCGCACGATTAAATGAATTAAATGAACTAATAATGGAGAAACTAGACACAATAAGTACTTTTTATTACAAATAAATACAACAAAAAGTAGTACATCACTTTGAAACACGATATACAGAGTGTTCTGAATGGAAAAAATAATTTTACTCGCTTAAAACTAGGAGCTTTTGCATATTTCTGGCGATTTCACGAAATAATTGTTAATATTTCAAAAACTAGCAGGAATAGGTATACTAAACCTTAATACCGATCGATTTAGAATTTTTCACTGCATTCATTTATGCAATAAAAAATATCACGTTTCATTTGAAAAAAAAAAGTTTTTTCAGTTTAAATATATCCATATTGGACATGAGTTTCTGAACACCCTGTATACGATTTTGTCCTTACTGGTGTTGATATGCATACCTATGAGCTTGTGCTTGAATCCACATCAGTATGATATCTTAATATCTAATATCTTATGAAAATTTTAATTTTATTGAAAAGAGTGCAAATGTAGAAATTTGGACAAAAATGCAAATATCTCAAAAAGTATTAGGTTTAGGAATAGGGAACATTAACACAAATGGATCACACATAATCCAGGAAATATAATAACTTCATCAAAATTGCACCTTTCCATTTAAAATAAGAAAGCTGATATCAACACCCTGTATACCAGATGATCTATAAAGTTGAAAATATTTTCCTTAAATAGATCGTTGTCAACCATGACTTCTTTGCGAGTTTCAAAATCAAATTCCAACTGGAACTTCGAAAAATTCTAATGAGCCAGTTCGGTGGGACATCCTGTATACGGATATAGTCTCAGGAATATAAGTATTTACAAATTTTGCTATTATTTACTACTTCCTGTCTTCAACATTAATATTATTTTTATTAAACAACTGTTTATGCCTGAAATTTTTCTTGCGTTTGACATTCTCGAACTACCCCGAACTTGCCTTCTGTTTTCCGGGGTAAGTATCTAGTGAATCTCGTATATAAAAGTGGAAACAGTGGCGCACTCTTTATAACATCTGTCCCCACGACCGTCTTCACTGAGACAAACCGCCTTCGGGAATTCAGCCCCCACCATCAGGTAGGCCGAAAGTGTCAGTGCCTAACACCGTTCCGAATACCTTTTCGTGCGTCTTTTTTTATTATTTTTCACAAATAGAAGAGAAAAAAAGGTTGGTCTAATTTCTCACAAGATTCTATATTACAAATGTTGTGAGAAATTAGACCAACCTTTTTTCCCTTCTATTTGTGAATATCTACTCACACGAGTCATCATGTTTGATTTTTATTATTTTTATTTCCGTCTCCCTTATTCAATCCGATAGCAGCGTCGCGCGCGCCAAGTGTGTGTCTTGTGTGCGCGTAACAGTTTATTTCAGGCTAACTGTAAGGGAGCGTTTAGGTAAAGTAGAGGGCACTGTTCAACAATGATTATTAAAAACATAGTATTTACAAAAACTGGAAATTAAAAATGTATTTTCGCTTTGTTACATTGAAGACATTATCTTTGTTGTAAATCTAAATAGCTTTCTAAATTAAATATTCTTTGATTTCGAGGAAAAGGAGAAAAAATATAAAATTTTGATAATATTATCTTTAGAATATGTAGAAAAATATACTGATACGATCTGTATTTAAATAATTGGAAAATATGCTGTATTTTTTTCAGGTAAATTAAAATGTTTTATTAAAAAATTGTTCCTCCTAAATGTAAATGAACTAGAAAGAAAAATTTTAACGTCGTACATACGACTCGTTTGTTTTTCAGTAACTGTGAGGGATAGTTATGAACATTATACTTACTTCTTTATAACATAAACGTTACGTTCAACAACAAAGATAAAATAAAATAGAATAAAATAAACTTTGGTAGTACGCCACTGTTCGTCTTACGTTCCGGCGGTCGATATTATCGATCGTGCTCTCACCCTAGTACATTGAGGATCCGGGCTGCGGCGCTGTGTCACAACTTGACGTTTGACAGTCGACGTTTGTTTACGGATTAATTACCAAACAAGAAAAATGCTTTTAACGTGCTAGTAACGTCTAATTAACAAATTGATACCTCGGGGTAGCGGAATAAAAGAAAGGTAGGTTCATTATATACATATATTTACATTGAAATTTAAATAAACAAAATTCGCCAGGTGACAGATACAAATATCAGTAATCAGAGAAAACAAAATCAAAGCAACAATAGGATATAACATAAACAAGTGCTGGTCTACATAGAGAAAGTATTGACTATGTCAATGGCAATCATACAAATACATAATATTTACAGAAAACGTGTGAATAAAATCTTACACTGGATATATGTCAGGTCCTTCGGCAGTTGCTGTGAACAATTCAAAATGATTTAAGTGACATGCGGATATGTAAAACAATCAGGCAATATATATATATACAGGTAATTAATACAAAATAAATACAAAACAAATGTCTCTGGTGTCGGTATTTCCTAGTGGAACGGACAGATACTTGCTGGCCAATTTCTCGGCTCCGGCAAGTCAGACAGGATGGTGAACGCCAGCTTCTCGGGCGCTTCACCCAGGATACCTGGTAGCCAACTCCTCGGCCTCAGCAGGTCGGACAGGATAGTGAACGCCAACTTTTCGGCCGCTTCACCTAGAATACCTGCTAGCCAACTTTCTCGGCCCCAGCAGATCGGACGGAATAGGAAAAGGAATTCTTTTAATGTTGAAAAATGCGACGTTTATATAGTCGTATTGGCCCGTTTTTCTTCCTGACGGAAAAACTCTGAAAAATATACACAGATATCCAAAACATAAATATACAGGTTATTCCAAAACTATTTACAAAAACAATTTAAAATAAATTTTCGCTTCTTAAAATGTAACATCCATTTATTCAAAAATATCTTCACGTGATAGTTCATATTCAACTATATCCAACTGGAACAGTTTGTTTTAAAATTCCGTTCCGTTTGTGTAATACTTTTAATAGGCCATTCTCACCAATCACCCTGTATAATAAAAAACATTTTCTTGGTATTCATTTAAATGTATGTTTGAAAACATTAGATTCAGATCAGCATCAATGTTATTAGTATTTTGAATGTCAGAAGAGGTTCTATTTTGAGATCTAAATTCCATAAATGGTGTACAAAAATTTCCAAAATTAGTACAGGTGGAATTAAATAATAATTGTCGCGGAGACTACTTTAATTGTAATGCACTGGGATTGTTATTCCAACCTCCCCGGCATCTAATCCATGAAAAGTATAATTCCAAATGGTCTTGAGAACACTATTTCTAGCTAGCTTTAACATGTGGCATGTATCTAGCATGCAATAAGCTTTGGTTACTGAACATGGATGAAGGAAATGGGTAGTAATATTTTCATTTTCAAAATGGCATCTCATTTTTCGAAATGTAGCTATATTTGTAGATGTTCCATCACAAGTTTGGTTGTTTTTTGAAATTTTTCCAAGTTTTAGTTGGGAAAATTTCTGTATACAAAAAAAATAACTTTGAAAATTTTTTTTATTGTTTGTTTAATTAAAATAAATAAATTTTACCCTTTTTAAATTATAGGTATTTACAAAAAAAATTACTAAAAAAAATTAATTTATAAATTTTCCAAATATTAGTTTTGGACTTTGAATATTACTCTAAATTTTAATTTTCATAAAAAAAATATTTTTCTTAAATTTTTTTAAAACTTCTCAAGCTTAAAATTAATTTACCTTAGTTTACGTGTGTGAGTGTGTGTGTGTGATTTTGGAAGCTTCTGTCTTCGGTGAAAATTTTGATGTTTTAAAATACTTTTTCGAAGATAATCGTTGATTTGGGCCCACGGTGCACCGGGGTAATTTAAAAGAATTTACATAGAAATCAACGCTCTGTACGACGATCAATGCAAACAGCCGAAGTTTGTTGCTCTCGCACGGCTTTTTATAGGTGATTCGCAATTGTCTCTAAATTTCTTCAGAAATACCTTGTTACGTTTTATTTTGGTGACCTAAAAGATTTCGCTTTAGTTTACTGCGAACTTAGCCTACTTTATAATTTTACCTGCTACGTGACTGTGTAAAGGTTTTTGTTTGTAATATAGGTCTGTTTCGGGTGTTGAAGACTGATGCATATTTCATCCTGCGGCTATATTTCCTTTTTTTTACTTTAGGTGAGACTGCGTAGAGTGAACTTACACTCTACGAATGGTTTATTTTTGTCAGGCGAGCCCTATCGTTATTGATGGATGCATTTATTTATTAACAGCCGATGCTAATTTAGGGAATATAAACATTTGCTCTTAAAGCCATCAGTTGGCGTTTTCTCTCGGTCTTGTCGTACACAGCTTACGTTTTCTCTTCAGGATTTTAGAGTTCAGAGTTTCATTTGCTACAATTGCTTCAGTTAGTTCAATTAGTATTTGTTTTATACACCTACCTGGGTGAATTTCATAGCTTTGGTATTCTTTCAGCTTATCTGTCTTATGACATCGTTGCAGGTTATGTACGACTTGATCTGTCTCTAATAGCCTGGGGAGTTTTACTTTTCACGGTTGCGTACTTTGTCGCGTTTTCTTGCAGGAAACTTTTACTTAAATCGGGATACATATGTATTATTTGTATAATTGAGGTTTGGACGCTCTTCCGCGTTATTTTGAATTAATCTCTTTTAAGTTTTTCTTACTTCTTCGTTTTGTTGCTGAATTAGTTGAGAGTTGTCGTGGCGTTCCTTCGTGAAACTATCGCTAGATGGCGCATGACGATCTTCAGCTGTCTTCGGGGTGCTGCGCGTAGATTCATGGCACACGGCTTACTTACGAGGGTCGAGGATTCACTTAACGGACATTAAAGTGAGTGGACGTTCTTTTCGGCTTGTGCTAATTTGTAGCTGGTGGTATTATGGAGAAATTTTAAGCCACGAATTGTCGGATTTGTTCACCGGCTACGTAACTTTATCAGCGGATTTTGGTATTTGGAATGGTTATTAGCGTTTTGCCTTGGTAAATATCCGTTGATTTGACGCCGTTGGGCGGATTGGATTATTAGCACATTGTGAGTGGCCATTGTTCCTTCTTCGCCGCTCAAGCATCTTAGCGTCCATTTTGAAGTCCGTTTTGCGTCTCGTTTTTGGTTCGCCTCGAATTTAATTCGGTAAGCAGTCCTTTCCTTTTTTTTCTTATTAGATTTGTCTATCTTATGTGTTTCTTTTAGAGGTTCTAGTGGAGGGGTTTTTATCTTCCCCGACGAGAATTTATTTTTGGTGAATCCCTGTACATAAATTTTGGGTAAGGTGTTCAATGTATAGGATCGTTAGCGTCGCTACAAGACTGAGCTGGGTGCTCGAGGTAGATTGGGAGTGAGTTTTTTTTGTTTTCTTTTCCGTGGAGATCCCAGTTCAGCGTGGGAATCAACCGGACTTGAAGTCACCATCGTACCATCGAGCTATCAGTAATATTTTGTGTGAAATTGTAGAAGTCTACGTTCAAGGTCAGAGGTCTAAATTTTAATTTTTAATAGTAATTTTCTTGTTAATTATTTTGAGCCCCTCCGGCATAGTCTTTAATACTCGTTGGGCCTTAAGCCACACATTTGATGATTAAGCGCTGCATTTTGGTAGCACGTATTTCTTAGTAGATTTGTAAATCCACCAGGTAGGGCTTCACCTAGCCCGGTGTTTGTTTTTTTTTGTTTTGTATATTTGGTAACTTAACAGTGGGGACTATTCGTTGGCACCAAGTGCATTTTAGCTTTAGAATTGTTGTAGTTTTTGATACCGATATCAACCTTGTGTAACGGGTTGGTTTATTTTTATGATTTTGTAAACGATTGTTGTAAGCGGCAAACTCTGGTGCACCACGGTACTGTTGCGGGTAATTTATTAATTTTGTACGATTTTCGTTATTTGTACTTTGTATAACAACCCACTGGTTACGTTCGGAATTGTTCTGGTTGCCTACCTTATTTCGGGGGAAGCACCCCAAACGGTATTTTATTTTACTTTTGTAAATATATTCTTACTTTACAACTTGAAGGTGGACTTGTGTTTTTTTTATGATAGCTCACCCTCGCCTAAATTAGAGTAAATCCGGTCTCGTGACTCACCTTAATGTTTTCGGTCGACTTTTTTTATTATTTCAATACCGTGCGCTCGAACCCTACCCACTACTCTTCCGTCCCACCTCAGAGGTTCTCAATTTACTCAACGACCTCGACGGAGCTTAAATTAAATTGAGTGGCGCCTTTTTCTTACTTTTGGGTACTGACGTCTCGAACTACACTTTCGAACCACGCCGTCTCCACAGCAGCTGGCAGGCGCTCCGAATGAGAGGCAACAAATTTAAGGGTAGCAGGTAGGTGCGTTGCGGTTTCCGTTGTTTTTTGCAGTTTGTGTATTTATATTTTTGGAATCTGTACTTTCTTTTGGGCCGGCGCCAACGCATATTTAAGACGTGCGTATCAACAATTTTTGGCGCCCAACGTGGGGCCAAAACTAACACAGTGACGTGCAACCAAGACAGAAATTTTTAGGTTAGGTTTTCGCTCTCGTTGTATCGGCTTTGTTCTCTTTGATCATTTAGGTGTGGCCTCTCCGACGAAGATGGAGTATAGGATGGAGCTGGAGCGTTTGAGTAAGGATGAGCTTGCGTATGAATTGGCAATTTTGGGTGTCACTACGGTTACTACGGTGGAGGAAATGCGCAAAACGTTGCGGCGCATGCGCAAACTCGCGAAACATGGGAGCTTCGTTAGACCCGCACATCCTTTTACAGTCGCGGTAGATTTGGCGGCATTGACGGGTTTATCGACGGAAATCAAGGCCTTACTGGATACCTTTGCCGGTAGTCGCGCATCTTCGGAATACAAAAAACTTGAAGCCAAGCTTTCGCATGCGACAGGTCGTTTAGGTCGTGTAGTAGCCTCCACGGAGGAAGAAAAAGAACAGGTTTCCCGGTTACTGGTTGCATTCAGCGAATATTCCATGACTCTGCGTTCCAAAGCCAAACACTTTGCTAGGTCTTCAACCTTAAACGCGAGTACGGTTACTGCTTTAGAGGGAATGTCCGGCCCTTCTTCTAGTTCCGAGGCTGAAGATTCAGACACGGATCAGGGTGCCCAGGGTCGTGTTGATGCTCGGTCGCGTGAGAGCCAAATGAAGTCAGTTCCGGTTATGCGTTGGAATCTGAAGTATTCGGGGGATAATTCTGTCTTGTCGTTTAACGCTTTCATCGAGCGGGTGGAAGAACTGATGAATGCGCGTGGAGTAAGTAGGGACCAAGTATTTGCGCAGGCGTTAGATCTTTTTAGCGGACGGGCGTTAATTTGGTATCGTGCGAATCGTAGACTGGTTTCGTGTTGGGACGAGCTAGTAGTAGCTCTTAGGGAGGAGTTTCAGGCCCCAGATTACGACGAGCAGTTATTTGACGAGATTCGGAAGCGTACTCAAGGACCTAACGAGAGTATCGGTGTGTATGTGTCCACTATGGCGAGTCTTTTTTCCAGGTTGTCGATAAAGGTGCCCGAAAGTAATCGTATTAAAATAATGGTTAAAAATTTATCTCCCTTCTATCAAAGTCAGTTGGGTTTAGTTGAGATAAAGTCCGTTGAGGAGCTGCTTTCGATTGGAAGGAAGCTGGAGTGGAGGAAAACTTGTGCAGAACGATATGTGCCTCCACCGCGTCGTCAACAATCCATGGAACCTGACTTGGCTTATATGTCTTCTGGTTCTTCGGTGGCATCTGTGGAAGCTAATTCTCGTCCGGCTCCCAAATGTTGGAATTGCGATCAGGAAGGTCATATGGCTGTTCGGTGTCCCTTGCCGTTGCGTAAACATTGTTATAGGTGCGGACGACGTGATGTTACCGTACGAAGTTGTCCTAGGTGTTCTTTAAACTCCAATCGGGCGCATTGAGGAACTGGCAGTCGCGTCCTGTCCCATCGGTGGAGCCGAGAAATCCAGTTCTCGACAAACAACAAGTCTTATTAGATTTTGTTCTAGCACATGCCCAGGGTGATGAGCGACCATATCTTACGGTAACTATTTTCGGACAGCAGATGTTGGGTCTCTTAGATTCCGGAGCCTCTCGGACTATTTTGGGGTCTCAAGGTTGGAAGTGTCTTCAGAAATTGGGAGTAGGTCTTAGTGGCGATGCTACCTTGATTCGAATTGCGGATGGTCGAACTTGCGAGTGTTTGGGTTCTTTGTTGGTACCTGTTAGACTTCGTGACGTTGAGAGGTTGGTAGAGATTTTAGTTGTCCCTGAAGTGACTTCGACTTTAATTTTGGGTGCAGACTTTTGGACAGTTATGGGTATAGTACCGGACTTACGCCGGGGTGAGTGGTCCTTCTCTACGGAGGTGGAGGTGAGTTCTGTTACAGATGGGGCTGGTATTCTTTCGACTATTGAACGGACTCGGCTGGATGAATTGGTGAATAAATTATTTGCGAATATCGACCCTCAGGTTCTAGGTTGTACCGAGTTGGTGGAACATACTATCGAGACGGATAGTGCTCCTATCAAACAAAGATACTATCCCATTTCGCCGGCGATGCAGAAAATCGTTAATCAGGAGTTAGATAAGATGCTAGCTCAAGGTGTTGTTGAGCGTTCGAGTAGCCCATGGTCCTCCCCTATCTTATTGATTCCGAAAAAAGATAATACGTACCGGTTCTGCGTGGATTATCGCAAACTTAATGCAGTCACGAAACGAGACGCTTATCCTCTCCCTTATGTATCCCATATTTTGGATAAGCTGCGTGATTCTAAGTATCTGACGACTCTGGATATTAAATCGGCATATTGGGAAATTCCTATGGCAGAGGCGAGTAAGCCATATACGGCCTTCACGGTACCAAATAGGGGTCTTTTCCAATTCAAGAGAATGCCGTTTGGTTTGCATAATGCTCCAGCAACTTGGCAACGCTTTATTGATAGGGTTATCGGCGCGGATTTGGAACCTCACGTATTTGCCTATCTGGATGACATCATCATCGTAACTCCGACGTTCGAAAAACATCTTGAGATTTTAGCTGAGGTTGTTGGTAGAATTCATGGTGCGGGATTAACCCTCAATCGAGAGAAGTCCCTGTTTTGTCGCGCGGAATTGAAGTACCTCGGGTATATCGTGAACGGTTTTGGGTTACATGTGGATCCGGAGAAAATCAAGGCCATTTTGGATATTCCCATACCTAAAACGGTTTCAGAAGTTAGGCGTTTGATTGGCATTAGTAGCTGGTATCGAAGATTTGTTAGGGATTATGGAACTTTGGTGGTACCTTTGACTAACTTATTACGTAAAAATAGGCCTTTCATCTGGACTAAAGAGTGTGAAGTAGCGTGGGCCGAGTTAAAGGAACGTTTGGTCACAGCGCCTGTGTTGGTGATGCCAGATTTCGAGCGAGAGTTTGTTATACAGGCAGATGCCTCACATTACGGGATCGGTGCAGTTTTGACACAGAACTTCGACGAGGGGGAAAAGGTTATCGCTTATATCAGCAAGTCACTGTCGCTTCGAGAAAGAAATTTTTCGACGACTGAGAAGGAATGTCTCGCAGTTCTGTTCGCTATCGAGAAGTTTCGGCCATACGTTGAAGGAGCGCACTTTACGGTAGTCACGGACCATTACTCCTTGCTGTGGCTGAATAGCTTACACAATCCCTCGGGTCGCTTGGCAAGGTGGGCCGTTAGGTTACAGCAATACGACTTTACCATAGTCCATCGTAAAGGTAAGGAACACCTCGTGCCGGATGCTTTATCAAGAGCAGTTCCGATTATAGATGCCCTTCAGGATTCGGTAACGACCAATGATAAGTGGTACCGGAGGTTGGTCGAAAATATTAATTGTAACCCCTCAAAATTTCCTACGTATCGGCTGGTCGATGGAGTACCCCATAAACTTATTAGGAGCCCTTATCCTGACTTAGTAGAGAGTAGTACCGAGTGGAAACGTGTTATCCCGAAAGAATTACGCGATGAGATGATTCGGAAATGTCATGATGAACCTACATCGGGACACCTCGGTATATTCAAGACCGCAAATCGAATTTTGGAGAAGGCTTACTGGCCTGCGTTGAAGGCTGATGTGGCCAGGTATATCCGTAAATGTCGGGTATGCATGAAAGCCAAACCCTTGCAGCAAGCTCCTACTGGACGAATGGGAGGCCATTCTTTAATTTCCCGACCTTGGCAGGTTTTGAGTGCGGATATTGTAGGTCCTTTACCGAAGACGTCTCGCGGCCATCAGTACATCTTTGTGGTCTCGGATTGCTTTAGCAAATTCGCGTTGTTCTTCCCCTTGCGTAAAGCTACTGCTCCTGCTTTGATTAAGTATTTGGAGGATTCAGTATTTCTTCAGTATGGTGTTCCGGAAGTTCTAATTTCAGATAACGGGGTTCAGTTCCGGTCTAAGGAATATCGACAATTGTTATCGGCCTACTCGGTGAGGCCCTGTTATACCTCCTACTATTGGCCGCAAGCCAATCCTACGGAAAGAGTCAATCGGGTACTTAAGACCATGCTGATCTCTTATGTGTCGTCGAACCATCGGGCTTGGGATACCGTTTTAGCTAAGTTAGGCTGTGCTGTTCGGACGGCGAAGCATGAGGTTACTGGTTTGACTCCGTATTTTATCACATTCGGACGTGAAATGGTTCTAGCGGGAGACGAGCATAGGAGTAGATTGAAGATGGACGAACCGTTGACTGTAAAAACTGCTGATAGTAAGGAATTTAAACATCGGTCAGAAGCTTTGAGGAATGTTTATAGGGATGTCCAAGCCCGGTTACAACGCTCATATGAGAAGTCTAAAGGACGCTATGATCTTCGACGGAGAGCTACAGAGTTCTTACCAAATCAACTGGTATGGCGAAGGAATTTTGCGTTATCGGATGCGTCGAAATATTTTTCTGCTAAATTGGCGGATAAGTTCGTAGGACCATTCATGATTCACCGTAGGTTAGGTCGTGACAACTACGAGCTTAAGGATATGTCTGATCGAGTTCTACCAGGTACGTGGAACTCATCCCATTTAAAGCTACAACCATCGGAAGATAGCTGATAGTCATTTGAGAATCTGGGTATCCGTCCCTTCCCCTTTTTAGCCTTCCAGGTGAGGCAGTGAGAATCTTCCTGGAGTTTTAGCCACTTCGGGTAGGAGGCCCGTAACGGTTTCAGTCTCTCCCTAGCACTTTACAGGTATTTGGCTGGTTTTCGTATTTTTGGCACTAGTTGTCGCTTTGGTTTTGCGCGTACGCTTCGGATTACCAGGAAGTATGCTGTCTGGAGAGTAAAGTCCTTTTTACCTTTTTTTTTCCGTGTCTCCTTTCCTTCCCTAGCACCTTAGTCTTTCTCTTACCTTTATTATCCTTTTTCCCGTGTCTAGTTAGGTTTCCAGATTCCAGAAACTATTCTTGACTTTTTTTTGCAATTCTCGGCTTTGACGTTTTTTTGATGGTTTTAGGGTTGTGCTCTTTTGGTTGAGATTTTCGGATTTGCAGAGACAACGAACCAAGTGTTTATCCTCTAGTTGACCTTTTGGTCTTTTTCCCGGATTTGACGTATCTTTTGAGGGGCATAATGTAGCTTGTCTCAGCCCTTCTCCCACTGAGTTCCGGCAGTGTTTTCTATTCACTTAACGTTCAAATATTTTGTTCCGGAACATGGATTGGTCATTTTTGTTTTATTTTGTCGTAGCCCTCAGCTTTTCAGTCCCTGCTAGGCTGGCAGAAGACTTTAAACCTTTGCACTTATATTACCTTATGTTTTGTTTAGCCAAAAATTTTACCTTTTTGTTGTGGTCAACGAACCTAGCCCGTTGCGTTATGTTGATGAGTTGATGTATGAGCGTGAGGCGACAAGTTTTCCCTTCCTTACGATTTTCCGAATCCTTCATCCGTTTGCGTCCTGTAACTCGTAGTAATAAACCCGTTTTTAGTTGTCCCGTTTTGTTTTTTGTTTTATGAGGTACAGAAGGCTTCACCCGGTGTCCTCTTTCACTTTTGCTGGACTGCGGTTTTGCGTGCTGGGGCTCGGTCGACTCGGGACTTGGGGTTTCAGGCAGTAGCGCTCCCTTCTCCTGTGCTGTCTGAGCAGGTAAGGATCACCCTCTCGGGGCACACCTTAGTGCAACCCATCTTACCCCCTTCCCCTTTGCTGCTGTCTAGGGCTCTGGGAACTCGGTCGGACGGATTTCGGTCCGCACTGCGCATTCCAGTCAACGCTTTTGTAGTTTTAGTTTCTTTCTCTACCCTGGAATTCCGGCAGATTCGCTGAAGAGCCGTGTGGTGGTTAGGCTAGTTGTCATCCTCCGTGTGTGAGTTTTTTTTTTTTGGTATGTTTGGGGCTTTGGGGAGTTGTTTTACTGAATTTCTCGTTTTGGGGAGCTCTCGTTTTCTTCAAGGTAAAGAAATTTTGGTTAAAATTTCTTGTGGAGGAAGAGGTGGAATTGTTACGTTTTATTTTGGTGACCTAAAAGATTTCGCTTTAGTTTACTGCGAACTTAGCCTACTTTATAATTTTACCTGCTACGTGACTGTGTAAAGGTTTTTGTTTGTAATATAGGTCTGTTTCGGGTGTTGAAGACTGATGCATATTTCATCCTGCGGCTATATTTCCTTTTTTTACTTTAGGTGAGACTGCGTAGAGTGAACTTACACTCTACGAATGGTTTATTTTTGTCAGGCGAGCCCTATCGTTATTGATGGATGCATTTATTTATTAACAGCCGATGCTAATTTAGGGAATATAAACATTTGCTCTTAAAGCCATCAGTTGGCGTTTTCTCTCGGTCTTGTCGTACACAGCTTACGTTTTCTCTTCAGGATTTTAGAGTTCAGAGTTTCATTTGCTACAATTGCTTCAGTTAGTTCAATTAGTATTTGTTTTATACACCTACCTGGGTTAATTTCATAGCTTTGGTATTCTTTCAGCTTATCTGTCTTATGACATCGTTGCAGGTTATGTACGACTTGATCTGTCTCTAATAGCCTGGGGAGTTTTACTTTTCACAGTTGCGTACTTTGTCGCGTTTTCTTGCAGGAAACTTTTACTTAAATCGGGATATACATATGTATTATTTGTATAATTGAGGTTTGGACGCTCTTCCGCGTTATTTTGAATTAATCTCTTTTTAAGTTTTTCTTACTTCTTCGTTTTGTTGCTGAATTAGTTGAGAGTTGTCGTGGCGTTCCTTCGTGAAACTATCGCTAGATGGCGCATGACGATCTTCAGCTGTCTTCGGGGTGCTGCGCGTAGATTCATGGCACACGGCTTACTTACGAGGGTCGAGGATTCACTTAACGGACATTAAAGTGAGGGGACGTTCTTTTCGGCTTGTGCTAATTTGTAGCTGGTGGTATTATGGAGAAATTTTAAGCCACGAATTGTCGGATTTGTTCACCGGCTACGTAACTTTATCAGCGGATTTTGGTATTTGGAATGGTTATTAGCGTTTTGCCTTGGTAAATATCCGTTGATTTGACGCCGTTGGGCGGATTGGATTATTAGCACATTGTGAGTGGCCATTGTTCCTTCTTCGCCGCTCAAGCATCTTAGCGTCCATTTTGAAGTCCGTTTTGCGTCTCGTTTTTGGTTCGCCTCGAATTTAATTCGGTAAGCAGTCCTTTCCTTTTTTTTTCTTATTAGATTTGTCTATCTTATGTGTTTCTTTTAGAGGTTCTAGTGGAGGGGTTTTTATCTTCCCCGACGAGAATTTATTTTTGGTGAATCCCTGTACATAAATTTTGGGTAAGGTGTTCAATGTATAGGAACGTTAGCGTCGCTACAAGACTGAGCTGGGTGCTCGAGGTAGATTGGGAGTGAGTTTTTTTTTGTTTTCTTTTCCGTGGAGATCCCAGTTCAGCGTGGGAATCAACCGGACTTGAAGTCACCATCGTACCATCGAGCTATCAGTAATATTTTGTGTGAAATTGTAGAAGTCTACGTTCAAGGTCAGAGGTCTAAATTTTAATTTTTAATAGTAATTTTCTTGTTAATCATTTTGAGCCCCTCCGGCATAGTCTTTAATACTCGTTGGGCCTTAAGCCACACATTTGATGATTAAGCGCTGCATTTTGGTAGCACGTATTTCTTGGTAGATTTGTAAATCCACCAGGTAGGGCTTCACCTAGCCCGGTGTTTGTTTTTTTTGGCCGTTTTAGTTTTTTTTTGTTTTGTATATTTGGTAACTTAACAGTGGGGACTATTCGTTGGCACCAAGTGCATTTTAGCTTTAGAATTGTTGTAGTTTTTGATACCGATATCAACCTTGTGTATCGGGTTGGTTTATTTTTATGATTTTGTAAACGATTGTTGTAAGCGGCAAACTCTGGTGCACCACGGTACTGTTGCGGGTAATTTATTAATTTTGTACGATTTTCGTTATTTGTACTTTGTATAACAACCCACTGGTTACGTTCGGAATTGTTCTGGTTGCCTACCTTATTTCGGGGGAAGCACCCCAAACGGTATTTTATTTTACTTTTGTAAATATATTCTTACTTTACAACTTGAAGGTGGACTTGTGTTTTTTTTATGATAGCTCACCCTCGCCTAAATTAGAGTAAATCCGGTCTCGTGACTCACCTTAATGTTTTCGGTCGACTTTTTTTATTATTTCAATACCGTGCGCTCGAACCCTACCCACTACTCTTCCGTCCCACCTCAGAGGTTCTCAATTTACTCAACGACCTCGACGGAGCTTAAATTAAATTGAGTGGCGCCTTTTTCTTACTTTTGGGTACTGACGTCTCGAACTACACTTTCGAACCACGCCGTCTCCACAGCAGCTGGCAGGCGCTCCGAATGAGAGGCAACAAATTTAAGGGTAGCAGGTAGGTGCGTTGCGGTTTCCGTTGTTTTTTTTGCAGTTTGGGTATTTATATTTTTGGAATCTGTACTTTCTTTTGGGCCGGCGCCAACGCATATTTAAGACGTGCGTATCAACCTTTCGATAGTCATATGTCAATCACGGCAATTAACGATCGTTCATGGATTAATTTATGCACGTCCGGTCGGAAATTTGTTGTATACAGGGTTACCGAAAAGTGGATTTTAATTACCACCTACTTTTTCTTCTTAAAATGTGTTCTTCTGTGAGTCTAATTTAGTGGTGTGATTTTGTTATAATATTTGTCTGTATTTATGTACAAAATGAATGATATAAAATTAATTAATTACCTTATAAAATATGATTGTAATTATTGTGGTACATTTGACATCTTTCTGTCCTTGTTGACTGGACTTATAATAAGACCTCTGCTAACCAACACCCCCTTCTGCGTCAGATGGCTACTGAGCCAAAACATGACATTGACTCGTACATATGCGAAGAAAATACCGATGGTGCCAACTTGAAGAGTTGCGCAACCTCTATCATTTGATAATGTTGAATTAGACTTACATAAATGAATGAATTCTAAACAAATACCTCGCATGTGTGCAATCATGTTAATGTTACATATTTTTATAAAATAGAATTAAATTGAATTGATGAAATACACAGATCATATAGTTGGTTATAGTTTCATGAATATTAAATTAATTTAGTTTTTTTTTTTAATTTTCTTAGATTACCTACAGCTGGTGATCATCTGTCAGGTGAAAAATGGAATTGTAAACATTGAGTAAAATGTAATATAACATTACAATATATTCATTCATTTTATTTAATATATTTGTTATTTATTTACTTGAGGCATTTTCATTCATTCAGGTGCATATTTGTCTGACTATTTTGTGTTATTATTTAGTGTTAAAATATTCTAAATGCTCCCTTTACCACACGTCCTGAGAACGTATAAAGGAAAGATTATAACAAAATCTGTAAAGTAAGTATCTGTTTTCTTTATTACGTTAGAGCGATTGCGACCGACATTTTGCTAGTCAGGGGAATTATTTCTTTATTTCGGTATCAGTCACATCCGTCATCGTGGGTTCACGTGAAGATTTGTTCATATACCGTGGCGCACAAGAGATTTTAAACACATACTAGCACATTATAAGACCGTTCTTTCACAATATAGCGCACAACGAGACTGTTATTTTACAATCTTCTTTGTCCTGTGCTTGAGCATCCTTCATTTTTCTTTTGATGTATTAGAAATTCCAATGGAAAACCTATCATAAATACCAATGTATTACATTTTTGTTTTATTACTGTATTAAAAATCTAGTTACCTCCAAAGTAATTTTTTAAAGCAGAATCAAAATGTTCATTACTAAATCTCGTTTTTGAAAATTCTTTTATAATATCTGATATATGTATATATATAATGCATTTCTCCAACCGCCAATTAATTACAACATATATTTTTAAAAATAAAAATATGTTGTGACGAAACATACTGTATATGTTCCGCCACAGAATGAAAATCCAACATAACGTATAATAATTTCATGCTCACGTTAAATCACGAATGAAGTTATGTGTTGTATTTTCATTTGAACTTGTACCTATCTGTAAATAATCGTATTTTTATCAATTTAGCTGTATTTCACTTCATATTGTGCAACTTCAATATGTTTCAATTTATGCTAGGAGCTACTTTGTAATTACTACCGTCAGGATTTAATTTGTTGCGATAATTGCTTTGAATAATGTATTTATTTTATTTGCGAGATACGTCACTAGGGAACCGCATTGGAAACTCGCCCGTATTATTAACATGTTTTGAGTTCCAATTCTGTTCCGTTGCACCGGTCTGGGGGTCTCCCACCGCGTCTGAACCGTATATAAACGGGCCGCAAACCCGTGAAGAAGGTCTGTCCGTCTGTCTTCCTGGAGTCGGTAAAGGCGCAGGAGGCAGAGATCTTAGCAGCCGAATAAGGCGCAAGAAACAAAGACCTAGAGGTGCTTAAACACTCTTGACGTCGACAAAGGCACGGAGATGTTTATTCATCTAAATTAGCCGCTTAATCAAAAGTCGTCAAGTAGTCGATCAAGGCTCAGACAACGCTTTGGTTAATCGTGCAAAACCTGAATTATTCCGACGTCGAATAAGGCGCGGAATAAACCCGTAATTAGCTGATTAACGCGTTGATTATGACCTACCTATTATTTCTGACGTATCCCGTAATAATTTCGCTATTTTGTAAATATATGTATCCGCATGTCAATTCCATATTTTCCTGAAGGTTTTGTTTAGTTTCAATTATTCATCATTTCATGTTACGTTTATTTTTCTTGCTAATAAATGCATATATCCACGCATTAAAATAATGTTGTTATTTTAACCCACCTTTCTCCGTACTGAGTACAAGCCGCGAGCAAACGAACTATGTTTTCTATCCCGCATAATATGTTCACTAATTATAATTAATTATACTCATTATAATTTGGCGCCCAACGTGCCGGCCAGATTTTGGAAATCCAGATTCCCGAGATACTTTCAATCAAGTAATTTTCCGTCCAAAGTTGAACCCCAAGACATAATTTTTTCTGCTCCCCATACTGCCAGGGTTAGCTGGCGTCCGAGAAATCACGCGTCGAACGTCTTTTATTAGAAAGTTAATTACCGTTAATTCTTCATTCATCCTGAATGATATAATTTCTGTTGCAAACCAGGTCATTAGATAAACGCATTTATTTAATTCATTTTTTTATTAAATTTCACACACGAGAGTTAAATAATTCAGCATGCCAGACGAAACCGAAGATACATCGATTCCGCCGACAATACCAAGCATGTCCTAGGTAGAAACTATGCCGAAAGCTAGCCTCGAGAATATGTTAAAAAGCCTCCATTTGGATACGACAGGAACTGTCGAGGAATTGAGGAAACGCCTTAGAACCCATTTCAAAAAAATATATCAAGCGACTGGATCTCCCGAGACGTCGAATTCGCAAACGAATGGTATCACAGTGTATGAGCACATCCGGAAAAGCGGTGTTAATTTCAGCCCTGAGAATGATGCGATTTCTTTTCTCGAACGAGTCACCGAATTACAAGAATGTTTCAACATCGGGGACAATGAAATGCTGAACACATTACCACAAATCTTACGAAATTCTGCTTTGCTATGGTACCGGAATAATAAGGATTTGTGGTCTACATGGTCAGATTTTCTAACGGACTTTAAAACCCAATATCTCCACCCACGATTCGATAGGCATACAGAAGAGCAAATTCGCGCACGTATCCACCAAAAAGGCGAAAGTTTCAAGAATTATCTTACCGATATACTTACCTTAATTAGACGGGGCAAAGCAATGTCAGAGCAAGACAAATTTGAGAGAATATATGATAATATGAACCCGGAATATAAGATTTATATACATAGAGATTCCGTAAATGAAATCGCGAATTTATCGAAGCTTGCCGCCGAATTTGAATTAATCAAGGAAGAACAGAAGAAATTCTCCAGTGGCACGCCACCCCCGAGAATTGAAAGCTTCTCCAACCCTAAGCAAAGTACAAGTAAGCAACAACCGAGACACTACCCACATGCAAATAGTTTGTCAAGTTCCCGAGTTAAAGCAAATCGTAGTGCAGTTGCTTTAACGCAAACCACGACGGAAAATAAATTAACGGACGTAAAGAAACGGTGTTGGCATTGTTCCCAAATCGGACACATGCGTACAGGCTGCCAAAATCCCCGTAAATTATTTTGTAGCAGATGCGGACTCTTGAACGTAAGAACAATTGATTGTAAATGTACAAAAAACGCATCGAGCGGTGCCGAGGGGATAGCAACCACCTCTACGGCACCAGAGAAGCAGTAGTCGATTTAATTCAAAGAGCAGATAACCGTATATGGATAAAAATCAAGCTAGACTCTCTACAGTACACCGGATTATGCGATACAGGGGCTAGTAGGTCATTTATAAATGAGAAAACCGCCCGACACCTGATTACCATTGGCATTAGACCTGAAGAGAGTTCATGGACGGATATACGGTTAGCGAATAATACAAAGGTTACATCTACACAATCTTTTATGGTACCGATAACTATAGGCACATTTACAACCAAATTTAATTTCCTGGTGATGCCTGATACCAAATACGAAGTAATCCTGGGAGCTGACATATTGTACCGGTTGAATGCACTCATCGATATGTCGGAAAAGAAGCTTTATTTTACTGTCAATCGACTCAGCAAAGTCAGTAATTGCCGGAGAATTGTCTCCAATGTTACCATTGAAGAAACCCAGCAACGAGAGCTGGAACAATTTCTACAGAAGGCGATAGATAACTTTTCCAGGGTCAGAGTACGAGCTAGTACTGTATGTCATCATATCAAATTAAAACCAGATGCGTCGCCCATTAAACAAAGGTATTACCCTTGTAATCCACATAAACAGGCACTGATAGATCGGGAAGTAAATCGTATGTTGGAAGAAGATATTATAGAGTTTAGTGACAGCCCGTGGAGCTCCCCGGTAGTCATCGTTCCTAAGAAGAATGGTGAGGCCAGATTTTGTATTGATTTTCGTAAAGTAAATGCCGTTACCATCAAGGATTCGTACCCGTTACCATACATTTCGAACATTTTGGACAAACTGCGGAACAGTAAATTCTTCTCTACACTGGATTTAAAACATGGATACTGGCAAATTCCTTTGGCTGTCGAAAGTCGTCCCATTACTGCGTTCACCGTACCCGGAAAGGGACTGATGCAATTCAAAGTAATGCCCTATGGTTTGCATTCTGCAGGTGCAACCTTCCAACGTTTTTGGATAGCATCATCGGACCAGATTTGGAGAAAGTCGCGCTAGTCTATTTAGACGATATAATCGTCCTAGGAAACACTTTCGAAGAACACTTGAAGAATTTAACCCTGGTTTTCGACCGACTAGGTAGAGCAGGTTTAGAATTGCAACCCGAGAAATGTCAGTTTGCCAAAACGTCTATAAAATATCTGGGACATGTCGTAACGTCGAATGGTATCAGAACAGATCCAGAGAAGATTTCTGCAATACAGAATATAGGTCCTCCGAAGACGAAAAAGGACATTCGTAGTTTTCTTGGGTTAACGTCTTGGTACAGAAGGTTCGTCCCAAACTTCGCTGAGATTGTAGCACCGCTGACGCAGCTCACGAAGAAGAACCAACGCTGGTTTTGGGGTGAAGACCAAGAACGATCCTTTCAACAAATCAAGAAGGCCCTAACTGAAAGCCCAATACTTGTTAGTCCAAATTTTTCCAAACCCTTCCAGCTACACACGGACGCTTCTGAGGCTGGATTGGGTGCTATTTTAATCCAAATGGATGGTTCCCAAGAAAGAGTGATCGCATATGCCAGCCGCACATTGAATCCCGCTGAATCTAGATACTCTGTAACAGAAAAGGAATGTTTAGCTGTAGTCTGGGGAATCAAAAAATTTAGGTACTATTTAGAAGGGTACAAATTTTTGGTAATCACGGATCATCAATGTTTACGATGGCTGCGAGAATTAAAGAACCCTTCTGGTAGATTAGGTAGATGGGCAGTAGACTTGCAAGAATATGATTTCGAAGTGAAATATCGTAAAGGCGATATGAACACCCTCGCAGATTCTTTATCTCGCCAACCGTTACCAATGAAAGAAGGCGAAGAAGATTGTGCCCTATTTGAAGAAACATCTTGCAAATGGTATCAAGCACTGAGTAATAAGCTGACCGAACATCCTGAAGACTATCCCGATTACAAGATAATCGAAAACAAAATTTATAGGCTTTTTCCCGACAACACAAACGCAGATACGAATGCCTGGAAATTATGTATTCCAAAAGACACACGGGCCCGTGTCTTGAAGGAATTGCATGACGTTCCAGAAGCAGGTCATTTGGGGATAACGAAGACAATTGCGAGAGCTGCAGGAAAATATTACTGGCCAGGAATGTTTCGTCAGATACGGGAATATGTAAGAAAATGCAAATCTTGCCATATGCACAAGTATGATCAGCAAAAGCCCTACGGTCACATGTTATACAGTCCAAGTAATCTACCATGGGAATAGATTAGCGTCGATTTAATGGGACCTTTTCCGAAATCCAAGAAGGGTCACATCCATTTATTGGTGATACAGGACAAATTTACAAGATGGGTCGAAAGTTATCCTCTTCGCAAGGCGGATGCGCAACGCATTGTGAGAGTGATATGCGACCGGATAATTTATCAGTATGGAACTCCGAAACTAGTAACGTGCGATAATGGTCCTCAATTCAGTGGAAGGCATTTCCAACGGTCCATGGAAGAGTTGGGAATCAAGATTCGATATACGCCGCCCTACACCCCACAAAGCAACAGTGTTGAACGAGTGAACCGCGTGATAGGACCGATGATCGCTCAATATATCGAAACAGACCAGAGAGAATGGGATAGATTCATCCCACAGATGTGCTTTGCGATCAACACCGCCAAACACGAGTCTACAGGATATACACCGGCATTCTTAAACTATGGTCGAGAATTGCTGGCACCTGGCTCCATGATGCGAGAAAGCACCGATGTCACGGTACATGTAGAAGAAGATAGGCAGGGCGAATTAGCCGCTGAGTTAAGAAAACTGCCCGAAATTTTTGAAATAGCCAGAAGGAAAATGGCTGAAAGTTTCCAGAGCCAACAGAGACCGTACAATTTACGGCATAGACCTTTCCGCCCACGAGTTGGACAATGGGTATTCCGCAAGACACACGAATTGTCCGACGCCACGAAGAAATTCTCCACAAAGTTAGCTCCCAAGTATGAGGGTCCCTTTCAGGTTAAAGAAGTTGTATCGCCCGTCATAGTTGTGTTGCGAACGCCCGATTCAAGAAAAATCTCGACATGTCATGTGAAAGATTTAAAACTCGCTCCCCACCCGTAACCTTTCCCCTCTTTGCTTACCTGTTACAGGAGGACCGTCCCCTCCAACGCTCCACTGGATAAGAACGGCAGACGCCGGAGATTCTGCCTCTTTTACTCCGAGATGTTTGGCGAAGGAAGTCCATCCACTCTACCGACACCTGCGTACGATCGATCACCTGCTACGGTGAAATTCATGGCCGACTTTTATAAGCGAGAAAATGGTTCCCCCGCGTGCAAGCCAAAAGCCCATACCGAAAACATGTCGCCACTGCTAAGCCTCCCTGACTACGAGTTATCTCCGTCCACCGCGCAATTTTTGGAGAAATATTGCGAGGAGCTCGGTTTGTCGCCGCCAGTCAGCAACCGGGACCGACCACGTGGACAAGATCATGTTTGCCTTCCTCTGTCCCCCAACGATAGTACGCCGGTACGCTTGTTTAAATTGTTTGGGGACTCACCCGTGCCGAATATGGTGTCTCCATTACCACCGACGCCTGTTGCAAAGCTTATCAGCCAAAGCAAACCGATCCGTGAGGTGAACAAGACAGGATATAACTTACCTCGTGGCATAACAAGGATATGCCGCCCTCGACCGCCATCTCCACTTGTTTGTTTTCCGGCTCTTCCCGAAGTCAAGCTGGTGCCAAGAAAATCCAAGTTCTTCCGGACGATGTACAAAGCTTGTTGCTTGAAGTACCAAGGGCAAACCGTATCGATGCCTAGGCGTGAAGCACTAGCTCTGGGTTTGATCAAGAAAGTGTAAGTGCGCGCGATCCGTGTGTAAATAAGACCTGTGAATATGAAACCGGACAATCTTCAAAGGACGATATCTTCGCCTAAGAAGGGGTTGTGTGACGAAACATACTGTATATGTTCCGCCACAGAATGAAAATCCAACATAACGTATAATAATTTCATGCTCACGTTAAATCACGAATGAAGTTATGTGTTGTATTTTCATTTGAACTTGTACCTATCTGTAAATAATCGTATTTTTATCAATTTAGCTGTATTTCACTTCATATTGTGCAACTTCAATATGTTTCAATTTATGCTAGGAGCTACTTTGTAATTATTACCGTCAGGATTTAATTTGTTGCGATAATTGCTTTGAATAATGTATTTATTTTATTTGCGAGATACGTCACTAGGGAACCGCATTGGAAACTCGCCCGTATTATTAACATGTTTTGAGTTCCAATTCTGTTCCGTTGCACCGGTCTGGGGGTCTCCCCACCGCGTCTGAACCGTATATAAACGGGCCGCAAACCCGTGAAGAAGGTCTGTCCGTCTGTCTTCCTGGAGTCGGTAAAGGCGCAGGAGGCAGAGATCTTAGCAGCCGAATAAGGCGCAAGAAACAAAGACCTAGAGGTGCTTAAACACTCTTCATGTCGACAAAGGCACGGAGATGTTTATTCATCTAAATTAGCCGCTTAATCAAAAGTCGTCAAGTAGTCGATCAAGGCTCAGACAACGCTTTGGTTAATCGTGCAAAACCTGAATTATTCCGACGTCGAATAAGGCGCGGAATAAACCCGTAATTAGCTGATTAACGCGTTGATTATGACCTACCTATTATTTCTGACGTATCCCGTAATAATTTCGCTATTTTGTATATATATGTATCCGCATGTCAATTCCATATTTTCCTGAAGGTTTTGTTTAGTTTCAATTATTCATCATTTCATGTTACGTTTATTTTTCTTGCTAATAAATGCATATATCCACGCATTAAAATAATGTTGTTATTTTAACCCACCTTTCTCCGTACTGAGTACAAGCCGCGAGCAAACGAACTATGTTTTCTATCCCGCATAATATGTTCACTAATTATAATTAATTATACTCATTATAATGTTTAATTAATTTCTGCCTGGTTCTGGTTGATTGTCATCTCCATATTTCATATAAGCAAATTATTGATTGAATTTAATTTCATTTGATGTAGTATTATACTTACTTTTTTTTTAAATCCTCCGTGATATGTGTTTCTTTTGTAAATGCTTTGGAAAGCAGGATATACAGCATCATGCTTCAACAGTTTAATCGTACTTCGAGGTATTACTTTGTAATCCTTTTCTAAAAAGTGGTCTCCACAAGTCCTGCTTGTTTTTTGAAGGATATCAATTTTCCCTTCTAATTGCTTGTACCCACAATTTTAAAATCTCTGGCCGTTTCCACGGCAATCTATATTTGCGTATTTCGAATTTTTCAATTAAATAACAGTTAACGCAGTTTTTTCTCACACGGGCGAATTCTGAGAGTTTTACAGTGTCTCATGCCGGCAAGTGCATTCCAGTGGGAGGAATGCCTAGCAGCGAGTTTAGATCTGACAAAAGCTTTTATGCTGCCATAGGAGTTCCCAGATGTAGGTTCTGGACCCACGAGTGGTCCCTCACTGGCACTTCTAGCTAATTTGTCAGCCATTTCATTACCTCTGATTCCAGAGTGACCTGGCACCCATCTCAGCGTTGTGTTGAGATGTTCCACCAGTTTTATGAAAGTCTTATGGCCGTGTAGCACTACCTCGGAGTCAAACCTGACAGCCTGTAGTGCTCTAAGGGCAACCTGACTGTCAGAAAGAATGTATACTGCCCCATTAACCTGCGGGCAATTTAATATGCCTTTCGCGCAGGTCCGAATTGCGATTACTTCGGCTTGGAAGATGGACGCGGAGCTTCCTAGGCTAAAAGCTTCACCCTCGGTTTCACCATCTCTCCGAATGTCAATTCCCGTGCCGTTAGGCGTTTTAGAGGCGTCCACAAACCAGCGAGATACCTCCTGTCTCGGTTTGTGAACGAGAGTTTTGGCAGTCTCTCTGTTGGAGATGTTTGCATTGTGTCCCCCACTGAAGCTGAAAGTGGGCGAAATCTTGTCTGCCCTCCTGGACAGTGGTACTATCTGCTCTATGTAGGTGAAGGTGCTGGTATGATCCCCCGTTCTACCGGAGAAATCCCTGCATCCACTACATTTTGCTCTGTAGGCCCCTAGGACTGCCTCCAACCACAGAACAAGCTGTAGCGGAGGAAGCGCAAGGATCGCCTCCATCGCCGCAGTCGGCGCCGAGGACGTGCCTCCAGTGATGCCTAAACAGGCAATCCACTGGACTTTATTGAGTGCGTTGGCCGCATAGCCCAAACTAGCTTTCTGCCAACACAAACGCTGCATAAGTTATAGAAGGTACTACAGCTTTCGTGTACAGCCAGTGTACCATCATAGGTTTTAGCCCCCACGTTTTGCCAAATATTCCTCTACAGGCCCAAAAGGCCCCCGTGTCTTTGTTTGTTACCTGTTCCAGGTGTGACACTGAAGTCTGGAAAGTTTCCTTCTTCGAGTGAACGCGACCATAGTCGCTTTCATAGAGTTAACAGTTAACCCTTCTTTTTTACACCACCTTTCCACGAGTCCGAGTGCGACTTGCATGCTCTTGGATATCACGCCCTCGAGCTTGCCACAGATCATGATGATGATGTCATCGGCCTATCCCTGTGCATGGAAGCCCGCCGTCCGAAGATCGGAAAGCAGGCCATCCACCACCAGGCACCATAGCAAAGGTGACAGTACTCTGCCATGTGGGCAGCCAGCTGCCACAGTCGCCTTTATAGTGCAAAGGTTGTGTGATACATGAAGCATGTTTCCTATCATCGTCTTGATAGGCATGTTGGTTCTCGTTTAGAGGCAGCGTTGCCAATACGGAGTTCCTCAGATCCAGAGAGCTCCTGAGAGCTTTAATAAACTGTAGCAGATATGATGGTTTCAGAGAGGGTATTTCTTCCTCGTCTATAACGCCTTTGCCAAAATGATTGGCGCGAATTTCTTCAATTGCTGTGCAGTTGGCTATCAGGTGTTCCGGACTTTCATCTTCCGCCCCGCAAAACCTACAGTCGCTATTCTGTTTCAGACCTATCCTCTTCATGTGTTTCCCGAGATGACAATGCTCTGTAAGGAAGCCTGTGAGAATGCGTAGTCTGTTCCTGTTTAGTTCTAGCATAGTTTTTGCTTACTGCTTGTTAAAATTTCCAAGGAATATCTTGGAATGTCTCAAACCAGGAAGATTGTGCCAGAGGGAAGCTCTGATATCCTCTTCACTGTCTTTAAGTTCTTTCTTATAGGTGCTCATCCCTATTCCACAGAATGGTTCCGGTCCCACAAACGAAGTTGTGGTGGCCTCCTTTGCTAATAGATTAGCTTTCTCATTGCCACTGATTCCAGTGTGTCCTGGAACCCAGCAGGTGGCTAGACTGGCGGGCAGTCTTCCGGGAGATAAGGGATCGGCTTGCTGTTGCGGGGAAAGAGAGGATCCAGACCTTGCGGCGCATTTCGGCGTCGCGCGAAAACACGTAGGCCCGTTGATCCCGGGGTACCGGACGGCCCTTGGTACCACATGGAATTGCAAAGAAGTCGTCCGGGAAGGGTTAGTAGCTCTGAAACAGGTCTGGTTCTCCGATCTCGGGTAACGGATATTTTGGATTGGTTTTTGACAGTTGTGACCTATTTTATGTTAATTTGCTGTTTCTTAACGTTAATTCACCTGATTCTTATATCTACGGTATACAACTGTATGACTTCGACCCGTTCAGATGGTTCCTTTCTAAATTTAATTCCAAAATTGATTTTATTTAAGATATACAGGGTGCTTAAATGTCTATGCTATACAAGGTGTGCCAAATTGAATGTGAATTTCTGGGGTGGTATTTAATTAAATTTCAACGCTTACAAAACAACGTTCGATGTCGCATTCCCACACTGACGACTGAGTTACCCTCCTAGTAACTACGATCGTGGAATACACGCTGATCTACTGATTGCCTTGTTCACTAAACCAAACATTACATTTTATTATATATGCTAAGGCTAAAAGCCGAAGTGCGGTTACACCTAAATTTAGCCGGCTACAACTGCATGCGGCTAGTTACAGTTGATTAAAAGTAGGTCTAGCCTCCAACATACAGGCTACAACTAGATATAGCCAGATAGCCATAGATTGGTGGCTAAAACTAGATATAAAGTAACAGATATTTATTTATCACGTCGTCACCTTGTAGAATGAAAACGGAGAGTTTTACACGAAAATGATATTTAGATTTTCGTCAAGGTCTTGTTATACCCCAACTTACGGTAGTTTATTCTGAAACATCCTGTATATATATACACATATAAAATATATACAGGGCGAGTAACCAGAAGTGACCACCACGTGACTTCAAATTTTGAGGTGACAACATTAGGCTTGTTCGTTTGCGTTGCTGAAAGTGCTCAATATCACTGTTGTCAATTTATTTGCTCGCTTTATCCGCTCAAACTGATATAAGTATTGCTGTTTCGCTCACTTGCTATTTTTGGCAAAACTTACCAAAGTTAGCAATTCAAACGAACAGGCCTATTGCTAAATTGGTAGTACAAGATATATGACATTACCTTTGCCAAATTTATTTTTACAATTATATCTTGCAAACAAAACTGTCATTTTCTTACTTATTAGAATATTGCATTTTAGAAAATATTTAAAACTAAAATAATTATGAAAACTTTTTTATTGTAATATTATCACAGCACAAAAAATATTTATAATTTATTTTCTAAATATAAATTGATACGTCGTTGCATATTTTGAAACACGTTGTGTAAAACTTCTACGCCTATGTCATTTGCAGCTGCAGTGGTGACATTTCTCAGCTCATCAAGGATGTGGAGAGGATTTCGGAATACAACGTTCTTTAAGTGACCAAATAAAACGAAATCTAATGGCGTTAGATCAGGCGAATGTGCTGGCCAACGTCCTCTACTTATTACTCTATTGTCAAAATATTCCTCGAGGTATAATATTGTAGCATCAGCTGAGTGTGGGATAGCACCATCTTGTTGAGAATATGCATTCTGGATTTCCTCATCACGGAGATCGTTAATAGACGGTTCTAAAATATTCTGTCGCTAGCTAGCAGCATTAACCGTATCATCAAAAATTATTGGTGTCATAATTCATCTACGTAACATTGCAATCCACACACCGGTTTTAATCGGATGTAATGTTGTTTCGTTGTAGACATGCGGATTTTCTGTCGCCCAGGTACGATAATTTTGGCTATTTATATAACTTGAAAGATGAAACAAAGCTTCATCCGAAAAAAAGGTTGTATCTAATGGTTCCTCGGTAAGGTGTTCATTAAACCATACGCAGTAATTTCTCCTTTGCTCAAAATCTCGAAGAAATAGTTGCTGGTGTACAGTAACTTTATACGGTAACATGTGTAAATATTTTTTGAAGCGGTGCGACAGCTTCCGTATGATATTCCTATAAGGAAAAAACTAAATATGTTTACAATTATTTACCAAGTACAGTACAGTAGTTTGCTCTATCTTTAATGCTAATATGACTTTACTAGAAACCCTAGTTTTTATTTTAATCATAGTTGGCCAGATTTAGACTCCAACAAAAATTCATTCATTCAAAAACATTTTAATCTTATCTATCACTGAAAAAAATTTCATAATAATTGCGTAGCTATTAAACAATTTATTTGGTTGTCTTCATGTAAACTGAAACACACTGTATATCAATACTTACATCAATAAAGTAACTGTCATTAGCATTATAAACATGTTCGCACTAGCGTTAAAAGTATTTTATAACACGTTTATGTCAGTTTATGTTATAAAACTCAATTTTTAATCCGGTTAGCTTGCGTTAAAAGTGTCAGTTTATGTTATAAAACTCAATTTTTAATGCGGTTAACTTGCGGTAAAAGTGTCACTTTTACAGCCAGTTGTATAAAAATATTATTTTTCTCCAACTACTACTACTAATTTAGATTTAGATTTAGATTTAAAAGAGGGTGATATTGCACTGCGACCTGTTGATCTATTGTGCCCCCTTGCGTGAGCTGTAGGCTGCTGGGGCTATACCCGCTCCTAAAGCTCCCCATCCAGTCCAAGAGCTTTGATAAACTGCATTAGCTGTGATGGTTTCAGAGGAGGTATATCTTCTTCGTCTATAACGTCTTTACCGAGATGACTGGCTCGGGTTTCTGTGATGGCGGTGCAGTAAGATGTCAGGTGTTCCGGATTTTCATCCTCAGCCCCGCAGAACCTGCAGTCGCTATTCTGTTTTAGACCTATCCTTGCCATGTGTTCACCAAGGTGACAGTGCCCTGTAAGGAACCCTGTGAGGATGCGCAATCTATTCCTGCTAAGTTCCAGCAAAGTTTTTGCTCTATGCTTATTGTAACTTCCAAGGAAGATCTTGGAGTGTCTCAGACCAGGAAGATTCTCCCAGAGGGATGCTCTGAGCCTCTCTTCCCGATCTTTAAGGTCTTTTTTGTAGGTGCTCGTCCCTATACCACAGAACGGTTCAGGTCCCACAAACGGAGTTGTAGCGGCCTTCCTTGCTAGTGAATTAGCTTCTTCGTTGCCTCTGATTCCAGTGTGTCCTGGTACCCAGTATAGTGCAACCCTATTATTCTTGCCCAGGTTGTTTAATCTATCAAGACATTCCCGGACTAATTTCGAGCTGATCGTGTTAGAGCTCAGCGCCATTATGGCTGCTTGACTGTCGGAGAAAATTGCAATGCTCTGCTTCCGATAGTTCCTGTCAAGGTTCAGTTGAGCACATCTTCCAATGGCATTGATCTCCGCTTGGAAGACGCTGGGGTATGTCCCCATTGGCTCGGAATATTTGGTTCCTGGCCCAAATATGCCTGCACCTGTTCCTTTATCGGTTTTAGAACCGTCCACATACCACTTGATAGTGTTTTCTTTTAGGGAGTACGTGGAGTGTTCTCCTACCCACTCTCTCTTATTGCTTAGCTTGGTGTGGAAATTCCTTTCAAAGCTATATTCCTTGACCATTTCATCATTCGGTAGGCTTAGAAGTGGGGAGAGCCCGGCTTGAGATGTCCATGCTCTCTGGTGCGGAGTCTCGCCCCTTCCAGTCCCCGCCCTGGTCAGTCTGTGCATAGCCGCAAGGGCCGCTCCCTCCACCACTATGTGTAAGGGGAGAGGTCTAAAATTACCTCTAGGGCCGCAGTTGGGCATGTTCTCATAGCTCCGGTGATGCATACACATGCCAGCCGTTGCAACTTGTCAAGGGTATTCCTGATTGTAACTTTAGCGACCTTCTGGAACCAGGTTATTGCCCCGTACGTTACCATAGGTCTTACTATACTGACGTACAGCCATCGTAGTATACTTGGGTTGCAGCCCCAAGTTTTACCTGCCAGGTTCCGGCATATCATTAAGGCTCTTGTTGCCTTATTCATTGTCAGTTCTATGTGTCTGTTCCACAGAAGTTTTGAATCTAGGGTTATTCCTAAGTATTTAACTTCTGATTTGCGTTCGATCACTGTTCCATCCAAGTGGATGTCTTTCATGTTCGAAATGTTTCTCTTCCTAGTGAAAGGTACAATCGTGGTTTTTGCGGAGTTGATGCTCAGCCCCACCGATCGACACCATTCACTGGTGATTTTAAGGCTAGTTTGTACCAGGTCACAAAGAATCCCCTCATACTTGCCTTTTGCTATTATTACAATGTCATCGGCATATCCTACGCAGTGTATGCCGAAGGCTGTCAGCCTGTTGAGCAGTTCATCTGCCACCAGACTCCACATTAGAGGCGAACAGACGCCACCTTGAGGTGTTCCACGAGTGGTTCTGATTTTGATAGTCCGTTCACCTACCGTCATCTCAGCTGTCCTCGTGGAGAGCACTTTACTTATCCATCGTGTTACTGTTTTACTGACTCCCCTTGCTTCAAGTGCTCGTTCAATCGCGTCATGTGACGTGTTATCGAACGCACCCGAAATATCCAGGAAGGCGCAGATCGCTGTTTCTTTCTCATCCAGGGTTTTCTGAATGATTCCTACGAGCTCATGCAGAGCAGTTTCTGTCGATCTGCCCGCCCTGTATGCATGCTGACTCCTGTGAAGTGGAGCTTTCTCCATTACTTCCATTCTAATATAGTTATCTATTAGCTTTTCCATCGCTTTCAATAGAAAGGATGTCAGACTAATGGGTCTGAAGGATTTGGGGTTGGTCCCATCTTCCTTCCCACTACTACTAATACAACAATCTACTATTTTGGTCAACCGGCCGCGAAGTTGTCAATTAGCGAACGCAAACCAGTCCGTAAAATGCAAGTATTTGTCGGACTTACATCGTGTTCGTTTCATTTGTATGGCAACGCACGTAAAGAAATAAAATATTTGAATTTAGTACTAAAATTATTAAATTGTGTCTCAATTTAAATGTGTTAATGTTTTTCTCTTTCTTCCAGAACAAAACAACGTGTATCCAGTGGCGCAGAAGTATTTCTTTTTAATGAGTGTTTGTTGATATTTCCTTTTTTACCTAGGTTTCCTGCAAATCCGGTGATAAGAAATGAGTGGATAAAATTTGTTGACAGTACTAATTGGAAACCTGGAAAAAATTGCTTTATTTGTCCACAATATTTTCATGAAAGTAGTTTCGACATGACATCATTAAGTAAAATACAATTGAAGAAGATTCATATAGAAAGATTAAAATATGTAAGTTTTATTACTTAGTGCAGATACATAATGTTTTGTTAGTTTTTTTATTAATATAAAGCTTAATTAACATATATTTTCATCTTTAAGACAAGTATGTTTTGGTTTTGTAGGACAGAGACATTGCTTCTCCAGGATTACGGAGCACATCTTCTGTTGAACCTTCTACATCTACCCAAGCAAGCATCCAGGTGCCTTCAGAACTATCTATTGTGTCATCGTCGACTGAAATATTTCCATCATCTCCTCAGCCTAGTACGTCAGATAATATCGACACTCCCAGAAAAGATTCTCTTAAACGCAAAATTAGAGAATTTGAAATTAAGGATCGCATTCAAAGTCGTAAAATCCATGTTCTACAAAAACGGGTTTGGTATTAGAAAAAAATGATATTTCATTTGAAGAAAGTTTTGGAAGAATTATCGAAGAAGCACTATATTAATGAAGATCAAGTTGCGGTAATACTACAAAATTTTGGAAAAAATAATGAATTGATTAACCGCATGTTCCGTAGATCCAAAGATATTAAATTGAGCAAGAAGTATGGTAAAGAGCTAAAAACATTTGCAGTTACTCTACATTTCTTTTCACCAGAAGTATACCAATATGTCCAGCAAAGCTTTCAAAATTGTTTATCACATACTAAAACACTAGCAAAATGGTATTCAGCTAACGATGCTGGTCCAGGTTTCACAACGGAGGTGTTAGAATTATTATCAATTAAAGCTAAGTCACAGAAACAAAGAATTATATGTACTCTAGTAATTGATGAGATGGCCATACGTCAACATACAGAGTGGGATGGACATCGTATTCATGGTAATGTTGATTTTGGTTCAGCCATCGATTGTGAACAACGTAGTATAGCCAAGGAAGTTTTGGTATTTATGTGAGCAGCAATAAATGACGACTGAAAAGTGCCAGTTGGCTTTTTTTATAAGTGGCTTATCCAGTGCTCAAAAGGCATCATTAGTTTCGAGGTGCATTGATGTTGTTATATCCTGCCAAATCGAAATTGCTAATTTTACATTTGATGGTTTACCTGCTAACTTTACAATGGCCAATATCTTAGGATGTAAATTAGAGCCAGATAATTTCCAAACACATTTTCTACATAATAATAAGAGAATATATATTGTAATGTGAAATTTGATTTATAATAAAATCAAGAAAATGTGAGTTTTACTCTTTAAATTAAAAATTTGGGTTTAAAAAAATTAATCTCAGGGGTTCGTGAATTCTTAGCTCTACAGCAGGTGTAGAGAACAGAATACGAGAGCTTACCGTACGTTACAAAATACCCAATGAAAAAAAACAATTCTAAGTAAAAAAAAAATTTACAAGACAAAAAGATGTTTTACAAAAAAAAATTAATTTTATTTTCTTCAATAAAACCTATAAAAATTTGTTTACACTGTGCAGAATGGCGTGGCAATCACCACAACTAAATTATTCTTTATAAAGACCTTATTTGGTAGTTTTTGAAATTTTGTCCAACTTTTTGTTGGGGAAAATTTCTGTATAAAAAAAATTAACTTTGAAATTTTTATTTTTTTATTTGTTTAATTAAAATAAATAAATTTTACCTTTTTAATTCAGTTTACTGAAATTTTTTACTTCTTAAAAAAAACTACTAAAAAAAATTTTTTTAAATTTTTCAAATATTATTTTTGTACTTAGAAAAATTTACTGTTTTAATTTTCAAAAAAAATATTTTTTCTTAAATTTTTTTACAACTTTCTAAACTTAAAATTACTTAAAAATTAAATTACCTTATTTTACGTGTGTGAGTGTGTATGTGTGGGATTTTGGAAGTTTCTGTCTTCGCGCGCCTAGACGGATGTTGGATGGACGACGTCCTCTTCGTAGGGGTAATTTAAATTAGGTGGAAAATGTTGATGTTTAAAGTACTTTTTCGAAGATAATCGTTGATTTGGGCCCACGGTGCACCGGGGTAATTTTAATAAAATTTACGTGGAAAATTAAACGCTCTGTTCGACGATCTATGCAAAAAAGCGGAAGTTTGTTGCTCTCGCACGGCTTTTTATAGGTGATTCGCAATTATCTCTAAATTTCATCAGAAATACCTTTTGATAGTCATCTGTCAATCACGGCAATCAACGATCGTTGATGGATTAATTTATGCACGTCCGGTCGAAAATTTGTTGGATACAGGCTCACCGAAAAGTTGTAGATTTTAATTACCACCTACTTTTTCTTCTTAAAATGCCCCTAACTGGCTGGTCTTTCTTCTTGTGTGTGTGGAATTTAATCGTGTGCTTTTGTTATAATATTTATGTGGGTTTGTGTACAAAATAAATGATATAAAATTTATTAATTACGTTATAAAATATGATTGATAATATTGTGGTGTATTTAACATCTTTCTGTCTTTGGCTCAGTCATTGGCTGGACTTAACATAAGATCTCTGCTGAGCAACACCCCCCTTCTGCGTCAGATGGCTACTGAGGCAAACCATGACATCGACTCGCACATATGCGAAGAAAATCCCGATGGTGCCAACTTGAAGAGTTGCGCATCCTCTATCATTTGATAGTGTTGAATTAGATTTACTTTAATGAATTCTAAACAAGTACCTCGCATGTGTGCAATCATGTTAATGTTACATATGTTATAAAATAGAATTAAATTGAATTTGAAAGAAATACACAGATCAGTTAGTTGGTTATAGTTTAATGCATATTAAATTAATTTAGTGTTTTTTTATCTTTTTAGATTACCTACAGCTGGATGATCATCTGTCAAGTAACAAATGGAATTGTACACATTGAATAAACTGTAATATAACATTACAATATATATCCTGACCCAGGTCACACGGTGAAACTTGTTAGAAACACCTTTGGAGAGAGGAAAAGGTTATATAGCTATGAAAAAATAATTGATTTTGGTTATTTAGAAAAATTAAACCAACTTCAAAAAGAGGAAGGGTTACATTTAGCTAATAAATTGCGTCGGTCTCATATCAACTTTTTTAAAGTAGTGAACATTCAAATATGTTTAACAAAAGTCCTGATCACGCGTATTTCTTTACAAGCAATGCTTTATCAAATTACAGTGAACATGTCGTTGGGTATATAAGCGGTTTTGTAGTACGCAGTGTAGTAAAGAAGATAAGATGTGAACAATGCGCAACAGTTTTATATGGATCCAAGCCAAACTTATTACACAGCTTTACCAACTTTAAAGACAAGGGAGGTCTGATTTACCCTAGTGTTATATATGCGAATTATATGTTTATCGGGGAAGTACCGTGATTTATATATACGCTAAGAACCACACCTAACGAATACGACAGCGGGAGAGTCAGTCGTAATTTACTAACCGTATCAGACGTTTGTATATTTATGTACATATATTATAAGTGTTTTCTTTGTTTCATTCTTTGAATATAGTTATACATTAATATCTGTTGTTTGCAATACACAACAGAGTAAGTGGCGACGAGGATATTAATAGTGAATGGCAAATTTACAAGTGATATCTACGTACACATAATTACAAAAGAAAGAACAAAAATGAGTACTGATGCAACTATAGGGGAAACAAAGGTAGTAACTACATCTGCTTTTACGGTGGAAACATTCGATTCCACAAAAGCTCGATGGAGTCGTTGGGTGAAACGGTTAGAAGTAGCTTTCCAAGTTTTCAATACACCTGAAGAATTAAAAGTACCATATTTACTACATTTTATGGGAGCTGAAAGCTACGATACATTATCCGACAAACTAGCTCCAGAAGTGCCGGAAGACAAATCATATCAAGATATTGTGACGATGATGGACAACTACTATAACCTGTTACGAGTAAATGTTCATTTACCTTACGATATATAGTTTTTAGGTTCCGATATGCCTCGATCTGACTTCTAATTCCTTCGACAGTTCATTAAATATGTATTTCATGTGTTTCTCTAATTTTCCCTTATGGTAAGTCAGTGGTTTACTTATTATTTCCCCTTGTTCGTTTTAATAACGATTTGCAAGTTGTCAATATAATGATTTCTTCTTGATGATCTCATAATAACCTGTAAATTCTGTTTAACTCGGATTCTTCCGGTCGCATTTCATGGCACTCGTTTTAACGCTTCAGTTGAATACGGATGGATAATTTCAACCGAAATTTTTCTTAGTGTGTGCTCCAAGAGGTGAGTTCTTAGTCACATGTTTCGCCATTTTTGCTTTTTCTAATTTTCCGTTTGTCTTTTCATATTTTAGGAGCGTTTAATGTAACTTCACGGTTACGAAGTTTAATGTAACTTCAAGGTTACGAAGTTTTAAGGTAACTCCAGATACGAAGTTTAATGTAACTTCACAGTTACGAAGTTTTAAGGTAACTCCAGTTACAAAGTTTAACCCCTTGTGAGGCTTCCGAAGAGCTCCTCCGACATCTCTACAGGTCACATTTATTTCATTTATTTTATTCAAGTCACTATATTAATCATTGGTTAAGCCATCGGCTTAAATTGCTGAAGTTAATTAGTTATTTTCCTTTTTTTATGTAAAACGTAAGTTAATGTCAAAGTTTCTTTAATTTATTATAAAACGTAACTTTCTAAATTTCAAACTGTTAATTTATTTTTGGTAAAATTGAGTATATATAATTCATTTATTTCATACAATTTTTGGTTTTCATAAAGTACTCGACATATTTTGCTCGAGATATATTATTATTATTTTTCTAAATTATTTACCACCTAGTATACTTGCATGGTTCAATCTGTATAATTATATTTCCAACTAATTTTAATTGACATAAACATGTAAGAATTTTATGTGAGGTAACAGTCTGCAGATTGGAACTGGTATAGTGTGTTCCTAGATATATACAGATATAGTCCGTTTCAAAATATTTAAATTTTAACAACTCTCTTAAGGAATTTATTTACGAATTTTATTTTTATTATTATTTACAACGTACTGTCTTCAACATTTATTTTTTTTTCTATTTTATTTCTATTAAATAACTGTTTATGCCTACAAATTTACTTGCGTTTGACATTATCGAACTACCTCGAACTACTTACTTGCCTTCTGTTTTCCGGGGTAAGTATCTATTGAATCTCGAAGATAAAAGAGAAAATAGTGGCGCACCCTTTTTTTAAACATCTGTTCCCACGACCGTCTTCACTGAGTTAAGCCGCTCTCGAGGATTCAATCCCCACCATCAGGTAGGTCGAAAGTGTCGGTGCCTAACACCATTCTGAATACCTTTCCGTGTGTCTTTTCCTATTTTATTTATTTTTATTTTCGTCTGTTTTTGAAACCGATAGCCGCGTCGCGCGCGCCCTGTGTGTGTCGTGTGCGCGTAACAAACCCAGCGCCCTTGGAGATCTCGGAAACGTTCCGGTTCCACTGCAGGAAACAACAAGAAGGTGAAACGCTGCAAGAATTCCTTTACGCGCTACAAAAACTGGCAATAAACTGTAAGTTTGGTGACTTTGAAAACTAGCCTTACGAAATCAATTTGTATACGGTTTACATTCAAAAAGAATACAAAGTAGGTTGTTAGAAACAAGAAACTTAGATTTAGATAGAGCAATTGAGATTGCTACGGGCATGGAAATGTCAGAGAAGGATACAAATCAACTACATCAAAAACAGCAAAGTTCTGTGCATGCTTTTAATTTGCAAAATAAGAAAAAGCCGGTGGCGTCCTCAACTAGCTCAAATACAAATTACTACAATAAAAATACATCAAATGTTAAACACAAAAATACGGAAAAAGTTATGAAATGTTATCGGTGCGGAAGTACTAAACATTTAGCGAACAAATGTGATAAGATAAATGTAATCTGTAATTATTGTAAACTTAAGGGTCATTTGCAGAAAGTCTGTACAAAAGCAAATAAAACATCAAATACCCATGGGGTGGGGGTGCTAAATTCTGATGATAAACCTGAAAAACTCCTTCAAATAAAGGAGGACACACAAAATGGAAATAGACAGTGGTGCACCTGTTACCTTGATCAACCATACGGAATACCAAAAATATTTTACTAATTGTAAATTACAGGATACAAAACTTAAATTAATATCTTACTGCAAAACCAAGTTAGAAGTCGGGGGATTCATTCAAGTTCTCGTACAATACAATAATATCGAGAAATTGCTCAACTTATACGTGGTCGAAGGGGATCGAAATTCACTTTTAGGCCGTGAATGGATTCGCGCACTTGAAATAAATTTACAAGATACCAATGCGGTTCATACTATCACAAATAATGTAAATAATTTTGGAGACGATATATCTAAACTTATACATAAATATGATGAGATTTTTAAACCGGGAATAGGAAAAATTGCAGATATACAAGCTTCTATTTATTTAAAGTGGTAAAACCAATCTTCATGAAGGCTCGCCCAGTACCGTTCGCACTTCAACCTGCCGTCGAAACGGAAATGAAAAACTTGGTGAAACAAGGCATATTAACAAAAGTAAATACTTCGGAATGGGCAACGCCATTGTACCGGTAGTAAAAGCAGACGGTTCAATAAGACTTTGTGGGGACTTTAAAGTCACGCTAAACCCGCATATCTTAGTCGATGATCATCCGTTACCCACGGTGTACGAGTTGTTTGCACAAATGGCACGTGGTACAAAATTTACAAAAATCGATTTACGTAAAGCCTATTTGCATTTGGAAGTTAAACCAGACATGTGACATTTACTGACATTAAACACGCATAAAGGTCTTTATCAAGCTAATCGATTAATGTTCGGCATTGCAAGTGCCCCGGCGATTTGGCAGAGATTAATGGAACAAATTTTGCAAGGGTTACCAGGAGTATCGATATTCCTCGATGATATTAAGATCACAGCTCCCAATACCCAAATACATTTAGAAAGGTTAGACGCTGTTTTGGCTAGGCTAAGAAAACATGATCTAAAGGTAAATTTAGACAAAAGCGTTTTCCTGACTGACGAAATTGAATACTGCGGGTATAGAATCAACAAACATGGAATACAAAAAGTTTCAAAAAGTAAAAGAAATACAAGATGTCGAAATACCCAAAAACAAATCGGACGTTCGTGCTTTCATCGGTTCGATAAATTACTACCGAAGATTTATTAAAAATGCTAGTACGATCCGTTGAATAATCTGTTAAAAAATGGAACATCTTTCGTTTGGACGAAACAGTGTGAATTGGCATTCAACCAGGCTAAAGAGGAATTACAGTCGGACAAAGTCACTTTGATCCACGTTTACCATTGGTATTAGCTACTGACGCTTCTCCTTATGGAGTAGGTGCAGTCTTGAGTCATATTTTTCCAAACGGATCGGAAAAGCCAATTCCATTTGCGAGCCAAACGTTGACACCAACGCAACAAAAATATTCCCAAATAGATAACGAAGTCTACAGTTTAATTTACGGAGTAAAACGATTTTACCAATATTTATGCGGAAAACAATTTACGTTAATTACGGATCATAAACCCTTAATGCAAATTTTCTCTCCTACAAGGAGCCTACCAATTCTAAGTGCTTCAAGAATGCAACACTATGCAATTTTCTTACAATCCTTTCATTATGACATTAAATACAAGTCTACAAAACTTCATGCAAATGCAGATACCTTGTCACGCTTACCTATCAATTCAGAGGAATTGAGAATTTTGGACGACACTGATGCATTCAAAATCTCTCAAATTGAAACTCTGCCAGTAACAGTTGAAGATTTAGCCGATGCGACAAGCAACGATGTTAGCCCACAAAAACTCTGGCATGGACTTAAAAATGGGAAAGACATCCAAAGTGAACATCATTTTTATATAAACCAAGAAGAATTCAGTTTACAATCTGGATGCATTATGCGAGAACAGAGAGCCTTTATACCTACTTGTTTACGTAAAAAAGTTTTAGATGAATTACATACTGCACATTTTGGAGTAATCAAAATGAAAGGACTAGCAAGAAGCTATTGCTGGTGGCCTAAAATGGAGCATGATATAGAAATGTTGGCAAAAAAATTGTTTCGAATGCAACACATTGAGAAACAATCCGCCAAAAGCAGAGACACACATTTGGGAGAAACCTAAACATCCATTTGAACGAGTACATGCTGACTTCGCTGGACCATTTAACGGGGGATATTATTTTATACTCGTTGATTCTTATACAAAAATGGCCAGAAATACATTTCACAAGGGATATGACAAGTGAAACTACAATTGAAATTTGTAGAAAAATATTTGCAACCCACGGTTTACCAAACATTTTTGTAAGTGATAATGGCAGAAACTTTATATCTTACAAATTCAAACGATTTTTGAGGGAAAATGGTATTACGCAAAAACTAATAGCACCATACCACCCTGCAACGAATGGACAGGCAGAACGTTATGTTCAAACCGTAAAAAAGGGACTGAGAACAATAAGACACGATAACCTCTCAAGAAATCTGGAATTATGCAAGTTATTACTGCAATACCGTAAATTACCACATGCAGCAACAGGAGTAAGCCCAGCAGAGATGTTATTTGGAAGACAAATTCGCACAAGAATAGACTGTCTAAAACCTGAAACAATTAACAATGGAAGAAATGATGGTGGAAATAATGACAACAAACAGTATCGATCATTAAAATTAAATGTTCGTGTATCAGTAAGAGATTATATAAACAAAAATGGAAGTTTGGAACCATTTCAGAAAGACTAGGTAAATTACATTACCTGATAAACCTTAACGACGGGAGGAAATGGCGAAGACATATTAACCAAATCCGCGAAATTGGAGAAGATACACGCAAAGAAGCATGTTTTCCACATGCAGCTGACGTTAGGTTACCCGATGAACCGGAAACCGAGTCAACAATAATTACGGGACCTAGAGGGACAACACCACAAACTACAAACATCGTAAGGGATAACGCTTCCGAAAATCAAATACTCGATAATACGTCAAATCATACACCTATTAAAGACGAAATCACTGTTTCACATTCAAAACCAAATACAGACACTGCAGATACCCCTGAGATACCACTTAGACGTTCCTCTAGAATTAAGAAAGCCCCAGTTAGATTAAATCTGTAAATAAATGGATACTTACTTTTTTTACAAGGAAGGAAGGAGATGTTATATATGCGAATTATAATAGCTGTATTTTTGCAGCCGTTTCCAACGGTTGGGAGTGGTTGGAAGTATCAGGAGTATGCGCATTACAATAAAACCGAACGCTTTTATTGTAATGGGCATGCTCCTGATACTTCCAACCGTTGGAAATGGCTGCAAAAACAAAGCTATTATGTTTATCGGGGAAGTACCGTGATTTATATATACGCTAAGAACCACACCTAACGAATACGACAGCGGGAGAGTCAGTCGCAATTTACTAACCGTATCAGACGTTTGTATATTTATGTACAGTGGAGACACCCAAAAAGTCAACACCTTTAACCGTGGTGGAAATATGGATGGATCCGTTTATGAATGTAAGCCGAGCGTAAAATGCAAGCTAGTACATTTATTCATTGGGATAATATTGTGTAGAGAATATATCGTCTATATCAGTCTATATGCATGAATGGTCTATTCATGGCACAAGTATCTTCTCGGCGTTCAAGTTTTTATTTTGTTTCTGGCGATGTAAAAATCTTCTGTGTTTAATTCGTCATGTGTCGGTAAAAATCATATGTATTCCTTAAACCTATATAAATGTTAAGGATAAAATCAAAAGTAGATGTGTTTGTAAGTTAAGGCAAGCAATACGATAAATTTTATTTAAATATAGGATTTTTAATATGTAAACATTTGAATACAAAAGAGTATGAATTATTGTCGTATAAGCCAGCTGCATACGCGACGGTCAATTAGTCTTTTTTGATGATTTTGCAGAGAAAATAAATTGTATACCTTTACGTAAACGAGAAATATAATTGATTAGACAATTTTTCAGCTAATAAGCAAAAATCCCTGTGTTGTAAATGCATTGATAAATACACTTTGATATACATATTTATAAATGCGTCTCTTTTGTGGTGAAAGTTGAATTGAGTTTATATCACTAAAAGATTAATCTTTAATAAATTAGTACTATTACTATAAAATCATAATTATGATTTTATAGTAATTTGCATTTAGTACTATTACTATAAAATCATAATTATGATTTTATAGTAATAGTACTAATTTATTTTGGGTAATATACATACACTACAAGTATGTCACACGTTAAATGTTATATTGCAGTTCCAGAAACATCAGCTTGTTTGAGAAGAAATGTATTATTGCTGGAATTTCTTTCCGACCATTCTTCATTCATCCATTGTTGGTATTTGCTTCAATTTTCAGATAAATTTTAAACCTTTTTTTCGAAAAGTAAAAATTTTGATGAGCTTTCAAAACACACTCGCGTTACAGACGGTTTGCAACCAATTTTCGCCTCTATTTCCTACAGTAAAGAATTCATAACTTTGAAACCAACTCAAATTAATTGAAATTTTGGATTATCAAATTGTAATCTTTCTTTTAGCGATAAACATTTAATTCATCTTTCACCACAAAAGAGAAGTGAATTTTTTCATGCGTACTTCAATGCTTGTAACTTTGTTCATAATTAACGTATTACAGAATAAATACTCCACATCTAAGCTGTTCTTATCGCTAATGATCGATTTGTGGCGAAAGAAATCGTTTTTCATATTCTATTTGTAAAGCAAGCGGATTTTTTACCTGGATGAATACTTTCGCGCGTAACTGTATATGTTTCAATACCTACATATTGATTCTGTTGAATATTTACAGATACAATAACTAGTTCTTTTACGAAATGTTATTGAACGAATTAAGTTACTTTTTGTAAATTTTAATCTCTATGCCTATTTTTGCATCGAAGTTAGAGACATATTATGTATTTAGAATCAAATAACTTTTTCTTAACGCATTTTTCCGTATTTGGATAAACTCGATGTTCTCGATGACGAACATTTCTAGCAAATTTACATTTAGTTATCGTATCAGGCATGAACTAATGTAAAAACTTGTTAAAAACAACAAAAGAATGAAAATCCTTTTCATGCGATGTAACATCAATACCTTAATTATTAGTTGCAGACATTTATAATTGATACAAAATGTTTAAATTCACTTTTACTCCTTTTTTTGCTTATGTAAACATACACATTCTATTGTATTAAATACGTGTATTTACAAAATATTGAAAGGCCACACGTCGGCTAAACTGAATTACTCACGCTAGACACAGCGATAATTTCCAGACAATCTATTTGAACTTTACAAAATAAGGTATAAATGAATGGCATTCAGTTCCATCTGATTATAACACACAAGCATTCTTCCGCCGATATTGCTATCCTATTCTATCTTATACAAAACTGATATCGGCGAGTTTCTCATTTGCATTTCCACCAAAGTGCTACTAAAATTCCCTTTAAATTCACTGTAGGTCGTTGCTTTTTTGGGTGTCGAACCTGTACATATATTATAAATGTTTTCTTTGTTTCTTTCTTTGAATAAAGTTATACATTAATATCTGTTGTTTGCAATACACAACACCTAGTAATGATGTTATCAAATTGTATTTAATCAGTGAAGTGAATTTTTGAAAAAGTGAAATAAATAGAATAAAAATTACTCACATAACAAGGGAAATTCTAAGTGATGCTAGTGACAAGAATATTTTCTCATGTTTGTATGCTCCTAATGACCCTAATCCGGTGCAAAATCATTTATTTTTACTAATGAAAAGCGTTGTTATCTGCTATTTAAATACACGAATGCACTATGCAACCAAAAATATGTCAGAAACAGAAAAAAATTAGAAACTTTTATACTAAATTAATACTTTTTAAGGGACAATAAAATAGGTATGTTTTACCTACAAGATTTTTTTTATTAATTGATATTTTTATACTATACTTATACAAACGTTCATCCAATTTTTAGAACATTTTAATGAAAACTTAAAGCTTTGTGTGTATAATTAATATTACAAGAGCAGGTAAGTATTACTTTAATTTTTAAATAATAATAATATACTATTTATTTCATAATACATACAGTATGAAATACATCAGGAAGGGTACATAATGATACAATTCAGTAGTACAATAAATACAATCATTGGTTAACAATACAAAAATGTAAGCACATTATAATTTTGAAAAAATCATCAATTTCATAAAGACATTGAGATATTAAAATATTTTTTAAAGATACTTACTTATACATATTGAAAGAAGTTCCTTTGAATTTATTTGGAATATGATTGTATATTTTTAATATCTGCGTCTAAAACGGAAATTTCGTATACAAAACAATTAAGCACGCCTATGTATTGCGGCAGCCATATTTAATTACCACTTTCGTCAACAAAATTCATTTCATATGACTTTCCTGTATATTTTCAACTCGTTGTGCGGAATGGTATAATTGCGGCACATTGTGACAAAGCTGCAAACAACAGTCAATTATTCTTGTTCTAATCTAATTGAGTGCACGTAAAATTTTATTTAGTAGTTAGTGGTACTGTTTTTCTACGATAACGTGATATATATTCAGTTTTTTGTTTTGTTTACGAATTACTGACCTCAAAAGGGCTGTACTAAATATAGGAGATTGTGATTCAAAGGGTAAAATATAGGTTAAGTAAAAAATGAGTCGTAAGAGAGGCCTAACTGAAAAAGAACTGTTTGAGCTAATTGTAAAAGGACTGTCGGTCATTGAATGCATGAGCGATGATAATGATGACTATGGATGTAAAAGCGAGCTAGGTATGATTTATAAAATGTTTGAGGTAGTAAAAACTTATTGTTATATATTTTAGAAACGGAAAATGATAGTGACTTGCCCGAAGCAGATAAAGCTCATGAAGAAATTATAACTATGAAGAAGTAAAAACAGCAGGTATTCAAAATGAAATAACTACATAGCCTGGGACCAGCCGTGAAAAGACACTTTCAAAGAAGAAACAAGTTCGTACTGTTTTAAAAAGTAATCAACTTACTGAAAAAATTGAAAAATTTGTAACTCCACCCAAGTTGGTATAAAGAGGAAATCGACAATGCAACGGATTTAGAAAGTCCTGCATATTTTTTCAGTCAATACTTTACGAAACAGTTATTCAAATTGATGGTCGAAAAAGCCAACTTATGGGCTGTGCAGCAAGGTGACAGATTTACTCTCACAAATACAGAAGAGCTCAAAGCTTTCGTTGGCATCCCTATTCTTATGAGTAATCTTCATTATCCCCAAATACAGTGCTATTGGGATACTGCATTCACTATTCCAAGTTCATCACAAACAATCCCACTGAACACGTTTGATATATGCGACGTTACAAAAACTCTTATGTAAAATGTAAAATGTTCGGTTGTACAATCTATGGAACGTTAAAGAGATGTAAGGTTTTGTCATACGTAGCTTTCTACTACCATGCGAAGTTAGTTTGGGGCGGTTTTTGAAACGTTCCGAACAAACTTCTATGAGAACACAAATTAAAAATCACAAAAATAGTGAATATAACTGCGATAGCAACAGTTATATTTGTTGCCGAATTATTGATTCTTTCCAACTAGAGAAAGTAAGAATAATAGTAAAAAAAGTCCTAATCATAAAAGCTGATTGTTTTTTTTTGTACAACCTTTACTTGTTTTTTTTTCTAATTACAAATACTAGCACCTTGGCACCTAGCACCATGTGATAGTTGATATTTTAATTTCTTTTCATTAATTGCGTTTATATTTTTCATAAATCCTGCATCAAAATTTCAAACTGTATCATTATCATATCACACTATGAATACAAGACCACCATAACTCAAAATTCAACGATTTCAACATTTTTACTCCATTTTATTTTTCCGGTTGTTATCTTTATTAATGCAATACTAATGTAGGTCTAAATAATAGGAAATGGTCTGTAAATCATAAAATTGTTTGGCTTGTATTTACTTAAATTAAGCCTTGGTTAATGATTATCAACATAACTTGAAATATGTTAATAAGTTTTTTAAAACCTTAATGAGCCTTAATGCATTATGAACATTTTGTAGTTTAAGGTGTAATTGTTGCACAAAATAGGCCACTCTCGTAATGCAAGACTACCATAACTCAAAATACGATGCATTATACTCGTATTACCATATTTCACATTTTATCCTAGGTGTCTAGTGCAAGATCAACTTATCTCAAAATGTTACAGTATTACTTCATTATAGATACGAGGGAGCGTTTTTATATTCGCGGAATGGGGGATAAGGGGTGGAAATAACAAAACCAAATTATTTTTCTTTTTCAATATATTCACCTGCAAGACGGATACATTTTTCACATCTTTCAATTAATTTATTTATACCCTCATAAAAAAATTATTTCTCTTTATCTGCAAAATACGCCGAAACTGCCTCCTTGACTTCATCATCGGCAGTAAATTCTTTACCCCGCAGCTCTTTTTTCATTTTCGGAAACAGGTGATAATCACTCGGGGCCAGGTCTGAGCTGTAGGGTGGGTGATTCACAATTTCGAAGCCCACCTTATGCATAGCAGCTAACGCAACGCGGCTCTTGTGGACGGGCGCGTTGTCGTGCAAAAGCAGCACACCTTTCGTCAATTTCTCCCGTCTTTTCTCTTTAATGGCTTCTTTTAGTCGCTCTAATATTAAAGCGTAATATTCTCCGGTTATAGAAACACCTTTATCTTTATAATCAATCAACAATATTCCTTGCGAGTCCCAAAATACCGTTGCCATGAGTTTCCCAGCTGATTGTGACACTTTAAATTTCTTGGGAAGTGCTGTGCCCTTTTTATGCCACTGCATGGAGTCTTGTTTGGACTCAGGTTCATAATGATGAACCCAAGTTTCGTCTCCAGTAACAATTCGACTCAATACACCATCCTTGTCTTCATTACAGAGGTCCAAAAATGCATGCGAACACTCTACGCGCTGTTGTTTTTGCGGCGGCGTGAGCATTCTCGGCACCCATCTTGCGCTGACCTTAGACATGCCGAGATGATCGTGTAGGATTTTAAAAATTGTTGTATCGGATACTCCAACCATTTCTGCGAGTTGTTTCTTCTTTAGTCGAGCATCTTCGAGTACAATTTTTTCAACTTTTTGGATAAGTGCTGGCGTGGTCACCTCAATGCTCCTGCCCGGCCTCGGGTCGTCTTCAAAGGATTTCCTTCCTTGTTTAAATAAACTATGCCACTTGTACACCATGGTTTTTCCTGGACAAGAGTCGCCGTAAACCAATGACATCTCATTCATTATGATCACGACTGATTTTCCTTGCCTGGTAAGGAACTTTATAACGGCAGGATATTCGATTTTTTCCATATTTCACTTTTCACTCCTGATTATGTTACTTGGTTGACGATAGCTCAAAGACTATTAACTGTCTAATAACAATGAAACTTCATATTTATACTAATTATGAGTCGCTGCACAGGCCACGCCCCCAATGCGCCTAATCACCCCCCTACAACCCGCTCATTCCGCGAATATAAAAAGGCTCCCTCGTACAAACATACACAGACTTGGTTCAATGCAAGAACAATATATCTCAAAATTTGTTGGTTTTATGTAAATTAAAGACGATAGTTAACTTATGAGACAACTTATTTCGACTTATGAGTTTAAACAATACGTGTGGTTTCTAGTTTACATCATTTTATTGTTTGTATAAAAGCAATAATGGCATCCAGAGGACAAAAAAATTTTGCTATGTTAAAGGAAACAATTTAGTATAAAATTAAACCGCGTTATCTAACCTCACTTTTAAATTATGAAGCTCTATAAACTCTAATTAATTTTATCTTGCGTTTAGAAATTAAATAATCAAGTAAAATGTTAATATTATTATTGTATTGTATTAGTTTAGTAATTATGATTTTTTATTGGAAATAATAATTATGACAATATAATAATAAATCGTAATTTAGATGCAGGAAGCGTGTTGAATAAAAAAGAAGTGAATCTAATAATTTTTTCTCATAACGATATTAATGGAGTAGAGAAACCCAGCTAGCAGAGTGACGTCAACTATGGTGTAGTAGACGTCGATACTTGGTGTTAATTCAACCTAGTCGATTGTATACGTACATTAGACGTCGATACTTGGTGTTAATTTAACCTAGTCGATGGGTTACGTACATTAGACGTCGATGACAGGTGTCAATTTACGCTCTTTAAAATAATTAAAATTATATACGCTTTATATAGTAACGCAAATAGTTACTTAGAAAACAATGTAATGAATTATGATCTGGCATATTCTGCAATCAAATTTATCTTATTAGCTTATTGAACTTTATAATTTTTGTTGTACGTATTTATGTTCAAATATAGTATCGCAACAATAATATTAGATCGTATATATGCATTGAAACATTTGAAATACGCGCCGTTATGTTATGCGCGGTCTTGTGATCACCTTGTGATGATCATGTGTCTTTCCAGCGCTATTATTGAAGGAGAAGGTGGCGGTCTTGCCCTTGTTCATCAGAAATGGTTAACGCCACGAAAAAGAGAAACCTGGTGGCCTCCCTATAAGCAGCAGGATCACTTTGATAAAGCCCTAAAAAAAGGAGAGTCACCGACAGAACATTGGAAATTGCATAAAGTTCAACGATTATTTTTTGAAACAGGTAAAAAACTAATTACCTATTAGTTTAATAATTATGCCTTTTCTTAGAGATTAGGTACTAAGAAAACATTTACTTAATTCAGTTTATATTAATATTAATAAGAATATGTAACATCACGATGAGAATATTTTTATGATTGATTTTAATTTTAGATGAATATAATAAAGCTCAGTGCAAATTAAAAAGAGCAGAAATAACTTCTGATGTTGCAAGTGAAGATGAAATTGTAGTTTCCAAACGGATTTCTGTTCCTGCAAAGGGGTTATACTACAGTAGCGATGAAGACACTATAATAGATCAAATGCAACCTGCACCAAAAATAGTAGGTATAGACCACCTGCTCAAAAAGAAAAAACGTGCTGATGTGTCAGATAGTAAGTGAATCATTAATTTATTATTACCTTAGCATTTTACTATTTTATTGGCTGAAAGTAAATTCCAAAAAAAAAATTCTTTACATATTTGTAAAGAGATGAATCACAAATACTTTTTATTTGTAATGCAATTCTTTAGTAAATTTCTATAAAAACATTACAGTTTAGGTTGATGTAAGAAATAACAGGTATGCAAGTACACGTCATGTCGCAAAATTGTTTATTTTATGACATTTAAACCTACATACATGGAACACTATTGCAATACCTAATATTAAATTTTTTTTTAATATTTCTATAATATTTTTTTGCAATAACTACTAAAATTTGTGTAATAAAATATCAGAAGAATGTGCATAAAGCCTTAATCATTAGCGTTCCTGCATAGAAGTGATATAAGAAATACATTTTTTTTTTAAGAAATCGAGATTGAGTTAATCAACAATTGTTCACAAAAAGAAGTTTTCGAAGAAGTACTTTCAGTAACACATACCAGTACCCTAGACACTAATACACCTCTAGTAGGCAAATCGGAAGATAAAAATATATCAGGTATGAACTATTACTACATTAATATCTTGTTATATTTTTTGCCTTTAGACTTTAAGAAAATATTAAATGTGCTACTGCACATAAAAGCGCAGAATGCGGAAAATTAGTATAATTAAACAAAATAAAACTGATTGCCGTATAAATATTGATGATGTTCCAGTGAAGTTGCCAGTCCGAAATTTGACAGAACTTAGAGTACTTGAAGATTATTTAAGTAACGAGGACCAACTTTTAGCTCTGGTACCTATATATTTTATGTTCTTCTGGTATTATTTCTGTGTTTACCAGACAGGATGTTTTAAAAATTTAGACATTATTGGGATATTTCATGGTGACATATTACTTTTATTCTAGACTTCATATTGTGCCACATTGGGAGGGAGAGATATCGTAAACAAAACAAATATCATATTGAGATATTTATTGTCGAATAGAGTAGCTGCCGAGTACCGCTTTTATGTTTCACGAAACGATAAGAAATCATTTGAAGGATTAAAATCACGAAAAGTTGTTCTAAGTAAGTATAACAATATATATGTCAAAATCTTGGTTCACAAAGGGCGGTAGTTCACTTTTTCAAATGTTATATCAAGTATTAGATTTTAAGGTTCATAATATTAATATGCAGGTTTATTATTTATTTATTATTTATTAATATGCATATTTATGACATACAGTGTTATTTCATGTTTCAAAAGAAGATTATAACGATATTCCAGTGAATAAACTATAAAATTTGGGTTTTTCTTTCTCCTGAACTATTATACCGCCTTTTGTTAAGCTATCCTTTGTTATACAGTAGTATTTTTGTATACAGTAAATTAGAGAAATTTGTATGAATCAGATTGTTTTATATGTATTGAGCTATAGCATAACTACAGTATTGCTAACTTAAACAGAACTTAAAACAAGTTATGTGAAATACATACATTACATGTTTATTCATTCGTAGTTTATGTTAAACAGATAATTTTCATTAATAACAAATATAGTAGTGATATTTTTAATTGTGGGACATATATGAGTATACTTTATTATGTATATTTTAGATGCTGTCTTGTTAACTGGTGGCATTGGAACAGAAGTGCAAGTCGATAATGCCATAAAAATTTGGCTAAAATCAGGAACAACGAGAAAATAAATAGTAAATGAATAAAGTACCATTAATAGTGTATTTAGGTATAAGTATTATGCACATTCGTTTATATCTACCAATAATTCGAAGACATGTGAGAATTTAAATTCAAATATTACTTTTAATATCGTACCTATTTTTATTTAGTTGTATGTACGCACATTTATTTATATCAACTAGTAATTTTTGCAACATGCCCAAGTTTAAGTTAAAAACTTTTGTATCTAAACGACAGATGTATAGAAGAATTGCAAGTGAAGTGCAGCAAATATGCGGTGAGGTAAGCTGTAGTAGCAATTCTTCTCATGCGGATTCCAAATCAGCATCAGCAATGGTTGGAGCAGATGATATACAAAATAATGCCATTAATACCGAAGTTTATAATACATGTTTAGAAGATAGTGACTATTCTGATCAAGTTGCTGATGATTACAAAAATGTTCACAATCTCGAAGAACAAGGGACAATGGAAGTGAAGATCTAAGGCTTCAGTTACGGTACTGGGGTACATCACAAAAGGTATCACATTCTGCAATTACAGGCCTTTTGCATATTTTAGCACCTTACTATCCAAATCTCCCCCTTGATAGTCGAACGTTACTAATAACGCCTAATTCTTTTGTAACAAAAGATTTAGAAACAGGCCAATATATACATCTAGGAATACAACGTGGGTTGCAGATATTTCTTAAAAAAACACGAGAATTTCACTGATGATGTCTTTCTTTTGTGTTTTAACATAGATGGCATTCCGTTGTACAGAAGCTCTAATACTCAGATGTGGCCTATCTTATGTCTTATAAAAAATTTCAGCAATGTCCAACCATTTGCTGTAGGTATATTTTGTGGAGTTGCTAAACCTAAACCTTTAAGTTTATTTTTTGAAGATTTCATTAATGAATATCAAATGTTAAAAGAAGGTTTTATTTTTAATAGTAGAAAATATTGCATTAAAATTCACAGTTTTACGTGTGACGCGCCTGCGAAAGCTTATATAAAATGTATAAAATCTCCTGGAGGTTATGCATGCTGTGATCGGTGTGTTGAATATGGCGACTATGTAAAGGGTAGAGTAATCTTAAAAAATTTACACAGTACAAAACGAAGTGATGAGTCTTTTAGAGCACAACTCGATGAGGATCATCACATCGGAATTTCTCCTCTACTTCATTTAGATATCAATATGGTACAAAACTTTCCAATTGATTACATGCATAATGTTTGCTTGGGCGTCATGCGTAAACTTTTAAATTATTGGGTTGCAGGTAGTTTAACTGTCAGACTACCAAGCAGAATAGTTGAATTGTTGTCAACCAGATTGTTATCTTTAAAAGATTGTATACCAAGCGAAATTAATCGTAAGCCAAGAGCTTTGTCCGAGTTAGCTCGTTTTAAAGCTACAGAGTTCAGAACTTTCCTTTTGTATACGGGAATTGTAGTATTAAAAGATATAATCGATGTAAGCATTTATAATAATTTTCTTTTGCTTCATAGTGCCATACTATGCTTAATGTCTGTTGAAAGTAATATGAGAGAATCTAACTGTGAACCAGCAACCAAGCTACTATATGCATTTACCTATTCAACACGGAGTAAAATTATACGGTTCAGAATTTTTAATTTATAATGTACATGTTCTGTTCTATTTAGGCAATTTAAAACTTTTGCTTAAATCATCTAGAAAACCGTTGCAACAAATTTGTCGTAGAATATATGAAATTGATAGAGGCTGTTTAAAGAATTATCAAGGCAATATGATATCAGAAAATGAAATAAGCTTTCAGCTAGAACACAATAACGGTCCAGTTTTAGGAAATAAACTTTTTAGGCAACTTAAGAAAATTTCTTTAACTATTTGTTATGTATTCATGAATACATGAAATCAAATTCATATTTCTTTACAAAAGATTGTGTGATACAAATAGAAAATATTTTAAGAGTGAATTTTGACAAAAATGCAATAATTATTGGTAGATATTACGAATCGTCTTCATCTTTTTATGAATATCCTTTCAGTTCAAATGTTTTTAATATTGTTTTAGTTCACAATTTGTCTACTAAGTTAAAGTCTTGGCCACTTACTGACATAAAAGGAAAGTATTTACTTTTGCCTTATAAAGATAATTGGTTATCTGTTCCTTTAATTCATTCCACACAGTAAATAGTTAAATATTTTTTAAAAGTTACTTAAATAGTTGAATATGAATGCATACAATGATGGTTTTCAGTACAAATGTTTATGAAATTTAAAATATATTTTATATTACATTTGAAATGATTTTTAATTTCGTGACTTTCCGCCCATTATTCTTAACTTTCAAAGTGGAACGATACCTTCTTTTTCTTCCTATTTTTGTTTTCAATTTCACCTTTCCTACTCGTCCTTCTCGTGCCGCTATTATTACTTGTATTGGAGGATAGATAAAGCAGGACTTCTGCAGCAGAATAAGAAATCTTTGGGTGATGCCCCAAATCTAGTCATTGAAGTTTGGTAGCCGATGAAAAGTAAAGGCGATTGCAGATCAGTAGTTAAATGCTCCGCAATGAATGAGCGTTGATTCATGTAACATTTTGTTACATTTGTAAAATTCAATAAAATTAAGTAATTTTAAAAACTATTACACAGTTTACATGTTAATACAAACACAGACTCTGCTCTATTACTGAAACAACATACGAAGGTATATGTAAACGTTTATGTTTTGTCAAAATGTCCGCGCTGTGCATGTATGAATATTTTTATGTAATCTGCTAGTAGACGGACATGTAAGTATGAAACGTTTGCAAATAGTATAAAGAAAATCAAATACAATGTTAAACATTTTCTTTATACCATTTGCATAATTATACGTATGTTATTACTAGGAGATTACATAGAAATTAACATATATATATATACAGCGCGGATATTTTGACAAAAAAATGACGTTGCTAAGTATTATAGTATTTGTGTTACTTGAGTGTGACGCAAAAAAAAATACGATATATATACATATATGTATATCATGCATAAGAAGCATGCTGTATAACGTGAAAATGTGGTCTTTAGTAGACGAAGTTATGACGTCTTTTGATAACGTCTTCCGACGTTATTTTATGACGTCGATTGGCTGTGACATATTGCCGTCATCTTTACGTGTTTTTCACGTCTATATATTCGTCATTCGACGTTACTAGTGACGAATTTTTCACGTGAAAATGACGTGTCTTTGCCAGCTGGGAAGTTACTTCAAATGTTATAGATTCTGAAATGGTCGTAGATGATAATTTTGTAACAGTTGGGGGTATTGGTTCCAATGTGGTGTCTGTTAACTTGCCATTGGTTCTTACCCACAATGAAGAGGATAATTTGATGGTTGCATGGAAAGAAGCTTTGAATGGTAATCAACTAGATGAAAGTAACAATCAAGAGGCAGGAAGCCATTCCAGCGACGGTTCTTGGATACCTTCAAGTAGTAACTTAAATGAAAGTGATTCCGACAGTGCAGAAGTCAATTCAAGTATTTATGAAGAGCTCAATACAAGAAGACCAGACAATAAACTTGCAAATATCAATCAAGACATTGAAAATATTATTCCTGTTCAATCAACTGGCAATGACAATTTAATGGAGGCCGAAGTTGAAAAGAAAATATCAAGAAAAAGGATTCGCCAAGAAAAAAAATGGGACAGAAATTTAAACAAAAATTGAAAAATACTGGACGGTTCCAAATGCAGACTTAAATGCCTCGAAAAAATTTTACAAGATGATAGTGAGAGTCTTTTTAAACAGTTTTGGGGAATTGGAGATATCAATAAACAAAGGGAATACATCATACGTCACGTCAAGTTAGTGTGTCTAAAATATGCATACAAAAAAGTAAACCCGACAAGAGATTGTTCAGAAAACAAAGCTTACCATTTTCAAATAGAAAGTAATTTAATCAGGGTTTGTCGTTTATTTTTCTTGAACACTTTGAACATTGGTGACATTATGTTGCGGAATGCAATGAAAAACACTAATTCAGAAGGATTTATTGACACCGATCGTAGGGGTAAGCATGGTAAACAGGCAAAGGTGGACAATGATATAAAACAGTTTATAAGGGATCATATTAAGTCAATACCAAAAGTGGAATCCCATTATCTTCGAGCCCAAACGACTCGTGACTTTATTGATGGTACCTATTGCCAAACAATGTATTTACTGACAAGTTTTCAATAATGAATTTAACATTTCGTGGTATACCCCCAAAAAAGATCAATGTTCATTATGCGCCAACTATGTAAATTCGAACGAAGCTGGCAAAAAAGATCTGGAACAAGAATATGAAGCCCATATGCGAAATAAGAATAAGTCAAGAATAGAAAAGAAATCTGATATCGATAATGCTAAGTCTGATCAGTCTCTTGCAGTTGCTGTTTATGATCTACAGGCTGTTTTTCAAACACCCTGCGGTGAAGTAAGTTCTTTTTATTATAAAAGTAAGCTCAACTCATTTAATTTTACAATTTATAACATAACTCCAAGGGTATGCTTATCTTTGGAATGAATCGGTTGCATTGCGTGGAGGAAATGAAATTGCAACATGCGTATTCAAGTTTTTGTCAGAACAATGCTTTGGGAAGAAACACGTGATATTCTATAGCGACAACGGTTGTGGACAAAATAAAAACAGGTTTGTAACCAGCATGTATATGTACGCAGTGTCCAAACTTGATGTTGATGTTATTGAGCATAAGTTTTTAATTACTGGACACAGTCAGAACGAAGGTGATTCGATGCATTCCTGTATTGAAAAAGAAAAAAGAGAGTCCTCAGATCTGGCCCAATCTATGTGCCTTCCCAATGGGCTCCTATAATTAAACTCGCAAAAAAACAGAAACCGTAATATTGGATAACAGAAATGTCAACTTCCGAGTTTTTGGACTTCAAAAAGCTAGCAATGACTCTAATCTTAATCTAAGCATTAATACCAATAAAGAAAAGTAGTGTGGAATACCATCAAGGTCATAAGGGTCCAGAAATCAACGCCAAACATCTTGTTTTACAAAACAGATTATGATGATAAAGATTTCAAGCAAGTTGACACACGAAAACGATTAACAAAAAGAGGTGGACAAACAAAATCACAAATTTGGAGAGTTGAAAAAGCCTACAAAGCCCCACCTGAGATTTCATTTGAAAAAAGGAGGCACTGTTATTTTTGTGTCGCACGAATGCCATAAAAGAAGTGCATCATTCTTTTTATCAAAATCTCCTAGCGGAAGGAGACAAAAAGAAAAAGAAGTCTGGCGCCTAAATGGAAGAGTTATAAATAGAATACTAAACTTATATTATCTAAATTGTGACTTTTAATTGCTAATTGTTTTTTAATATAATAAATAAAGTTTATATAACACCAAACACCTATTTCTTTTTTTTTAATTGAATACAAATTTATGTATTGTATATCAACATAAAATATTGAATTCAGCACGTTCTTGAATGTAATATGAGTGCAATAACAACATAACTATAATTTTTAGAGGAATTTTCACGATTTACATAGTATTTTTTGTTATCTAAGTGATACATAAAATATCAATAAGTTCATTTTTTAATCAACCCAATAAAAAATAGTGTAGGGACGATATTTAAAAGGAGGTTGTTGTTTAAAAAAAAAACAGAAGAAACAAATTATTATGAATTAGAGATATTATTATCAGATATGTCAATGTGACAAGTTCGTATTTTTTGCAATAAAGTTTATTTTCATTATCTGCTTCTTAAATATTAAAACGAATCCTACAATTTGGGGGCTCAACCGGGATATAGATACAGATATACATATATTTGTGTATTTGAGAAGTAGAAGACGAAGTGAGTTAAGTAAGACGTAAAAGAGAGTTCAAACGACGGAGCAAGAAGCGTAAGCAGAAGACGAACAGAAAGACGAAGAAGAATATAAACTCGGAAGAAGAAAAAGACGACAACGACGAAAAAGAAGAAGAGGACGTAGAAGAAGAAGTAGAAGACGAAGGAGAAGAAGAAGACGAAGAAAAGTTAATATTATACGTAGTGCAAAAACTAAAATGACGAGCTTGAAAGATATCGAATGGGTAGAAAAGAACATAAAGACGGTTCCATATAAAACAATAAAAATATTATATAAAATAATATTTGAAGATGACAGTGACAGAAGAGGACGCAAGAAAATACGAGAATTTACAGGATTTAAATATGACAAGAACGCAGACGAATACAAAAATAAGAGTGCTTTTGTTAAGCAATCTTTCAGTGTTGCAGAGTTGGTAGCAGTATGCAATTTATTACATTTAGATTATGAAGGAAGCTTAGAAGAATTGGCTGAGAAAATTATGGGTGCTTTAATCAATGTAGATTCATTACGAAAGGAGAACAAAAAAGATTACGACGAAGAAGATGAATACGATGATAGCGAAGAAGATGATAACGATGAACAAGAAGACGTGGAAAGAAAAGATGATGAAGAACAAAAGAAGATAAAAGAGAATAAAGACGAGAAAACACCTAGATTTCCTATTAGTTTCAGAGATGTGGAAGATTCGATGCGTACGTTTGACGGCAGCGAAGATTTTTCCGTGGAGAAATGGATAGAAGAATTCGAAGATAATGCAGAACTTATGGAGTGGAACGACCTGCACAAATATATATTCGCCAAAAAATCTTTGAGGGGATTAGCTAAGTTGTATATACAGGGCGAAGCAGGGCTGAACTCTTGGAGGAGTTTGAAGTGGGCATTATTGAAGGAATTTTCAACGAAAATTAATAGCGTGAAACTACATGAAACGCTGAGAACGAGACAAATTAAAAAAGGTGAGTCTGCACAGGAATATTTGTTAGTTATGAAGGAAATTGCTAGTAGAGGTAGCATAGACGATGAATCATTAATTCAGTACGTTATAAACGGAATTGCTGATGATGACCCAAATAAAATAGTTCTTTACGGTTCACGTAATCTAAATGACTTTAAATCCAAACTTAAAGATTATGAACACCTACGAAACACGAGCAAAGCGAGCACAAGTAGTAAAATTAATTCTAATGGCCGACAGAAAAGTACAAATGCTAAAAGTAGTTCAAAATCTGATGGTAATGTACGTTGCTTTTTATGTGGTGCGATGGGCCATCGATCTGCGGATTGTGTGCATAAAAGTAAAGGGTTCAAATGCTTTAAATGTAACAATTTTGGTCATAAAGCACACGACTGCAAATCAAAAACCGCGAATCAAGATTCATCGATTAAGAGCCTTTCAGTCACTACTAATAACATGTATCACAAACAAGTCGGCATCGGCAACATAACTGTAAATGCACTAATAGATACAGGTAGTGCCGTAAATGTTATTAGACAGGATATACATAGAGCTATGGGTTCACCACGGTTACAGAAATCCTTGGCACCACTTATTGGCTTTGGTGGTCATTCGGTGAACATGTTAGGATTTTATGAGGACGATATAGTAGTAGATGACGACACCTTTTTCACTAAGATCTTTGTGGCACCCAATGGCACTATGAATATTGATGCTGTAATTGGGCAGGAATTATTACGTCACGCTGAAATGAAAGGTAGTATTGATAACATCACCATTTGCAAGTTAATGAAAGAACCGGCGATTATGACGATTGAGATGACGAATTTAGACGAACCAATCATAGGAGAAGACTGTACTAAAGATGCAAAGGAGCGAGTACGAAAAATGGTGTTAGCGTATGAACCAAAGAAGACGAAAACGACGAATGTAACAATGAAGATAATTACAACTGAGGATATCCCGATATATCATCACCCAAGAAGGCTTCCTTTTATAGAACGAGAAATTGTGGATAAACAGGTGCAGGAATGGATTAACGATGGAATCATAGAGTCATGCACTTCAGAATATGCCAGTCAGGTGGTGATAGTGAAGAAAAAGATGGATCCCACAGACTATGCATAGATTACAGGAAATTGAATAAAGTTGTTGTGAAGGATAGATATCCACTACATACTGATGCAAGCCAGGAGGGCTATGGCGCAGTGCTGATGCAAAAATCGCGTGAAGATAATCGCTTTCATCCAGTCTACTACATGAGCAAAAAGACTACTCCGGCGGAACGAAAATATTGCAGCTACGAATTGGAAGTATTGGCTATAGTGGAAGCGCTCAAGAAGTTTCGCATCTACTTACTGGGTCATAACTTCAAGATAATAACTGATTGCAATGCTTTCCAAAAAACGATGCATAAAAAGGAATTAACAACTAGGGTTGCTAGATGGGCACTATTACTTGAAGAATTCAACTACCAAATTGAGCATCGGTCTGGTTCTCGCATGAGGCATGTGGATGCACTCAGCCGTTACCCTATTATGCAGATAACTGAAGCTTTAATACCTAGAATAAGAAAAGCACAAGATAAAGATGACCAAATCAAAACAATTAAGGAAATATTATGCTACAAAGAGTACGATGATTATTTTATGAAGACAGATTTACTTTACAAGGTTGTAAAGAATCGCGAGCTATTGGTGGTACCAAAAGACATGCAAGTCGAAGTAATAAGATCAGCACACGAAAGGGGACATTTTGCTTGCAGAAAGACGAGGGAGCTCATCGAGCAGGAGTACTTTATACCGGGTTTACAGAGTAAAGTAGAACGATTTATAACCAATTGCGTTCCATGCATTATGGTAAATAGGAAAGCAGGAAAGAAAGAAGGTTACCTACAAGCAATATTTAAGGAAGCCGTGCCGCTGCATACATACCATCTTGATCATTTAGGACCGTTGGAAACAACAGCAAAGAGCTATAAGCACATACTTGCCCTTATAGATGGATTTACAAAATTCGTTTGGCTCTATCCAGTGAAAACAACCAGTACACGGGAGACTCTGAGTAAATTGGAAATTCAAAAACAAGTCTTTGGAAACCCAACCCAGATTGTGACGGATAGAGGATCTGCCTTTACTTCCAACGACTTCGAGCAATACTGCGAAAAAGAGGGCATTAAGCACATTAAAATTACAACAGGATTACCTAGATCGAATGGACAGGTTGAACGCTTAAATAGAATTATCATACAAGTGCTTGCGAAGCTAACAATAGAAGACCCCATAAAATGGTACCGACATGTAAACGAGGTACAGCAAGTAATCAATTCAACCTTTCAACGCAGTATTGGCATAACACCTTTCGAATTATTAACAGGAGTGAGGATGAAGACCAAGAAAGACGAGCATATAAGACAGTTAATAAATGAAGAACAGATAGAAATGTTCATGGAAGATCGAAGTGGAATGAGAGAACAGGCTAAAACTCAAATAGGGAAAATTCAGGAAGAAAATCGGAGGATTTATAATTCCAAAAGAAAAGATCCAGCGAGGTACGAGGTTGGAGACCTCGTTGCCATTAAAAGAACTCAACAAGGTCCAGGGCTTAAATTGCGGGCGCACTATTTGGGTCCGTTTCAAGTGACTAAAGTCAAACCATACAATTCCTATGACGTCGTCAAGGAAGGAGATCATTATGGCCCTACCAAAAGTACAACCACAGCCGAGTATATGAAGAGATGGACGGTCTCCAATACCGGCAGCTCGGGCGGAGAGGAAGAGGAACCGAAGGACCGAGATAGTGACGTAGACAAAGTGTCCGGGTCGGTCACCACCAGGACGGCCGAGTGTAGGGACGATATTTAAAAGGAGGTTGTTGTTTAAAAAAAAAACAGAAGAAACAAATTATTATGAATTAGAGATATTATTATCAGATATGTCAATGTGACAAGTTCGTATTTTTTGCAATAAAGTTTATTTTCATTATCTGCTTCTTAAATATTAAAACGAATCCTACAATAGATAGGACAATAAATATAAAAATATTGCAATAACCCACACTAATTCAAACTCCATTTTCTCAGTTAATGTTTTTTTGAGTTATGGTGGTCTTCTATTCATAGTGCGATATGAAGAGCGAATTTACCGCCATCCCCACTATCAGCCACATATCTGTGAACAATTCACTGGCGCAAGTGTCGCAGTCAAACAGGCCGCGGAAGCTTAAATGAGCGCATATTTTTGAAGATATAGTACAATTTTCCGTCGCTGCAGCGCCACTACCGACAAAATGTATATAAGGAAGCCCGAAGCCGCGGGGAAATACCAGTTTTGATTTATAACTTGCGCTGTGTATCTCACCAATAGTTATTAAAGTGTGTTTAAAAGTTCTGTAGAGTTTTTGATTGTGTTTTTCTTGTGTAGCATTTGCGACGTATAAGATGTAAGTAGTAATTCGTATATGTTTTATATTGCGTTAACTGCTAGTAAATATAGTTTAAAAAATACTTCTAAGAGTGATTGATGAATGTATGTATGTAATAAGCAAAACCTAAAGATTTGATAAGAAAGGCTGCATTAATTTGAAAAACTTTATTTTTTCATAGATTTCATATATTATCCTGACAACATAGCTGCATACATTATGGGTTATTGCTGTGTTAAGACTTGTCGAATGAGCAGTAAGGAGATGAAATATCATCGTATACCTGTTTTAGATTCACAGGTAAGCAAAATGTGTGTAATTATCATTCCGTATATATAACAAGATTTTTTCTTTTATTAGCTATGTCAGCTGTGGTTGTCTAGAATTGGTAATGAGGACACTCCCAACAACTAGTGCACCATCATTATCTGCGACGAGGCAAGGAACTCACAGTTACATAGCAGGTTTCATATGCCGCAAACTATTGAAACAACTAAAAAATTGTAAAGTGTGCTATGCTGAACTTGTACATACAGGTACAGACGTTTTGTCTCATCATAATATTATTGCTGCTAAATGCTATTCTGCACAATCATTATACCGGCCTTCTACTGTATATTTTAAGGTATTTTCCGAAATTATGCTCCTCCTCAGTAATAATATTGCAAGTGTGTGCCATTTGCGGAATATTAAACAGAAATTGTTTAATTTGATTATGGATTATGTTGAATGCATCTTTACTTGTAAAGACCACACATTAAAAGAATTACTGGTCAGTAGGTGTGTACATTTTTATATATATGCATATGTTTCTAACATAAATAAAGTATTGAAAGGTCTAGATAGTAGGCAAAATTTCAAAGACCCGATAAAAAAATTAACTCATACTAGATATGTAAAACACAATAAATTTAAAAGTGCGATGCAAAATGCTAAGCGCTTAGTTTAAAATGTCACATTGGCAATTGGCAATTTTATAGTGTATATAACTTCTTGGATTAGTTATGTTGTTATCAATTTTTACGTTTAGTTTGTGTACAACACTACTGCACATGTTTTGATGCTATTTTATTATATGTACATACGTATTATAATGTTACATATGTCTTTTCTAATGTTAAGTTAATTATTTACTTTTTTTATTATTATATTATTTACTTATCCTACACTAATGGATTGCTATTATTTTCAATAAATACAGAGTAAGAAACTGGTTTTATTATTTCATTCCTTTGTACATATTTTTTTATTTAATCTTATGTGTTAATAAGCAAAATAAATAACTTTCGTTGCAGAGAGCGGTTTTTAATCATTTAAATGATGAAACACCGCTCTATGCAACGGAAGTTATTTATCTTGCTTATTTTACAAAATGTTACCGGGGATTTAATTCAGATTTACATTTCGCGGTGTTTTAGTAGTTCCATTTTCCGTCGCCTCAGCGCTGAAAATTGTTTTGCACATATATAAGCACCTTCCCATCTATAAGTTATCTATGCAGTCAAACGAAGCAAACGGCGACTGATCGAGCTTTTGGAATAGTTAGCACCAGTTAGCACATAAATTACGCTATTACACTGCAATCTTTCAGATTACTCAGGTTATACTGTTGTCTTTTGTGTTAGAGCTGAAGTGAAGTGCCATGGATGATCAGAATAAGGTATGTAATAATTATTTCTTAATGTATATGTGATGCTTTACCGGTCTCACATGGTGTCCTGATCGTTTTAAGGTTATAGTCATGTTTCATTCATGGATGTATTATTATATGGATAGCGCATTCTGTTCACGGATTGACTCTAACATTAAAGTGAGAGGTTGCACAAGTGAGATAGAGCTAGAATAGGCAAAGGATTCATATACGCCCATAAGATTTACAATGTTATTTTGGTTTCGTTTAGGTATTTATCCGTTTATCTCGTTTAATATTGATCGGATACCGACTTAAATATATGAAATGCGTATCGGAATAAATAGAGAATAACTTGTACTTTGGTTTTTATTATAGATACCTAAGTAAATACTATTAAAAATCAGAGAACACTGGATTTTTCGGATATCAATTTAGAATTCATAAGATGCTTAAACAACATGCTGGACTATATTTTAGCGCCGAGAACGGTTATCTACATTGCGTGGTTACCGTACTATGGTACGTTAACTCTTTGAAACTTTTTAGAACCATAGCTCAATTTTTTCAAATGGCATCCCCCATATTTTATTTGGCAGAGGGGACAAAATCCCCGAGGTCCGGGCTTTCGGGGGCCCGATTAAAACAAGCAACTAGAGATGTTGTCTCATTATGCAAGGTTGCTGAATTAATATTTAAACAGCACCCAAATTACTCCTGTAGCCATATAATTCAAATACTTGTTTTACAAACTTTAAATACTTTAAATTTAAATGATTATTTTAAAAACTTGCATAATCACTTTTATGAACAACAATCATTAAATTCGCACCATTACCAATTAATTAAACAAATTTTTCACAATTATTTCATTTTGAGATGGAAGATGCATACAAAGATGGTAATATTTAAACACCAATAATTTTGTATATTAGTTTAAATTTCAATAAATTATAATATTTTAATGTTTGTTTAAATTTGGGCAAAACTTTTTTCTTTGTTAAAGAATTAATTTTTAATTAAGTTTATTTTTGATCTCCCAAGTGATAGTAGAACTCTCATGAAAACACCTTGAAACTGCGAAGTAACACCAATGAATCCCAATGGGCATTATAAACATTTTGCATAGAATCATGTATTAAATACATTTTTTAAACTGTAATATAAAGTCTATTGAGGGCGACTCTATTAAAGTTAGCATAAATATTGATGGGTTGCCTATAACCAAAAGTTCCAAAAGTCAGTTCTGGCCAATTTTGTTAAGAATTAATCATGTACCATACACGTCCATATCCAGTGGGTATCTATCATGGATATAGCAAACCCATACTCGATGAATTCTTAGAAGAATTTGTGAACGAATACAAATCATTGTCTAGTGGAGGTGTATATCTTTCGGGAAATACGTTTAAACTGGAAATTTCACATATTATATGTGATGCTCCAGCCAAGTCCTATGTTCTTAATGTCAAAGGTCATAACAGTTATTTTGGATGCAACTATTGCACACAAGAAGGCGATTATATAAACGGCCGCATGGTGTTTCTCGGAACAAATGCTGAATTACGAACAGATGAGTCATTTAAACTTCAAACACATGTAGATTATCATAAAGGTATTTGTCCGCTTAGTATCATCTGTTCCAATTGACTATATGCATTTAGTTTGCTTGGGCTTTGTAAAACGACTAACAGTACTTTGTGTGAAAGGAAATAAACAATTTAGACTAACAGACGCCAATTTAAAAGCCATTAATGATAATTTAAATGCACTGCGATGTTATTTGCCAAAAGAATTTTCCCGGAAGCCAAGAGGTTTATCTGTAGAGTTTTTGCAAGCTACAGAATTTCAACAACTTCTTTTATACACTGAACCACTAATTTTGAAAAATAAATTATCCAAAAATTCTATAATCACTTCATGTTACTGCACTGTTCAATAAAAATACTTATATCTTCTTCTATCTTCAATTTGTAAATACGTATTCTAAATTATATGGAAGGGATAGTGTTACATATAATGTTCACAACTTAATTCATTTACCATCGCATGCAATATTACATGGACCACTGGATATTTTTAGTGCTTTCGCTTTTGAAAATTATTTAGGAAAATTTTAAAAAATGTTCAAAAACTCACCAAATGCTCTACAACAAGTTTTAATAGAATACATGAGGAAATGATATTCAAGTTATCAGAACAGCCATCATATCCGATTACTCAACAGGAATATGTAAATTCCAACAATTTTGTTTGTTATAAGAGATTAAATTACATAATAGACACAAATAATAAAGACAATTATGTTATATTGGAAACCAAAGACATTGTTTCTATAGAAAATATTATTAAAGAAAGAGGCAGAATAATTCTAATTGTAAAAAAATTGAATTATATCAAAAAAATTTACAACGGTCCATTCCCTTCTGATATTCTACTAGAATTTGAAATCAACGGTGGTTTTTCCGATAGTTATGGGATCTCCTATGAAATTGTTCAGGAAAAATGCTTTTGTATACCGACTCAAAATAAATTCATAATTCTTACTTTACTCCACATGGACTCTAATTAAGTGTAAGTAACTGGTGCGAAATTTACATATTTTTAATGATTATTATTAATAATATCAAACTGTTCGTTACCAATCACAGCGTAATTTTCTTTGTTATTTACAGAAATATTGCGTTGCTCTATTTCCCAACGAGGAAAAGACCTTTGCGGCTTTTCCAGTTATTTGGCTTGTACAAAATATCGAAACCAACTGTACATTATGTTTTTGGCCCAACGGTTCTCAAGCAATAAAAAATTATAAAGATATTCAAGATGGCTGAAGTGTACATCCAGTAATTGTAATTGGAAAATTTTGTCTTTTATTTTAATGCAATATATTTTTTTGTAGATAATTATGCTGAAGCCTAATTGAAAGAAAAAATTATGTATCGCACCTGAATCGGAAAGTGATCATATTATAAATAAAAACTTTGGAAGGGTTTGAGGAAACGCAAAAAAAAAATTAGTGAATCAGAAGTATCCGAGAGTATTATTCGTTTCAAAATATAGTGCGGTGTCATTAGTAAAACTATTAGGAATTCTATGTGATAATCGCTTCATAACCCAGGGACTGTAAACATAAATTTTAAATACCGGGAAACTATCTGCGCCGGCTTAGGGATATTAACCCATTCCGGACGAGCGCCGGGAGATGGCGCGCCAGTCAGCCGGCCGAGCTCGGGAAGCGGCCACCGAATGTACTAACTAGTCGCTAGTTACTTGTCTTGCGCGTTAGTTACAGCTGTCAGCTGTTTATATTTCAGTACAGCAGTGATTTTACGTTTTGCATCTGTGAAATGGAGAAATATTTAACGGACGAAGAATTCGAAAAATTACTGTACGAAAGTGACATTGATTACGTCTTAAGTGAAAGTGAAGATGTAGATTATTCTAGTGGCGAAGATGAAATTCTGGTTTTAGGCGAACAAAGTACGAGTAGTTCTGAAGAACAGAGTATTAGTGTTGCCGAAGTACAGCATATTGTAGACGATGTGAATCAGTCAAGACCTTCGAAGAGAATGAGAATAAATAATAGTAAATCATTGCCCCGCGGTATACCTTGGAAGTTTGATAACAACTTCACACCGAAAGATTTCGGTTTCGATCGTAGTAATTCTGGTATAACAGACAATCTAAAAGTTCAAGTAGATTCCCCAGAAGTGACATACTTCAGACATTTTCTGAATGAAGAGTTACTTGCTGTTATTACTGAAGAAACAAACAGATACGCAGAAACAATGAAAAACAAAAACATGCCATCTTTTTCTAAGTGGGTAAACGTGAATACTGCAGAGATGTATACATTCACGGCATTATGTATTTTGATGGGATTTATAGAGAAACCAGCTCTAAAGGATTATTGGTCAACAAACCCAGTTGTTGAAACTCCATTTTTTGCAAAAGTCTGCTCACGAGATAGGTTCCTGCAAATTCTGTATGCTCTACATTTTGTCGATAATGCAAACCTAGACAAAAATGATGCTCTAAGAAAAATAAGGCCTATTCTCTCTTCAATCAAGGAAAGTTTTGGTAGATCTCTGTATCCATTCGAAGATTTAGCAATTGACGAAAGCCTCATTCTATGGAAAGGTCGTTTAGCTTTCAAACAGTATATACCTTCCAAACGCCATAGGTTTGGAGTTAAGCTCTTTGAGATATGCGACGCAGAAACAGGTTATATATTAGATCTTATAATTTACACCGGTGCCTCTACAAATATTCAACGAAATGAAGAATTCGGAATTTCCGAAAATATAGTTCTTACCCTTATGGAACCATATATGAATAAAGGACATACCCTCTATGTCGATAATTGGTACACGAGTCCTACGTTGTTTCACTACCTTTACGACAATAATACCGGAGCTTGTGGAACTGTTAGGTCAAACAGAAGGGGTATGCCTGATTTTGGACAAGTAGGAAAAGGAGACTGTAAAATTGCTCATAATGACAAAATATTGGCTTTGAAGTGGTACGACAAACGTGTAGTTCATATGCTAACATCTGTGGACTCTGCAAATATGATAGAAACTGGCAAAACCCACTTCAAAACTGGTGACAAAGTTATGAAACCTGCGTGCATCATACAATACAACAGCAAAATGGGTGCAATCGATAAAGTGGATATGCAAGTAAGTTTCGTAGAATGCGCCAGAAAAACACTAAAGTGGTACAAGAAGGTATACTTCCACATGATAGATCTATGCCTGTACAATTCCTACATTTTATACCAAATCAAATCAGGTAGAAAACCGTCGTTCAGTAGTTTTCGATTACAAATTGTATCTCAGATGATTGGTGAATTTCATACTCTGACAACCCGGAGAACAAGACCTCCAACAGTTGATAACCCCCTGCGGCTGATAGAGCGGCATTTTCCTGCACCGATTCCACAAACAGAAGCACAAGAAAAAAAGACGCAACGAAGATGCCATGTCTGCGCCAATACGAAACTTGCAAAACGAAAGAGAAAAGATGTGAAGTTCATGTGTAAAGAATGTAGCGTTGCTCTACCCCTGCTTTGAACAATTTCATACAAAGAAAAAATACTAAAGCTAAGTGTAGTGTTTTGGTTATATAGAATTAGTTGAGTTTTTCTTTCTATAGAACACAATTAGGTTCTTTGACTTTCTTAAGTTTTGTGTTTAAGATTTAGATTTCTAGTGAGTACACTATTCTTTATTCGAAATAAATGTACTTCTACTAATAAACGCGTATTTATTTTGTCAATAGTTAAAGTATTTTATTTACTTGTTGGCCATAAAAAATAAACAGACTCATGAAGAAATGTACGGCACTCGGCCGACAATAACGTTAGGAATGCCGTACATGAACGTGAACAGGCCGGGAAACTCGTACAGACCAAAATGCAATAGTACGGCGCTCGGCCGGCAGGGTGGACCATCGAATGCCGTACAAGTACGGCGCTCGTCCTGAATGGGTTAAGAAACAAAAGTAATTAATTTTAATCTATAAACTAGCGAGCATTACATTTATATTATAATACACCTATAAGTACTTTCGTTAGTTATTATTGATAATACAGGCCTGTAACTTATTTCTCATATCGCTTACTACTACGCTACTATTGCATATCACCTGCCCTGCTCGGGTGATTATGGGAGCTTACAATCGCACTATATTTTGAAACGAATAGTACTACATATTACACGATAATATATGACGAGGTAATAAAGGATACATTTTTAGGCACAAATGACACGGTGAATGATAGCGATGAAATAATAAGGACAACACCTTATAAACAAACAAATTCTCAATATGAAGTTTGTCTAAGAAAAATCAATGTACAGATGAAAATATGAACAAAATTGTTGAAGGTAAGTTATAAGAAATTTCTTGTACGTATATGTCTTATATATAGAAGTACATATATAGAAGGCACGCTGACTAGATTAACACAAATTATGGACAAATATTCAATAGATCTATTGGCTTTACAAGAAACAAAACAAACAGGAAATTTCACTAGAGAAATAGGAGAATACATATTTTTCAATAGCGGAGGCAATGATAGGCTGTTCGGTATTGGATTTTTGGTGACAAAGAAGCTAAAAGGGGAAATAATAGAATTTAAACCAGTGACCAACAAAATATGTAAATTAAGAATAAAAAGCAAGTATAGAAAGATAAGTATTATCAATGTTCATTGCCCTACGGAAGATAAAGGAGAAGATGAAAAAGATGCATTTTACGAGAATACAGAAAGAGTGTACAGACAAATTCCTAGATACGATGTAAAAATGTTGTTGGGGGATTTTAATGCCAAAGTGGGAAAAGAAAAAATATATAAACCTATAATTGGAAATCACAGCAAACATACTGAAAGTAATGGTAATGGTAAGAAGTTAATAGAATTTGCATTGGAAAACGATTTAAGAATAGTCACAACATATTTTCAACATTTGGAGATTCATAAAGGAACCTGGATATCGCCAGATGGCAGAACAATAAACCAAATAGACCATATAGCAATCGAAAGTAAACACTTGAAATATATATTAAATGTAAGAAGTTATAGAGAGCAGATGTGGACACTGATCACATACTTGTAAGAGCAAAAATAAAATACCAAAAAGGGGAAAAAAAGAGAAACGAATAATATACTCGATGGAAAAATTAAAAGACGAAACTATTAAGAATGAATTTCAAAGATGCATCAACAGAAATCTAGCCTCTGAAGGGGAAAACGTGGAAGTACAATGGAAAAACTTCGAAAGGATGATTACAGAAGGAGCACAGGTATTATGCGAAAATAAGCAATCAATAAGAAAATCATGGTTAGATGACGAGTGCAATGAGGTGATACAGCAAAGAGAAAAAGCAAGAATGAGAATGTTACGGAGTAATACAGAAGAAAGTAGATCGCAATATCAAAAGTGCAGAAAAGAAGCAAAGAAAATATGTAGAAAAAAGAAGAGAGAAAGTATTGAAAAACGAATTCAGCAGTTAGAAAATTCATACATCAAGAAGCAAACCAGGGAATTTTATCAAAACATAAAAAGTAGTAAAAGAAGAAATCAGGAAAATAAATTGATATTTTGTAAAGATAAGCAAGGTCAACTCATTGGTGGTATGCAAGAGAGTCTGGAAAGATGGGCAGAATATTTTAAAGAAGTCTTTGAGATCGAGTGGAACGAGCCACGTGAGATAGAGGAAGATTGGCGGGTAGGAGAAGATGATCAAGAAGAACCGCCGACAAAGCAAGAAATACAGGCAATAATCAAGAAGTTCAAGAGCGGCAAAGCACCAGGAGAAAATGGTATACATTACAATTTTGTATACTGTTCTTTCAAATTTCTTTTGATATCTACATTTATTGTTCTTTTGTAATATATATAGAATGTCCTATTCACATGAATAAATAAATATTGAATATTTTTATATAACATTCTTTTGCTTGAATAAATGGTGATAGTTTATGTTGTTTTCTTTAGATTGTGAGAATTATACTATGTATTTTTATATTCACATAAGATTATATCACATTTAAATTTTGGCGCGCTTCAACAAAAATCAACTGTGAGTTTCGAAGAGATAATTCTAATAGCGCAATCAGTCGAAATTGCCAAACAAGAATCGAATCAAATGCAACAATCAACGAATCAGGTGAGACACAAGAAATCAAACTTCAATAAATTTGTCGATACAAACGCGACAAAGTCAAATTGCTGTGGGGGAAATGTTTCCGTTGCGGTAAAGCGGACCACAAGGCTAACGAATGTCACGCAAAGAGACTAATTGTAAGAAATGTGGGAAGAAGGGTTACATACAGGCAATATGTTTATAGGGCGAGTCAAAAACACCTCGCGATCAAAAGCAATTAGAAACGGATTCTAGTACAGAAGGGGAAACATTTTCAATAAACAAATTAAATACGTTAAACATTAATTTTTTAAATACAATAAAATCATGTTACAGCTGGAAATAAATCAGTGCGAAATGGAGTAGGATACGGGAGCGGCAGTCTCTGCCATCACCGCTACAGATCTCAAGAGACTATGCCCACAAGCACGACTGTAGTCTACGACAACTAAATTGCGCACATATACAGGTGAGATTATACATCCATTGGGACTAGTGACAGTACAAATAAATTACAAGGGACAGTCGGCCATGGGAAAAATATACGTTTTATCAAATAACGTCGATGGAATCTTTGGACGAGAATGGTTACAATCAATTAGCCTAGACTAGAAGAATATACGACAACTGCAAGAAATAATTTCGAAGATGGACCTATTTGAAGGCCTAGGAGAAATCCGGGACTACAGTTACCGTTTCCATTTCAAGCACGTCAAACCAATATTCATTCAACTACGTCAAGTGCCGTACGCTCAGAAAAACAAGATTGAAGACGAAATTACACGCTTGGAAAAATTAGGTATCCTTGAACCAATAGCACACTCCCCTTGGACAACACCCGTGGTTCCTGTTGTTAAGAAGGATGGGACCATCCGATTGTGTGCCGCATACAATGCAACTATCAACAAGGTAATCCAAGATGAGCACCATTCGATTCCCAGAATGGAGAATATATTCAACAAAATGAACGGAGGGAAATATTTCTACACCTTATACAGGCTTAGTTTTAAATAGCTCAAAATAAAAAAGGGGGTTAAAGATATGTACAAGTCAATCCCAAATACACAATTTTGTGGTTCTATGTGCACGGAGTAATGAGAAAATGATTTTTCTTTAGTCGTGTCTGGCCCTAACGCATGTAACATATCGGAGTTACCGCTGCGATATACCTACTCACATGATTTTTAGTATGCACTCGGCGTTAGCTGCGAATGCATGCGTTCGCAATGACAGGGTATACGAATGTCGAATATTCCGATATAATTCTAATTTATGGAGAAACAGCAGACCGTTTCCCAAATCGACGTCATCCGTCGACTGCGACGATTGTGGGAGCTGTATATCGTCTTCGGGAAACAGGTTCTGTAATTCCACGTTTCGAAGGTCGCGGTCTTGAGACCTCACGCAGAGTACTCCAAGCAGAAAAGGCAATTTTAAAAATATTTTAAAAACGAATTTACTGCATCCGTACCATATCCAACGCGTGCAAAGATTAACATAACTAGATTTTCCCCACCGGGTTGCCTTCTGCGAGTGGTTTCAGAGCAGAGAAGTTCAACAGCCAGATCTTGCTTCAGTAATTGTCTTCACTCACGAATCTACGTTTACCAAAGATTTTATTTTGCATTGCCACAACATTCACCATTGGGCAGACGAAAATCCCCACGATATACAGCAAGGCTTCTCACAAGTTAGAATATCCGTAAACGTTTACGCAAGGTTGGTAGGCGATCAATTACTTGGACCGCATGCGCTCCCACAACGATTAAATGCAGACTTGTATTTAGTTTCTCCGGGATGCATTACCCGAGTATTTAGATGACATACGACTGGCGATACGACGACAATTATGGTTTATGCACGACGGAGCACCCGCGCATAGTAGTAGAGCTGTTCAAGGATATTTCAACGAAACTTTCCCACATTCGATTGGACGTGGAAGTTGCATTCGTGGCCAGCTCGTAGCCCAGATCTAAATCCCTTAGACTTTTTTCTGTGGGGATACATGAAAAGTTTAGTGTATGATCGCCGTCCCGACATTGAAAATGTCGAATATCTGCGAGATCGCATTTTTGTTGCAGCAGAACGCATTTGCAACGACATGCCAAACTTTACGCGGATACATAACTTTCGTCGCCGCATTAATGCCTGTATCACGGCTCATGGTGGACACTTCGAACACCTTTTGTAAATATTTTGTCCTTTTGAAAGGTACAGCCATATCGACGCTTCGAGTTTCGTCGCTTCGCTCTTTCGTCGCTCGGTTTTTTTCGTTGAGTTTTTGTCGGTTGCTTCGCGCACTTTCGTTGTCTGTCGTCACTACCGCTCACCATCTTATTTTTGTATCGTTGTCGTTCAGTCTGTGAATTAAGATCGATCGGTGTGCACTGTTTCTTTTGTGAAATTGTCTGTCATTGAATTTTGTGTTTAATACATAATAATATTTATTTATATGATTATTTCTGTGTTGTACTGTAAACAATTCATAGCACAAACTGTAATATTTTGTGTTCCAATATAACCATGGATCTTAAATGTAATGATTCGAAATTGAAAAGAAGCCATAAGGTTCTTAATTTGCAACAAAAGCTTGAACTAATCAAGCTGAATGAACAAGGCTTCTCAAATGCTGACATAGGTCGCAAGGTACGTGTACCTCGCACTACCGTTAGCACAATTATAAAGAACAAATCTAAAGTGTTAGATGAAGTCAAAAATGCTACTCCAGTACATACAAAAGTTATTAGAAAGAAACACAATTTAATTAGTGAGATGGAGAAAGCATTAAATGTGTGGATTGTAGATCAAGTCAGCCACAATATTCCTCTAAGTCAAGGTCTTATCCAAGCTAAAGCTCAAACATTATTTAATACAATGAAAGCTGAAAAGGGAGATATATCAGAAACATTTGGAGCTAGTAGGGGCTGGTTTGATAAATTTAAAAAAGATCAAACTTACATAATATAGCAGTGCAGGGAGAAGCAGCTAGCGCAGATATCGCAGCCGCAGACGCTTTTCCAATGGAGCTTGCAAAAATTATAGAAGACGGTGGCTACACAAAGCAGCAAATATTCAATGTAGATGAGACAGGCCTCTTTTGGAAAAAGATGCCATCTAGAACTTTTATTGCCAAGGAGGAAAAATCAATGCCTGGATTTAAAGCTGCCAAAGATAGGCTTACTTTGTTGCTTGGGGCTAATGCATCTGAAGACTGCAAGTTAACGCCTATGCTCATATATCATTCGGAAAATCCAAGGGCCCTAAAAAATTATGTAAAGTCTTCCCTGCCAGTTTATTTTAAATCCAATAAAAAAGCCTGGATGACTGCTGAATTATTTACAACTTGGTTCACTGATTATTTGAAGCCAGCAGTGGCGGATTATTGCAAACAACAGCATATTCCCTTTAAGATCCTATTGCTTTTAGATAATGCCCCAAGCCATCCAAGACATATGACTAAGACTTATCATGAAATTGAAGTTGTATTTTTGCCTCCAAATACAACTTGCTTGCTGCAACCAATGGATCAAGGAGTAATTTCATCATTTAAATATTACTACATTAGGCTGACGTTTGCCAAGGCTATAGCTGCAATAGATGCTCAAGTTCACGAGGGATCTAAACAAAATAAACTAAAAGCTTTTTGGAAAAGGTTTACTATTTTGGATGGCATTAAATGTATTAGAGATGCATGGACCGAAGTCAAAGAATCTAATCTGAAAGGCGTTTGGAAAAAGTTGATTCCGTCCTTAATTGATAACTTTGAAGGATTTCAGGAAACAGTGGAGATCATCACTTCCAACATTGTGGAAATGGCTGTACAGCTGGAACTGGAAGTAGAAACTGAAGATGTTAGAGAGCTATTTCAGTCTCATGATCAGCCGCTGAGTGACGATGATCTTCTGGCAATGGAAGAACAAAGAAGACTGTTTACCGAACAGGAGGCCATGTCTGTAGATATACCTCAGCCACAGGAGATAACCACTAAAGAACTCGAAGTTGGAATCGCCAAAATAGAAAGCGCAATGGCATACTGGGAGAAGGTGGATCCCAATTTTGACAGAAGTTCAAAGGTGAATAGTGAAAAAGAACAAAACCTATCAAACATTTATTTTAGAATAAAATACTTATTTTTTACTTATTACCTGCTGTAGTTTTTATTTTTTTAATTATTCGTTTCATTTAATTGTTGCACACATTCATAAGTACTATATGTGTACGTATTTACGTGTCAAATGAACTTACAACGACAATAAAGGTTATGCTTTGCTTTTCGTCGATTTTCGAGTTTCGTCGGAGGTCTGGTCCGTAACCCGTTGAAAGAGCGAGGTATTGCTGTATGTGCAAACAGTTAAGAGGAGTTTACGGAACCAATTAGCTGAAGGTGGGAACTTCAAACTGAACCTGAGTCGATTTTTACTGCAATAAAGGAAGACACAGGACAGTACAACGCAAGCAAGCCCAGCGGAACTAATGTTTAACCGCACCGTTAGAACCCGGCTTGACCTGGTAAGAAGGAACGTTGGCGCAGAGCTGCAAGAAAACGCTCCCTTATCGAGGGGATGTGTTAAATGTTTTAAGGCACATGATAAGGTTCAGGCCAGAGTTTATAACAATCCAGCAAGGAAATGGGTATTTGGAACCGTTGTAGCAAAGACAGGACATCTGCATTATGACATCTTGATAGATGGAAGAAGTCATCGCAGACATGTTGACCAACTATTACCGTACCGAAGAGTAGGGGAGGTCGGAGTAATGTCGCCATACGGGGCAATTCCGTCACAAAGTATTTTTCACAAAATAGTCATGTGCGCACCTGCCTAACGCTGAGACATACCATCCAATTGAGAATGCTTGGATCAATACAGCCATTGCCGCCGTCAAGGCTAGTTCATGCCAATACGAGTGATAACGTTGTTGTTTGTTATTTCTACTTACTTCTGCCGTATTTATAACTCGAGGTTTATGTCTGGCCGGCCCCAGTGCCGCTACCGTATGCGGAAACGGTACAGCCAGTGACGCCAGCTGTCCGCTGACCCCCACCCTTCCTGCTCCCTTTCCTTTCTGTTCCCAGGTACAGATCGGCAAGCGTTGCGGCGACTCCGGGAGTGTCTACGAACCGACTGGTCTTCTCATCCGGCTGGGGAGTAGGCTGATGTGAGCTTGCTCTGCCGACGAGAATCCGCGACGCATTGTGAGGAACCAGCCACTTCGGGCCCTGATCAGGTAGTGTATGGTGGATGCAAGATGTCGGAATCTGCATTGCCCCGGGCGAGTTCCAGTCCGTCCGTGTATTCCGGGATTGGTGAAGCGTAGGTCAGGCCTCAGGGAACTGGGGTAGGATCCCGAGGATCTGAGGGTATACCCGTTCTTGACTATTGCGGCCCGCCCCTCCATACACGAAGCGCTGGCGAACTACTCAACATGGAAACTTTACCAACCAACAAGAGAACGCCGAAGAACAGCACAGAAGAGAGCCCCAACGGTGCCTTCAAGACACCAACGGCGCAGCACGTTAGGTCACCGATTACGATAGATCTGACGACATTTAACATCGTACAACCAGGAGGTAGCAGTGACGACACGACATCAGCCTCAGATATGTCGTCCTCAAAAGAGGTTATCTGCAAACTGCGATGCCGCGAAGAGGAGCAATTGCAGAAGTGCATAGGTGTCATCAAGACCATGAAGGCAGCTATCAGCAGGCAGAAGAACGTCTCGATGGATGTAAAGAACGGCTTGAAGGAGCTAGAAGAAGCAGTGGATATGATCTCTGACTGCAGGAGGCGATGGAAAAAGGCCGAGCTGCAAGCAAGAGAGCACGCGCCAAAGGCGTCAGAGCCTGCTACCAAGACGCAGGCTACTTCTGCTACGGGCAACAAGAACGTGGAGAAGAAGGAAGCGCATCCCTCCGAGAACGTGTGGATGAAGGACCGAGCAGGCAGGAGAAAGCAAGCTCAAGAAGAGAAGAAGGCAGCTGCAAAAGTTTCTGACAGCAAACAACAGCAGAAGATAGCCGGTGGTCAGAGAAAGGACGACGGTACCGACCAGAAACAGCTAAAGAAGAACAAGCAGAAGAAACGGAACAGGAAGCCTCGATTGGATGCGCTTCTAGTAAAACCTGCGCAAGGGAAGTCGTATGCTGACGTACTGCGAGAGCTGCGCAGCAACGCGAAACCAGAAGAGACAGGCACCGAGATTAAGGCGGTGCGAAAAACACGCGCCGGAGATATGCTGTTGGAACTAGGACCCGGCAGCAAAGACACAGCAGGCTTCAGCAGCGCATTGAAGAATATCCTGGGCGAGAAGGCGAATATCAGCACCCTAGAGCCCAAGGAGACGCTAGAATTCAGAGATCTAGACTGCTTAACGACAACGGAGGAAGTCTGCGCAGCAGTCAAAGCGAAGTTAGGAATCAGTGACGGCGACGTGAAGATCAGCCTCACCAACGCGAATAGCAGAGGGCTGAGAATGGCTATCGTCCAACTGAGTCAGCGTCAAGCCCTTAAGCTGCTGGAAACACCCAGAATAAAGATCGGCTGGATAAACAGCAGAATAAGACGCAGGGTAGAAGTCGTCAGGTGCTTCCGCTGCTTCGGCTACGGACATCGACAGGCTACTTGTCCCGGACCAGACAGAAGAACACAAGGCCTTTGCATCAATTGCGGAGAAAAAGGCCACCAACGGAAGGATTGCAAGAACAAGGCAAAATGCTTCCTCTGCACGGGAGACACCGCGACACGCAGCCATGTCCCTGGGCCCGGCGCATGTCCCTCCTTCAGAAAGGCATTAGATCAGGCAAAGAAAAGCCAATGACCAGAATCCTACAAGGCAACATGCACCGAAGCAGAACAGCAGACGATCTCCTCATCCAACTACAACTGGACACCGGAGTAGATCTGCTGCTTATCAGTGAACAATACCGGGATAAGGAATGCACCGGGTGGTACACGGACACACTCGGCACTGCAGCTATATGGATCCCGGACACGAATACAGTCATCGTCGACAACCACGGAGCCCGAAACGGATACGGCAAGCTCGACAACCTGGAAGACGACCTTCGAGAAATGGCAGGGTCCATTATTCTAGGAGGAGACGTGAACGCCAAAGCCGTGGAGTGGGGTATGGAATACACCGATTCGCGAGGGAGGCGTATATTGGACATGGCGGCCAGACTCGGACTCAGCGTGGTAAATGTCGGAGACACCACCACGTTCAGAAGACCAGGCTACGGAGAGACGATACCGGATATCACATTGGCCTCGGAGGACATTGGGCGGGACATCGTGGACTGGCGAGTCATGGAGGACTACACCGGAAGTGACCACCAGTACATAAGCTACAACGTGACGAGACAGCGGCCGATCAGGAGAAATCCTGCTCCGCCCGGTCCTCGATGGAACGTAGCGAAGCTGGACGAAGACGCCCTGGCTCATGCAATCGCTCGAGGAAAGGGTGCCGTCATGGAATGTACCGGTTCGGCGGAGACAATTGCGGACGCGACCATGGCCCTGATATGTCGCGCCTGCGACGCCTCTATGCCGCGCAGAAAGATATACAACAGAAGATCTGCGTATTGGTGGAACGACGAGATCGCGATCCTCCGGAAAAGATGCTTACAGCTTAAGCGGAGAATAACCAGTGTAAGACGACGAGATCCGAACGCGGCAGAACTAGAGTCCGAGGACTTTACGAACGCCAAGAGAGATCTCAAGAACGCCATCTACAGGAGCAAGAAACGTAAGTGGGAGGAGCTGCGGCAGGACGTTGACAACGACCCATGGGGCTTTGGGTACAAGATCGTCATGCAGAAGCTTACAACGAAGACGGCGAATCCAGTCCTCGAACGGGATCGGATGCGGAACATCGTTGACACGTTGTTCCCTACTCATCCGGAGAGAACTGCGGAAATGGAGGACGAGCTATTGAACGACATCCCGCTTTTTAGCGGAGATGAACTGTCAAGAGCGGCGAACTCTCTACAAAACCGGAAGGCACCTGGACCCGACGGAATTCCGACGGAAGCTCTCAAGATTGTGGCGCGCGTCTGCCCAGATCTGCTTCTGAACATGTACAACCGCTGTTTAACAGAAGGATCCTTCTGCAAGAGATGGAAGGTACAGCGACTAGTGCTGATAAGCAAAGGCAAGGGCGACCCGACCACGGCATCGGCATACAGACCGCTATGTATGCTGGACACGGCTGGAAAGCTACTAGAGAGACTGCTCAAAACGCGACTGGAGAGCAGCATAGACGACGCGGGAGGCCTGTCCGAGAGACAGCATGGCTTCAGGAAGGGTCACTCCACCGTCGGCGCCGTAGCGCAGGTAGTGGAAACCTTCGAAGCCGCTCAACGGGGAAATCATTACTCGAGAGCCCTGGTGATGCTCGTCACATTGGACGTAAGAAACGCCTTCAACTCGGCGAGATGGGACGTCATTCTTGACTCCTTGCAGAACACGTTCGACACGCCATCCTATTTACTTAGGATGATACGCAGCTACCTTAGCGACAGGAAGCTGGTCTACGATACCGCAGACGGGCCGTGCACGAAGAAGATAACAGCGGGAGCGGCGCAGGGCTCCATACTGGGCCCCGACTTATGGAATGTGTCCTACGACGGGATCCTCCGAATGGAGCTGCCGCAAGATGCGTATCTGATAGGATACGCAGACGATGTAGCGGCAGTCATCCTAGCGCGTGACGAGGCGGATGCCCAGAGAAGGCTCAACCAGGTAATGAGAAGAGTCACCACATGGATGGACGAACACGGCCTGACCCTGGCAACGGAGAAGACCGAGGTCGTTCTACTGACCAGGAGACGAATCCCTAGGGAGATCGAGATGACGGTGGATACGGAAGTCATAACCACTACAACTTCCGTGAAGTACCTCGGACTGCGGCTCGACAGCAAGATGACCTTCTGGCAACAGATTCAGTCGTCGAGCGATAAGGCCGCTAAAGTAACGACGATGTTGAGCCGACTAATGGCCAACGTAGGAGGACCGACGGCGAGTAAACTTCGGCTGCTAATGACCGTCACCCATTCCATACTGTTGTATGGAAGCGAGATCTGGGCTGACACCTTACGGCAGGACAAGTACAGAAAGCGGATGGCTTCAGTACAGCGACGGGGAGCACTCAGGATCGCCAGCGCATACCGTACGGTTTCCGAACCGGCGGTGCTCGTGATCGCAGGAGTAACCCCGATAGACTTACTGGCTCAAGAAAAGAAGAGAGGTGCACGACAAGCAAGAGCGGACGCTAAAGCGCTCACACGACAATGTTGGCAAGAGCGCTGGCAGAACGACACGAGAGGACGGTGGACGGCCAGACTCATCCGCAACCTAACGGACTGGATGGACCGAGACCACGGCGAGGTAAATTACTACCTTACCCAGTTTTTTAGCGGACACGGGTATTTCAACGCATACCTGGCTCGAATGGGTATAGCAGAGAACGCGACATGCCAGTATCACGACTCTGCGGAAGATGATGCTCACCACACCTTCTTCGAATGCGAGAGGTGGAGTGACTACAGAGACGCTCTACAAGACGAAGTAGGACCTTTAACGCCGGATAACGTCGTGCAAACGATGCTGTCCGGACACGACCACTGGCAGAAGATCGCCACGTTCGTCGAGAAGGTGCTGAAGGAGAAGAAGAGAGAGACCCAAGCAATGGAGGCAGCCGATCGAGGCTAACTACGAGGTGCCATCCTGAAGTAATGCGACCAGCGGTTCCGGGATGGATTCTACACCTGACAAAGTGAGGTTTTTTAGTGGGTGCGAGCCCCACACACCGGGGCGGGTCTCGTCCCTGATGGTGCGTTAAGGCATTTTTCCTCACTCAAAAAAAAAAAAAAAAAAAAAATTTATAACTCGAGGTAAGTGTAATAATAAGGGTCTTTACTAGTTACATGAATATGTGTTTTAATAATATGACACATAAGGAACTTTTTGGTGGGATTGCTTTTAAATGCTTGGTTATTGTTTGTCGTATGTGGTGGTGGCCATGGTGTTCCTAAGGGGTAATTCCGTCACCTTACTACGGCACAATGCCGCCATGACGATATTGCACCATATTTTCTTATTGAAACCAACGCATTCTTTTCTGATTTTCAGATGGTTTGATCACGAAAAATAATATCAGAAAAGGCTATGTGGAAGGAGGAAGACCTGAAAAATGCTATTGAAGCAGTTCTCTAAAAAGGAGTCTCACAAAAAAAGCAGCTACAGAGTTTGGCATACTTCGAACAACATTAAGGGATAGGCTAAAGGCAAACGATATTACCAAGCCGACATTAGGTCGGAAATGCGTTTTTTTTTCTGCAGAGTAAGAACAAAAATTAGCAGCACATGTGGTCCGCCTGTCTAACCTATTTTATGGCATCACTACAATCGAACTAAGGCGACTGGCTTTCGATTTGACTGAAAAACATGAAATAAAACACAACTTTAACAAAGAGACCAAGTTGGCCGGGATAGATTGGTTTCTCAACAGACATAAAATTAGTTTAAGGAAAATTAGTTTTAGGAAGCCACTAGCTTGAACAGGATGAGAGCATTTAACAACGATGAAGTTGATTTGTTTTACAAAAATTTAGATACTGTGATAACGAAATATAACTTTCCACCGAACCGTATTCATAATATGGATGAAACGGGAATCTCTACAGTGCAAAAACCCAGTAATATTCTAGCACCACGAGGACAGAAGCAAGTGGGAGGAGTTTCGAGTTGGGAGCGAGGGAAAAATATTACTGTGGTGTGTGCCATGAGCGCCACCTTTGTTGCAATGAGAAGGGCCTCCTGGAGCCATATATAGATGTTCACACAATGGGTGGTCCAACGAAGAATTATTTCTAGATTGGTCGAAACATTTCCAACGAACCACTAAGTCAAGTCACATTTCGCTGCAATGTTATGACTTTTGCCGTACACACCATATTCATGTTGTGTCGCTTCCACCCCATTCCTCGCATAGACTTCGGCCCTTAGATGTATCTTTCTATGGGCCTTTGACGAATGCTTTCAATAAGGAGTGCGATAATTTTATGAAAACAAATTTTCATCAAAAAATCACTCCATACGACATTCCTCCGATATTCAGCAAAGCTTACTTGAGGATTGCTACCCTTGAAAAAGCAGTGGCAGGATTCAAAGCATGTGAAATTTTTCCGTTTCAACCAGATAAATTCGCTGAAGATGATTTTGCCCCCGCTCATGCAATCATAGAGCAAATAATTGTTGAGGACAAGGAGGAAATTTCTGAAAAAACCCAATGCTACCGCTATTAATGAGGCACCTAATGATGAAAATCCTGCTGACACTCCTACTAGTGCTATTGCTGTCGAGATTATTAATCAGTCCTCAACCGAGGACGTCGTCAGGAAAAAGTTGATTTTTCAAAAAGCATTCTCCAGATTTCACCTGTACCAGCTAACAGGACTGATCCTAAACAAAAAGTTCACGATAGAAAGCAACATTCCATTATTCTGACTTCGACACCAATGAAAGACATCCTTGAAGATGCTAAAGAAAAAAAGAGTTGAAGCAAAAAGCGAAAGCAGTGAAACGAAATTTTACAGATTGCAAAAACAACAAAAATATTGGAAAAAAATCAAAAACATTGAAACAAAACAAAAGGACGGTTATATCTGAAGACGAGTTTTCTAAGAATAAAAGAACAAAGAGAGCCAAGAAAACTATCAGACCAAAATTCGATTTTGATGAAACATCGTCAGAAGATATTGATGATGACAAACTATGTAGTGATGAATCGAATGATATCTCCCTACCCACTGTATTTGCTAATGAGGGGATATGTTTAATTTACGGAGAGGTTGGAGGCACTGAACTTTGGTACCGCTGTACTCTTTGCTCGAAATGAGCTCATTCTCTATGCAGTGGAAAAGAGTGCTAAAAATTATGTATGTGACTTCTGTGAATAGAATAGTAGGTTGTTCTTAGATTATATTTTCATTTATCTTTCATTATCCTGTTGTGAACAGAGTTATTTTGTTATACTTCCAAAAAAAAATTCAATAAATATATTTGTTCAGAACATGTTTTATAGAAAAGTTTTATCCGTCGTTTCAGTTCAGCAGGTAGCGCCATTACCCCTAGGGCTAGGCAATTCCGTCACATTGCACAAAAAGAGTCGCTTTAGCAAAGCGAATGAAAAATGTTTGAAAATTAATTTAAGTTAAATAAGTAGTTCTTAAATCGCTACCATATTTACATATTTCTTTAATCTCAAAATTAAGTCACAAAAAATGAGGTGACGCCATTACCCCGACCTCCCCTACTGCCCGCGGAGAGACATCATATTCCAATAAACCTCGACAGTAATACATTACCCTCTATGAATGATTCTAAAATTCCAGAGTGCACCACCTGCGTCGTCCCAAAAACATATTGAGGGAATTAAATCCGACGATGACGTTACTAATAAAGAGTTTGTTACAGATAAAATTGTGGATTAAGCTACTACATTGCGAGCCACGGTGCCCACCCCAGGGAAAACCTACGTCGAACAGAGCGGACTCGCAAAGAACCGGTTAGGCTTGACCTTTAAGTTAAGGGCGAGATGGTATGGAGTTCGCATGCAACCCAACGCGCATACCAAAAGAACTACCACCGCCGCGCGCATGTTATGTACACGTTCATGCATATTATGTCACGGTCGTTATATATTGTTTCACATACGTACACTCGGTACGACTTAAGGCTACATTCCACCGAGTCCGGCGGCGTGCGACACGTTGACGTACGTCAACGCATATATTTTATTTTCTATGCAATTGCTCGGTTGACCTCCCACCTAACACGATACGTCAAATGACGTACGTCACGATGCGGCACGTCGACGCATGTTTTGGTTTGAGCATCAGTTGAATCCGATCTCGCCGTGGTGTTTTGTAGAGAAAAATGGAGGAATTGTTAATAATCGAAGTGGAAAAGCGGGCTGTTCTATATGACAAACGTCTCAGTGCCTACAAAAACTCAAATACACGTGAAGATGCGTGGAAAGAAGTGTCACATGAATTAAAACAAGGTAAGTATTAAATCAGCAAACTTCTTTTATTGATTTTTTGAATTAAAAATACAAGAAAATAATATAAAATATATCATAAAAGTATAAAGAGTAATTTATTAAATTACTTCGTACTGCCAGGTACTTCTCCTGCAGGTGATATAAACCAATCTGCAAAAGAATTGCGGACATCCATGGCCCGTCTTGTCGGTCGTGAATATTTAACACAATGCTCATTTAAAATCGATTTTGTGTTATTTTCATAATTATTAGGTGTAGGAATATTATCATTTGCATATCTTTCGGTAAACAAAAAGTTATGAAGTATACAACATGTAACGGTTATCAAAGATGCAAAGCTTACATTCACTTCCATACGTTTTAATAGGATTCTCCAAGTGTGAACAGTTATGCCAAATGCATTTTCTACTACTCTTCTTGCTCGTGATAAGCGGTAGTTAAAAACTCGTTCACGTATTGCTAAATTTTTTCCTGGAAATGGTCTCAATATATTTTCTTTCAAAGGAAAGGCCTCATCAGCGACTAAAACCAGAGGCAAACCCTTGTTGGTTTGTGGTAGGGGTCTCTCTTTAGGAATTTGCAATTTCTTTGAATTGGTCAACCAATAACGACCAAAGTTGCTATTAGCAAAAACACCACCGTCACTATTTCCTCCGTATGCGCCTACATCTATTGCTATGTATTTATAATTTGCGTCAACAACTGCCATTAAAATAACTGAAAAGAATCCTTTGTAATTAAAATATTGCGAACCGGAGTTTCTCGGAGCAAAAAGTCCTATATGTTTGCCATCTACAGCTCCTAAACAATTAGGCATATTCCATCTGTCCCAGAAATCATCACATGTTTTAAGCCATATGTGTTCACTGGGTTCCGGTATGTAAGATGGCATTAAAGTTCGGCAAATTTCAGAGCAAGTTTCCTTCACTATCAAATTGACAGTAGTTTCACCCATACGATATCTGTAGGCAGCATCTCGAAATGATATCCCGGACGCCAAGACTCTGTAACATAAATGTACTTTTTTACAAATTGATATTTATTGTATACCGGCTAAAAAATTGTAATTAATTTTAACATCGGATTAAATTTTAAATTACGAAAAACTCAACATCGTTACCAGTTGATGTTACTTAAGCTATGCTTGAAAAAGTGAGCTATGTTCCTCACTTCATTTGATACACCCTGTCTAGTTATATTAAAAAGAAAAAATTATTTAACCTAAAATTATGACAACCACAAACGTATTTTTATAAGAATGTTTCTTTTAGATATTGATGTAGTCAAAAAGAGATGGCGGTCGTTAAGGGATGCCTTTATTAAATACCACCGTACCTTGAAATTCAAACCAAGCGGATCAGGAGCTGGGGGCAAAAAGGGATGGGCCTATTATAACTATTTATTGTTTTTGATTCCTCACATTGAGATGAAGGAAACTATTCAAAGTTGTAGTAAGGACAAAATTATTGATAAACCGAACTGTACTTCCGGTACAGAGACACAAACTATTCCACAGACGCAAGAAATGGGCGAAATCGAGGACAGCACATCAAATCATGAATCGGAAAACCCCGTTCAACATGAAAAGTCTGATGAGGTTCTTCAAACTGAAACACCTCGAGCTAGCACTTCAAAATCCGCTGAGAAAAAACAAGCTTCAAATAAAAGAAAACGAGATGACACAGATCAGCAATTATTACAAATTATTACAAAAGAAGCGGATCCCGATGAACAGTTTCTGTTGAGTTGCCTACCTATACTAAAACGTTTAAATCAGAGAAAAAACAATATTACTAGAATCAGGATACAACAACTACTATACGACATTGAGTATGACAACATGCCCAACCAGACATATCCACAAAGGGCGCTATCATCAGCTTCAGGGTATACTTCCACTTCTACAAACCTCGTAAGTCCCACAACAGGAAGTGAAACTCAGTTACCCTGGCAGCCAGATGAGTCTTCTGGGAGTTGGTCATTTCTATAATTAAAGGTTTCCTATCTACTTTCTTATTACTTGTTATTACTTAACAATAATGTTTTGGTATACTGAATAAATGTTTTTAATATAATATAATAGACTTTAGTAATTCTACTTACCTTAAGGTTACAACAAGTCTTTCTCTTGCACCAATACATTTTCGAAAGTTGGTATTTTGCTTTGAAATTCCGTTTTCTAATTGCGAAAGAAGAACATCAAACTGGGATTTTGTCATTCTAAAGTATTGAAAATATCGTTCCGGGTAATTTTCAAGCTCACTACATAACCGATGATATTCTCCGTACTCAATTCTTAACTGATTTATAGGATGAATCCAGTATCTTGCAGACCTCTTTCGGCGTTTTCTTAATAAATATATTGCTAGTGCACGCTTTGATTCTCTTGAAAGATACACCATATTGTTTGGCGTCAAAAAAGCAACTAACGCGACGTGCTTGGTGGAAAGACTCGTAAGTTGTTTGACGTATACCGTCGCCTGTCGTATTTGACGTACGTTAACGTGTCGCACGCCGCCGGACTCGGTGGAATGTAGCCTTTAGTCTTCGAACGATTTTAATAAGGTAACTCACTAAAATCGTTCGAAAGCTAAGTCGTACCGAGTGTACCTAATAAAGTTACTGTGCAATACATTGTTTTACAGTTGCGACCAAATATTATAGCCAGGTTACATATTTTAGCGTTGCTAAAACTGATCAACTCAATTAAAATAAAATACATGTCATGGTTTTGTGCATAATTGTTAGTAGGTAATATATAAATCTTCAAGACTATTTTCTTAGAAATTACTAATGGTAATTTAGAATATCAATTTAGTAGGGGTGCCTATAACATTTGGCCGCAACTGTACTTATGGTATACCAAATACACAACAGGAAAGTACTAGAGAGTCGAAATCAGGAACTCGAATATTGTATCAGCTTCTTGAGACAAAAGGGCAACAACAGGTTTCATATACCTAACGTACCTCATGTTTCCAATGTTAGGGAGAACAATATAAAACTGATACTTCCAAAGCCAAAAGCGTTAAGATTTATTGAACATTCACTAATATTTAACTACCTATAATATAAAAATAAGAAGAATCGTCACAGTATGTTTGTTCCTTTCCATTCATGTATTAATGTATTTAATGAGCGAGCCAATAAATTTTGTTTGTTTTTCTTATGAAGTTTTTATCATAGTGAGTCATGCAAATTCACTGAGCCACTGTCGATTTAGAGATAAGCCACTCCATCCTTCCTGTTGTAAACAGTGGCCCATCTACAATTTTTTTTTAAATAGTTTCCAACTTTTTCATTTCAACTCTTACAACAATAGTAATAGCGCAAAATGAAAATAGAATAAATTAACTATATTTATATAAAAGATCAACTTCCTAGCTCCACACAGTCTGACTTTATACCGTGTCAAAAAAATGAGCCACTGTTAGCTACTTGACCCTACCTAATTCATACTTAAATAACTTACTACCAAGTTGTCACATTTTCACAGTCATGGCCCACGCTTTATTTATGTCGAAAAATTTTGTTTCGTAATTTTTAAGTAAAATAACGAAGTATATCAAAGTTGGTTAGGTTTAGTAATAGAGAATGATAGTATCAATTGAATGAAAACAAAAATACAAATAAATAATTGATATAAAATACAGGCTGTTGCATTTGAATTAAGCGAGTTATAATTGTTTGAAATTGTTGGAATTGAGTGGTACAATAAAATAACGAAGAGAAAGACCAAAAAACTAGTTGCAGAACCTATTGAGAATATTGAAAGCAATGCTTTTATTGAGTCAGAGAAGGAAGTTGCCGATGCTGATTCTCTCTATGATTCTGACACGTCAGTAGAAACTGAAATATTTTCGGCTAGCGACAATGACAAAGAAGATATTTGTAATGTGACACTGAATCCTACCAAAGTCAATCAAATTAAACTCCGTGATTTTTTACTAGTAAGATAAATTAATTAATTATTAATTTAATTAATTATTAATTTTAATTAATTAATTAAAAAAATTACTGTGAAATGATGGAAGTGATTTTTCTGCGAAAAAATTTCAACAATAACACTTTGTTACATTTTAAATTATTTTCCACGTGTAATGTGGCAGATATATTTATAGGTTGGTACAATGGGTTGCCTACTCATAGTTCAAAAAGTTTTCAGCTATTCGTAATTCAAGCGAAGCATGCCACCCTAGCATAAAAGGTTTCAACTAAGCGTCTGACGTCACGGTCAAGATAGAATCGTTTCCTTCATATATTATTGCTGTTATTGTTGGTATGTATTATTGTTCGAAAGCTGTAAGAATTCGATTAGTTTTGGGTGATTATAAAGAAGAAACTAACAAACTTTCAGATTGTTCCTTTGATAAGTTAAGTTTAGTTTTAAGTGTCGGTCATCAACAATGAATATATCCGAAACTAACCTACAACTGGAACATACCAAAGCTTTTAGACAAAAAGCTATAAATAGTAACGAAAACTGTTGTGTTTATGGTTGAAAATCTGTGAAAAAGAAGAACAGTGACTTAATGTATTATAGATTTCCACATCAAGGCCAAAAAATTCAAATAAAAATGGGCTAGGAGAAATAGAACTACAGGAAAGAAGAAAGATTTGGGAAATAAATTTGCGTATGGGTAAAAAAAAAACAAATTCTATGAAAGTGTGCTTATGCACTTCACTGAAGATAGTTATATGTGTTCAGGTAGGATTCATTTTTTTAAGTAATTTATTTGCAAAAATACCTACACATAAAATTTGGCTAAACGAAAATTTTATTTCAGGGTGGTCATCAATAAAACGCTTGAAGATCACAGCTGTACCCAGCGAAAATCTTTCAACACGAAGCCACGCCAATATTAGAAACGAAAAAATAATAAAAGAATTTCGGCAAAATGCAAGGCAAGAACGCCTCATTAGCAGACAAGTTCAAAAACAGAAAAGTGCAGATTTTTCTTTATCATTTACAGAAAATCATTCTGAGCAAGAATTTGCTGATATTAAGGATACTTTCACTCCGGAAGAGGAAGCTTTTTCTAACAAACATCAAGCTGTTAACCAGGATGCAATAGCTGGTTTGTTATTATTGGAACAAAGTAAACCTTCACTTAAAATATACAAAGAGGCGAGTGTTCAAGTAAATCTAGAAAAAAACGATGTGGGAGTATGTGAAAGAACGCGCTTAAATTGTGCGATGTGTTGTGAAAGAATGATCTTACGATGTGCTAATGTGTTTAAAATCTTGGGCGCCACGGTATATGAGCAAATTCCTCTCGTGAACCCACAATGACGAAAACTACTGATATCGAAATAAAGAAATTAATTCCCCTGACTAGCAAAATGTCGGTCGCAATCGCTCTAACGTAATAAAGAAAACATATACTTACTTTACAAACTTTTTTCTACGTTCCTAAGATGTGCGGTTAATGGAGGATTTATAACATTTTAACAATAAATAATAACACAAAATATGCAGGCTTATTTGTCACTGAATAAATGAGAATGCAGCAAATGAACGAATAACAAATATATTAACTAAAATGAATGAATATGCACCTTTAGTCAATTTAAAGAACTACGCGATTAAATGACAAAAAACCTAACAAAGCTAAATATCTATCTGAATTTAAGAGAACAACAACGGCAAAATTTATATAAAAGCAATGGCTAATGACTTTATTGAATACGAGCTCGTATCTATGAAAAATAATAGTTTTATGGCCAAATACCTTTACAACTTCTCTCTTCGCGTACGTTCGATGATGCTTGTCCTTCCCGCCGAGTGTCTGCTTCTTTCTTCGTGCTTTGTCTTGGGGCTCGGGAGTGTTCTTTTCTTGTAATCTTCTTTTGCCAGTACTTTATATGGGTATATTGGCTACGTGCTGGACCTCCCCAGTAACCACGGCCGTACTTTATACCGATTATTTAAACAAATATAATAATTACAATAACACTAACTGGCCCTAACTTGACAAATATATTTTACACAAATTGCGGAGCGAACTAGACTCTCTGGCGTTCGAACGAGAAGTGTTCTATCGGGGAGTCGGGTCGAATTCCTACGCGGTACAGTTGTCATCATAAGCCACCTGTTTGCTCGTTGTCGGTTAAAACCGTTACATTTTTAACTATTAAGAATATATGAGCGTTTAACATAGAGAAATTATATACAGTCACGGAATATATACAGTTAGGTGCATTGCATTAATTAAAATAAAATAACATTTATAGTATATATATATAATAAGTACTTGTTTTCCTTACTACGTCAATATGTCTAATAAAATAAAATAAATGGAAATATCGCGTCCCGTTACAAGTGAAAGAGGATACTAGTGAAATGCTAGCTAATTGTGACTTTGTGAAGACAGATAAACAATTGACAAATTGCATAGGTGTCAATAGTTTTCAACTGTTAAATACGATAGTTACTTTATTAGCAACAGTTTTAATCGACAGACGTATTCATAGATTATCTTTATATGAAAGGGTATTTCTCACACTGATGAAAATTAAATTAGATCTTCCATACGTAATTTTATCTATGTTATTTGGTGTTTCTTCTCAAACATGTAAAACAATATTTTTTGAAACACCAGTCTTAAAATGTGCTATTATCTTCCCATCTAGAGAAGAAATACAACTTAATATGCCGAAATGCTTTGAAAATTATAAAAAAGTTAGAATTGTTCTTGACTGTACTGAAGTAGCAGTTCAGAAACATAAACAGCTATATTGTCGAATTAAGTGTTATTCTTACTGGAGTTACACCTGCTAGACTCATTTCTTACGTTAGCCATGTATATGGAGGTCGAACCTCTGATAAAGCTATTTTTGAAAGAAGTGGTTTGCTAGACAAACTAGATATGTTTCAGGATAAAATCATGGTTGATAAATGAAAATGTGTGCGAGTCTTTTGGCATTGGTTTAATTCGGCCTCCGTTCCTGCGTAAAAAAAAAAAAATTTTTTAAGCCGAAGCTATTGAAACTGCTAGAATAGCTTCAGCTAGCGCTCATATCGAGAGGCCTAATCAGAGGATAAAAACCTTTAAAATCTTAGCAAACCGCTTACCAGCCAATTTAATATCAGTTGCAGATCACATTTTTGTAATGGTATGTGCACTTGGTAAATCTTTCAAGCCCTATTCTAGCAGATGATAAGTTTATTAAATGAAAACGAATAGTTCTGCTAAAAAACATTAATGTATTTCATTTACACATAAATTATGTAACATTTTTGTAAAATAATTTTCTTTCAATTTAAATAACAATTTCTTTACAAATGAAATATCTTTAGGAAGTGTGATTGTTATACAAGGTGGCGCAAAACAAACTCTATTATTTCAGCGTGTGACTGGCAGGACTGATAGTATGATGGAAATTTAATATACCTGTCAGTGTAAACGTCATATCGTGCCGTTTCATTCGGCTAATAGCAATGGAACGGTGGTCAAGTAAACAATATGCTGCAACAGTAAAACTATATTACGAAACACAATCTACCATACAAACACAACGACACTTTTGGAATAGGTTTCAAGTTCCACGGGATTTACACGAGCAACCACTGCATTCTCCAAAAGTAACTGTTTGGTGTGGAGTAACAAGGTCTAGAATAATTGGACCATACTTTTTCGAAGAAGGAAATCGTACCGTTACTGTTACCGCTGAACGGTACGTTAACATGCTTCAGCATTTTGTGATTCTTGAGCTACATAGGATTGATGGTGACCCACGAAATGTTTATCTTCAACAGGATGGCGCATACAGCGTGAATAAATCTGGCTCTAGTGGGGGAAACATTTGGCCATGTTATTTCACGTTTTAGTCAAACTCCGTGGCCAGCACGTTCGCCGGATTTAAGAGTGTCAGATTTTTTCTTGTGGGGGTAATTGAAGCGGCAGGTATTTCGCCATCGCTACGATACCCTTCACGAACTAAAAGGAAGCATTCGGAACGAAATACGCTTAATTAATCAAGAGCGTCTTAATAGACTATTTGAAAACTTTATAAATTGTTTAAGGCAATGTGCTGCCAACAACGGAAGCCATCTTACAGATCTAATATTCAGAACTTAAAACTGCATTACCAGGGCTTGAGTAATGTTTAGTTATTTCTTTTATAACTTGTTCATAAATATAAAATATATTTGTTTAAAATAGTGGAGTTCTTTTTGCGCCACCATGTATATGTATTATCTGCACTGGCAAATACAAGAAAATCTGTACTTATAAATCTAATAATGCCATGCTAAGTTGAATCTGACCATAATATGCATCATTTTCTTTTATTTTGTCAATTTTAGTAGGTTGGTCGTTCATCCATATTGTTTCTTGGACAATCTATTTGCACCCTTCAATAGCTTCTAAAATAGTTTTAGGTTCACCTGAAAATATTAATTATTGTTAAATAAAATTTTGGTTTTAATGTTTTTTCTTAGCTTCTAAACATTTTATCTCGAAAAGCTTCATAGCTTTTCCATCATTTCCTAAAATGATTCCATCAGGGGAATAGCCAAGCCACACTATGCACTATCAAACCTGTCGGAACGACTGTTTTTATGTTTTATATAGCAGTCTCGTACTTTTTGCTCAAATGCTATTCCATGCTGCATATTTTTATTGTAGTATAATGATGGCCAAAAATAACTAGCACATTTTTTGACCAATTTGGTTTGCTATACACATTAGTTCACCTCAGAGCGGGCCATAGCAGTGTGAATTGCAACAGCGTATTCCCCCCTTCGCGTTGTAGCTTGCGTCTGGCGTCGACACTCATGCATACACAATTCAGTTGAATTTAAATCGAGCAAGAGTATGGTCGGTGATGTCGTGATCGACGAGCGATCTTGCGTGGCGCATGCCTACGCGTTGCCACATCGCACTGCATTCTATGCGTCTAGTGTAACTTCCCATGGCCCGCTCTGAGGTGAACAAATGTGTATGTGAATGTGGAATAGCATCGTGATCCAGTTATTCTAAATTGCCTAGCAGATTTCCACTGCTGTCTTGCATTATTGTCTCCAGATCGAATGAAGGTACTCCTGTATAATTGAAGAGGTTGTACATATCATTACAACAATCAAATAGAGGAGATATATCCAATGAACATAACCACTTCATGAGTTCATTTTCTCTCTGGAAAATTTCTCTAACGACTTCAATTTAAGAGATCAACTCTTCATTGATCTCTTCAACAGTATTATTGACAAACTCCGGTCTTATGCCCATGTTTATCCGTGTTATCTCCATGTTTCCATGTTTACGTCTCTTGTTATAACCAATATTCATTTATGTTAATTACTGCTACAATAATTACGCAATGTAAAGTAACTTACTGATCTTTTGCTCATGCGCAGTCTGGTTTAGCATTTACTAATTTGTCAAAGCAAAATTTCTGCATCTCCGCTGTCAGATCCAATGGTCAAAGTTGTGACTTGGTAAAACACTTCGGCTCTATGGCTCACACTGTGCCAATGCAGGGCCCTTTCTTTGACTCCACAAACATTTTTTGTCAGTGGAGAACATATTTAATTGGGAGACATCATTTCTAAAATTTAACAAGAAAAAACATTATTGAGGTGTGTTTTCAATTATTGTCATTAATGTGATAATAATATATATAATTATTGTATATTTCAACCTGACGAAGCTACATTGTACAGCTGTCGTTGTTATTAAATACAGTGAAAATCTTAAACATGTGATTGTTTTATTTCACATTAATGACAATAATTGCAGGCACACATCAATAAAGTCTTCCACTGACAAAAAATGTTTGTGGAGTCAAAGAAAGGGCTCTGCATTGGCACAGTAATAATGTACAATAATTATAGGTATATATTGTTGTATATTCCAACCTGACGAAGCTACAGTGTAGCGAAACAGCTGTCGTTATTAAATACAGTGTAAATCTTAAACATTTGTTTGTTTTATTCCACATTGAAAATGGATTTACATCAAGTAAAGACCAACTAGATCCAAGTATTGTCATTAATACAACCTATTGCAATATAATAAAGTAGCAGCAATGTGTTTGCACTGATTGCCTTCCCCTGCTTTACATGTGCAGCTGATTTTTTTCAGTTTGACCTCAGTTTTTTCCTCAATCTCAAGAATTCCTTCTATTGTGTGTGGTGGGGAATCTAATGCACTCGTCTGGAGGCATAATGCATACATACAAAATTCCTTTTCTGTTCTTTTTGTCGCCTCGCATAAAATTAAATCCTTTGCATTTCAAAATGTTTTCACCTTCTCTGAAGTTTCTGGAAAACGGCGTGCCTTTCAATGCCTCACAAACCTGAGCCGTACTTAAAAATAAATTGGTAACATCCATCCTAAAAATTAATATGACATCATAATATCCTGAAATAGTGCATAAAGTTCCACTTACCTTCTATTAAAGCAATTAACAAGAAGATAAATATTACAATTCTTAATATAAACGCACAACAACGTCAGAAACAAATCTGTCCTGACCGTGACGTCACAAATACATAGACATCTACTTTACCGACGCCCGCGATAATTAATTTGAATTCTCAATTTATCGCTTGTTGACAGCGAAGTTTTGGATGAAGGCGATTCAGGCGAGCGGGGTCGGTAGAAATTCTGTGTAGTTGGTGATCTCGCTCTTCTTCTTGTTTTCACCGTCTTAGGGGAACGAAGCCATTTTTCTTAAATCCATGTAAAGTTGGAATGTAATTATAGTGTGATTGTGGTAAATTTATTGGAGTCGCGCGTTCTTTTATCCCAAATGCGGATCTGAGAGTACCCCTAAAGAGAAAAAGTACGCCATTTATTTTAGTGCGTGCACGTCGCAATTTAATTACTTTAACATCTACAAATGTCGTAAGTCATCATTTAGGTATGTTTTCCCACTTCTTTTTGTGAAATTCGAGTTTCTTTTGGTTCGCTGACTTATATTGGCTAAAGTAATATTGGTGTATATGCATAATTTGAGGCATTAGCCGCTTTGGTATGAAATTTAGTTAGAAGGAAACCTATTTAAGAACTAACCATCGAGGTATTCATGTTATTCGAGCAAATATACGGTAGCGCCTGCTTCTTGGTGATCGTAATCTGTGGAACAGACTCGAAAGGACGACTTCCGAGGAGTTGCAAGCGGTAACCGGAATCACGGTCAGATTTATTTAATATATTTTTCTATTAGTGTTCAATTCTTGATCGTAATCAAGTAAATTCCCGTCAGGAAATTTTACTCTGGTAAACCTTTGCATTTTTCGTGTAATTCTTGTATTTAATTAGTTGTGTCATAGTCCCATCAGGACGATTTAATTTCTGTAACTTTCGCTTTTCAATTTAGTCGAGTAACTTTCTCAGAAATTTCAACTCAACATGTTAATTTCCTTTTGTGTATCTTGAATTATTTTTTTATATATATTTTCGAATATTTAAAGTTAGGTGTTATACCGTTTATGGGTTTACACCGTATATTGGCACGAAGTGTGTTAAGATTTCGAAGCAGATGTTTAATTTTTAAGTTTTATTTTTTATTTTGTACAGCAAATTCTGTTTTTCGTAAATTAGTCACTATATGTATAATATTTCCAGATGTTTTATGTTGTATAGTTCTCGGAGCTCTTTGTAAAATACTGCCGCGGTTAATCCTCAACTTCCCCAATTCTATTTATTTACTTATTGTATTTAGCCGTTACTGTTATAAAACTAAGGTCACAAACATATACCTATTGCAAGGTTCTTAATTGCTTCAAACCTTTTCATAGAAATGTCACAATTACGATTCGACTCTCAGTATTTTTAAGGTTCGGTATCTTTGAATTTTATTATACGCTTTGTGTATTTTCATTCGCTCAACCATTTGTTGGGATTTTCCATATTTCCCGGAATCTTCTCTTACACAGTTAAGAATCTTCAAAATATTTCGTCCAAGCAGTCAGTCTCGCGCCAGCAAGCATTCAACACATCTCAGTACAAATTTTAGCACGCATATGCTTTCACTTTTCTTAGTCATAATATCGAGCGATCGAGAAAGATTGTCTGAAAAAAACTACTTTCCCAAGTCGATAAGTGTGTACTTATTTCCATTTATCCGTATGAAGTTAGCAGTAAACAAAAATTAGTCAACATATGTCATTTTTCATGTTTATTTGTTCATTGGCGTCCGTTTATTTTCTAGTTTTTTCATTGTGTATTTTTTACCTATTATCGTAATTTATTTTCATCAAAAAGTCTTTTTAAAGGCTATTTAAGCTCATATTTAGCGACTGCGGTACATTAGCATTACTGCTATTTTATAAAACATGTTACAAGTAAAACTTAGTTTTTAGGTTATAATGCCTCTTACTTTGGATCAAGAGAAGTTTCTTTTGGAAGCAAATTTCCGAAGTGGAGAACGTGATCCAAATGGTCAATGGAAATATTCAACACGGTCATGTATTGACGATTTAACTACCGAATTTCCCGATATCGACCTGGATTATAAATCGCTATCACGACACGTTTTGAGAACAGTAGAGCGTTTTAGAAATACGGGCAGTGTTGCTAAAGGAAAAAGCTCTGGCCGTAGGACAGTTCTTAATGAGGAAGTAGTGGAAGATATTCGAGCTCGTCTTGATCAGAGTCCACGAAAGCCATTACGACAATTGGCTCAACAAACAGGTATACATAATTATTTTGTCTAGTTGTTTCACATAATATATGTCGAAACTAATTAAAAAAAAATATTTTTAGGTTTATCTTATGGTTCGTGTCACAAAGTAGTAAAAACTAAATTACATTATCACCCATATTAAATATCGGTCGTACCAGAACTATATGCATTAGATTATAATAAACGTATTGATTATTGTCAATGGTTCAATGCAAATTTAAGGGATGATGAGCTGCTAAATTTATCCTTTTTTTCCGATGAAGCATGGTTTCATTCATCGGGATATGTAAACTCACAAAACTATAGAATATGGTCACCTGAAAATCCTCATGTCTACCATGAAACACAGCTACATCCTCTGAAAATTGGTGTTTGGGTTGGTATGTCACGCAGGAGAATTATCGGACCAATATTTTTTGAAGAAACAATTACAGCTGCAAATTATCGTGAAATTCTTAATACGTTTATAGAACAATTGCACGATGATGAGATAACGACAGGTTTCTTTCAACAGGATAATGCTACTGCCCACACTGCGCGACAGACTATTAATTATCTACAACAATTTTATTACAATCGGCTTATTATCACTAACAGATGGCCCCTAAGATCTCCAGATCTTACTCCATTAGATTTTTTTCTGTTCGGTTATTTGAAGAATAAAATATTTCGCAATCGGTTGCACACATTAGACGAACTGAAGGAAGCTATAAGAATAGCAATAAGCGAAATTGGACCAGAAATGTTGCAGAATGTATTCGAAGGTATGAAGAGAAGAATCGACACATGTTTACTTAATAATCGTGGCCATATTGATCATAATTTGTAAATAAAATTTATTTTATTGTTAACGTTACTATTACTATCTATTATATTCAAAAAATAATTATAAAATATATCTTAACATGTGGTTTTTAAAATAAATAATTGTTTCTCTATAAATTGTTTTTTTTTTTTAATTTAATCCTAAGTAATTCTGATATTGACATGAAATATACCTGCTCGTTTATGCAATTCCGTTCATCACAAGAGATTGTTAAGTTGCCTACCTACATATTACGATTAAACGATTCGCAACGTCAATGAAAACAATTTCAGGTGAGCGGCAATTTGCAATGTTGTGGTCATGTTCGCATTTTATCATGGTAGCGGCACGGACAATCATTCTCGATCGCCCGATACTAATAGTAGTCATAGTAATTTAAGTTCAATGTAGTGCATTAATTAGGGTTTAAGTGATTTTTTACGTGGTTAAATAAAATTATCTAAAATCACACCCGTTTATCATTTTAAACTGCCACCAACCAACTTAAACAAGCTTATACGGAAGTTACGACCCGTGAGCGGTGGAACAATCAACGACACAACATTTTGGTCCGTCGAGCCGGATATTAACGACAACTCTACATCTATATACATCAGTAGTGCAGTGAACATTACAAGGTAGGTCTCCAATCAATTTTCTAAATCCTTTCATACATTATGACTCCAACACCAACAACAAAAACTTTGAAAACCCAAAGAACAAGATTAAAAACTCAATTAAAACGACTCAATGAATACCTTGACTCTTTAAACGGTGAAACCAAAAACATTGGTGAAATCAAAGCTCGACAAAGTAAATTAGAACCTATGTTTGGGCAATTTGAACTTATTCCGGGACAATTGGAAGATATAATGGAACAAAAATGCGATGAAGAAGAGCGTTCTGAGTTCGAAAATACGTATTTTAGCGTTCATGGTAGATTTTTTGAAATCCTCAGTAACAGTACTCAAATTTGTCATGACAGTAAACAATCATCAAACATTCACGCGACAGATTCGCATAGCCTGCGACTGCCGCGAATTTCTATTCCCAAATTTTCTGGTTCCTACGATGAATGGACCAACTTCCACGACACCTTCACTTCTTTAGTCGATTCCAATTGAGACATTTCTGAAATTCAAAAGTTTCACTACTTAAAAGCTGCCTTAACCGGCAACGTATGAGCCGAAAATTACTCAATTGCCTGGAATATGTTGAAGAAAAGGTACGACAACGAGAGACTCATCGTCGAAAATCACATCAAGGCCATTTTTGATCTCCCAGTTATGCAGAAAAATAATTCTGTTCCTCTACGCTCACTTGTGGACGGCATGATGAGACACACCAGTGCTCTTACGTCACAAGGTCTTCCAGTAGAGCATTGGGATGATTGGTTGGCATACCTTATAAAAACAAAAATGGATTATTTGACCAATCAGGAGTGGGAATCACTGTTGTCGGACACAACTTTGCTGCCCAAATTAGAGACTCTACTCAACTTTTTTAATAAACGCTGTCAAACATTAGAATCAATTTCAAGAAGTTCCGACAAACAGGTTGACACACGATCAAACCATCTATCGCACGTAACCACCATTAGTAACTGTCCTATCTGCACAGACAACCACATGATTTATCAATGCACTCGATTTCGTCAAATGACACACATACAGCGTGTAGAAAAGGCAAAACAAACACACTTATGCACGAATTGCTTAAGTCCGAAGCATTCAACGCGCAAATGCTCAGCTAGTTCATGTAAAATTTGTCAGAAAAGGCATAACACATTGCTGCATATACCGTCATCAAACAATAAACCGCAATCATCAGAATCTTCACAAGAATCAACTTCAACAGCATCCCATCATGCATTAAATCAACGTGCAACCACTCAAATATTTCTATCAACCGCAATTGTTGAGATTCAGGACATCAAGGGTAGAATGATTTCATCCAGACTGTTACTCGATTCAGTCGCAATCTAATTTTATCTCGCAGAATCTAGTAGACCGATTGGGTGTAAAACCAAAATCATTCCACATTCCAGTATCAGGCATTAGTCAATGTAGCACTCACATCAAATCCATGGCCAGCACCAAATTGAAGTCCAAGTATAATAACTTTCAGTCCAATATAGACTGTTTAGTAATTGATAAAATTACCGAAGATTTGCCTCAAACTTCCAGCGCACTTTGACATACCAAAAAACATCAAATTAGTCGACCCAAGTTTTAGCATTTCTAGTTCGATCGAGATATTGATCGGTATCGATCTATTTTGAAGATTAATATGCATAGGGCAAATTAAAACCAACAGCAAGCATCCATGCTTGCAAAAAACTCATTTAGGGTGGATAGTAGCAGGATCGCCAAGTCACACTGAGAATATTAAAGGGCACACTCTTTGTAACTTATCAATGGTGAATTCCTTGGACGACAAAATAGCATCATTCTGGCAACTTGCAGAAATACCGAGAACCTATAATCTTACACAAGAAGAAAGGTACTGTGAAGATCATTTCACAACAACCCATACTTGAGATCAATCTGGTCGTTTTATAGTTCAACTTCCTTTTAAACATAATCCTCAGCAATTAGGCGAAACGCGCAACATGGCTCTCAAACGTTTCTGTAATCTGGAAAAACGATTAAATAACGATCTCGACCTTAAGGTACAATACACAGAATTCCTGACCGAGTATTATGAATTAGGTCATATGCAAGCTGTGGAGTTTAATTCGTCATCAGACTATTATCTTCCTCATCATGCTGTATTTAAACCATCCAGTACTACAACTAAATTACGAGTCGTATTCGACGGTTCCGCAAAGTCATCTACTGGCATTTCTCTCAACGACCAATTATTAGTTGGACCAACTATACAAGATGATTTATTTAGTAAGGTTTCGATCCCATAAAATTGTTCTTACTGCCGATATAGCAAAAATGTATAGACAGATTTTGTTGCATGAGGATGGCAGACGTTTTCAAAAGATACTGTGGCGCAATGATTCTAAAAATCCCATACAAGCATTCCAATTATCCACTGTTACCTATGGCACGGCATGAGCCGCTTACCTTGCTATTCGCTGTCTTCATCAACTAGCAGTAGAGGAAAAGGATAACTTTTCTTTGGGAAGCTCAATTTCATTACGAGACTTCTACGTGGATGATCTCATTACTGGGTCAAACACAATCGATGAAGCTACAGACATCATCAATCAAACTACCACGCTTTTACAAAAAGGAGGTTTTGAATTACGCAAGCGGTGTTCAAATGAGCCCAGCATATTCAATGCAAGTACCATATCCACAACCGCGGATGCAGTTCACGCATTGGACAAAGAAAACACAAAGGCACTAGGACTATTGTGGAATTCTCATGACGATGTATTACTGTACAAATCACCTCAAGAAAAGCCCTCAACCAAGGTAACTAAACGATCGATCTTGGCCTTTGTTGCCAGCTTGTTCGACCCCTTCGGCTTAATTGATTGGAAAAATAATAATGCAGAAACTTTGGCAGGCCCAGCTAAATTGAGATGAGTCAGTGACGACAGATATATACTCTCAATTTCAAACATACGTACATGATATACAACAGCTATAACAAGTCAGCATTCCAAGAAATGTATTACCATCAAACAATGCTGGTAGCACTGAAATGCACGGATTTTGCGACGCCAGCGAATCCGCGTACGGTGCTTGTATTTACATCAAACACAACTTGCAATTTACTATGTGCTAAGTCAAGAATCGCCCCTGTTCGATCAATCTCTCTACCAAGGCTTGAACTCTGCGGAGCAGTTCTACTTGCTGAGTTATCCGACAAGGTAATATCCAAGATCAACATAGGTTTCAGCAAGATATGTTATTGGACCGACTCAACAATAGTGTTAGCATGGCTCAAAGTCACTAACAAGCAATGGAAGACCTTTATGGCAAACAGAGTTAATATGATTCACGAACTAACTGACGCAACCGCTTGGAATCACGTTCGTTCGGAAAAGAATCCAGCAGATATAAGTTCGCGTGGAATGCATATCTCCACGCTAGTTAATTCGAAGCTATGGTGGCACGGTCCGTCTTTTTTAATGGAGATCTTAGAACCCAATACAGAAGTTGATGTTCCTAATCATATTCCTGAAGAAAGGACAAGCACCATGGTTATGTCAAGCACGCGAGGTATCTAAAACACAATATTTACCAAGTTCTCATCATTAACAAAATTAATTAGGATCACTGCGTATTGTGTGAGATTCATACTTAGCTGCAGATCTCAGCATCATCATAAATTCTTGAAACCCGTCTCTTCAATAAAGCCACTCGATATCTTTGAGATCAATGCCGCACGAAGTTTAGTAGTGCTTGCGCAGAGAGAATTTTTCAGCATTGATATCAGACAATTGAAATCAGCTGGTCATGTCAGCAAAGGGAGTCCCTTGATTTCTTTAAATCCCTTCGTAAATGACAACGGCATAATTCGCGTGGGAGGTAAACTAAATAATGCTGCTATCTCATTCTCGCATCAACATCCTATAGTATTACACTTTAAGCATATTCTTACTACTATGATCATTACCTATTATCATCGCAAAAATCTTCATGCAGGGATTCAAGGTACAATGGCTGCTATTCGAAAGAAGTATTGGCCTATAGCGTTAAAATCATCTGTTCGCAAAGATATTCACACACGCATCCCATGTTTCAAGGCAAAACCCGTTCAACAATCACATATCATGGGTCAGCTACCAAAAAGTCGATTACAATCATCACGACCGTTCCTCAATTGTGGTCCATTCACCATTCGCGACAACAAAAGAAGAAATAGTAAGAGCAGCAAAATGTATGTTGCCGTGTTTGCATGTATGACAGTGAAGGCCGTGCACTTGGAAATAGTGAGCGATCTATCAACCGATGCTTTCCTAAATGGTTTGCGAAGATTTATGGCAAGAAGAGGAACTGTTATTAATATGTATTCTGACAACGGAACCAACTTTGTAGGAGCCAACAGGGAGCTGAAGCATTTATATGATCTACTTTATAGTAACGCTACAAAGGATAAAATATTTCAATATACGCAAGAGCAGGGCATCAATTGGCACTTCATTCCTCCAAAGGCCCCACATTTCGGCGACTTATGGGAAGCGGCGGTAAAATCTCTAAAGAGTCACTTGAGAAAGGTAGCTGGAGGTGCATGCCTTACTTTAGCAACGTTTAGCACTTTGCTAATAGAGATCGAAGCAATCTTGAATTCGCGTCCACTATCCAACGATCCTAACGACCTTTCCTTTCTAAGTCCCGGTCACTTCCTGATTGGAGACACGCTTACATCAATACCGTGTCAAGACTTAACGCAAATTCAGACGAACCAGTTGACACAATGGCAACATGTGCAGCAAATAAAGCAACACTTCTGGAAGCGTTGGAAGAATGAGTACCTCAGTCAGCTCCAGCAGCGCAACAAGTGGAGATTATCAGAAAACATGATGCTGGCCCAGGACCAATTAGTAATCATCAGAGAAGACAATGTTCCTCCGCTACAGTGAAATCTTGGCAGGATCGTAGAAGTACACCCTGGAGAAGACGGCATCATCCCTGCAGCGACCGTTCGAACACGGGGTGGTGTTTTTAAACGTCCTACAGTTAAGCTGTGTGTTCTACCTATAGTATAATGTAACATTATATCAATTAGTCCCTTTGAAAGTCAGCTGTTTCTAGGCGGGCGGCATGTTAAGATTTCGAAGCAGATGTTTAATTTTTAAGTTTTATTATTTTATTTTGTACAGCAAATTCTGTTTTTCGTAAATTAGTCACTGCAATAGTGCGTCAGGCTTTCATAGCTCCTTAACGAATTAAATTAAGAATTTCATTCATTGCCGACTTATACTATATTATAGGATGTACCTTAAGAGAATATTTTCAGTAATGGTGAACTTCCGGTTGTACCGGAAGTAGATACGAACTTTGTTATTTTAAATAGAACACCCTATATATTATTGCACTTTTGAATTCCTACTTCAATTTAAATGGCACTTTGTTACACATACATTAGGTATAAGTCGCATCGTTTTTGAATTACATGACGTTTTTCGAAAAAAATAACTGTAGCAGCGTATTCGAAATTTGGAAATATCTCCGAAACTGTGAAAGTTAGACAGATGAGATTTTCAGTTTTCGCTTAAGCATGAAAGAGTACACGTCTTTTATTAGAAAATTGTTGCGTTTAAATTACATTATTATTAAATAGGGATCTGTAATTTTCGAACTCTAAAATCATGGAGATCTTGATTTTTTAAATAGAACGGTATAGTTATTTTTACATAAATGGATGTAAAATTTAATTTTATTTCAATTTTATACAGGTATTATGGTGTCTATCTGTCACGGGTTTCGAGATATTTCCAGTTTTTTTGGATTTTCACGACAGATGCGTATTACGAAGAAACAAAGACGGCCATAGAAAAACAGGCATGTTGTTTATTGATACAAATTTTGACATTTCCTGCCTGAAATAAGTGTGTGTACTTAAACAGGTAATATTTTATTAAAAAGAAATGAAGTATTTAAGAGAAGAACTCATTGATATGATTTTGTGTTTTTGTGTGTTGGGGAGAAAATCTGTTTTCTTGTTAGTAGAATTTATGCGACTCGGTTTCCTGAAAGACGACATCCAGAAGCGATCAGTTTTACCAGACTTCTTGAGCGCTTTGTTGAAACAGGAAGCGTTAACTACAAAAAAAACAGAAAGAACAAAGACAGCAGCAAATGACGAAAATGAGTTGACAGTTTTATTGACAGTAACTGAAAATCCAAATACTAGTTAAGCAAGTGTGAGGCTAGAGGTTGGAATAAGTGAGAGGTCCGTCCAAAGAATTCTAAAGAAACATCATTTTCATGCGTACCACATTCAGTTGCAATAGGCTCTGTGTGAAAATGACTTTCAGAGGAGGGCAGAGTTTTGTACGTGGGCACAATTGCGTGTTCAAGAAAATTAATTTTTCTTTATGAACGTACTTTTTTCTGACGAAGCAACTTTTCACAATAGTGGATGCGTCAACAGACATAATTATCATTATTATTTTGTCGAAAATCCAAGAATAGTTAGGCAAATAGATCGCCAACAACGCTGGTCAATAAACGTTTGGGGAGGAATTATTGTTGGAGAACATGTGGTGGGCCCACATTTTTTTAATGGTCACCTTAACAGTCAAATATATCTGGAATTTTTAATAAATGAGTTACCAAGATTAATCCAAAATTTACCTATAAACATCCACAAAATAAGTCAGAGTTCTGTTAAATAATCAAAATGAAAACAGATGGATCAGTTCCTTGGCCTGCAAGGTCGCCCGACCTGACAAAAATAGGTTTTTTTTTTGCGTTTGCATCAATCACACAACTCGTATAAAGTTTGAGGTTAGTGTTGAATTAATATTAACAGTGAGCCATTTCCAATTGGGTAACACTGAGACATGTCTCACTGTTACCCATATATTGAGACATGTTAAAAAATTATAATTTTAAAATTTTGCTTCAGAAATCAGTTTATAAAACATCACAATGTCTAGAAATCCGCCTAGAAGAACTAACATTGCAATGTTTTCGGAGGAAACGATGAAGAGAGTAGTGTTTTTTCCTGATGCTGCCAGAAATATGTCGAATTTTTGTTTTCATTTTAACCACTGTACTGAATTACTTGTTTCCAAAGGTGATGGAGCTCTAAATGCTAATTCCATATTCACACAATTTCTTTTATATTTCTTTTTCTAACTTCTCGAGTTAGCGCCTATTCTGTTAACCTTGGTGATTATACGTGTTTTACTTTTTCTATTGACGTTTCCTTACTAGATGGATAATTTAGATTTTATACCGTTTAGCATGTTGTTACACATGACACCATATCATATTTATACTGTGATAAATAACACAAGAGTTTATATTTAAGTTTAAGTATGTATTTTGGGAGCACTAGTTACTGTACACGTGGTTATACATCATGTTTTGTGTGTCGTTGTTCATGCCATACCACGAACAGTCCACAAAATAATTCCGATGATTCGACTAACTCAGACATCTCTAGATCTTTTAACAATCGTGACGAATTAAGTATATCTTCATCAACCTCAAGTGAATTTAGAGACCCCTTGTCTTCTTCATGTGAACGGAGTAATACGATTAAAGGAAAAAGAAAGAAAGCAAGATTCTAAACAATAGAAAACGTCGTTAGTTGGGCCGTGCGTATTGGAATTACAAAAGACAAAAGTTAGAACAAAAGAAAGTACTACCGAATCCATGTCTGAACAAATCATGTGTCAATGGATGCTATACATTTACAGAAAAAGAAAGAGAAGATATGTTTTCATTATTTTGGAGAACAAAAAGCAATTTGGAGAAAACTTGGACTTGTGAACGTAATGCCAGTAAAAAGAAAAAGAACTTCTGCTGAGAACTCAAGACGAAGCCTCACCTACCACTACTTTTTTATAAAAGATAAAGTTCAAGTATGTTCGTCTATGTTTACAGTTTTTTCTTAGTACTTTGAACATTACTCAAAAACTGGTCCGCAACTCTATTCAAGGGAAAATCGCAGCAAATGTAGACGCTAATGGAATCCATAAACCAAAGCATAAGGCCACATCGGAACAAATGAATGAATTTAAAAAGTTTATCGCTAGCCTCCCATCAGTTCCGTCACATTATTGTCGCTCATCTAGTTCTAAACTATACCTGCCAGCAGATATTAAAAGTATTGCACTTATATACAATGCATTCATTTGTGTCATGCTTTAAAAAACACTTTAAACAAGACTGCAACATCGGTATACATGTGCCGAAAAAGGACAAATGTAGCAAATGTGAAAGATATAAACGTATTCCAGAAGAAGACAGAACACCAAAAGATAGAAACGAGTACGTTAACCATCAGAAAGAGAAAGAGGAAGCGAAACAGCTCTTCTTAGCTGATCAGAGCAAGTCTGCCACGGATGGTTATATCGTAGGATCATTTGACTTGCAAAAGGTGTTAACTACTCCTCATGGACTGAGTATGATGTTGGGATTTTTGCGAAAATACGCCGTATACAACTTCAGCGTATACTAAAGTAAAACACAAAATGGTTCTGGCTATATTTGGGAAGAGAAAGACGGAAATCGAACCAAATCGATAATTTGTACAATTATTTAAACAAAATTGATCACGACGGAACATATCATTCAGTATCACTTTACTGCGATAACTGTCCTGGTCAAAATAAAAACAAATTTATGTTGATACTGCTGTCACGTTTTTTGAGCAACGCCAAATCGGTACAAAATATTGCAATTACTTACTTAGTGGCAGGGCATACCATATGCCTGTCGACAGGATCCACGCTGTTATTGAGAAGTACATTGACAAAATGAACATACAGGCACCGTCTGAGTGACCTACGCTAATAAGACATACAAGGAGACGCCCAAAACCTTACGAAGTTACCACCATTCATTTTGATGAATTCCTTAACTGGAAATCAGTGAGCTGTCCAAAAAAAATTCGTACACAGGAAGGGCTTGAAATTAAAATCAAAATTACCAAGGTTGCAAAGAATGACGTAAATTCTGTGGAGTTTCGACCTCAACAACATTGTTTGGTCAACCAGACAAATCCAGCCTTCTATTCCGCAACTTTATATGTCGGAACTACAAATTAACGAAGAAAATTACAAAATTTGTATATTTTATGCAAAAAACTCGTTATAAAAAAGCAATACCATGCCGAATACTTTAATCTGTATTCAAGTGCAAGTATACCGGACGAACTTCTTGATACTGACATAGAAGACGATCTAAATTAAGGCATGTTTTGTACCGCAACAATTTTAACAAGTATTGTTATATCTTTGAATGAGAATTATTTTTCATTATTTTTTGTTTTGCTTACGAGGCGGTGCATACGCCTCGTAATAATACTCACTGATAAAAATAAAAAGCGTATGTACACGTCTTAAACGCCGTTTATTAACAAAGGTTTTTACGGACAGAGGGCTTAAGCGCCAATAGCAGAGGCGTAAGAGCCAAAAAAAAAAAACGAAAAGACGTAAGCGACAAAAGACATAATAAAAACTAGCCTATACATTAATAATGCTTTCTGTTAATAAGAAAAGCATAAATTATTATACTACTAGTTAGTGGAACTAAATTCGACTTCATTTATCCTATAAAAGGACCAAAAATCATTTATTGCGTTTCCTGTAAAATTGTGTAAACCGCTTACGCCTTTTTGTCATGACGCCGTCGATATGTTACCTGGACCTTCAATGAGAAGAGCGTGGCTATATTAGACCTATGAAAAAGGAGAGATGACAACTCATTTTTGCAACCGTTGCCAAGAGCTCCGTTGCTCACAGCACAATGCTATTTTTTGTAATAAATATACCACAAATACAGTCGTGGCCATAGGTGTTAGGCACCTTAAAAAAATTTGATATTTACAAAATCTCGTCAACCGCCTAACAAATTTCTGTCCTGCATTGCATCTAGGCGTTACATTGATAGGTTTGTTTGTTTGTCTCCTCTAATTTCATCTTAGAACTTTTGAGCGTTTGTTTGTAAGCGGAGCAATTTAGAGTACTTCTGTTGTTCTGGATGTAATTAGAACCTGTTCTATCTACTCTAGTCTAAACATAACATAACATAACCTTAAATTAGCGATATTTTGGTGGTGTTTATAATTTGAGACCAGTTTGGGACTATCAACAGTCAGTATGATAGGCTGTGATAATACTCCCATAATAATACCAACATGTAGTAGATGTTAAGGAAGACCATTACATCTTTAGAACCTCTTTTGGTAAGAATAATTATCTATTTTTAGATAATATTGTACCTCGTTAAGAATTGAAATCAACTTTCAGGTGAAACTTATAAAATGCCTACTGGAACACTAGTATTAACACGCAAACAATTAATATGTATAGATAGTAACAAATATTTGCAAATTAACCTCCCCAATGATAATGTAAGTGAAGAAGAAGAATCAATAACTGAAAATACTATCTAATCAATCCGTGAATCCTCATTACTGTCAGAGAAGCGGAGCAATGCTGAATGGACAGACAATGGTACAAAATTATTGATTCAACAATATTCTGAATTAAAGCTCTTAGATGAAGAGCGAAAAATTATAACTATGAGAAAGATGTGGGACACAATATCTGAATAATTTAAGAAGCATGACTTCCATAATACACCAATCCAAGTCGAAAGTAAATGGAAAACATTAGAAAGATCATTTAAAACTACCATTGAAAATTCTAAAAAGACTTGAGGGGGTAAACGATCATGTCCCTATGAACGGTGAGTATTGTAATCAATTACTATTATGCGATTCATAATCATAAATCTTTTCCAAGAGAGCTAGCAGCAATATTATTAAAAAGAAACTCTGTAATTCCACCATGTGTACTTGATAAAAACTCTGTAAAATACAGAACGACATTATTAGAAAATAGTCGTTTGCAAATGGAAAATGCAAGTGATATATTGAAGGAATTTCACGATAGGTCAAACTTGATAATTTTGCACTTCATATCGTCGCCTGAATGCAGAACTAGTCTATCTCCAAAATTTGGCATTTTGTGATTATCATACCATATAATAGCTTATAATTCACTTTATTACATGCAGAAGTATTCGAACTCCAAATATTTGAATAACCGCCACGAAGATAGAGTGACAAACTATTCTATCTTGACTTGATGTGATTCGGTTAATGCAGAACTATCGTAAGTACTGTATGCATGGTATGTCCACGTACCCAATGTGAGATAGAATAGCTCTGCTCTATACAAGATTTGAGTTAGCTTAGAAAGAACTGCACATAGACTACTTCTGCTCTACCTTAATAGACAACTTTAGCTTACTATGGCAACTAGCAGATCGGAAAAAATTCTAAATTTGGTTCGGAAGGACAGTAATCCAAAGCCACCTATAAATGCATTGCCGTCGGAAACATTCGCACACATATGCGGTATGTACAATATCTATATATTTATGTTGAAAATGTATGTGTGAATTACCTAACCTAAACTATTTTTATAGGTTATAAAGTTTCTAAAAAGAAACCCGGTGCTCTACCAAAGCGACAAATTGTGAAGATCTCATGTTAAAATCAGTAAATTTAATGCCATCTGAAAATTTGGTGCTGTCAGAGACGTCCACTTATATTTGTAATATACAATCTTTCTCAAATTTGTCGTCAAAAATTTTAGAACGCATCCGTCTTTGCAAAGATTTAGCGCTGACCGGAAGTAACCACGAAGTTACTAAACGTGGCACGACCAGCAACAGCAATATCTTGATAGACAAACATGCAACACCCGAACTTGATACGCATGAAAAGACGTCTAATTGTGTTGAACAAAGTACTCTGTACAACGACTTGCATTATTATTCTTCTGATTCTGACCCTTTCGCAACAGAGAATGAAAGTGATGATCCCAATTTTGAACCTTCCGGTGCAAGTAGCAGTAGCGAAAAGAGTGAAAATTGTAATGAAAACCTTGCAAGAAGTGAGAAGATTCGCCATATAAGTAGAAAAAGGACAAGAAAACCCGAAACCTGGAGAAGAAATATAATAAAGAAATTTCGAAATAGTGGCGAGGCATATACAAATTGGAATGGAAAATTGCAACCTAAGAGAACAGTAAAGCTGCCTTGTAAAAACTGTAGAAGAAAATGTGGAGAAAAAGTATCAGACGAAGAACGACAATGTATATTCAAGGAATTTTGGTCTCTAGCTGATATTAATCGACAAAGAGATTTCATTTCCAAATTTGTCCATGTAAAAGAAAAGGAGCGAATTCGCAAACGTCAGAAAACTGGTACTCAAGACATTCAAATTGCAGAAAAACCGAGTAGGAGAAGTTTCACGTATAAATATTTCCTGTCACCTAATGGTACAAATATAGAGGTTTGCAAAACATTTTTTTTTAATACTTTAAGCATTAGTGCACAAATGGTGCAAACCGTATTTTCCAAAATGGGAAGCGCAGGCGCAGTACTACCGGATAGAAGAGGAAAAGCATACACAAATTCTAAATTGCATGATTCAGTAAAAGTCTCGGTTAGAAATCATATTAATTCGTTCGAAACGGTCGATAGTCATTACTGCAGGAGGAGCAGTGTAAGAAACTACCTTCCGGAAACTTTAAACATTACAAAAATGTACTGCCTGTACCAAGAATTTTGTGAAGATAATAATATATCTGTAGCAGCAACAGAGAGCATCTACAGACAGATTTTTAATATAGAATTTAATATGTCGTTCTTTAAGCCAAAAAAGGATTTGTGTGACACATGTCACAAGTATGATAATCTTTCAGAACAAAGTAGAGATCATATTCAAGAAATAGAACATACACAACATATCAGAAATAAAGATTTAGCTCGACAGTTGAAAAATAATGACAAAGAAGCAGCGTCTCGAAATTCACAAATTTGTGCCGCTGTTTTTGATTTCAACAAGTATTACCGATACCAAAATGAAATGTGGGTTTAGCGTATTATAAATTAAAACTGTCTTCTTATAATTTTACAATATTTAATTTAGCCACAAAAGGTTTCCAGTGCTACATGTGGTACGAATGCATCGCTTAGCGAGGCTCATCCGAAATAGGAAGCTGTTTGCTACAATATATAGAAAATCATGTTGAAAAAGGTGTTAAAGAATTTGCATTTTATTCAGATAATTGTGGAGGTCAAAATTGCAATCAATACATCTTCTCTCTTTATAATTACTTAACACAAAAATATTTGATTAAAATCCGTCATACATTTTTAGAGCGCGGTCATACTCAAAGCGAGGTAGATTCCGTCCATAGCGTGATTGAGAAGGCCGCAAAAAACATACCGGTATATACACCAGATAAGTGGATTTCGATAGTAAGGCTAGCGAAGAGAAAACAACCTTACGAGGTGTACGAACTATCACAAAATGATGTATATGATTTGAAAGATCTGCAAAATAGCATCGCCATTAATTTTGATAAAGATCAAAATGGGGAAAAGGTTCAAATCAGTAATGTTAAAATAATTGCAACAGATCCAGAGTTTCCCAATTGTTTATTATTCAAAACAATGTACGAGCAAGAAGAATTTAGAAAAATAGATTTAACTCAAAGAGGAAGAAAAAAGGTTCATATTGACTGTAATTCTTTGCAATTAAAAAAACTTTACAAACAAAAAATACCTCTTTCGAAAAAAAGTATGAACATCTACAGTTCCTATGTGCGAAAAATGTCATAAAATCCCAGTACCACGATTTTTTCAAAACATTGCCTTTCTCTATGGAACGCACCAGGAACGAATCGGATGATAATAACGAATAATGAAACTATACTTTTCTTCATTCTGTATGTACTTCATTTTATAAAATAAAAGATATGTTCAAACGCTCTTGTTTTTAAATCAGAACTATTTTAAGTCACCTTTTGTTAAATATGCTAAGTTTATATTTGTGGACATACAATTGCTTTAAAACATCTTAGTATTCTATGTCCATATTTTTCTATATTTCTTACTTAACAGTGTTAAGCACTAATGATGTACCTCTGTTATGTTAATTTAACATACAAATGATTATAACATTTACGTAACCAAGTTCAATTTTCTTAGAAAACAAAAAAAATGCTCTCCTATAAAATTTGCATTTTGTGACATATACTACTTCTGCATTCAGGCGACGATATGGTTTATACTTTCCTGTTTTAGTACCAGCACTCCAACATCAGTAGAGAATAATTCACGATGTTCTCGTAATATAGAATTATAGCTTTTGGCAGATGCTATTGAATCAAGGACACAAGTGAAGGAAAAAATTGAAGAACGTAAACTAGAAAAAAAGAAAGATTGATAAATGCATTACATGAGCGTAACCAACTACTAAAGAGTTTACTTAGTAAATAGGTTACTTACAATCACAGTATATTTACTTTTTAGTTAATTCTAAATATTAAGATGTAAACTGTAAAATTAATAAAGCAATGTATCATATTGTTTTGGATTTTATTTTTCAAAAAAATATACTGGCCATATCTTATATACAAAATTTGCTTATAAAAATTTATTGATATTCATTTATAAGGATGATGTACATACATACATCGTCGTGGCAAAGTCAAAACATCGTATCTCTAATTTTTGTGTAATTGAGTTACGAACGTAACATACTTGAATACGAGCCGCCGTGTTAAATGCACTAAGGCCCGGTTGTAGCAACTACAGTTAATCTTGAGTTCAACTGATCTGCCTGTCAAAGTTAACCCTAGTTTAGCAGTTACTCTGTTGTAAGGTTGTCAAGGGATAGTCAGTTGACCGTTCCCGAAGAACAGTTGGTACGAACGAAAAGAGTATGTTAGTATGTTATGTTATTTCGCGCCAAACGTGACTTTAAAACGCGGACAATGGCAGGTAGCCCTAAAATCTTTGATTTGCATGTTATTTATTCCAAGAACATATTGTGATGAGACGGCGCCACGCGTGATTATGACGTCACCCACTGTGACCGGTGACCGATGAGTAATCCTTCCGAAATTGTCCAGATTGATATAGAATGATCGAGAAATAATCACCTAGGCATATATATATGGACCATCTAGGAGAAGAAGTCAGTGTTGATCAAAGAGCGTGCGCGTCGCGAATACTTAAATAAATAAATCGGAAAAATAAATAATCTGTAGTTAGTGTTATTCGTGTTATTTGTTTTCATAGTTAGTATTAAGTGTTTATTTAATTAATATATGGTTTTAAACAGAATATCGTTTGCTTTGAACCTGATAACATTACAATATAATATTAGTTATGTTTTCGTTAATACTTCTTCAGTGGAAGAAATTGACATTTAATATGTCTCAAAATACTAATAATATAAATGGCCATACCTACCAACAAAAAACAAAGAATTCATTGATATATCGAATTTTAATTACATGCTCAGATAATAATGAAGGAATATTGGTTTAATACAACTATAAAAATTAAAATGATTTGAATTATTCGTATATCAATCTATTTTTTGTCAAGCTCTAGCAATTCTGTTCAAGGACTAGGGAAAAACATGGCAAAAAAACCTAGTCAAGAGCTAATTAATAAATTAATAAATAATATAATTAATATAATTAATAATAATTAATATATAATAATAAAATTAATAAAATTCAGGTATGAATTAAAGTATTATAAATATCACTTAAATTATCGATATCAGTTCTAAAATTTACCGCGTTTTCATCTTTTTTCATGTATATCAGTTCGCAAATTAATCTTTTTTATAATTGTTTTCTTTTTTTTAATTTTAGTGTTTTGAAAATCAAAATAAAAATATTCGGAGTTCATTTACTCACCATATTTCAAATTCGTCCGAACGGTATTGCACTACATGGTTTATACATATATTCAATTCTTTAACAACAATTTTGTAAGGTAAGATATAAAAATTATTGTTATTATTTATTATTATTGTTACTTACTGTACTGTACTAGAAAACCTCTAGGAAGTTCTAGAAGGAGTATTCGGGAAACACCAGGACATATAAAAGGGGGTCGAAGCTGCACCGGGAAAACAGTTTATTACCGAACGTTGACGTGTGCAGATAAATAGTGTATCGACATAAATAATCTCTTAGTGTTACCACGTTATTATTATTAGAAATAAATCGTTCTTCTTACGAAATATCGCCTGCAAACTTATTTAAACCCCGAAAACGTTACATTATAATGTGTTGTAGTATTGGTTTAGCATGGAAAATAAAAAAAACGACCGCAAATTTTTCTACTGAAGAATTTATATTGGTTTCTTTAGTCTAAACACATTTTAGAAAATAAGAAAACAGACACTGTTTCAAATAAAAAATAATAGAAACTTGGGACCAGGGATGGGCGTCGACGCGTCGACAATAATTTACATCGACACGTCGACATCGTGTAGAAATTGTCGACAAATATAGACGATGTCGACAATGTAGAAAAATGTGTCAAAATTATAGGTTATGTCACATAACATAACCTACACGCCTGTCAGTTTGTTAGTTGTCACGCCTCAGATCCCCGCTAGATTTGTTGTTTACCGATTTGTGTTGAACTGTTAACTGTGTCCATTGTTTTAGTACTATAGTTTTGAAAATTATGATGAGTGGACGTGGCAGAAAATTAAATGACAACTATTTACATAAACCTAAATTTTGAATCTGTGCATAATGTATGATTTGCGACAGTATATTGAAAAATACTGCTGCGGCTAGACTGCAGAGCCACAGGTAAAAAAATTATTATCTATTTAACCAATAGCTATGGGCGCCCCTATTTCTAGTGTCATTGCACAACTTGTACTAGAAGATCTAGAGGAAACCGTTATTACCAAACTAAATCATAGCATTAAAATTTACAAAAGATATGTTGACGACTGTTTATTAATCCTACCATTAAACAATATAAATTCAACTTTACAGCTTTTCAATAGTTATAATCACAAAATACAGTTTACTTTGGAAATGGAAAATAATAATTGCCTTAATTTCTTAGATATCACCATAAAAAGTCATAACAACTCTTTAGAAACAACCTGGTACAGCAAGCCTATTTCTAGTGGCAGATATTTAAATTATAATGCATGTGTACCGCAAAGCCATAACAGAAATGTTGTTATCGCTTTGGTTGATCGCGGAATACAACTAACAAGTCCATATAATAGAAAAACTTCACTTGATAATATTAAAACCATTTTAATTAATAATAAATACCCCTTACATTTTATAAATAAAATTATTAAGCAGCGTTTACATAAATTTTATAATTCTTCGGAAAGGGAAAAAGAAGGAAAACATAATTCTACACCTGATAACAATAACCACTACCTCACAATACCATATATTAGCAATCTTTCTGAAAAAATTAAATCTATACTAAACCATTATCAAATTAAAGTTGCATACAAAAATACAAATACTTTAACATCTTGCTTCACAAAACTAAAACCTAAAACCCCTTTCAATAAAAATTCAATTTTAATCTAGTCCATTCCTTGTAAAGATTGTGATAGTGTTTACATCGGACAAACCAAACAATATTTAAAAAATAGAATTTCAGGTCATAAATCTTCAAATAATATAACTGCTCTCAAAAAACATGAAATTCAATTCCATCATCATTTTGATTTTAATGAAACACACTTACAATTTTATAACGACATTTAACAAAATTGAACAATTGCAAATTATGTAAAACACTAATATTTTGAAATTGTTTCTCTGGCGACAACATTGTTGAATTATTTACTTCTATTTTTGACGTTAAATTTGTTATACATTGCGTAAAAATTGTTCATTTTCGCTAATATAAAAATGGCACATTTATCTGAGCGAGAAAGAATCTAAATTTTAATTATGGTTGGGTATGGGGACAGACAGAGAACGCATGCAGAAGCATGCGAATTGTTTAACCATGAACATCCTGATAGACCTCCAATTGCCAGGTCTACGGTGATAAAACTAGTTGAAAAGTTTACCGAAACTGAATCCGTAAAAGATCGACCACGGCAAGGTAGACCTGAAATAGGAGAAGATGTGAAATTAAATGTGCTTCTAGAAGCAGAAGAAAGGCATCAGGTTTCCACCAGACAACTTGTGTTAACCAATCAGGTGACTCACTCATTTGTCGTCAACTTATTTAAAAGAGAACACTATCATCCTTACAAAGTTCAACTTGTACAGGAATTACATGAGGATGACGAAGATTGTCGACTGCAGTTCTGTGAAGACGTAATGTTACGTTGTGACCAAAATGCAAATTTCTTGGAAAACATCGTCTTCTCTGATGAAGCTACGTTCTGCCTAAATGGATCTGTTCACCGCCATAATTGCAGATATTGGTCGCAGACCAATTCGCATTGGACTCAAGCGTGTCATACTCAGCCCTGGGGGAAAGTTAACGTATGGGTTGGAATGATTGGACGACGCATCTTAGGACCATATTTTTTGACGGAAATTTGACTGCTGTGCAATATTTAGAATTTTTAAGATTTGAACTGGTTCCAGCGCTCGCTGTTATTTTCCCAAATCACGAGGGTGGTGATGTACCCCATCCAAATATTTAGTTTCAACAAGATGGAGCACCTCCCCATTATGGTGTAGAGGTTCGCCACTATCTTGACGAAATATTTCCTAATAAATGGATTGGACGGAGAGGCGCCATAGAATGGCCACCTCGTTCTCCTGAAAAAAGTCTAACGGAATCAGGTTAGACTTTTTTTTTGTGGGGTTATTTGAAATCGAAAGTGTATTTTAACAAACCGAACAATTTAGAAGATTTAAAACAACGAATTCGCGTAGAAATTACACAAATATCCCCAGACATAATTGAGGCGAGTATACGAAGTGTTTACACTCGGCTGGGACAGTGTCAGTTGGTTGGTGGGGTCCATTTTGAAAATTTACGTCAACTGTTGCAATAAATTTAAGTTCAGATGTATTTTTTTAATTTAATTTTAATTTTGTACAAAAATAAATTTTTCTTATTTTTTTCTAAATTTATATTATTAAAAAAAAATTGTGATGCAACATACCAATTGTTTTATATCACTATTTGGAGGATATAAAGATCTACCAAAAACGATAAAAAAATAATATGGTTGCCATTTAAAAAAAGGGTTGATGACGTCAACACTCTAAAAACCAATGACGTCATAGAAAAAAATTGTATGTCAAAAGATGGCGTTTTAAAAAGAAAATTCACCTGTCCGAGCGTTTTTCCTAAAAATGTAAAATAATGCGGTTATAAGCTTGGTTCCAAACTTTATGACCACACTGTATAAAAAAAAAAGATAAATGCTTTACATTATATGAACTAGGGTTACAATACTTTTACTGTTATGTTATAGCTCTGAAGAAGGCTTATTGTAATTTTGGTTAAATAAAGAAAAGCCGAAACGTAAACCTAATTACCTATTTATTCTAGCCACATATCCAAATATAAACTTCACATTTAACCAATAGAAACATTTTGCGGTTTTGTAGAAATGTATATAAATCAAAAACTACGTCAACCTTAAGATCAAGGAGTCCCCACCATCACCACTATCAGCAGGAAATATCTCCTACACAAACTGTAGAGGTAATTAATTACTAATTCAGTGGCCCCAATCAATTTGTTAATAGTTACATTCTTCTTGCTTTAGGCTAAAAGTACAGAAATAGTTATTGATAAAAATGATAACATTGATAACTTGCCTCAATCAACAAGCACCGTAACTCTTCCTCTTGGTACTTATGAATTGAACGATAATGGAGCTTTAAGAAAACTGGAATGTGATGATGCTATTGATATCGAGAAGATCGAGATGGAAACTGTTACTTCTGGAAATCTGACTGAAACTGAAACGTCATATATAAAATGCAATGAGACTAAGAAAACAAAAAGCAGACAGAATATTACTTCCTATGTTGATACTGTAACAGTTGAAGAAGAAAACAAGATTAATAACGCCTTAAGTAAATTTATATTTGGTTATGGACTACCATTTAGTGCCGTTGAGTCACCACTTTTCAAGAATTTTATAAAGGTACTGACGCAACTAGAGCGTATATTTTCTAATTGGGGACATGTTCATACCCTTTTGCGAAACAGACTGACTTTCGAAAAGTCAAAAAAACTCATTCACATTTACTGCACTCTTAAATACAACAACCCTGTCGAAGAAGACGTCGATTCTGATCTGGAATTTTTTTAGTCTATCAATCAAAGATACACAGAATATACGTATATTTTATTTTTATTCTAATAATTTTGTTAAAATAACGAATATTGGTTTATTTTTACTATTATGGAATGTTAAATTGTGTTTTTTTAATACTGGTACTTAATGCATTTGGTTTGTTTTCTGGGAATAAAATATTTATGCACAAAAATGTTGTCCTGCATTTGATTTACTCTATAGTACTACAGTCTTAATTTTGGAGTCTCCAATAATTGTCGACTTAGCAAATTAAATTGTCGACATTACATTGTCTACGCGTCATCAATTACTTTGTCGACGCGTCCATCCCTGCTTGGAACGATTTGGCAAATGATTTCAATAGTACGTGCGAATAAGTATTGCGAGACTGCAAAACATTGAAAAGTAAATACGAAAATTAAAAAAAAAAGGACCAATGAAAAATTTGCAGCTGAGAAAGCAAATATTAAAAAAACCGGCGGGGGTCCACACGAGGAAAAAAATTTACTCAATTAGAGTATGATGTAAGAGAGTTAATCGGCATTCAACTTACTGGTACACAGTCAATGTTCGATGATGATCGTGGAAAAAATAAATATAATCAATATACATATTTAGCATGTCATAATTTTTGCTATACTTGTTTTAGATACAAATCACATTGAAATAGTTGACCATGACTATTACCAGTTTATCCCAAATCATGCAGAGGATCAGGTGGAAATAGAAATAACAGAATAGAATGGTTAGTTATAGTTATATCGTTTATATATTACACTATGTAGTTATATTTATTATATAATACACTATGTAGTAATCATAACGCTTGATATTGCCATTATAGGTTACAAAAACACACAAGCAACACCTAGCACAAGTTGGGCTACATATATGTACGCCAAAGCTGCTAAATACTCCTAAATCGACCCCATTGGTAATTATTTTTAATTTAACAATCACATGTTTTAGGACAAGCACATTGCCAAAAGAATCAATTGTGCAGTAAAATCACGCAATGGGCAAAGACAAAGAATAAAGTAGCAGACCTGCAAAAAGCGTGCTATTTAGAAGAGCACAATTTAAAATTAGAATTGCTGAAGGAAGTCCATGCCACAGAGATGAAAATTAAAAAGAGAATGCTAGTGATGATAGGCGAGAAACATGAAATGGGAAAGAATATCTTAACAGAAAGAATAAATTAATATTTCAATATATTACTAATTATTATATGTATATATTAATGTAACTTACAATTAGTGAAACATGTGTGTATAAATAATTCAATAAAACAAAACAGAAAACTTCAGAAATTAATAATTTTAATTACAATTACATAATGGTTGAAAATGATTTCTAATGAGCATTTGACGAACATCACCATTGCCTCCTATACCATTTTCAACATTTGAATAGTGATCTGGGTCTACTACTACTTCCTCGTTAGGTGGTTCAACATCTCTCATTGAACACATTATATTGTGAAGAATTGCATAAGTTACAACAATGGCTTCCACTTTCTCTATAGATACTCGAATGCCCAGTGATAAAATGGGGAATCGCCTTTTTCCATACTCCAAAACATCGCTCGATAACATTCCTGGTATGAATTTGTGCCTCATTATATAAGTGTTCGGCTGGAGTTTGTGTAAACATTTTGAGGTTAGTATTCGCATTATCATGTAAATTGTAGACTAATTGTCCTATCAATAAACAATGATCCATTAATAGACAATTGGTAGATAGAGTATTTGTAGATATAGTATTTATTTTGTTCTATGGATAAAATAATAATAGAATTTACCGATAACTATCATGTAGGGGGATCAAAGAGGAAATAAACATGCAGAACGTACATAAAACTGTAGCTACGAAATCCAGAAAAAATATGTTCTGTACCGTGGTGTTCGTCATACTGTACTCAAGATATTTCACTTCATGGATTTCCAACCAATTCTAAATTGTGTAAAACTTGGCAAACTGTGTTGAAAATTGGGAAGCCGATATCAAAAAATATGGTAGTGTGTAGTCAGCATTTCACTGAAAGTGACCTTACTCCAGGTAATAGATAAAATTGAAATGATATTCACATAATAAGATTTTAACGTATAATATATTTTCACTAACTACTTTGAGACGACGATTGAAAAAAATCAATTCCTACTCAGAAAATTCCAAAGATTCCTCACCCTACAAAACAAGCAGTCATTGATAGACCAAAGAGGCGTTGGTGAGTCTGCTAATAAAACATATTTTGTTCTTATTATTAGTTACATTTCTTAAAAGGTTGCAGAAATGTACTTTAAACATGATGGAAGAAACAAGCGCCAACACGGAGGCTCATGATGAAAACCCTCCACGGTTAACAACCAAAACAGAAACCCTCATTCCATTTTGTGCACCATTGTCACACATATTTTATGAAGAAAAGGCAACAGAGACTGAAAATATCATTTATATTTATACGACTCACTGCTTACTAAATAATTAAAGTAAAGAAATCAAATTTTAAATTATGTATTGGTATTGTTTTTATGGAAATTATTACGTGATGCCAAATTTCCAGTACTATAGTAATTTCATTAAATAGGTTGGCTATACCTAAGATGTGACTATTCAATTTGACATTTGTCATATTGTTTACGTTTTAGGTTAGAAAACTCTGTACTTACAAAAGCACCAAAAATTTCGTAGAAACATGCAAAAAAGATAGATGTACATAAATAAAACAAACTCGTTGGAATATTTTTGTTAATAATGGAATTTTACTGTGGATTACAGCATAAACATAAAACATCTACAAATTGTTTACAATTTTGACCTATAAGACAAATATACAAAATACCTTATTTTCATAACTGAATATCAAAGAAATTAATATGTAGATTAAAAGAGACTGTCTGATGGGTTAGTAGAAGAAGATCTGGGTGATAGATGAATAGTAAATTAATATAAAAATAGATAACAAATAAAACACTTGGTATTGTTTCACAAAAAATTATATGCACTCGATGTACATTTAGCTTTGCGGCAGGAGTTCAACAGAAACTAAATTAAACTCAAGAACAATATACTACCACTATCCTCTTAAAATAAATACAATGAAATAAAATTTTAAAAAATTGCAGTAAAAGCGACCATTACAGCTTAGGTGGGAAAACAGATTTTACGGTACTCGGATTTAGTAACGGTGAATTTGTGAGTTCTTTTTTTGTGAAACACCACCAAGAAACAATACCAAGCGTTTTATTATACTGGTGCATGTGGATGGTTTTCATTTACTTTTCAAATAGAATCCCTTCGCCAGAGGCCAAAGTGAATCATTTACTTTTTTTAGTGAAAAAGTTTCCTCCGAATGCTTTCTCTTGCAGTGTTTCATCTTGATAACCTATAATTTTAGCCATTTTATATGGCAATAACTATGTATTTTGACTGTATTGATAATAGGTTAGGGATAAGTCGAGGAGAATGGGACAATGCAAAATACAAATATACACAAAACATATACACGACAGATGACAGACCGACATTTTCAATATCCAATATAAGTAGCCGAAATACAATTACATCTTATAAAGGAAAAAAATATGATACTGGAAAAGCATCTAAAACTTCGTCACTTCGCAAAGTTGTCATATCCTTGCCATCGAAAAAAGGATAGCAGAGTAATGACTAGCCAACCAAAGTTCAATCGTAAAGCGCGAGTTGTAAATTATATTTGTATCTTAACAAAAAAATAATAATATAATACAATCAAGATATTTTTGTTATTGACAATGACAATTCCCCATAATCAATACAAAATAATAATTTTGTGGTATATTTATAGTTTTTTGTAATTTACGGATTTTCTAAAATAAATTTCGTATTTTCTTATATTTTCATTGATATTATAAAGTCACTGATATTAAAGCTGATACTGACATCTATATTCTAACGGAGTTGTGATTTTGCGCCATCTTGGCTGTTACGAGATTTTTTATGTTGAAACGCCCTCTTAATTATTCATTACTATGTTTTTGTTATGTACAAAATGTGATCAAATACATCATACTGTACTCAATGTTACAACTCACCTTGTTTTTCAGGAATTAACTTCCATATCCTAAGAACCATCTCAAAATGTGGTAAGAGAACTGCACACTTCAACGCATATAATTGGCAAAACATTGAAAACAGTATTATTTTAGTGCTATGCAAGTTCAAATTAAATATTTCATTTGCATGCTTAGCGATTTTATTTGACATAAGCGGTGCTCAGTGTATAAGTACATTTTATTCAACTGTTTGTTTGTTGGAACTGTTTGTTTGTTGGGTGTTGCTTTGAAACCAGCAATATATTGGCCTTCCAAAGAAGAAATTTTAAAGAACATGCCAACGTGTTTCTAAAAGTTTAAGAACACCAGGGTAGTTTTGGACTGTACTGAAATTAAAGTTCAGAAGCTTAAGTGTTTAAAATGTAGAGTGAGGTCATATTCACATTATAAAGGGACTCACACAATAAAATACTTGATAGGTATCACTCCGTCAGGATTAATTTCTATTGTTAGTCCTAGATTTGGTGGAAGAGCTACTGACAAACCTATTTTCAATTACGATAATATCTTAGACAAACTTGACCCAAATGATGCAGTTATAATAATAATAATAATACTTTATTGTCCAACAGCATAGCCATTTACAGGACAAGAAAAGAAATATATATATAATAGAATATATAATAATAATAATATGAGGTGTAATAATAAAGAGAAATCAAGAAGAGAAGAGTAAGAAAGAAAACAATCTGTTATACAAAGTAGTAAATTAACAACTATAAAATATTAATATTAAATTATAAATGAAACATTACAAAATATTAATCCTAGGTAAGTGTAATGTAAAGGAATAAAAATTCAAGTTGAGAGAAAAAGACAAAGTGTAGTAACAAATATTAAAGAGAAAATCACATGTACATATTATGTTTATCAAATGATGTCATCAAACATATTATTGAAATTTGCAGACATATGATAAGCTGGAGATCTAAATGAATTATTAGTCGTAGCTCTTGGTAGTCTGAAAGTAGTGATAACACGCGTGTTAAAAAATGGTACATTAAAATTGAAAAGAGCAAGTAACGAAGAGCAATCAATCCTATAAAGCAGCAAATTTAGCAAGAATCTTCCACTGTGTATTTTTCGCCGGTCGGAAAGACTATCAAATTCATGTGTATCAAGCAATGTGTTGTAATCAGTATTGCGCTCAGGGTAGTCACCAGTTATCCAGAAAGTTAGATATTTTAGAAATCTCTTCTGTATTCTTTCAACGGCCAGGTTTTGATATATGTAATACGGATACCAAATCAACGACGCATATTCCAGTCGACTTCTGACGAGGCAATAGTATAGACTTCTTATTGCATGTAGGTTATTAAAATTACGGCATGATCTTATCAAAAACCCCAGATTCCTTGATGCCAATAAGCACATCGCGGAAATGTGTTCACTAAACGATAGTTCCGCGTCAAATAGAACGCCCAAGTCTTTAACTTTATTTTGTCGTGTTATTTGTTCAGCTCCTATATTATAATTGTGATGCAAAGGATTGCGGCACTTTGTGTAAGATACAACAAGACATTTGCTAATGTTTAATGAAATAAGATTATTTCTGCACCAATTTTCAATAACACACAAGTTTCTTTGTAAAAGAAAACAATCATCCGTTGATCCAATTCGATTATATATTTTCAGATCATCCGCATATCCAAGTACATTACATGTCAAACTGCTTAGACGATCATTTATAAATATATTAAAAAGTAAAGGTCCCAGGTTTGATCCTTGTGGGACGCCTGAGGAATCGAATATTTGTTTGAGGAATATCCATTGTAAAAAACATAACCGCTTCTGTGTGATAAGTAAGAAGAGATAAGCTGTATAAAAGAGGGACACATACCTACACTGTTCAGCTTTTCCAATAGGATTCCATGATTGATAGTATCAAAAGCTTTGGTAAAATCTGTATAAAGTACGTCAACCTGTCCACGCTGGTCGAGTTCCGAAGAAATGTACTGAGTAAGACACGCCAAGTTCGTTACCGTAGATCTGCCGCTCATAAATCCATGTTGGTAAATAGAAATCGTCTGCCTAATATTACTGTATATTCTGGTATATAATATATATTCGAATACCTTGGCAAAATTGGCAACAATATTAATAGGCCTGTAATTATTGACATCAGTACGATTGCCGCTCTTAAACACTCAAGTTAAACAAAATTGTTAGCGGATATGCGAAAGTTATTCTGCCATCATGAACCAAGAAGCTAGGAATACCATCATCGCCAGTTGTCATGTCTGACTTTAGCCTAGATGTACTTTCTAGAACATCTTCTTCATCAATATGTCCCACTCCAAAGGAAAGACGTTGTGTAAATAAACATTCCGATGTACCGATACTTGGTGTAAATACTTGAGCAAATTGAGCAGCAAAAGCGTCAACAATATCTTGCGGATGAGATAGGTCATTCTGATTCACGGACATATGAGCCGGAATTCTAGTCTGAGTTCTCTTACTATTAATGAAGGACCAGAATGACTTTGGATTGTTTACAATATCCCCTTCGACTACATGCACATAATTATCATAGGCAAATTTCATTTCTTGTTTTAGTAATCGTCGAACACGGTGAAATTCGTTAAGGTAATACTGAAGATGGGTGCGTTTCCACCTTTGCAGATAACGTTCTTTGGTTTTTATAAGAAGTTTATCATCTGTGTACCACACCGGATAAAATCTATTTGAAATACGAACACGAGGAACAACACAGTCCAGGATGGAATAAAGTTTCTTATAAAACGCTGCAACAGCCACATCAATATCGTTATATTGTTGTAAAAATTCCCAATTTGTTTCAGATATCTCCGTATATAAAGCCGACAAATCTGCCACTTTAAAGTAATACCTTAAGTTGTTATTGATTCTAAAATTATAAGTTTTACCAGCATCTTGAACATGTATTGAAATGAATAAAGCGGGATGATGACTGTCTTCTGGTACCAGAGGTGCCGAATCTCTAACAATTGTAAAATCATAGCTCAAGTTGGTGAATATTAAATCAAGAAGTTTACCATTTGCATTCGTGAAATCATTCAGCTGCCGCAACAATAAGCTTTCCATAAATTGGTACACTATTACTGTTAAACAATGGTGCATTAAAATCACCAAACACAATAACATTTTTATTCATCAGAAATGTTCCCAGCGCATCAAAAAGTAAATCGAAGTCGTTCGGACTAACATCAGGTGGAACATAGACATTCATAATATAGATACTAGAAAAGTGTATTTCAATTTTACAACATCGATAAACGGTACTAGTCTTTCAAGAAAAGTTGTATCTAACGAATTACAAATAAGTTCTTCAGAAAAGGCCGAAAGTACGCCACCACCAGTAGTACGGCCGACCAATAAGAACCTTCTATCTGACCTAAAAACTCTGTAAGTATTGTCAAAAATCTTAGAACTGTCTATGTTCCTGTTTAGCCATTTTTCAGTGAGTAAAATAATTTCTGAATCAGACCTACTAGAACCAGAATAAATATTATCTAATTTAGAGCGTATGCCACGAACATTTTGATAACGTACATTAATAATATTGTTGCATGTGTTGGACGAATTTAGTTTAAATTACTATTACGTTTTACAATTTTAGGTACATTATTAAAGTATTTAATATACAAATCGGTAACAGGTAGTGTACATACAGCAACACCTCTCTTGTTCTTTATCTTCTTCTTTGTTATGGTAGATAAAGGATTTTTGATTGAAAAAGAATGTGAAAACAGTCTGATCAAACTGATCTGGTCACCATTCCTACGAAAAAAAAAGCAATTTACCAAACAAGAAGCTGAAGCTACAGCTGACATTGCTCGAGCTAGAGTTCATGTAGAACGAGCAATTCATAGATTGAAAGTATTTAAAATCTTACAGGAACAATTGAAGTGGTATTTGATACCATACACTGATGAAATAATAACCACAATAGCAGCTATTGTCAATTTATCATCACCAATCCTGGCAGATAGTAGAATAAATTAGTTCATTCGTGGTTATTTTTTTTTTTTAGCAAAATTCCCATAAGTATACATTTTTCAATCATTATTAACTTTAGGTATTATGTTAACATTGTAATACTTTGTGTTATACTTTTTTTTACTTTATTGAAATATGTATATTAAGTTTAAGTATATTTGTACGAACGGGCACTACCCCATATGTAATAAATGGACAATAAATATTAATCAGTGCAATTCTTTATTCTCACTATAAAAAGTAGCATTTTAAGAAAATAGTTTCCAGACACTTTAAAATTAAAATCAACATTGATTTCTAGGAATGTTTTTGATTTAGGTGGATTTATCAATGTGAGGATAAAAGTGTTAGGTAAGTAACTGACAGATATTGCTAACTGGCAGATAAAATTTAGCAACTACAATGCTTTATCTTGCAGATGACTTATATTTAACACTCAATAAACGTTTCATTCGAATTATCTTACGAATCAAATTTTATCTGAAAGTTAATTTATTTATCCTTAGTAGAATATAAAACTAATAGTGCCTCGCTTAATCCCAACTGCTTCTGGCCATAATAACGGTGTCTCCCTTTAAGCTTGATTTCACCCAAATTGGTTTCTTCTAAATAAGTGCAGTTTCCCAAAAAATTTCAGGAGGATATTCTTTACCTAAAACAATACACTTAGAACAAAATATATGTGAAACAGTACGACACATTGTTTTGGCCATTCCTAAATGTAAATGCGGGAGATAAATGTAGAAAATACTGACCAATATATGGGCATTCGATTTCAACCAATTTCAATGGAACGTTCCTGTCAAATATGATACCATCTGGAGAGTATCCTAGCCAAGGAAACAATTCAGAGACTATTAAGCCTAGAATCACCACCTGAACATTCCTTTTCTGTATAAGGGCTGCCAAATCTTCTTTTTCATGATCTTTACCATATTTAGTAAATCTGGTCTCAAAATGTTTTGGGAAAAAGTACGTTTTGGACATATTCTCCCAATCCTCTTTGCTAAATGTAAATATGGAATAGCATGTTGATCCTTCAACAAAAATACATGTATGTATTTCGTATACAATATTTTAATAATGTACCTATGTATATGCTACTTTAGGAAATGTTGTGTGTACCAACTTTGGCAATTTGAATGCGAATTTTTTATCGGGAAATGTTGATTTTGTAAATAAAGGCTTTGCTTCAAAGTGAATTTAATTACTCTAAAAAAGTTCATCAAAGCAGTACTCTCTTTTAGAGAAATTAAATTTGCTTCAAAGTATAGCCTTTATTTAGTAAATGGAAATTCCTCGCTGAAAAATTCGCATTTAATTTGCCAAAGATGGTACATACTTGTAATTCTGAGTTGCTTCTCCTTAAACCACAAAGCTGAACCTTGGTCATAGGCAGTTGCCACTTCCAAAATGTCGCACGTTGACAAGGTCTTGACAATTTCAAGGCAGCAAGGCCGCAACTGAAAGCGTTTAGTTGTAATACCTTGCTTTAAATCCTGTAAAAACTGGGATTTTCTCATGTGATCCAACAAGGATTTCACATTATCCAGTAAGGAGCTAAAAATATTCTTACGATACAATATAACACTATCAGTAAAAATTGACTGACCTGTTTTTCTTTCTCGAAAGATCACTTTCTGGTCTTAACGAGCGACCAATAAATGTACAAAGTGCTGAGTCAGCAACACCTACATTAAGAAGAAACCTTAATATTTTTACATTAACGAAATAATTTGTGTAATTAAACAGATCTTGTTATATGTAGGTGTTTACCTGTAGAAAGCATTCCAAAGTTTGCATCATTTATCTCAGTGGTTGTTTTGACCACGGGTTTGCTCCTTTTTGTTACTGAATGACAAAACTCTCTAAAAGGTTCGCCCTTGTAGGTATCTTCAACCCCTTTCTTTTCCTTTACCCATTTCTGAGTGACGTCAGTGCAACTAATCCTTTCTAAATATAAATCATTAATAGATTGTAATTCATATAAAGTGAATTTTTGTGAGCTATGGCTGGTATAAATATATGGAAAGTTAGTGACCTGTTAATATAGATTAGAGTTGCAATTATATGTCTGCAAAAGCCCGACATCCCGGCTTTACAAGAGCAAACACATTTCCATTGTTTTATCCCTTTGCATAAAACTAATAATATTTCATGGGGCTGCGAGGTTAAAGCAGAAGTTTGTAAGCATAAGCTTTTAATGTTGTCATCTACTTCTAAGCCACAAAGTATTATGTGCCCCGCTTTGAACACAGCTTCACCCTCTATAAGTGGTCTGCTTCTGTTGTCTCCAATATACTGGCGAATATCACTCAACGTAACCACAATGCGAACCATTTTCCTACGATTTATTCAAACATCACCAAAATTCAAAGAAAATTCAGTCAACAATACGTAGCTAACTAAAGTCAATAAACACGCAATAACGTATAACAACGTATAACTGGAAACAGTAATTTAATAGACAGAGAACAGAGCTAAACACCAGAGAACAATTACCAGAGAACCAGAGCCAAAACCAATACCAGAGAACAATTACAAAGTACGAAACATAAACCACTAACATAAACCGCCATATAACTTGGTGTTCACCGCTATAGACGCCATATTGGCAGAACGGAGCGCCATCTATTGACCCACAATTTTCCCCAATTTTAAAAATGGCCAAATCCTGCAAAATCAAGATGTCACTGTAGGGAAGTTAGATGTGTTCGACGAAAGGTTGAAAGATATTAATACGTATTTGTTAAGATTAAAGCATTTTGTTAAAGCTAACGAAATTACTGATGTGCAAAAGGTATCAGTATTATTGAGCGTTCTAGGTCCAAAATTAGTGAAATTGTTATAAGATTTATTGGCACCAGAGGAAATTGACACACTGTCGTAGATACTCTTACAAACCATTTTAAGCCAAAAAAAATAATCATAATAGAGCGGTTCAAATTTAATACCCGATCACAACGATAAGAAGAGACAATTACTGAATATGTAATACAAATTAAAAATCTGGCTGAATCGTGATAGATTGGTAAGTGGATTAAGAGATGATTATATTCGACAAAGATTGTTAGCTGAAGAATTTGACTTTGAACAAACATATGAAAAGGCAAGAATGTTAGAAGAAGCAGCAAGGAATCGTAATACATTTCAAGTAAGTACAGCAGTTAATAAACTACGTTTTCAAAAAGAAAAAAAGAAGAATTTCGGGAATAATGAACAAACAAATAAAGATAATGAGTGCACAAGATGTGGGAAAAAAGGACATAATGCATTCAATTGTAAATATAAAACATATAAATGTAATAACTGCCAGAAAATTGGACATTAGCCAATATGTATAGAAACAAGAAAACAAAAGTGAAGTGGCATTCGGAATGTATGAATTATTCCATATACATAGCAGTAAATAAAGTTGATAAAGTAGATACTTATCAAATAGATTTAGAAATTAATAATCAAACGATAAAATTTGAAATTGACATAGGAACAGCTTTGACCATTATTGCGGAAGATACATATAAGAGATATTTTTCTGATATTGAAGTATTACCCTGTAATGAGTTGAATTTAACCTTCATGTGCACAGTCGAGTTTTATACCTATTGTGCATAGCAAGGGTACCCGCTACATACATAGGTTTTAAATGGAAAAAACAGTAATTACATTAATGACAGCAGAATTTATAAATGTCACTTCAATAAATGACAGATCAGATGTCAATTACATTTTTAGTATGTTTAAAAAATGAACCATAAGGTTGGTAACGATAATTGTTGGTAATGCGTGATAACCAGTGGTAACTGAAAAAACACGGTATTTTTGGAACGGATTGGTTGCCGGCTGCAGTTTGTCAGTTTTGCAGTGCAGTCTCCCATGTTTTGGAGCTCACGTATCGCAATTAATAGAGACTCATTGTGTATACCTACCGATAGTATCATTGGTGTTAAAAGTTATTGCTGGAAATGGAAGTAATTATAAACTTTTACTGCATTATAAGAACTACTCCCTCCGTCCGAAAATATCGTATACATTTGAAGATAAATTAAACATTAATGAGAGGTATCAAAAAAATTATAGACAAGTGTTCTTATTTATAAATTCATACACTAGATAAGCTATTGATATATAGATGGCAGGTTTTTGATTTTGTCAGTGTCAAAAACGTCAGCACATTTCAACCATCATTCGCGGAAAAACAGTTTTGGACCCGCTCTGTGTAAAAAATGGAAACTATTCATGCGAATAATGAACAGTTGAATAGGAATTCTAAGTCCAAGCAATTAACTACTCATCGACGTACCGGTACATTGCAAAAACTATTGCAATTTAAAAAAGGACAGAGGCTGAAGTCCCGATTTAAATGTGTTAGATCTTGGCTTTTTAATTCGATAGAATCTTCGCAACATAAAGCTTCGCCAAATACAGTTGACGAACTGATCCAATCCGTCGAAAACGCCTTCAATGAATTAGACTTGATAATGTTCTTCTGACATTACAGTGGTGGAATGGTGGTGATGGTTGATGAACGTCATATAAGGTTCCTCATATTAATAAGGCTACGCTTCGGCGCGAAGGACGGTTACCAACTAGTTTAATGTGTTCAAAAGAAGCACTGGAAAAGGCCAGATCCCACTTAGATTGAACGTCGTTTATATAATTCAATTTCAATTAAAGTTATGGATCTATACCATAATTTCGGACAAAAATAAAATTCAAATGTATATCATATTTTCGGACGGAGGGAGTATAATATAAAATTTGTAGAGTGTCAAATGGTTATTGCCCAACGGTTTTTGAGTCAATTGACGAGGCGAGTATGTTAGCAGGGCAACATACCTGTTTAAAGGATTTTCAGGGGCTGGCTATAGAGAATGGACGAGTTATTGAATGGGCAAATACATTCAACCAGCAGACTGGCGCTCAAACTAATGAGAGTCTAAGTAGTGCCAACGAAGAACCCAAGTAGAATCGGATATTGGTTAAAGGATGGCTGGATATCGGGCCATCATACAAATGTAGGCTATGAATCGCGGTTGCTATTTTGATATTAGCCCGACGTTGGCACTGAAGGGAATTGCCGATGTTGAAAAACCAATATGTGTCAATATCGAGCCAATGTAGGTTTTATTGCTTATATCATACATCATTATGACGATGTCGGTTTAATATTGGTTAGCGCTGGATTTTATGATATCGGTATTTCTATCTTGGAATAATATAATTTCCTCCATATGATGCCGATACTGCCGATACTGGCAAACTTCTCGCGTTTCCATATTGGCTAAAGATCTATTTGTGATGTCGTAAATGTAAAATTGGCCCAACTTTACCTGTGAATAATTTCAAGATATTGGTAAATTAACTTCAGACCGATATACACATCATTACGTTGATATCGCAATAAGGCTAGAGATACTTATATATTGATGATGGATATGTTAATGTATGTTAATTTATTCAATTTTTTATGTATACAAATTCGAGGTTGATAAATATTAACATATTATATGAATAATGAAAACGCTACTTTTTTACATTTTCGGACTAATAATTGCGACTAAAACATTTTTATATATATAAATCATCTACTTATATTAAACAGCTTTGATGTTACCAAATCATTTATAAGTCTATATAATAAAAGTTATAATAATAAATATTGAATGTCTTTATTTAATCTATATGTAGGTATATGTATTTGTTTCTACTGATAAAAAAAACGGTGAAGTCACCTTGGTAAGTATTTTAAGATATAAACAAAAATACTCATATTACTTGGAGCAGTGTATCAAGTTGCTTTATTGGAATACAAAACGTTTTTGTACAACACCTGTTGTACAAAATGCGTTTTGTTTTCCAATAAATTAAAATAAAATACATCTTAAAACAATACTATAGAGCGTCGATTTAAAAAGCGCGCTTTTGATTGCTAGCGAGGCACATGAGGTATTTTCGATTACTTCGAAAAAGCTGCTCGGGAGCGCTTCAATAGCGTATTGCCCGTGTTCGATTTAGAGAAAGCGTCTTGTGAGCATTCGCTACTAAAATTTGCCCCTTTACCCCTCTGTGCACCAGTAAAAACTTGGAGCGTGTCGATCAGACATACACACACATATACAATGAGCGTAAGTTTGTCTATGTATAGAAAACTGAATTACCGATCAGCGGTGTTTTTGTGATTTTCTGACATTTGTTATATTGATGGTTATTTGGTTTGGTTATGTCCAATATTACGTTGTCGTTATTAGTTGTTATATTGTATTTGTATTATACGTTGAGTATCACCAATGGGTACGAGTAATAATTTAAAATTAAAGTTATTAGATCCTGAAAACGGAAAAACTGTCGAACTAATTGTTGACCAAAATGATTATAACAGAGCACGAAATAGTATGTATCCTGGGTTAGATTGCACTTAATATTTCTATACTTGTTATTGTTAGGATAATTAATTTCTTTTTTTAGATATGGCATTCGCACAGACACTTCTACAACATGCAAATATATATAACAAAGCTGTAGAAAGCCTACCAAATAATATCCGCAATATAGGGCCACCTATTTCAGATGAACTGTGTGAACCAACAGTTAGTTCAATACTATCAGCATCAGACACATCAACGAATCACTGCATTAATGATGGACCTTTAAGTGAAGGTGAGTTTATTGATATTACATTGTACTTACTAGTTAAGTAAGTCCCATATTTTTTATTGTTTAGATTCAAAGCAAAACCATAGTTTATGGAAATATGAAGAAGTTCTGTCTTTGATAGGTAGTATGGAATCACATATGGACTCTTTAAACCATGCAAAAAAAGAAAATACGTATTTGAACATGTTGCAAATGACTTACTAAGCGGAGGATTTTCTATATCGGCTGAGGCATGTCACCTAAAGTGGAAAAGCTTGGTAAGGTCATATAAGGCATGTATAGATAATAGAGGAAAAACTGGTAGGGGTCCCACAAGATTTCAGTTTTTCACAGAAATGGATGCTCTTTTTGGAAAAAAACCATCAATTTCTTGTGAACATACTCTGGAGTCTAGTGAAACAAGTATATGTTCAGAAGTAGTTGACAGTGTTGAAGAAATCACCGATTCAGAGAAAAGTACATCAGATGATGTAAGCAACAAAACAGCAAAAAACACAACACTTAAACATAAATTATATGTGTTAAAAATGAACGAAAATATTAAACGTCAGAAGAGACATGAAGAGAGAATGGATTTAGAAAATAAGAAACTGCTGTTACTAACTAAATTTTTGGACAATTTAAGTTAAAACCTTTAAAATGTAAATATATTTACTGAAGAAATAAATTAATACTTACGTTATTTGTGGTTAGTGAATCAAGCAAAAGGTTTTTTAAAAAAAGTATTACAAAAATAAATTTATTCACAGACATACAAACATGTATATTCATGTATACATACTACTGAAAACTTGGTCTCTTGTAGATGTATTATCATTTATTACAATGCAATCTTGGTCGATTTCTAGGTCTGCAATATCTGCAGTATCACTTACAATATCAATATCAGCATTATCATTTGCTAATATGCAAATGTTATGTAACACACAAGAAACCATTACACATTTTACAATGAAGTCAATATTTGTGTTATTAAAGTAAAACAACCTCCTAAATCTACCCTTTAACAAACCAAAGCTATGCTCTACAACTATTCTAGTTGCAGAATGTTTATAATTAAAGTCTTTTTGCTGTAATGTTAAATTACCGTTATCCTTAAAAGGTGGCACAAGCCATATCAAAGTAGGATAAGCTGAATCACCTAACAAGAATGTTGAGTAAAAATGAGTCTGGGTCTCTTCTGCCTTTTTGTACAACTTTGATCTTCGGAGTACCCTGGCATCATGTAAAGATCCAGGTTCACCACAATAAATATCTATAAAACGACCTGAACTATCTACTACTGCCTGCACTGTTATACTGTGGTAGCCTTTTCTGTTTACATACGATTCTTCATTTTTAGTAGGTCTTCTAATCTTTATTGCACAGCCATCTATTGCACCCAAAACACCTTTCATACCCTTTTTACTTTGAAATGCACTCATAATTTGACTTGCTTCAGAAGCTGTTGGCCATTTTATGAATTGTGATCTTATGGATAAAAAAAGAGCACACCTGATTTATGCATTTATGAGATGTACTCAATGATATTCCAAACCTATCAGATACTTGTCTAAATGTTTCTGTATTAGCTATATACCATAATGTAACTAATACCATTTTTTCGCTACTAATCTTCTCCTTTCCAAAATTATGTTTTGGATAAAACGTACTTCTACTGAATAGTTCTAAAATAAATAATACTAGAATTAAATTACGTTCACATTTATATACTAATACACAGGTAGGTACATAAAACTATATTCTTCCTACCTATCAGTGTCTGCATAACTCTTCTTTCCATCCTAAAATGACTCTTAAATGTACTATCTTTATAGTTTTGCACAGTGTGTTCTACGAACATGTTTATTCTGACAATTTTTCTGTTCTTGTCCTGTTCTATGTCTTCGCCATCAGATGAAAACGATGTATCACCTTCAGATGAAGACATTGTCTCCATTAATATATCCTTCAAATTGGTAATAATTAACAATTTGGTCAACAAGTATATGAAATAAATTTAAGAATATAGCGGAAAAGCTCCAATTGCTGTAATTTTTGATAATGTAGTGTAAAGCGACTATTTAAGTTTGACGTTCTAAAAAATTACGAAAATGCGAGCTATTGCCATATTCTTAAATTTAACCAAATTTACTCACAATTATTGCACTAAATTCCATATTCCTTTTTCCTACCGCAACGGACATAACCACAAACGGAGTCTTAAGTGTGGTTATGTTATTACGGTATGACACGTTATGGTGTGGTTGTTAATGATGTATCGGGCAGATGGCAGGATGGCGCGAGAAAGCTTTACATGCCATGTTCGATTTGTAATAGTATTACAATTGCGAAGTGTACCAGTGTTGTACCGATTGGAGCACTACTAGTGTGTATCGCCAACTAATCGAAAACGCCTATGGTTGATACGTGTATTACTCTCCCCCACCATTACATTAAAATTACATTGAGTTGGTACCAGATGGTGACCAGACTGGCTCTACTTAACCTAGACACTGTTAAAAAATCAGTGAATTCTATCATGAAAAGATTGATGCACAAAGATATGAGCCTGCAATATTCAAGTTTAGGAAAGAAAAAAAAATTAAATTTCTCCTTAAAAATGTGCAGAGCTGTTTTCGGTGAGTTTACGTATATATATGTATATCACTACCAACCATTTTTTTATCGCGCATTGTCGAAGTTACATGTATTATATTTTATAATATAGTATTATAATATTTTGACAGTAATACAACATTTTGTTTTATGTAATTCTCTCGCGGTACATGAAAAATGTGCATGACTCTTTCGTACGCGAATTAGAATTGGTATATATGTATTATTTCCATGTAAATTAACATTCTATTTTCATATAGATGCTGTTTGGACAAAGTTTCCAGAAGCACTAGACTCTGACATCATGCGGGCTATAAATTCATCTTTGTCTCGTGCTGGAGATAGCGGTAGAAAATTACGCTGAATCAGTAATAGGATACTAATTTGTTATATTTTATATATACATATATAAATTTATTATAAATGTGTCAGAATTGTACACTTCGTTTTATTTATTTATCTAATACTTGATATTTCCAATAACTTTTTCAAACGTGTATTTTTGAGACTTTTAATTCAAACATTATAATAATAATCCATATTGGGGATAAACACACTTCAGCAATTGTGGGCAAATGTTTAACAACGGTTTTTTTCTTTAATTCTAAAATTTGGTGGCCTCTTACTTTTTTTATTATCTTTGAAAGTGCTTAAAAGAGCATACACAATTTCAACGGACATTTTTGGATACTGATTTTGGTTATATTATGGTAAAGTGTTTGCGTTAAAACATTTATTCTTATTTATTTTATTTTTGATTTCTTGCTAGAAAAACTATAAAAGTAATTATTACTCGATTAGTTTAGTTAGTCATTTTATTATATCTCCCCAAAGTCATATAACCCCTCGTGATCTAATATGAGTACAATAGGCGTTTACGATGATTGGAACGGTAGATACCGCTCCGGTAGTTGTGATAATCAGCTAATTACTGGCTGGTCACTGAAACAGCATGAAGCAGTGCTTTGTTTATCGAACGCACCGGGTAGATTGATTGTTCACGCTGGCAATGTGTGTTTTGAAATTAAACAGACAAAGATTATGAACCTTACCATGAGCACTAGAAAAAATAGTAGTTGGCTAGTACCAATCACAACTGAAAGTGAAGAAATCGTCCGAGACGAATGTGGAAATATTTATGTATACAATACAGCCAGTGAGTGATTACTAAAATTAAATATGTAAAAATGTTATTCGCACTGCTTTTAGATAAAACTACAGGGTACATGGAGGACACTCAAGAAAATAGAGAATTATTAAATATTCCTATTTATGAAAAAATTTTCAAGAGAATGGTAACATCATCGAAGAATCCTAAATATCAATTTTACTACTAATGTTACAGATAATAATTTAGGGCTTAAGTGGTCACATGAAGCAATTTTATTGTTGTTAATATTATTTGAAGAAAACAAAAATGATTTTGAGTCGTCTAAAAAAACTAATAAAAGTGTCTGGAATACAGTAGCTACTTGTATGGTACAGAAAGGATATCAAAGACAATAATAGTGAGACGGGGAGAGGAACGATAACATGGCCTTATTTTGAACGATTTGATTTAATGTTTGGATTTTCTCATGCTGTACAACCTCTTGCTACTGCTAGCAATACTACAGGATATATAGCATGCCCTTCTACTTCAACAGACAATAGTGTATGAATAAGATAAAGCAAGCGACTATAAATTTATTTTGCAATTTTACAGGATTATCCGAAGATACTGCATCTTCCAGAAAAACTGAGAAGAGGCATTTATCAAGGAACAGTGAAGTTAAACCAGAATGGATGAAGGAATATCGTAAAGAACAACAGAAAAGGCACGATGAAAAAATGGCAGTATTGAAACAATTGATCAATGTCTTGAAGGATTAAGCAATTACTTGGAATTTATGATGCTTTAAAATCAGCTATTTTAATTTATTATAGTTTTATTTTATTTTAATATACATATACTTATTTCGTTACAATAATATATGTGCTATATAATTTCCTTTCCTAGCCCCTGCATTTGCATTATGACCCTCACAATTATCATTGATATTTTCAACATTTTCCGCTTCTAGAGTTATATAATCTTGTTCTAACATACAAATATTATGCAAAACACAGCAAGCTATAATAATTGTAGGTATAAATTCAGTATTATATACATTGATATGTTTCAACATACGGAATCTTCCTTTCAGTAGCCCAAAATATTGTTCTATGCAAACACGTGTTGCAGATAGTTTATAGTTGTATTTCTTTTGTTTTCTATTTAAATTACCATTATCCCTATATGGAGTCAACAGGTAGGTAATACACTTATAAGCTGAATCACCCGGAAGATGATTATGACTATTACAAAATAATTCCAGTGGAGCTGAATTTATTTTTTCACATAGTGGCGAATTGTAAAACACTCTTGCATCATGCACACTTCCTGGAAAGCCTTAAAATAAGTTTAATTAATTATCACAAAATATAATTTTGTATTTGTAGGGGAGACCCGGGCAAAGCGGCCATCACGGCCAAAGTGGCCAGGTCAGGTTATTGGGTCCGTAAGGTGCTGCTCCCTAGCATAATTCATAGTAACTACATCAGTGGGACGCCATTAGCTGTCTGAGGAAGTTTGGGTGCTGTGCGTTTGCGTATTTCAGATTTATAAAGAAAACATTGGTTTCTACTATTGATGATCTAAGGTACGTGCTTAATTCTATTAGTTTTGTACTTTTACTATGATTTTCTTAAGTTAATCAACCATATTGTCTCGGAACAGTATGTACTTACGCTCAGTTTAATATGTCAATGAACCGTGTAGGTTTCAATACATGTGGGGGTAGAGCGATTTTAGTTAATGGCGTCGCTTCGGGCAAAGTGGCCACGGGCAAAGTGGCCATAATGGCCACGGGCAAAGTGGCCATAATGGCCACGGGCAAAGTGGCCATAATGGCCACTTTGCCCGGCAGAAGTCCTGTTTCGATTATTATTATTATATTAATGTTAAGCTTAATAATAACTCTTATTAAGCTAAAATAATAATAATTATTAAGTATTTAACAGGTTTTAGTATAATTTTCCTCATATTTTTGGCTCATATACTAGGTAATAGCTTATTATTATATAGGTAGGCCTACAATGATTTTTTTGGTTTTAGGTTTTGAAATGGTCTATAAATACAAAAGGAAAAGCGACCAGCAAACATGGGATGCGGGTGCGATGCAGAGAGCTATAGAAGCGGTGACAAATGATGGAATGGCCTATTCAACTGCGGCCAAAATGTTCTCCGTACCAAGAAACACACTGAAGAGGAGGGTTCTTGGTAAAAATATTGATGCCAAGGGCAACAAAAAGGTGCTGGGGAAGTTCCGTGCTGTTTTCTGAGAAGAACAAGAGGCAGAATTGGTTCGTCATATATTGGATTTGGAAGTGCGTTTCTTTGGCGTCACGATTTCAGATCTTCGTTCTTTAGCATACAGCCTAGCCAAAAAAATGAAATTCCAAATAATTTCAATAAAGAAACAAGAATGGCTGGATTAGACTGGGTTGCTGGTTTCAGAAATCGTCACCCCGAAATTAGTTTAAGGAAACCAGAGCAGACCTCTGCAGCTAGGGCTCAGGCATTCAATAAACACAACGTGACAAAGTTTTTTACGGATGTTCAAGAGAATCACTTCCACCCTGCCCACAGAATTTTTAATGTAGACGAAACAGGGCTCGTAACTGTTCAATCAAAGAGCTCTAAGATTCTCGCTCTCAAGGGTCGGAGGCAAGTGGGTGTCGACCTTTGTTGTGTGCATGTCAGCTGGCGGAAACTTCATTCCACCATTCGTCATTTTTCCAAGACGTCGAATGAAAGCAGAGCTCCAAGATGGAGCTCCATCAGGAACAATGATTGCATGCCACCCGTCTGGTTGGATGCAAAGCGATATTTTCCTTCAATGGTTTGACCACTTCCTTGCTCACGCCAAACCATCAGTTGCCGACCCATTAGATGGTCATTCAACCCATTCAAAAAACCTGGCATTTATTGAAAAAGCAAGGGAGAACCACACTACCGTGGTTTGTTTACCGCCTCACTGTAGCCATAAAATGCAGCCTCTGGATGTCTCGTTTATGGGCCCGTTTAACACATTCTATGTACAAGCTGTTGAAAAATATCTAAAAAACAATCCTGGAAGGGTTGTTAGCCAGTTTCAAGTAAGCCGACTTCTAGGGGAAGCTTTCTTAAAAGCAGCAACTCCAGCCACAGCAATCAATGGATTTCGCAAGTGTGGCATTGTGCCACAAAACCAAGATGTCTTCACAGAAGCTGATTACGTTGCTGCCGAATGCACTGATATGCCTCTTCAACAGCCTAGACCAAATCAAGAAGAGCGTGAAGCACGTCAGACTGTAGACCGCATACTTGAGGCAGCTGAAGAAGACGTGGAAGAAGAAAGCCTACTTCTCGAAGACCCACAAGATCAAACTGAGGCTGGGCAAGAATATCTACAACCTGGACCATCTTCTAGATCCCAACCAGATCCACCCTCCAGTCCACAACCTGGGACCTCTTCCAGCTCACAAACATCCTTCGCTGTAACCCCAAAAGATATAATCCCTTTGCCAAAAACAAAAGTTGTTAAAAAGGAAACAAAAAGGAAAAAAGGAACTGCTGCTGTGCTGACCTCAAGCCCATATAAATTGGAATTAGAAAAAGCAAAAATGGAAAAAGAAGAAAAAGAACAGGAAAAAGAAATGAGGCGAGTTGCAAGGGCTCAAAAGAAGAAAGAGAAAGAAGAAAAAGGAGAGACGACTAAAAGGAAAAGAAAAACTACAAACACAGTAAGCAAAGCAGGAAAGAAATATCAAAAAGGAAAGTGTGGAGTTCAGGTGACACGTCAACTACAGTTTGATGAACAATCTGACGGCGATGAAAGTGACACTGATTGTCTTTACTGTCATGAACTGTATTCATGTTCAAAAGATCGTGAAGGATGGATAAAATGCTCTGGTTGCAGACGCTGGGCCCACGAAGCTTGCGCCGGATGTGAGGAGGAGGACGATTGTTTCGAGTGTGAATATTGTCAGTAGGAACAACAGAAACAAGTTATTTTGTTAAATTTACTTTTCTTCATTTTTAATTTAATAATTTAGTGTCTTTTTTTGTGCCATTTCCATATTATTTGCCTAATTACATTGTAATACATTTCTAATTTTGATATAAATCTGTTTACTATTTATTATAACAATCCCGGGCAAAGTGGCCATTTGCTAGATTTTGAAAAAAAAATATTTTTAATACAAGGGGTTACTTAAAGTACTACACATTTATACCGATAGATAGGTAAGTTAATAGGCTAGGTGTGCATGTAATATTGTTTCTAAAAATTAACATTTGAAAAAGATAAAAATAAAATTCCCTTAGAGTGGCCGCTTTGCCCGGGTCTCCCCTATACCAGTAAAAACATCTGTAAATATGAAATCTGCTGTACAAACACCTTGTAGAATGATACTATGATAGTGATGTCTGTTGCAATATGAGCTTTGCTCCTTAGTAGGTGGTGTGATAGGTATATAGGTACCATCAATAGCACCCAGCACACCAGGAAAACCCTGTTTCTTATGAAACGTTTCTATAACTTCTTGCAATTTAGAACCAACCGGCCAACAAATGTAGCTTGAAGATAAATTCATTAATATATTACATATTTTATACATATATATCCATGCTGTAGACTTTGCTATGTCAAATTTTTCTGAAAGAACTCTTAACATGAAGTATATTACGAGATATAAATTACTTCAAACAATACTCATCAGATTACCTATAAACTTCTTGATTTGTTAACATAGTTAGTACTACTAAAAGCTGCTTGTCTGAAGAATATGTAGGCGGTCCAATTCCATTATGGTTCTTCGACGTTAATTGAGGCTATTATATGTAATAAATGTTCAAAAGTAGTGCGACTAAGTCTAAAATGGTTTTTGAAATCTGAAAATATAACACAACTTATATTCTTAGTTAAAGTATTCTTAATAGAAACACTTACCATCTGAGTTAAAAGGGGAAACAGTTTTTTCTACATAGTTTTTTATAGAAATACGTTTTCTTTTTTTATGTTTGATCATAACTTGTATTACGAATACATCTTCTTCATCACTATCATCAAGTAATTCCATTACTGCTAATAATAGCATTCTCTTTTTTGTTCTCTCTTCCATTGTATGATATAACTGGCTATAACCACAACAACTTACAGACAACTCCTAAATAATCGTATAAAAGTTGTGTTTTTTAGGTTATGTTTATATATCTCCCGCATGAAGCTGCTCGTTGAACAGATCCAAAATTCATGTACCTGGTAGATATATTCGATACATACGATACAATTATCAAACGCGGTGTAGTAGGGGAGGACCGGGCAAAGTGAAATAAGCGGGCAAAGTGAAATTTTTATTCAAATCAAAGACAAGAATGCGCGCGACCATTATACTGCTACAAAACGCATGCCCATAGAAAGCAACGGACTAACAACTAGTATGGCCGCCGTAACCTAAACGTGTTGCTGTGTTGAATAAACAAATTTTATTTGAAGTTAATATTTGCAACTTTCTGTGTCTCATACGAAGTATCTAATCATTAAAAGGTAAGTGCTTTCAAAACTTTTAACTTTTTATGTAGTTCTAGGGACATAACTTGTTAAGTGAAAACAGTTATTTAAGCTTCATATTTCATCGTGTCAAAAAAAAAATTACGATTTTGTTTCTCTTAAACCTGCGGGCTAAGTGAAATTGTGAATAGGCGGGCAGTGTGAAATGTTTCACTCTACCCGCGCAGATACTGTATACATTTCGTATTAAACATAATTGAACATGTTTTTTTATCATACATACACTCTTAACCACCCAATTAAAAACCACTATTCTAACTAACTAACTCACCATGTGCCCTATACCACAAACCCTTAAGGAATCGCCTTTGAACGCTCTCCAGTTCCGCCTTGTGATTATCGTAGATTGGCGACCATATCAAGGAAGCATACTCCAATCTGGAACGCACTAAGGACACATACAGAGTTTTCAACGTGACTAAACTGGTAAAATGTCTCGAATGGCGAAATATAAAGCCCAGCAGCTTCATGGCCGAGGAACACACTGAATGGACATGATCAGTAAACGTAAACGCTGAATCGAAACGTACTCCAAGATCAGTCACAGTAGTATGGCGGTCCAATACTGTAGAACGGATGAAATAATCATAATTAACAGGGTTCTTACATCTCGAAAAAGAAACAATACTACACTTTGAAATGTTTAACGTAAGGCCATTAATGGAGCACCACTGAGAAATATGGTCCAAGTCACGTTGAAGTATCTCACAATTACGCCTAGATGTAATGGATGTAAATATCTTGACATCATCTGCGAATAATAACACTTGACAGTTCAATTCGGAAGGTAGATCATTAATAAACAGAAGAAAGAGCAGGGGACCCAAGTTAGAAACTTGAGGTACTCCAGACATGCAAAGGCGATGATATGAAGTAAACCCATTATACACAACATAAAACATACGATTCGTTAAGTACGATTGAAGAAGCATAATGAGTGAGCGAGAAAATCCGAAGACCTCAAGCTTGCAGAGAAGCTTACCGTGATCTATTCGATCGAAGGCCTTAGAAAGATCAGTATAGACAGCATCCACCTGACCACCAGCATCCAATACCTCGGACACGTACTGGGTAAATACCGCAAGATTAGTTACAGTAGACCGGCCGCTAACAAAACCATGTTGATGTAGAGAAATGTAAGGCTTGACCGCAGTATACAAGTACCCATACAAGATCATCTCAAACACCTTCGAAAAGTTTGATAGCAATGATATTGGCCGATAATTACCAACATCAGAAGTATCACCCGACTTAAACACTGGTGAAACTTTGGCCACCCTCCAAACATTAGGAAATACTGCATTAACAATGCATAGGTTAAATATGATACACAGCGGCTTGGCAAATATACTAGCGCAATCCCGTAGCAAGAAACTAGGAACTTGATCAGGGCCTGACGTCATTTTATTTTTCATACCCTTCAATACTGCTAGTACATCCGATTCAGAAACCTGAGGAACATTCACAGGGGGGTAGTTACTGCTAACCTTTGAAGAATCTATCAAGAAGGGTGAGGAATTCTGGTAAGCACAAAAGAAGTGATCGCAAAATGTATTAACTATATCTTGTGGATGATCAAAGTACTGGCCACTTCTATGCATTCTCGCAGGAATTCTTCTACCACGCCTACAATTGCCAATGTAAGACCAAAACTGTCTGCTATCATAACTAATGGTAAATTCAATATGATTTATATAGCGCTCATAGGCAACCCTGACCTGCTGTTTAATTAGCGTGCGCAGTCTCTTAAAATTTTCTAAATCACGCAAGGAAGAAGACTTTCTATAAGCACGATGATATTTGTACTTCAATTCAATATTTCTAATAATTTCTCTAGTGTACCAACAAGGGTACTTGCGCTTGGTATTACACGAGCGATAAGAAGGCACATGCTTATCAAATATAGAATATAACATAGAATAGAATGTATCACATACATCATTTACATCATTGCAATTACTTAATACACTCCAGTCTGCTAGCAACAAATCGTTGTAAAGAGCATGAAAGCTTGCCCGCTTTATATTAAATATGCCCGCTATATATTAAATTTAGATAAAAATAAAGTTATTTAATTTTGTAGGTATATCTGCAGCTGCTCCAATTATTCCAGAGAGTTTACTAGAGCATTCAGCGACTCCAATTCCTAGTTGCAGTACTACTTTATGTACCCCCAATAAGTAATATACCGTAAAACGGGGTGAATCACAACGTGAGTGTAAATCACAACAATTTTCAGGAAGAAGTTCTGTTTTTGTGTAGAACTGGCAACATTGTATCAAGTAATTCGCCCCAGCGTATTTATGTTGGTAGTAACCTAAAGTTACTAAAGCGAGTTGGTTTCGGTCGTGAACACGTGTTTGTGAGGTTAATGTGCATGTTTGTATAAATACCTGTTCTGAATGACTTTTTATAGTGCTGCCAAACTTCTATTGAGAATCCCAAAGTAATCTACAACAACTGATAACGCTGTTAGCCATAGGTGCGTATAATATTCAGGTAAGTTATGCTAAAATTTGAAATCGGTTAGATTTATAGCGTAATCACAATTTTCTTTTTGTCCAGTGGTGTCCCTCTCGGGTGCATTTCGGGGTGAATGACAACACTATGCCGCGCCACTATAAACGCAACCCTGGTGCCAAACAACATCGAAAATATGACTTAAAAAAAATTAAATTAGCTATTGCCGACGTTAAAGCAGGTCTTACCTATAGAGCTGCAGGAGAAAAATATGATATAGATTACACTGTCCTGTATAGATATGCAAAAAAGGGAGATTCTGTAAAGAAAAAGGTGGACAAACGGTTCTAAGCACCAGAGTGGAAGAGTTATTGGTAAAAAACATTATCACCTGTGCAAATTGGGGTATCCCATGGATGCCTACGATGTCAGAATGCTCGTAAAGTCATATTTAGACAAAATGGGCATAGAAGAGAAACGCTTTAAAAATAATTTACCAGGCAAAGACTTTGTTACATCGTTTTTGCAACGTCATAAGGAGAAAATATCTATTCGTATGTGTCAAAATATAAAACGTGCACGTGCAGGAGTGTCTCCAGCAACCATCAATGACTACTTTGACAACCTCGAAGAATCTCTTAAAGATATTCCGCCATCCCATATCATAAACTACGACGAGACTAATCTTAGCGACGATCCCGGGCGTAAAAAAGTAATTGTTAAGAGAGGAACCAAGTACCCAGAGAGAATTTGCAATCATAGCAAGTCTGCCACGTCTCTTATGTTTGCATGTTCAGGAGATGGATCCCTTCTACCTATCTACGTCGTCTATCGGGCACTGCATAAGTACGAATCATGGACCATAGGTGGACCTAAAGGCACTCGGTACAATTCGACACCATCTGGATGGTTCGATTCACTTTGTTTCGAAGATTGGCTCAAAACTATTGTTATACCCTATTGCAAACATTTGAATGGTCCCAAAATACTAATTGGGGATAATTTGTCCTCGCATATTTCTGTGGAATGTGTGGAACTTTGTCAAAAAAAGATATTTCTTTCATCTTCCTACACTCCAATTCGACTCATTTAACGCAGCCCTTAGACGTGGCATATTTTAGACCAGTAAAATCCGCCTGGCGCGAAATTTTAACTAAGTGGGAAAAAAACAGCCGGACGCAAAGAATCAACGATTCCAAAGAACATATTTCCTTCTCTACTAAAATCTCTTATGCAAACTATTACAGAAAATTCTGCTAAAAATATCAAATCTGGTTTCAACAAATGTGGAATCATACCTCTTAACAGAGAGCGTGTTCTAAGACAGTTACCCCCTGAAGATCAACAGGAGGTTCGTGATGAACATGAGAACCTCTTAAATGAATCTGTAGTTGATTTATTAAAATCAATGCGTTATGATGATCAACCGAAAAAAGCGAACCCAACGCAAGAAAATATCTGTTGAAGCAGGGAAGAGTGTTAAAGGAATGGAAACTGAAAGCAGTAGTGACGAGGAACCAGAAGGCACTTCAGTACAATATAATGACAGTGACAAGGATGACGATGTAGAGGCAGTAAAAGAACAAGATTTGGAAGAAAGAATGGAAGAAGACTCAGAAGAAACAATTGAAGAAGATGCAATAGACATCATCAAACAAAAAGAGAAAGAGTCGGAACCAAAGCCTGGGTGTTCCAAACGATGTTTGCTTAAAGGAAGACTATCTTATAAAAATGCTAATCCCGTCACTACCTTTAAATCGATAAAAAGATTAGATTGGTTACTGGTCAAATTAAAAGAGAAACATTATACAGGGTCCGGCAACGAAGCGGGGACGGAAGATTACACGCTTATTTGAAAGTTTGTCAAATATTTAGTCATGGGATATTCTTCCGCACCATCAAGTGCACGTTTTAAAAATATTTTGTTTTATACAGGGTGTTCCAGATGGAAATGCCAGACTAAAGTTGCATTTTTTTAAATGGAACACCCTGTATATTAATAGACAAAATGATCCGCGCTTGAAAGCTGGTCACAACGATATAATGTTGTATAGACCTAAAGTTGATAGTTTCTGCGTAAACAATGATTTTACTTGATAAATTGATACATTTCAGTAGGCTATTCTGCATAGGGAAAAACAAAAGATTCGAAACCAACAAAGTAGAATATTTTTTACTAGTATGGACTGTCGTTACTATGTGAAATAAATTCTGCAGCTGCTCCCTTTATACAGGGTGTTCACAATTTTGCAAAATCGAAATCTCGAAATTTTTTAATGGAACACCCTGTATATTTTTTACTCATTGGAAAGCCCTTTTACTACGCTTTCTATTGATACCTCATTTGATGCACCTAGGATGGATTATTTTCTAATTATTTCTTCTTAAAGTTGGATTAATGAGAAATGCTTATATTTTTAGTAGCTAATTTGCACTTCAAACCTACTGTAAGATTAGATATTCAACAAATAATCCATAAATGGTCTATAACAAGAAGAAACTCCATTTAGTATGAGAAACAATTGATTTTCATTCAGCGGTGAAAGCAAACATTAAATTAATATAAAGTAATATATAGCTTTTTCAATAGATTCACTGCTGATCAAGTTATCTGGTGTTTTAAGCTTGTATACTTAATAACCAAGTTGTAAAAAATTTCGTTTTGTGTTATACAGTATTTCGTTCAATCTTTAAAAGCAATTGTTATATTGTCTAATTTTAGTAGGTACCTACTCAAGAAATGGTAAATATGATATTTATTCTTGAGGAGTGTACAAGAAATTCTCTCCTAGCAAGTAGAGTATATACAGAGAGTTTTCCAAACCTTGAAAGAAGACCGGAAGCATTTGAAAGATTATTAGAGAAATTTATAGAAACTGATGGTGTAACCTACAAGAAGGGAGAAACAAATAAACCGGTAATCAATAAACAAAGCGAACTGGCCGTATTATTAACAATACAGGAAAATTTACATACAGAACATTTAGAGCGAGTAAGGCCAGCTAGAAAAGAGATAGATCTAGAGTGGGGCGGTTGTAAAACATATACGGAATTAACGCATTGGCGAGCGTGCTATTCTGTATATGTTTTACAACCGCTCCGCTTTAGATCTATCTCTTTTCTAGCTGGCCTTAGTCGCTCTAAATGTTCTGTATGTGGAGAGATGTAAGTATAGATGGTATTTCAAAGGTAACAGCTACTGAAGGTAGGAGCTTGCGTTTGTTGAGTATCTACTAAAATTAGTCAATTTCTTTTAAAGATTGAACGAAATACTGTATAACACAAAACAAAATTTTGTACAACTTGGTTATTAGTGTACAAGCTTAAAACTGACACGTTTACTTTATATTAAATTAATGTTACCTTTCACCGCTGAGTGAAAATCAATTGTTTCTTATACTGAATGGAGTTTCTTCTTGTTATAGACCATTTATGGATTATTTGTCGAATATCCGATCTTACAGTAGGTTTGAAATGCAAATTAGCTTCTAAAAATACAAGCATTTCTCATTAATTCAACTTTAAAAAGAAATAATTAGAAAATGATCTATCCTGGATGTATCAAATGGGGTATCAATAGAAAGCGTAGTAAAAAGGCTTTCCAATGAGCAAAAAATATACAGGGTGTTCCATTTAAAAATTTCGAGATTTCTTCGATTTTGCAAAATGGTGAACACCCTGTATAAAGCGAGCAGTTGCAGAATTTATTCCACATAGTAACGACAGTCCATACTAGTAAAAAATATTCTATTCTGTTGGTTTCGAATCTTTTGTTTTTCCCTATGCAGAATAGCCTACTGAAATGTATCAATTTATCAAGTAAAATCATTGTTTACACAGAAACTATCAACTTTAGGCCTATACAACATTATATCGTTTTAACCAGCTTTCAAGCGCGGATCATTTTCTCTATTAATATAGAGGGTGTTCCATTTAAAAAAATGCAACTTTAGTCTGGCATTTCCATCTGGAACACCCTGTATAAAACAAAATATTTTTAAAACGTGCACTTGATGGTGCGGAAGAATATCCCATGACTAAATATTTGACAAACTTTCAAATAAGCGTGTAATCTTCCGTCCCCGCTTCGTTGCCGGACCCTGTATATGCCAAGTACTTAAATTACATGAAAATCAAATTGAAGGAAAATTTACCCGGCCCAAATCAACAAGATTCTCTGCTGATGATGGATTTCTTTATGTGTTTAATGAAGCTGAAGACAATTACTCATTTCCTTTTAGTAGTGTCATTGGGAAAGTAAATTCTCCAAAAAATGGAGAGACGAGGAGTATTGCGTTTTACTATAAACTCAAACATGTGGTATAAATAAATATTCTTTGTATTTGCGTTTACGTTTTAGTTTGTACCTATTCAATAATTAATTTTTTTATAATTTCATTTGTTTTGTGCTAAATAAATAAATTTTTGATATTTTTGGAGAGTTTTTACTTGCATTTTAAAGTCTCTGTGCTTTGTACACTATATTTTTCGGTTAAAAATTGTTGTCATTTGACCTCCGGTTTGGGATATAGCAATGTGGATGAGTTCTAAGTACGTGTTGTGATTGACCCCGACTGGAGGGCAAATCACAACAACGAAAAAAAAAATAAAAATTAATTTTGTAATATAGTTGAAGATCTCTAATTACTAGTAGGTAAAGTGGATTAATAGATAAGACTTTTGCACCATTTGCCAATTGTTAGAAAACTTTTGAACATGAAATATTTAAGTGGAAAGGTCAAAAAGTGTTGTGATTCACCCCGTTTTACGGTAGCGAAAAATACAGGTAAAAGTGCTAGTTATAAATAAATATAATAAAATAATATATAATATTACAAACTAGACGAAAAAGTAACTAGTTTGTTACTAAACAAAAATACTAATAATATAAATTTTTTTTCAGATCCATCAAAAACCATAGCAGAAAAGGATTCGCCAAAAATTCCTACAAAACGACGAGGTATAGAATTTTATAATTTCATATTTTATTATATTATTATTTCCATATATTTTCCTTCCTTGGAAACTAAATATATTTCTTCCAGATTTGCGCAAGAAAACAAGCATATTAAAACATGTAGGAGTGAAAACAAGCTATCAGTTAACTCCAAAAGCAAGAAAACTGTACTCTGCAGTTAGGGACTTCAGAAAACCTGCACGGAGATTGTTTGCTGAAAAAGTTACGTTCTCAGAGAGATTAAAAGAAGCTAAAATTATGTCTCCAGCAAAAACTGTCTAAAACTAAGTTTGAATCCCATCGCATACAAGTTTGTGAAATCACAAATAAAGTTACAGAAACTTCATCCGAAAGCACGCCGATTCACATTGGATGACAAATTATTGTCGTTAGCTATAATGAAACAAAGTCCAAAAGGGTATAGCTTTTTATCTAAAATATTTGTCGCAATGGCTTAAAAATTTTATAGAATTGTAATTTATCAACTCAAGATAATTGGAGCGCTCCGCACCGGTATCTACCGAGAGCATTCGTTTGTTTCGGCAACCAACAAGAAATCAAGTTAATCAGATTACCACAACTACTGGAGCTACGGGAGCGGTATCTACCGTTCCAATTATCGTAAACGCCTTAAATGACTAATGTTTGCTATTTTGCAAATATAATAGGGGAGTAATAAATTGAAAAAGTGGACTTTTTGTAAGTAAACTGATAAAACATTGGTTTTATGTTATTGTATTAATTAAATTATTATTTGTAGGCCTTCGTAAAATGAGTCAACCTAAAAAAAGAAAAGTAGATTTGGAATGCAGAAATTTCAATGAAGCATGGACGATAAAACACCTTCTTACAAACATTGATAAGAAAACAATTTGTTTGGTTTAGTCAGGAAACAATTGCTTTTTTCAAGGAATACAATTTAAACAGGCATTTTAAATCAAAACATCCAAAATATGCATCACTTTCTTTAAAAGAACTTCAAAATGCAGCAGAAAACTTGGCAAAAAAACTTGAATAAGCAACAAAATATTTTTACCAACCAAAGTAATATCGAGAAATCTACCACAAAAGCAAGTTATGTTGTTGCACACAAAATAGCTAAGTTCTGTAAACCGTTTACTGAAGCAGAATTTGTTAAACAATGCATGGTACAAGTGTCGGAGATATGTTGTCCTGAAAAGAAACATATTTTTGAAAATGTTAGCCTATCGAGAAGAACAATAGTACGACGGATCGGAAATATTTCAGGAAATTTGCAATATTACTGACACAATTATTAATATCTATTCGGGACATTAACAAGAAATGTGAAATTAGCGAGGAACTTCTTAGTGTGCATCCAATTAAAGATACAACTACCGGTGAAGACTTCTTTATCGCTGTTGAAGAGTGTTAAAGAGAGTTAAAGTAAATTTAACTTGGAACAAAATAGTAAGCATCACTACGGATGGTTGTCCTAGTTTAACATGACAAAATGTGGGCTTACTAAAACGAATCAGCGGCAAAGTAAAAGAGTCGCAGCCAGAACAAGATATAATATTTTTACACTGCCTTATTCATCAAGAAGTGCTATGTAGAATTGAATAGGGCATACTAACAATGGCTGCGGCAAGATTACAGAGATGAGCTATTATGTTAAGCGCTTATGATTATAAGATAAGGTATAGAAAAGGAACAGAAATAGCAGATGCGTTATCGCATCTACCGCTACCAGAGGTAGATGAGATGGAAGGGAAATGCAATTATTTTCCAGCTGGTAGCTATTTTTGCAATTTTATTAAGGAATGTATGGATCCGGTAATAACAGCTGAAGAAATTGGTGAGGCGGCACAAAAAGATGAGGTTTTGAAAGAACTTTATAAATTTGTCATGTATGGTTGGCCAAAAGAATCAAGGGATATTAAATTAGCACCATATTTTAGATATAAGGATGACATAACTACCGACGGAAATTGCTTAATTATAGAAAACAAAGTAATTATACCAGGTATCTTTCGAGAACAAATATTACAGTTGTTGCATATGAGTCATCAAGGTATCGATCTTTTGTGTGGTGGCGAAACTTGGACAATCAACCAGTGGCGCTATGACGTTCCGGAAGAACCCGAAACCCGTAATTGAATTGAATTTATAAAATAACGTGAAGGGAATGTTATGTATGTAGGCAACTACATATACATGTAATGTACTAACGTTCATATAATAATTGTAATAGTTGGCATTGTATTGTATGAATACATATTATTGTTTAATAAAATATTAAGAATCTGTCAATCAACATAATAACTCGCATTTGAATAAGCCTTTTGACGAAATGCAGTAACCTCGTAACTCATTTTGAGCAGTTAGTCAGCACGTGTCAGCGTCTTTTCGCGCAGATTTTGGAGTAGACTACATAAAACAGAATGGTAAGTATTTTCTTTCATAAATGCCGACAATGTTTTTCAGCCTTTCTTCAAAACCAACACAGAAATATACTATAATATAGTGTATTTTATTATTTATTTTTAAGGTTAGGATTTCTATTTTTGCAAGTAAACCTCCAAATATTTACTAAAGACACTATTGTACTACCCTTCACGTTTTAGGTAAAAAAGTGTCTATTATCAGTTCATTTTCGTAAAATACCGGTGATACGGGGTTTCAATGTTTATATTTGTAGAAAGTTCTGAAAATTTTCCAATAAATTACGAGCTTTTGACTTTTAAAAAAATAGATGTTTGTTAGTAACACTGCTCTCGATTATTTTAAGTGCCTCCAAGATGTTCTAATAGGCACTAGTTACGTCACTCTGAAGACATAAATCCAGACAAACAAACAAACCTAATAAGTGCATGACTCACCATTTGAATTTCACCATCGGTTTTAGGGAGTTGCTCCCGCTCCTAGTTTTTGAACTAGCGCATATGCCAATAATACTGCAACAATTTCAGTTTCCCTCAGGGCTCCGGAGGTTTTATGGTCAAGAACGTTATGCAATTTAGTTCATGACTCTCCAGAGATTTAGCGCTGTCTTTAGTTGTTTGTTTACAAATTTTTCCGCCATATTGCGACGTACATATTTGGTTATGTTGATATCAGTTTCATATCGTATTTTATCAGTTGCTTGTAGTGTGACAAGTAATTAAAAACGATATTCACGAATTAAATACACGTGTATATTTAGATTATACTTTTTGTATATAGTGTGTAACAAGTCGAATCAGTTGTGTGAAAAAGGCGCGGACACGTCCGTTTTTGTTTTTTGAATGTATTGTTTTTAGTATATTTTCAATGTTTTGTAGTCAATTGTTTTCAATGGATGACGTCATCGAATATTTTTTTATATAGCAATCCCAATTTTTTTTTTAGCAAAGATCGATAGTATTTTCTTTTCTGAATAAACTGGTACCTCATACGTGGTGTCTGTCTTAGCATTTAAAAAATATAAAAAGAAATTTTCTAGAATTAAAACATTAAGAATGTTTTTTATATTTCTAAATTTCTAACGTTATTGCACAGTAGGCAACAGTAATCAAAATAAAATTTAAATTAGGCACCGCCTATTGCTTGGCCATTGCTTAGGATACTACTAAGCAATGACCAAAGTACTTTTAATTAGGTGGGTACATTCACATAAGTTGGCCATGATAATTGTTTTTTTTTTTGGCGGTGGAAATCCTTGATGGACATCATCTGCTTAGGTCTATCGCAGCATGATAGTGTGGGACTCCCAGGCGGTGTGTGCAGGACTGGTTTACCCACTAAAACCACCCGTTGTGTCTCCTGATGCCTTCATGGAACCATCTGTTCGATATCTCCGTCATGAAGTCACCGAGTATTCCTGATTTTGGCTCCGATCAGTTTTGTTCCGTTCTTAGTTTAAGGTCTTTTGTTGTCATTATCTTTCGTATCATATCTTGTATAGCCGACCACTTTTCTTTGGATTCTATCATAGTAGGAATCATATTTCTCATATTTATACAAACTTGTGTCTTCCCTTGAGCTTCCTTCCTTTCTTTACTCCACCGGTCGCACAGGAAAATTTTGTGTTCCACGGTATCCACCGCATCACAATATACGCAGTTGTCGTCATCTCTTTTTCCTATGCGCTTTACGTACGCGAAAAAATATCCTGCATGTGTCAGGTAAAAGTCCAGGTTTCTGTGTTCACATCTAGTCTAAGCTAGGTCCGGTATTAAATCTTTAGTCCATTGCGCCTTTTCAATATTACTGGTCCATCTCTCCTGCCATTTCATCATTGTAAAGTCCTTTGTTTCTTTCGGCCTCTGGCCGTCATAGATGCACTTTCTTTCATGGGCTAACAGATCCACAGGCGGAGTTGCTGTTATGACATGCAGGGCCAGATTTGAGACCGTTCTGAACGCTGATGCTATTCTAATCATTACCTTACGCTGCGTTTTTTCCATTACCGCGCAGTTTCGTTTATTTTCCAGTGCGTGTTCCCATACTGGCGCCCCATAGAGCATTATTGAGTGTACTACTCCTCCGAGCACAGCTCTTTTACCACTGCTGGGTCCTCCGATGTTCGGCATCAACCTTGCTAGCCGTCCAATTTTTTCATCTGCCTTGACGGTTACTTTTCTGAAGTGCTCCTTGTAGGTGCCCCTAGTATCGAAGCACACTCCCAGGTATTTTATGCTCTCTTGGTATTATTTCCACATTATTTAGTTTGAATTTAATTTCCTCATTTTTCTTTTTGTGCGTTATAATCAGGGCTTCCGTCTTTTCTGTCGCCAGCTCTAACTGATTTCCTTCCATCCAATAGGCTTTTCTCCTCAGGTTTTTGTTTGTGTCTCTTATCAGGCTACTTTCATATTCAGCGGTTACTACCAGCGCCAAATTGTCTGCAAATGCTATGGTGCTTGCCCGTCCTTGAAGCTCCATTTTCAGTACCTCGTCGTACAGGATGTTCCACAGAGTAGGCCCCAATACCGATCCCTGCGGAACTCCTGCCTTGACCTCAAATTTAATTGTATTTGATATCTGTACATATCTCTCCTTAAAATAATCGTAAACGATGTTAATGAGGTACCTTGACACGATCTTGTTTTCCAGTCGTTGGAGAATTATCTCCCAGTTTGCCGTGTTGAACGCCTTTCGGACATCTAAAGTAACCAGGGCGTTCCAGCTCTTTTCATGCTCTTGGTAGATATTTGCAATTTTCTGCATCGCTTGCATTGTTGACTTTCCCCTTCTGAAACCATATTGGTGTCTAGCCAACCCGCCGTTCTTGTCTATTTCTTCCTCCAATCTTTTCCTTACCATCGCCTCGTATACCTTGCTTAGGGTATTTAGCAGACATATTGGTCTATATGAGTTCTTTTGCCCGGCCCTTTTTTCTTTCGGTAATAAAACCACTCTGGCGACCTTCCATTCTTTTGGGAATGATTGCGACTTTAGGAGCTTATTGAGTACTCCCAACATCCACTCCTCTTTTATCCGAACTGCTTCTTTGATAGCTTCAGACGGAATACCGTCCAAACCTGGAGCTTTCCCAGGTTTCATTCCTTCTACGGCGTCTTTTAGATCTAGCACTGTGAAGGGCGGAGCCTCCGCTACTCCTTTCCAGTGGTTCTCCATTTCCTTCTTGGGGTATGGAAACAGTTCCTTAATTGCTTCTTTTTTCTGTTTATCAGGGATTCGGTACGGTGTTAGGTTCCCCATTTCTTTGACAGCAATCCTGTACCCGTCACCCCACACATTTCCATCGAGCTCCCTGCACAGCTTTTCCCAGTGGTCCTTCTTGGATTTCCGTATTAGCTTCCTCAGGTCCTTCTTTCTCTCATTGTACTCTTCCTTCGCTTTCCTCATTTCTTCTTCTACAACCTTCTTTTTTGCCATTTTAGTGTATATCCTTCTGATTGCCGTGCACTGATTCTTCTTCTCATTTATCTCTTTATTCCACCAGTATGGTACACCTCTTTTTCCACTTAGATCTTCTGTGGTGCTGTTTGTGTATGCCTCTCATAATTTCTGTACACCTTGTATGCGAATTACTTTCTTCTTTATTTAATCCACAGAGCCTTAGTTCTAGGTTGGCTCTGAATACATCCCATTCTGTTGTCCATTTCTTCTTCATAGAAGCTTTTGTTGGCCCTTTTTCCACTTTTATTTTATAGTAAATGTAACGGTGATCCGTTAGATTTTCTTCCTCCAGCACTTTCCATGTCACCACGCGAGTTGCAATATTCTGTATTGATATCGTCACATCTATAAACGATTCCGTCTTTCCCTTATAAAAGTAGGTGTATCCCCTGCGTTATGTACAACTAGGTCCATTGCTGCAATAGATTCCGCCCAGTGCTCTCCCTTCTTATCTGCTGTTGGAGATTTCCACAAAGGTGACTTGGCGTTAATATCTCCGGCTATAATTGCCTCCCTTTTTCCAGTTCTGACTGCGTCAAGTATTTCGTCTACCTCTTTAGTATATTCTTCCGTGTCAATATTTTGGAGATAAGTAACAACAGTATATGTCCCACGCTCCGAAATTTATAGCTAGGTAACCTTCCTTTGCAGTCACTTTTGCTACCACGGGTCTACTGTTCACGAACCGTACCGCTACATCTTCCCTTTTATCCTTTAACCATTCCTTGTCTTTAACCAGAGTTTTATTGGGTTCCCCAACAATAACTATGTCAATCTCTTTTTGTTTCGCAGTTGCATAGGCTAAGTCATGCGCCGCCCTTCCCATTCCCAAGTTTGTCTGTAGGACCTTGTACGTTTGTACGTTTTTTCGCGTCCTTCCTTATCCCTGCCCCCGTTGGCTGTATTTTTTCCTTTCTAATTTCCTCTACTAGTTTTTTAAAGTACGGGCACTTAATTTGGTCTGATCTATGTCCCTCTCTTTTGCATTTTGCACAGTGTTCTCTATTTTTGCATTCTTTTAACTTGTGGCCGTTTTGTCCACACCTTATGCATTCCTCACTACGATCGAGTTGTGCTGTGCAATCCTGTGTGTTTTTTATTTAACATGTCAACTAAATGCGTCAAATCAGTAATAGTTTAGATAACTACAGTGCAACCTCCAATATCGGACACAGCCACTTAACGGACACCTCTATTTAGCAGATACTTGTGAATTCCCCGAATGTGTTACATTAACATTATATATAACAGTTACCTCTATTTAGCGGACACTCTAAATAATGGACGCGGACAGCATATTGTGTTACGAATAACAAAAATGCATAAGAATGTACCTCTAATTACTGGACAGTATTTTTACATATGTATGTATACATAATTCAAATACTGAAAAAACATCTGGTAAACAGAATATAGACATGATCCCATTTAAGAAAACCATAAAATAGTCCCTTTGTATTAGGCGACAAAAGCGTCTCTCGGTCTTGATTTATGAATAGTCAGGTTTTGTACTTCAATACATAATATTTTATGATAGTTTAAATTTGTTTCCTGTCCTGTGAAGTTCATTGTGATCGCTGTTAAAAACAATGTCTTGTAAACGCAAACGTTTAACATTAGAAAAAAAATTGAAATTATAAAGTATGCCGAACGATCCAAACTTTCGGTTAGATTATTAGCTGATGAATTTGCGGTTGGTAAATCTCAGATTGCAGATTTATTGAAAAACAAAGAACAAAAAATTAAAAACTGGAAACGAATCCATTAATGAAGTTGTTAGCACTGGTTTTGTAATGTGCGGAATAAAGGTATGTATTTACTGTACCTATCTACGTATTTAATAATGTATTATTTTTTAAACAACTTATTTAAATAAGTTTTCTGTATCTATTTTTAATAACTTCTAAACTTTTGATTTCTTTAACTCTAGGCATTCCAGTAAGTGCACCTGTTATAAAAGAAAAAGCTTTGGACGCTGCTACTTTGCTGAATATTAAGCAATTCAAAGCATCAAATAGCTGGCTTGAAAAATTTCTTAAGAGACATAATATTACGTTCAGGAACATATGTGGCGAAAGCGCAAAGGTAGATGGTGATTTGGTAGCTAATTGGAAAAATAGATTGCCAGATATATTGGCAAATTATGGCCCTAGAAATATTTATAATTTAGATGAAACCGGTTTATTTTTTAGAGCGCTACCAACAAAAACTTTTTCACTGAAAGGTGATAAATGTAGCGGTGGAAAGCCGCGAAAGAACGCTTAACAGTAATGTTATGCACAAACATGGAAGGGGAGAAAGAGCCACCATTAGTAATCGGAAAATATAAAAAACCGCGATGCTTTAAGGATACCAATATTGAGAAGCTTCCACTAACTTGGACACATAACAGAAAAGCGTGGATGACCAGACAAATAATGAACGAATGGCTTCAGAAATTCGACAGGAAAATGGTGATCCAAAACCGAAAGATCTTATTAGTTTTGGATAACGCTACTTCACACGAGGCCGTACAGTTGGAAAACATAAAATTAGTATTTTTGCCACCTAATACCACGAGTGAATCACAACCGCTAGATCAAGGTATTATTAAAAATTTTCAGCACTATTATCGTAGCTTTTTGGTAAAAAGATTGTTATCATGCATGGAAGATTGTGAGTCGGTGGCAGACTTGGAAAAAATATTTCCCTTGTTAATGCATTAATCTGGATCGTGGCAGCATGGAATAAAGTGACCCCAATAACAATTAGAAACTGTTTTCTAAAATCAGGCTTTTGTCAAGGAGTAGAGGAACTGGAATATGTTGATGATGACGATATACCGCTTATGCAATTAATCTCTGATAGATCATTAGTTGATAAAGATGTTTTGGATGCAATTGACGACGTCTTATTAACTGAAGGTGATACTGAATTAAGCATTAGTGATTGCTTCAATAACATTTTTCAACCAACGAAGAAAGCGACAAACAAGAAGAGGAAGAGGTACAGTGTGTAACTACAATTAAAAGCTACAAAGAAGCAGTTACCAAATTAAAAGAGTTAGAGAACTTTTTTATCGTAAAAGAGGATCTAAATGAGGTTCAATCTATTTCTCAATTAAAGTCCACTTTGTACCTACATTTCAACCTGCACCTTACTTGCCTAGCAGATTTCAGAGAGTGATGGACAACGTACTAAGAGAATATCTTCACAAATTCTGTTTCTTCTATATGGATGACGTCGTTATCTTCTCAAAGTCATTACACGAACACATTGTACACCTCAAACAAATCTTCACAAAGTTCAGACAATTCAATTTAAAAGTCCAGCTATATAAATCGGAATTCTTACGCAAAGAGGTAGGTTTTTTAGGCCATATTATCACCGCTGATGGTATAAAACCAAACCCTTCAAAAGTACAAGCCGTACAAGACTATCCATTACCCAAAACAATCGAAAAGATTCGATCATTCCTTGGATTAGTAGGATATTATAGGCGATTCATCCGAAATTTCGCGAAAGTCGTACAACCTTTAACGCGATGCTTTAAAAAAGGAACAAAGATAGACCCTAATGATCCTGATTACCTTAACGCATTTAGTCACTGCAAAGAACTACTCACCAATTCTCCCATTTTAGCATACCATGACTTTAACAAAAGTTCTGTCTAACTACTGACGCATCTAACGTTGCAATCGGAGGAGTACTCTCCCAAAACACGAACCCAATTGCATTCTATTCTAGAACATTGAATAGTGCCGAAAGAAATTACTCAACAATAGAGCGCGAACTCCTTGCAATTGTGGAATGCTGTAAACATTTCAGACCCAACGTTTTTGGTAGAGAATTCTTAATAGAAACAGATCACAAACCTCTTGTCTGGCTATTTTCTTTAAAAGACCCAAACTCCCGTTTAACGACATGGCGTCTTAGACTAGAAGAATTTCAATACAAAATACAACATAAAAGAGGTAAAGAAAATACACTGGCAGACGCGCTTTCCCGTGTAGAAATCAATATGAAAGAAATAATAAGCGGAGGCAATGATCTAGACTTATTATCTATTATTGGTAACATATGTAGATCTCGAGGATCTCTCCCTAAGCGACTGTGACGAAATTCTAAACGACGACCATGCAGATTCCAATGAACAAAACAGCGACGAAGACGATAACCTATCAGGTAACACTAAACATAGTTCCCCTGAAAACCCTATATTCACGATGCCTATATCCAATAAAGCAGTCAATCATTTCACTAATCGTATAATCCTAAAATTAAGCGACCAATATCACGTCGAGTATACCAAACCTTTTTCTAAACTCAATTATGTAATTAACATAAGAAGAGGTTAAGAAATTCAAAATTTAACCGAAGGCTTTAAGCAAATCATAGATTCCAAAAATCTCTACGGCATCTATTTCAAAGGCCACGAGTTAGAATAATTTCACTAAATGTAACACGTACACTAAAGATATCATCAAGAGCGACGAACAGTCAGAAATTATCAACAATTATCATTCACAGAATCATAACGGTATTGTAGAAACCTACAACCATCTTAAACAAAAATACTACTGGCCCGACATGCGAACGAAAATTAATAAAATAATTAACGAATGTGAAACATGCCTCATTTCCAAATACGAAAGAAACTCCTACAAAATCCCCTTTTCAGGCCCTATGCTCTCGAAAAACCATTCGACATAATCCATATCGATACGTTTGCTTTTGACGGACATACATTTTTAACCATTATAGATTTATTCTCGAAATACACCCAAGCATATTACGTCCAAGACCTGACAGCAGTCACCATTTTAAACAAGCTAAGGCACTATTTCTCCCATCACAGTTATCCAAAGAAGATTGTATGCGACAAAGGAATTCAAAAATCACGTATTCGAAGAATATTGTAGACTATTTAAAATCAATTTGCATTTCACAACAAATTACAATAGTAGTTCGAACTCACCGATAGAGCGAGTACATTCCACCATTTTAGAAAAATTAAGAGTTCAAAAATTAGAAAACGAAAACGAAACCCCTCAAAATTTAATATCAGCAACACTAACATATAATCAATCTGTACATTCAACAACTGGATACACACCGTTTTCATTATAATACGGCCCCTATGATAACCTAAACGCCCACGAAATTGACCTAGACATGACGGTATATGATTCATACAATGACAAAAGAAAAAGTGAAGTTTTACTTTTCTTTGAACAATTATGCAACAAACAATTGAAAAAAGGAAAAAATCGAATAAGCAAACAAAATATAAACAAAGAGACCAACGTTGAAATAAACGAACTCACTGCTTACTTTGTCAAGCAACGTATTAGAAAAACCGATCCTTGTTTCGACAAAATTAACATTACTAGAATAGATAAAAACAAAATCAGTGGTATTCGCGAAAATACCAACCGTATTACAAACACTCATACGCGGAAAGTAAAGAGAGTTAAGAAAAAATTCTCATTACAGGACCCTGACTCACCTCAACCAGGCACTTCAGGTGGAGGAACTTAACTCGAACGGTTATTTGTTAGAACACTTAGGTTTAGTAAAGAGGTTAAAGTCATTACCATAAATTCTATTTTTACATTAATATAACTAATATAGAACTAAGCTATTTAACCTTTTTAAATAATGTTACCATATACTTAGAAGTAAGAGATAATAGTACATTAATCCATCAAGGAATTCAAAATTTAAAGACAATTGTATTCAAATAGAAAACTTACTGCTAAAATTCAAAAAGACTAAAACAAAAAGGTCCCTAATAAATGCACTAGGAACAGCATCACAGGAAATCCTGATGAAAGTGACTTGAACGAAATAAACAAAAATGTAGATTCACTATACATCAATCAGAATAAAATCATTAAACAAATGGATAAATATAACTCTTTTGCAAACCACATTACAGATAGATACTCTGAAGATCTAAATATAATTAGGAACAACGTTAATTCGACTATGAATTTATTACAAAACGTAAGTAATATTTTAGAGACACAATTATTTTTACAATATAATAGTTATCTAAGTTTAAAACTACTAAATACGCTCCAAATAATTGAGAGAACGATCTCACTTGCGTTTTCGGAAATTGTCAATTTAGAAATCGTCTCGAACGACGAATTGGTAAAAATTAAAGAGCATTTAACACTAATATATAAAACTAGCTAATTAATAAACTCGGATGATGCCCATCTTTTTAAAGTCTTGGAATTTTCAAAATTTAGAATAATTTCTGTTAATAGTACTATTACGTGGATACTGTATGTACCTATCCTTAAGACCTCGACCTATCAATATTCCAAAATATATCCCATACCTAACACGCAAAACGTAGTGCTGATACCACCGGCCCAATACCACCTAGGAGGAGCAAAAGAATCGTGGACCGAAGAAAAATGCCAGAGGATCGACAGCCAGGCCATGTGCAAGAACCAAGGAAGAGAGAATGTATTCTTAGTCTAAACGAAAATTGTACATTTGCAAAAGTAACAAACGATTACAAACTGTATACCCAATTTAGAAACGGCAAAATTATTATTTCCACTAAGAATAATTTAGAAGTTATTGAAGAATGCCCAAAAAAAATAAATAGAGTAGTAGTTAAAGATAATGTAGCAATCTCTTCCGCTTTTAATTATAAAATTATAATAAACGATGAAACCTTTGACAATACGCTAAGTAACTTTACATTTTTAAATAAAATTGCAGTAGGTAAATGAATTTAAGCCTATCAAACAACTAAAACTGAATTTAAATAACATTCATGATATTAATACCTTAAAAGAAGAAGTAAAAAAAAACTTAAACAACTATGAAAGCTGAAGTCCAGTAGGGCATTATGTGCATTTTTCTGTAACAAGTATGCTATTAATAATTATTATTATAACTTTAGCCCTAGGTTATGTATTTAGAAAGAAATTAGGAAAATTCCTAAAGAATAACGATACAACAGAACTTGTAGAGCTACCAATGCTACCGGACCCGAGCCCACAAAACGAGGACGTTTTGGCTTAAGGGGGAGGAATTATGTACATAGAAACAATACGCTAATTACGAAAAGCCATTAGCTTTCACTTGTGTAAAAGTTGTTTCTAAGAATTTGTATGCTTACCAAATATTTCAGCAAGGACAAGCCTTTATGGAAGCCCGTATATTTATCGCCCAAAAATGTTAATCTAGTTTAGTTATACTGAATTCCTCTAGCCGTAAGGTTGTGTATTTTGCTGTAACTCTTGTAATTTTAAATAGAATTAGTTTTTTTAAACCGATATTTTAATGTTAAGAATTTAATTATATATTATGTTTTAGGTTGTTGATGGTTTTAACGGTTCGGATTCGGTCGCAATACAAGAATCACAATCTGCATTTAATAACAACAATATAGAATGCGAATTAGCGTACATTGCCACTCATTTCAAAATACTGGTCCAGACAATTAAAGCACTGGCAGCATCGGGTGAAACTCTCGTAAAAAACCTTGAAAGGATATCATTCGACGATCTTTTAGAAAGGCACCAGGTGTGGTTGCTAAAAAATTCTATATCAAACTTGAAGCTATTTTAACCAAGAATCCGGAATTTTTCCTATTGTACGAAATATCCCAAGTATTGAATGGCTCTAGTTCGAATGACTGCACTATAACGGTAGAAAAGTTACCAGGCTACGAATACGCACCAGTAACAAGTTGTGATGTCGAACAATCGTTTTCACATTACAAAAATATTCTGTCTGACAGGGGACAAAACTTTACTCCAGAAAATTTAGAAAAATATCTTGTTTGCCATTTTAATAATAATTAAATCAAAACTGTGTTTATTTTATCAACATTAAAAACATTTTAGAGCTCATTGCTGTATTCATTTTTCCTGACATCAGTTTAAGGGAGTGATTTTTTAATGCATATTTTCCATATTCAAATGCATATTTTGCATATTTAAATGCATATTTTATATTCTTAGAAGCATATCTTACATGCATATTTTGATATTTTTAGTGCATATAAATCCGGCCCTTAGTTATAAGTTAATGTATACGTCAAGAAACACGTCGTTAAATTTTTTTTTATATAGTTAGTTTCGTTGTCTTTACTTCATTTAATCGCGTAGTTGCCCCGTATTCTTTAACATTGTATGTATGTACATATTTGTTCGTTTTATGCCCAATTGCACCACCTTCTACTAAATGTATAACTTAGTAAAGCGATACTTAGGGTGTAAGTCAAGCTTTCACTAAATTGTGTTGCACAAGCACATTTTATCTTTGGTTTAACAAGGCGGTACATAAACGATAAAGCTAGCTGGCAACATCGTAATTTTAAACTTAATTTTAGTAACTTCATAGGGTTTTTTTGCAAAATATAGTGGTTGTGTTAATTTAGTTGTAATGTTGGTTATGACTTGTGACACTGCTGCGTGATGGTAAGAGTTATAGGTTAGGATACCATTTGTGTCAAAAGAAGCGAAAGAAACATCTACCGAACCTAAAAAAGAAGATACATTCTTTTTTATAAAAGTACGTAGGTACGTAGTAAATTTTTCGGCTATTATTGATTTTGTTTTTTAGTTGTTTACTATGGAGCAGAAAAATAAAACACGTGGGCCTAATTATTCCAGTGACGAAAAATGTATTTTAATAAACATTATAGCAAAATACAAGAATATAATAGAAAATAAAAAAACAGATGCTACTACGTGGAAGGAAAAAGAAAATACGTGGAAGAAAATAACATCAGAATTTAATTCACAATGCTGTGGTAATTATCGAAGTACAGAATCATTAAAAAAATATTATGAGAATCAAAAGAAAATGTTACGCAAGAACGTAGTAGAAAATAAAAAGAAAATGCAACAAACGGGTGGTGGCACATGTACCCCAGGACAAGATAAAAATGAAGATATACTTCTTTCGTTAATTAGTAATAAAACTGTATATGGATTAGAAAACATGTATGATTCAGACGCAAATTGTGCTGCCGCTGTACATGAAATTGTTGAGGAAAATATAACATCTAACAATGAGATCCTTGAAGAAAGTATTGGCATGGACCACCAAAATGTGTTATGTACTGAACACATTACAGTTCAGGAAGAGGTATGACATAAATTAAATATATTTATAAACATCATGCTATTTATGTATCTAATAATTTATTCTATCAAAATTATTTAAAATTAGCTAGAGAGGCTGTTTTGATAGTAGTTTCGATGAGTGTCGCTAAAACGTTTTACTGTAGAGCATGTTTTTACTAAACAATCACATCAACGTACATTAAATGTGTTTAATTTATAGGTCGAACATAGTGAAAATGACATAGTAATCGACTGGGGTGATTATAAGGCTACCCATTTAAAAACACCTTTAAGTAAAAACTTAAAGAGAGTTACAGGAAATTCAGATTGGACTAACAGAAGGCGACCTATACTAAAAGAAATGAATACTACTGTTAAATATAAGTAAACTAAAACTTGCTACCCCTGTATATGTATGTTATTTTTATATATAGGTATGAGACTAACTTCACTACAGAGTAGTAGTCCGCATGTTGTCCGTTAATGTATCGTAACGAATTGTATTTTTGTATTTTTCTCAATATACTATATAGAAAAGGTTTTTATATAGTTTGTATCTACAACAACATGGTAGCAGAGCGTAGTTATTGAAGAAGTTAACAAAGAACTGGGAGTTAATTCGTTAAAAGTGAGAAAAATACAAGTGCACGAAAGTGAGGTTTAAAATGGAGGGAAAACCAATTCTGGATCGTTATGGTGTGGACCGTTTCAACGGCAAAGATTTCAACAGCTGGAAATTTCGCGTAGAAGCAGTCCTGGATCAGTTGGAGTTGAAAACGTGTATAGAAACACAAATGAGCTCTGAGCCAACAGAGGAACAACGAAAGAAAGACAAACAATGTAAAGTCATATTAATACAGTGTATTACAAATGAATACCTGGAGTATGTAAAGAATAAAACAACAGCCTATGATATGTGGAAAGTACTAACGGATACATTTGAAAGAAAAGGGGTTGCGTCACAACTGTATTTATGGAGGAAATTAATGTCGGCAAAATATGTGGAAACTGATACCCTTGAAAACCATTTCAAGAAAATAAATGAGCTGGTTCGTGAATTGAATGGACTTGGAACGAAGATAGATGAAACTTTGGTGGTATGTCATTTACTGTCTACATTACCCAAATCATTTGAGGGAATAGTAACAGCACTAGAGACGCAAGATTCGAAAGTGTTAACGATAGATTTTGTTAAGTCAAAATTATTAGATTACGATATTAAAAGGGGAGGAGTCAATGATCGGAGACAACAAACAGACACTACAGCATTTTATAGTAAATGCAAAGGACCGAACAAGAATGATAAGCTAAACACAAACAAGCCAGGTAAGAAGTTTAGCATAAATAACTCTGAAATTATTTGTTTCAAGTGTGGCAAGAAAGGTCACAAGAAATTTGAATGTAGAACTAGGACACAAGCAAATGTAGCGAACACAGATGAGGAAGAAGCTGTGGCATTCTTCACGGCATCATTGTCAGCAGAGGCAGAACAAGAAAAGGATGGAGTTATTACATTCATTGTTGATTCTGGGGCAACAGAACACATGGTTATGGAAGAAAAGTATTTTAAGAAGATTTTACCTTTGGAGAGGCCAGTGAAAATTATGGCTGCGAAGGAAAATTCAACGATGGAAGCAACAAAGAGAGGTGACATTGGAATTTTGTTCAATAACAAGAAAAAGATGGTCACAGGTAACATTAAAGATGTCTTATTCGTCCCAAATATACGCCATAATTTATTATCAGTCTCGAAATTGGAGGAAAATGGAATAAAAGTTGTTTTCTATAATAAGAGGGTATTACTAAGTAAAAATAATAATTTATTGGCGGTGGGCACCAAAAGCACAAGTTTGTATAAAATTACATTTCAAATTACAAATTTAAGAGATCAAACAGAATGCTTAAGTTGCATGAATATTAGTGCAGAGGTAGAAAATTGGCACAAGAGATATGGGCATATGAGTTACGAAAATTTGTTCAAATTAAAAAGTAAAAATATGGTAGAGGGGTTGCATTTGGGCACAGAAAAGGAGAATTATAAGGGTAAATGTGAAAAATGCATACAGAGCAAACAAACAGAAAAATGTGGGAAGAATATAATAAAACAAAGAAGCTCTAGACCTTTGCAATTAATTCATACATATATATGTGGGCCTTTTAATCCAATTAGTATAAACGGGGAATCATATTTTCTTACATTTATTGATGACTATACTGGATTTAAAATAGTTTATTTGCTAAAAGCCAAGAATGAAGTATTTAATTATTTTAAGGAATATGAGGCTTATGTCACTGCTCACTTTAATTTACGAATATCAACAATTAGGTGTGACAGTGGAGGTGAATATAGATCAACAAAATTTGTACAATTCTGTAGAGAAAAAGGGATTAAGATTCAATATACAGGGCCTTACAATCCGCATTTAAACGGCGTTGCTGAACGTGCAAATCGCACTATTACAGAAAGAGCACGAGCCATGTTATTAGAGGGAAGGTTATCAAAAGAATTTTGGGGAGAAGCTGTGAGAGCGGCCACCTATGTAATAAACAGAAGCCCAACAAATGCTTTAGTACAAAATAAAACTCCCGCTGGAATGGTTTTTCGGAAAGAAACCAAATGTAAGCAAGTTAAAAATATTTGGATGTTTGGCATATAGATATATACCTAAAAATTTTAGAGGGAAGTTTGATCCTAAAAACGAAAAGTGTATATTTGTAGGGTATATTGAGAATGGGTATAAATTATGGGACCCAAAAGAGGAGAAATTTAAATTTGGTAAAAACATTACCTTTGATGAGAGCAAAACAATAAACGATTTGAGTACAGAAAGGCAAATAATTGTAAATGAAAATAAACAAGAAGAAATTATTCAAAATAAGAATATATCAGAAGACAAAGCTGAGGAACAAACAGAAGAAACTTTGGAAAGGAAACGTGAACGGAAATTACCAGAGAAATTTAAAGATTATGTAGTAGAATCGTATCTAGTTTGTTCAGAAGATGTTCCCGAACGTTATGAAGAAGCAGTAAATCGGGAAGATGCAGAAAAATGGAAAACTGCCATGGAGGAAGAAATTTATTCAATGAATAAGAATCAAGTTTGGAAATTGGTTGAAAGACCGGCACACAAAAAGGTGATAGACAGTAAATGGATATATACCATCAAGAATGGAGATGAGGAAGACCAACGTTACAAAGCCCGACTTGTAGCTAGAGGGTTTATGCAAGGGGGAAACACGTTACAAGAGGAAATTTATGCACCAGTAGCCAAAATGACCACCATTAGAATATTTATAGCGGTAGCGAATCAATTAAAACTGCACATCATACAAATGGATGTAAAAACCGCGTTTATAAATGGAAGAATTGGTGATGAAGAACAAGTTTACATGGAACAACCAAAAGGATTTGAAGAGGGAAGCGGATTAGTTTGCAGACTACAGAAAGCCATTTATGGACTTAAGACGTCACCAAAAAGGTGGAATGAATGTTTTAATACGTTCCTATTGGATATTGGATTCGAAAGATCCAACAATGACAATTGTTTATATACAAAGATAAGCAAGGGGAAGGTAATATACCTATTGATATATGTAGATGACCTATTAATAGCTGCCACGAGAAACGAAGATCTCAAGGTATTACAAGAACAGTTGTGTAATCGATTTGAAATGAAGACAACAGGAAACTTACGCAATTTCTTAGGAATGAATTTCGAGTGGAATCAAGATATAGGAGTTGTGAAATTGAGCCAAGAAAGATACATAGACGTTTTATTAAAGAAATACGACATGACACAATGTAAAGAAGCTTCAACACCTATGAAAGTCAACCTGAAGTTACAAAAGAACCAAGATCCAGACAAGACAACAGATAAACCTTATAGACGGTTGATCGGAAGTCTACTGTACTTAGCACTGAGTACACGCCCGGATATAATGTATGCTGTGGGCTATCTCAGCCGATACCAAGATGCGCCTACGGAAGAAATGTGGCATTACTTGAAGCGTGTGTTACGGTATTTGAAGGGGACGAAACATTATTGCTTGGAGTTTACCAGTACCAAAGATGACTTGAAATTAGAAGGTTACTCAGACGCAGATTTTGGAAGTGATCCAGTCGATCGGAAATCAGTGAGTGGCTACGTGTTTAAAATAAGTGGAAGTGTGATTTCGTGGGTTTCGAAAAAGCAGAGTATAGTGGCGTTATCATCGACGGAATCCGAATACATCGCGTTGACTGTAGCGGCTTGTGAAGCTATTTGGATCAAGCAACTAATGATAGACTTACAAGTGTTTAACCAGAATAAAATAGAGTTATTTGAAGACAATCAAAGTGCAATAGCGCTCAGTTATAATTCAGAGAATACTAAACGCACTAAACATATCGATGTGAAATATCATTTCATTAAAAATAAAGTGGTAAACAATGAAATAGAACTCACATATATTAACTCTGTAAATCAGGTAGCAGATATCTTGACTAAAAGTTTAGGGCCGCAATTGTTTAGAAAAACATAGAAATAATTTAAATTTAAAGTAATTTATATTAGATATTGTTGTTGTTTTGCTATATTCTTTAGTTTAGTTGTGGAACAAGTTCTGTTTAAGGGGGAATGTTAAATATAAGTAAACTAAAACTTGCTACCCCTGTATATGTATGTTATTTTTATATATAGGTATGAGACTAACTTCACTACAGAGTAGTAGTCCGCATGTTGTCCGTTAATGTATCGTAACGAATTGTATTTTTGTATTTTTCTCAATATACTATATAGAAAAGGTTTTTATATAGTTTGTATCTACAACAACAACTACAAACCTATCAGAACAATATTCGGATCTTGCGAAGGTAAAACTAGAGATGGCTCGAATTCAGTTAACTATATTAAAGGAAGAACTAGAAATGAAACGTAAAGAATATGAACTTAGAATAAAAAATTTTGAATTAGATATTTTGTTAAAAGAGCAGAAGCTAAATAAAAATCCATAATGAATCTTTGTGTGCAATCATATATAAATATCTGTGTATATATTTCATATATTTTTAATAACGGTGTAAAGTGTTTAATAATGTACATTTTAGAATATTTATTACTTTTTTGTCACCATTTCTTCATTAAAAACAGGAAAAAAACACCTAATTAGCTTTATTTCCTACATATATCTACAGATTAGCAAAATAATTTATAACAAGTTGTTCTCGTATGTTTCAATATTCACTTCATTATTATTAACTTCATTAATATAGCCTTCGTTAATTAAATTATCTACTTGATGAACATTATCAACAGGAGGTTCCTCTTCTCCCATATTTTGCGCGACATTATGTAATACTGCTGTCGCGACAATAACAAGCAACACATTTTCAAGTTTTAACCGACAGCCATATGCCATGACTGGAAACCTTCTTTTCCATATCCCGAACATGTTTTCCACTGTTACCCTTGTACGAATATGAGATTCGTTGTATCTTTGTTAACTATTCCCAGCAGGATTTAAAAAAGGAGTAAGAAGGAATCTTCTTAAATTATATGCACTATCACCTAAAATGAATCATAATATAATACACGGTATACAGTTATAAACTTTTGTGTTTTACCTAGAAGAACACAATTGTTATATTGGCCTTCCTCAAACTTGGCTTTCAATCTAGATGCATTAAAAATGGTTGCATCATGTGATGAACCAGGCCACCGAGCTACTATGTCTACAAATCTTTTTTTAGCATCTGTAACTGCTTGAACATTAATCGAAAAATATTGTTTTCTGTTTCGGAACACCTCTGCATCATTACCACCTAAATATAGTTATAGATAAGATACTGTAACATATTCTGTATAATGCACTGCACATTTATTTCAGCAAGCTTGGAAATGTGCACTTTAACCAATAATTTATTTAAAATGATACGATTTGCAGCTAAAAGTGTTGTTTACTTAAAATCAATTTTTTAATCAATAACATTGTTATGTAGTGTACTACCTGGCGATTGAATACGTATATGTGTTCCGTCAATAGCTCCTATCACATTTGGAAAAGCTGCTACCTCAAAGAATAATCTTTTTGATCTTTGTTGAGCTTCTACTGTGTTCGGCATTTGTATGTATCTATGGCTCAGTTGAGCTATCACACGTGATATTCTTTTCACAATTCGGCAAGCGGTTGATATGTGTACACCACAAAAATCTGCTATGCTTAATAAATGACTGCCTGTAGCATAATATCTTAATGCAATCAGCAATTGGTGTATTGGTGCGACGGCGTTGTTTCTACAATTGATATATTTTAATATGCATATTAAATATTACACGCAATGTAAAATACCTGTCATAAGGATACTCTAACTGATTATCTATTTCTTGTAGCACTTGCAGAACAGTCTCTTTCTGTAAACGAAATCTCTTAAAAAATTCCCATTCGCTTAAATTGTGAAAATTATCAACTCTTTGATAGATTTGACGCGGTATACCCACGTCTATAATTTCAATTATTTCTACATCATCTTCTATTACATCAAATTCTAAATTTAAATCCATCTCGATGTAAATTTTCTATTTCAAGCTAAACGTTCAAACAAATATGTATATATACAATTACCCATATATGTTTTAGATTAGGGTACCCTTAGTTTACTAAGCGGTAGCAAATGTACCGTTTAGTTTTAAGTCTTACTTATGGCTTTAAGTGTCGCTTTAATTTTTCGTGCAATGCAAGAACTGCTACTTAAAATATTTAAGCTTAGCTTAAGCGTTAAGTGTAAGTGGTGCAATTGGGCATTATTCAATATATCTCTTATGCGTTCATTTATTACATTTTTCATTCACTTATTGGTGTGCAAGTCTAAGTCTGAATTATTATTTCTTTTTCAAAATATTTAAATCCATTTACCGCACGTCCTGGGAACGTATAAAGAAAGAGTTTATAAGAAAATCTGTAAAGTAAGTACATGTTCTTCTTTATTATGTTAAGAGCTATTGCGACAGACATTTTGCTAGTCAAGGGAATTATTTCTTTATTTCGGTATCAGTAACATCCGTTGTTGTGTATTCACGCGGGTATTTGTTCATATACCGTAGCGTCCAATATTCAAAGCAAATATTTGTACAAAATAATGCCGGGAAAGAAACCGTTCTATTACAATATCGCTATCAACTTAGGACGGTCTATCACAATATGGCGCACAACGCCGGACCGTCCTATCACAATATGAAAAGGTGGAAGTTACAAAAATTATTAATAACTTTGGTAGTGTTGAAAAAGTAATTCCGGATATAGTAGCCCTATTGTCTTGGTTCGCAAAACCGGCGGTCCTTAGTTAAATAAGGTAACCTTACGAGACAACTTCCCTATCCCACTTATCGGCGACCAATTAGACCATTTAAGAGAAAAGTAAGTATTTACGTTATTAAACTTGAAGAGCGCATTCCATCACGCGGACATTGAACCTTCTTCAGTTAAGTACACGTCTTTTGTTACACCAATAGGCCAGTACCAGTACTTGGGTGCCTTTTGGCTTAAAAAATTCTCTCGCCATATTCATGCATTACTTTAACAATATATTCAAAAAATTGATAGAAGAAAACAAAATTAATATTTTTGTCGTTACAGAGACTGTGCAAGAGAATTTAGTTATTTTAGAGCAAATATTTACGCTACTAGTACGGAAGTGCTTAGAATTAAGATTAGATAAGTGGCACTTTTTAAATAACAAAATTACTTACCTCGGATATTTAGTTGATGCTGATGGAACCCGACCTACATAATGAGTTACATTAGCTCTATTGCAAACTATCCCATCCCAAAAAGTGTCCACGATGTTTCTTAAGGCGCAATTCCACTAAAACAACATTTAGGCAACATGTGGCATGCGGCAGGGGCGCATACTACACCGAGTTTTTCAATCAAAACAACATAAAGCGACATGTGACAGTGTTGCATGTCACACTGATAAATGTCGCCGGACGCATGCGTCACTTTTCGACAAGATTCAGCTTGTCGAACGATGTCGCCACCTATCCGATAGTCGGCGGATCGGTGCGGCTGAAAGCGTGCGACATAGAGTGGAATATTGAAAAAACTACGGTGTTCATTGAAGATTATCATAATTCTACCGAACTATAGAATAATAAAAGTGCAGTTTATAAAAACATTAACATAAAAAATGATAAGTTAAAACAACTTGCGATTAAATACGACTGCACTGTCATAGAGTTAAAAAGGAAGATAAAAAATCTGCGATCGGCTTTCCATCGTAAAAGAAAAAATCAAGAAAACGAAAGAGAGACGACTCTCCAAAAATACATTCAAAGTGGTTTGCGTATCATTTATTTCAGATGTGAACGTAGCCAGGAAAACAACATCAACAGTGAGTGATGACGAGGAAGAAAATTTTGAGGTAAATATTTATAAGTTTATAGAATAACAATTTTACTATAAGTATAGTATTAGTATACATTTAGTAAAATAATAGTTAATACATAACATACTGCACATTTCAATATCGATCTTGCCACAGAACACGTCCTTCATCGGAGTTAAAGTACCTCATAAATTCATCCCTCACGTCTTTTGCTTCTAAAGTAGACCTCCGTGCTCTACGTTGCAATTTCTCCATACCAGTGTTACCTTGTATTACTGACCTCCTTGATCCTGGAATGATATTGCCTCGTTGGGAGCCAGTGTCAAAACTTCCGGAAGGCGAGTATACGAATCGTGAATTATTACTTTTTCTCAGAAAATTATGCAGATATACAGACGCTGTTGCGACGACCTCAGCATTTTCTACATTTAACATTAATGGTTTGCGAAACACCCGAAAGACTGATGCCAGTAAGCCAAAAGTGTTCTCTACCACCCTGCAAGCACGAGAGAGTCTATAGTTGTAAGATCTCTTACTAAAACCTTTCTCGTGGTGCCCAGGATAAGGTTTCATAATGTGAGCTTGGAGTGGAAATTCATCATCCGCGACTAGAACGTATGGTGATAATATATTACTTCCGGGAAGACGTTCAGAAGGCGGTAATGCTAGACTATCTTTGGCTAGATTTTTTTAAAACGACGTTTCTCGAAACACGCCTCCGTCTGATGTGCTGCCTTGACAATCAATATCAGCATTGATAAAACAATGGTTGGCATTTGCAATGGCCATCAGCGCAATGCTAAAAGTTCCTTTGTAATTAAAATACATACTGCCACTATTTTTCGGGCTCTGCATCACGATATGCTTTCCGTCGCAAGCTCCAACATAGTGCGGAAAATTCCAAGACACTGCAAAATCTTTTGCTATCTTTCTCCACGTACCTTCAATGCGCGGAATCTGCAACAATGCATCACCAAAATTAGATTATCTAGTTGGTAATTAAATTTTTGGTATTACAGGATGAAACTGGCGTACAGATAGTGCAGATATTTCAACTTTAACAAGTACCCCAGAAGCTCCCAATCTAGAATCTCCCAATCACGATTCCCAAATGAATGAAACTGAAAGAAAAAACCGCTCAAATACTGGAGAGCACACTAAAAAAGTATTTCGTTCCCCAAAAGAGAAAGCAAAAAAAAGCAAATCAAAGGCGCCTCCCTCAGATAGGGAAGAAGACGCTTATACCATTCTAAAACAAGCGACACAAAAAGACGAATGGTCCACGTATGGAGAGCATGTGGGCAATAAATTACGGAAGCTTATTACGCCGAAAGCACAAACTATTGCAAAACACCTAATCAACAACATATTATTTACGGCAACTATGGAGCAATACGATGACAATAATCCCAATGACAGCAGTCGCTCTAATTGGGACCCACGAAGTGATTACGTGCCAGATGGATCAAGTTGGAACAACGCAAGTAATTATTCGTATTCGTGATCTCGGCCAAGTTCTTCACTCCAATCAGACATGTCCGCATGAGATCCACCAAGAGAACCGTCTGCCCTTACAGTATTATCGGAATTTTTAAATGTAGATACCATCGATACTACCTATAAATAATACGTTCTTGTTAAGCATTATAAAAAGTATGTACTAAACTTAACAAATAAACGATTGATATGGATAGTAATTCTTGAATATTGTTACCTTTACAAAAACCTGTAGAACGTTAATTAAAGCTCTGCATACTTCTGGAATTATTCGCGAAATACTTGGCTCAGAAATCCAAAAGAGATACATAAGTGAACGATAGCTATCGCCTGTAGCTAAATATCTCAAAGTCACTATTAATCGTATATCAGGTGGTATTGCTTCACGAAAGTTAATAGGGGAGATACGTCTAAGAGTACGCAGTCCACAAGAGTACGCATATTCAAATTTTCTATGTGGCAACATTGGTATAAAAAATCTGTTAGTGTAAGTTGGACACGTAGAAGCCGAGTATGCTTGATGTTAAATGACATCTTGGTTTTATTGTGTAGTATTTTAGCAAAGGTAAGTTAAATTATTTCACGTATATTTTTATAAATTTTCCATCGTAGTTTTTAAGGTGTTATGTAGTTAACATCACTGGCAGCATCATAGGCTGCACAATTACGATAGTAGGAAAATATCAACGAAAAACTGATCGACAATTGAAATTTAATGAGGATTTATTACGTCTAGCTAAGGAACAAATTGAAAGAGGAGAAAATACGCGTTCTGTGGCGCGATCATTGGGTGTTAATGAATGTTCCTTAAGAAAACGTCTAAAAGCACTAAGTTAAGTTTTTTATTGTGTTTTTCAACGTACCTGTTGTTTACTTATTTTATAGGGAGCCATTCCTACTTCTCTAGGAAGGTTTACTCCTGTTTTTACGGAAAAAATGGAACTGGAGTTAGGTAACCATATTCGAGATTTAGATAATAGATTTTACGGACTCCAAATGAGAGATGTTATGTCACTAGCATTTCAATATGCCGAATTAAATGAAATTGCGCATAGATTCAATAAAGAAAAAAAAAACTGCTAGTAGGCATTGGGCTAAAGATTTTGCCTTGCGAAATAAGTTATCTCTAAGAACTCCAGAGAAATGTAGTTTGGCTCGCGCGATTGGGTTTAATAGGATTCAGTGTCAACGATTCTTTAGTCATTTAAAAGAATGTTATAGATAAAACGGGAATATCAACCGTCCCTAACAACCTTTCAAAAGTTTTGGCAAGTAAAGGCAAAAAGTGCGTAGCTAAAGTAGTATCTGCTGAAAGAGGCCAACAAATTAACGCCGCGTGCTGCATGAGTGCTTCGGGTGTATGGGTAACTCCTGCTCTAATTTTTCCACGTAAACGGATGAAGGAAGAACTGTTTTATGGTGCTCCGGCTGGTACTTTGAAGTTAATTTCGGATTCTGGAAATATGAACTCCGATTTATTTATAGAATGGCTGGCTCACTTTCAAAAATATGTAAAATCTCATTATATATATATATATATATATAGTTGAATTGAAGTGAAAAAATCAGTTGCTGACGCTGATTTGTCGTATATTGATGTAATGAAATTACTGTGATTAACACAGAATTCGGGTTTAGTTTTTTAATAAAACAAGTATTTTAGCCTTGTGACGTTTCGGAGACTAATTTTCTCCTTCCTCAGACATTGGGCTTTACTTTAAATTTGTGTAGACATTGAAACTTGCTTCAGGCATTAATGCACAGTGTAGTAATTATATACACCTATTATTAACTGATTTTGAGAATTGGTATGTACACATACCAATTCCATTAACACAGAATTGGTATGTACACATACCAATTCTCAAAATCAGTTAATAATAGGTGTATATAATTACTACACTGTGCATTAATGCCTGAAGCAAGTTTCAATGTCTACACAAATTTAAAGTAAAGCCCAATGTCTGAGGAAGGAGAAAATTAGTCTCCGAAACGTCACAAGGCTAAAATACTTGTTTTATTAAAAAACTAAACCCGAATTCTGTGTTAATCACAGTAATTTCATTACATCTATATATATATATATATATAAATTGGAAGGCGTTATTTTTGGGTTATCGGTCTGTTGCGAAGGAATAAAACTCAATTGTTCATTTTCTCAATATTTCGCTATAATTTATAGCTTCATCAGGAGCTGCTACAAGTTTTTTTTTGATCACAATTAGTTACAAATCTAATTTAGTTGTCAATTAATAAAATACTTACAACTAGAGGACCTTAGTTAACAAAAACATATTAAAATATCAAGATGCGATCTGTAATACGCTACATCTCACCAAGATCTAAATGTGTGTATATTATTAAAATGTTGTGCAAAACCTATTGGTTTTTTTTTTTGTTCAAAGAAAAGAATTTGAAATATATCGCTATCAAGGATTGTTAGAAATGTGTGTACATGTCCAGTTCTTAAAAGTGAACTGAATGTCAATATAACAAAGCTAATAGGAAAACAATTTTCTTATTGAGAGTGGAAAGAACTATGTCTAATTTAATAAATTTGAATAGATTATACTAAGTTGTTTTGTATCTGTTTTAAAATTAATGCTTTGTTTCTCTTTTTTTATATGTATAATTTCTAGTACTAATCTATTTTTGTAATTGGGTTCTTTTTCTAAAATTGTTGTGTTATCATAATTGAAGTTATGATTAGAATCATGTTATGATTAGAATCATCATATATATATATATATATATATATATATATATGAGGGTAGTTTTTCGACCGAAAACTAGTTAGGGAAAAGCGGTAGTTCAAATATTGGGGAATGCGGTCTGACAGACCGCTTTTCCCTATATATATATATATTTGTTTGTGTATCTTAAACGTTTTACAGTTTTGATTTAAAATTGTGAACTTAAAGTTTTTAATGTGTTAATTAGTGCAAACGTCGTTTTTAAACAAAATTTTTAAAATAATTTTACCACATGTCAAGAAAATTTCACTGTGATCGGCGCATACATTGTTTTTGGTTTATGCTAAGATGTTGCAACGTGCTTTTCTTGAAGGCCATTTCATTGTGAAAATTTAACTGCCGGCCAACTGTCTGATGAAGGAATAAATCATATTTCCGAAACGTCACGAGGCTAAATACGTCTTTTATTTAACAAACCCAAATTCTAGTTTTTATTTTCAATAAAAACAGTAATTTACATCATTAAACAATATTAGAACCTTCAGTGTCAAAACTGATTTATTTCACATCGCAAGTTTTCTATATATATATATATATATTATATACTCATTTTGGACAATCATACCTCGCATTGTTCCCTTCAAGCAATAACTTTTTGCCGGGAACATTTTATTACTTTGTTATCACTACCACCACACGCGACTCATAAGATACAACCACTAGATGAGGTTTTTTTTGCTCCTTTAAAAACTGCGTTTTCACAGGAATGTACCAAATGGATGATCTCCAATCCAGGAAGACCTGTCACTCTTAAACAGTTGGCCGCTTTATTCCATTTAGCGTATTCTAAGGTTGCCACTATTCAAATATGCGAAAAATCGTTTGAGGCAACTGGATTATTCCCATACAATCCAGATATTTTCGCAGAAGTTGATTTTGCGCCATCTGTGATCAACATTCCAAACGAAGGTTACCAACAGGATTCAGATAGCGATGACGACTTGCCACTATCTCTCCTTAAAATCAGATATCAAAATAATCCAGTTGAACCATTAACTCAAAAACACCACACTCAGTCACAGCCATCAACAAGCAAGTTTTCTGAACGAAGACAGGATACTCAACCTCAACCAGCAACGTTCCTGAACCAACAACGCCAATAAAAACTCAACACCCGCAAGAAACAGCATTTATAACAACACAATTTTACGGCACTAATAAAATCTCTCTAACACCAACAATAATAATGCCTCTGCCGAAGGTAAAACATGTTCAAACACGAAGCACTCGATCAAAGAAATCCGAAATTTTATCGTCTTCATGATATAGACAAATTTTTAACAAATTTGGAAGGAGGCAAATCAGGCAAACGTAAAGTTTTACATGTAATTCAGAATGGACCAATCAAAAAAAGGGGAAGAACAGCAGACCTTATGAAGGTAAAATTGAAAAATATACAGTCAGAAGATATAGAAGGAGATGCTATTTGTCCAGGTTGTAATGAAAATTACAAAAGTTCGATCTCCGATTTGAGAGATTGGTTGCAATGTTATAGATGCCAAACATGGTGGCATGAATTGTGTTCCAATTATTTAGGGCAAGGAAAGTTTCTATGTGATACCTGCGGAAATTAAAGAACCACTAATGCAATGTTAGTGGTGCGTACTACTTAAGTTAACTAATGCGTACTCTTAAATGATGATGTTCCTAAGAGTACATGTTTGCGTTTTTTTATATAATTTTCTATGTACATTTTTATAAGTTAGAGAATCGATTGTTCCTTTAATATTAGTTAGCTTACATATGTACTTACCTATGTGTTGAAGAATAAATTACTTTTTTCTTAAAATATGTGTTTTATTAAAAGACAAACGTGAAGTGAGTACTCTTAGGCATACCTCCCCTATCTGATTTTGCAATAATTGGCGTGATTTTTTCTAGCAAGTATTCATAATCGTCTCTGCTCATTCGCGCAGAATTTTTAAATAAAGTAGGTATCATCTTCAGCAACCAATTTGCTGAAAAATTCTTTCTGAGATTCTTCGCTTCGCACAAATAATTCCCTTTTCCACCACCTTCTTTTTCTTTTTTTTACTAGAAGCTATTACTATATACGCAGCAGCCGCTATAGTTGCCAAAGACATGATGACGTAACTGGACTGCTTCAGTTGAATTGGTTTAGCCGTATGCCACACGCAGAGGCAACAAAGTGCATGTTGCAATGAGCCACAAGTTTCCCTGCGACATCCAAATATGTAGCACGGTTCAAAGCCGCACGCAAAATCGGGCGCCACTACAAGGCATGTAACATGCTATAAGTCGCTTGCTGTTGCTTCAATGAAATCGCATCTTTAGGTTTAACATCGTACTTTAGAGTTTGTGCAGAATTTTGCAGCCATAGCAACCCCTTTATACAACCTAATTAAGAAATCATCCACATGGAATTTACCTAAAGAAGAATTAGCTGCTTTTGAAATTCTAAAGTCGAAACTATGAGAGAATCCTGTATTGGCTGTCTGCTCTCCAAAAACAGAAACAGAGCTCCACTGCGACGCCAGTTCAAGAGGATTTGACTCAATATTACTGCAACGACAACATGACGGCAAAATGTATCCGATTTGCTTTTACACTAAGAGAACGACTGGTGCGGAGTCGAGGTACAGTTCTTACGAGTTGGAATGTTTATGTATAATATATTCCATAAAAAGATTTTACACGTATTTACATGGACTCAAATTTAAAATGTTAACCGATTGTGCCAACTTGCGACTAACTTTGACCAAAAAAGATGTGGTACCGCGAATAATGAGGTGGGTACTTTACGCAGAAAACTACAACTACTCTGTAGAGCATCGTCCAGGTAGAAAAATGGCACACGTAGACGCCCTAAGCCGAGTACATATGATGATATTAGAAGAAGCCAGTTTTGAGGAGATATTTAGTTTGAAACAATCTACCGATGAGAAAATGTCGATAAAGCAACAGTGATTACTAAATCAATTACCATTATATGAGCTAAGAAATGGTTCAGTATACAGAACGGCAAAATTCTCTTTTATGTCCCGACGGAAATGGAGAATAATGTGATCCGCAATCTCACAAAGTTATGGGTCACTTATGTACGGATAAAGTAGCTGAATATATCAAATAAACTTATCGGTTCCCTAATATGCCCGCTAAAATCTAATTCCACATTGAGAATTGTCTAAAATGTATGGTATATTCTCCAAGGTATGGTACCAAAGACGGTCTACTGCGTAATATTAGCAAAGGCAAGGAACCACTCCATATCTACCATCTAGGACCGTTGGAAAAAATTATAACAATTTCATCGACACGTTCTGGTTGTAATTGACGCCTTCACCAAGTTTACCAAACTGTTCCCATGTAAATCTACCACCAGTCATGAGACTATTAAGCACTTGAATGATTATTTTACCATGTATCGCAGGCCAAAATGAATTATTTCAGACAGAGGCTTATGCTTCACATCATCCAGATTTAAGAAAACGACATCAAGCATGTATTAATAGCAACTGGAGTGCCTAGAGCAAATGGCCAAGTTGAAGTTATAAACCGGATACTTACACCAATATTGCCTAAGCTATGTAGCTCAACGAATTCTTGGGATAGAGTATTACATGAGGCAGAGTTCGCCCCCTGTAAATTCCACTACAAAAAAGGTGCCAAGTAAAGCATTATTTAGAGTTTTGCAGGCTGGTAAAGTAAGCGACAGGATAAGAGAAGCTTTGTTAGAAGATAATTAAGAAGAGAGAAGTCTAGAAGGAATTAGAAACAAAATGACAGGAAATATAGAAAAGACAGAAAACTATAGTCAAGATTATGATAAGACTCACAACAAAGCAACGGTATATGAAGAAGGTAACTATGTAGTTATAAATATTGGAAAATAATGCAATCAATATTTTCAATTTTACCGCCATACCGTAGTAGTCCAGTTGTAGTAGTAGTGTGTTGTTGGTTACGAGTACGATGTGTGTATTACGTGGAAATTAAAACTTTACATTAAAACCTGTTTTCTTTCTACTGTATTTGTGTTTATTAAATTACGAACAGGTTATGGGTCCAGTCGTTCATAGAAGTAGTTGTCTTCTGGAAAATACAGAGAAGTAAAAAAAGAAAACGAGGTTTGTTGGTTAAGGGAAAACGTTGAAAGTGTGTATGTGTATACAAGCCAATACGAGCTAGGTACAAAAATGGAGGACGACAAATATAAAATACCACTAGTTGGCGGCACTAACTACGAAAACTGGAAATTTCGGATAGAAACATATTTAGCAGCGCGAGATTTGTCACAGTATATAACTATTGAGCCAACAGAGCTAGAAAGCAATGCTGACAAAAAGAAACAGGATTTAAAATGTAAATCGTTAATTGTTCAGCGAATTACGGATACACATTTAGAATATATAAAGGATTGTAAAACGGCGCGAGAAATATGGGACACACAGAATCATTTTCTCGAATTTGACAAACATATTAGAGAACTAAAAAATTGTGGTGCTAAGCTGGAGGAGGCTGACATTGTGTGTCACTTACTACCTCGAAGTTATGATATCATAGTCACAGCATTAGATACCATGGCCGATGACAAGATAACTATAAACTTCGTAAAAGCTAATCTTCACGATTTAAAGAAAGGTGCAACTAGCATGAAAACTGAAGTAAAAGCGACAACGACTGCATTCACAGGACAATCCAAATTTAAATTGAAGTGTTATTCATGCGGCAAATTAGGGCATAAGAAAGTAGACTGTAGATTTCGTGCAGGAAAACGACAGGAACCTAATGAAAATAAAGTGCAGGTGCGTGAAAGCGATAAGAAAAACTTGACGGTTGAAGATGATACAGTTTATGGTGTGCGACGATCAAAATTATAATAAGACGAGCTGGGTTTTGGATTCTGGTGCGAGTGACCATATGGTTAATGATAAAATGCTGTTTACATCGTTAAATAAGCTAGAAAAACCAATAAAAATTGCAGTTGCTAAACTGGGTGAAACCTTAGAAGCATATAGCGTTGGAAATATCGAAGTAATATCCAATGTTGAGGATAAGAACTTCAAAATAAATATTGAAAATGTCTTGTATGTGCCAAATTTGCTACATAATCTCCTTTCTCTACGTAAAGTAGAAAAAAAAGGAATGAAAATTATGTTCTTCAACAAAAAGTTAGGAATTTATAATAACAATGCATTACTTGCGGAAGGAGGTAGAAAAGGTTAAAAATACGAATTAATTTTTCAAGTTAAAGATCAGTTAAGTGAGGCAAATCTGGTAGAGACAAGTAAAATAGATTTGTGGCATAATAGATTAGGTCACCTAGGAAAAGATGGGATGACAAAATTAACTCCGCATGACATGGTTGATGGTTTCAATGCAAGGGCAGATAATTTTGGTAGAAAGTGTGAGGTATGTATCTTAGGGAAGCAACACATATTTCCTTTTATTAAAGATAAAGCAAAAAGTAGTTCCAGAGCATTGGAGCTGATACATCGTGATGTATGTGGGCCATTGACTCCGTCGACATGGAATGGTAAGAATTATTTGTTAAGTATTATCGATGACTACACTCATTTTGCTGTAGTGTATCTGCTGGGTAATAAAAGCGAAATTTTACAATGTTTTAAAGAATATGAGGCATTAGTTACCGCAAAATTCACTCAGCGGATATCCAGATTAAAATGCGATAATGGTGGGGAGTACACCAGTAAGAAATTTATGGAATCCTGTAAAGATAAAGGAATCAAAATAGAGTATACTGTACCATACACGCCTGAGTTCAATGGAGTGGCCAAAAGATTTAACAGAACGGTGCTAGAAAAGGCGAGATGTATGATTTTTCACTCAAAATCAAACAAAACCTTCTGGGAAAAGACTATCCAAACTGCCACATACATTAGTAATCGTAGTCCTACAACAGCAAATTCCAACAAAATCCCCGCAGAACTATGGTTTAATAAACGAATAAACATTTCAAATTTAAGAGTGTTTGGGTGCTTAACATACACACACATTCCTGCATAATGGTAGGTTATGCAGTACATGGTTACAGGCTCTGGGATATCGAAAATAAAAAGATTATTGTAGCAAGAGACGTCTTATTTAAAGAAGAAGATTTTATTCAAAAAGAACCAAAATTAAGCGTAAGTAGCTGTAGTAGTGTGTTGTTGGTTACGAGTACGATGTGTGTATTACGTGGAAATTAAAACTTTACATTAAAACCTGTTTTCTTTGTACTGTATTTGTGTTTATTAAATTACGAACAACAATAAAGAACATAGCACAATGGGAGCCAACAATAAGCTGATACCGAAATATAAAGGTCCTTACGTAGTAAAGTCGGTTTTCCCTAACAATCGATATGTTTTGGAAGATCTTCCTGACTTCCAAGTCACAGAAATTCCGTTTAACGGAGTTGTCGACGCAGACAGTATGAAGCTGTGGTCTAAATCCTAAAAGATTGCCCGTTTATGTCCTATGGTCCCTATTATGATTCACCTTTATGTGGTCATGTAGAAGTGTCCAACTATGTTTAAAGGTCCTCGCACACGAGGCCTGTTTTCCTGCAGGATGGCTTACTTGGTGCTGTGCAGGCTACCGTGCCGGCTGCCGTGCTCGAAAATGTCGTCACAGTTGGGTCTAGTGCAGGCTCCGCGCCTGGTTTTCAGTGATGGGTTCGGTGATATTTTTCCAGCAGACTTGCACGAAAAAAGCCAATCAGGACGCAGCATTTCAGCACACATGCGCAATATCAGCAGAAATTCGCGAGTGTGCACACCTGTTTGTTTGGAGCAGGTATGTGGTAAAGGTATACCATCATGTCAGAGTCGCAACAGTACCAGTGACAAGGTGGTCAAAGTGGTCTCAAAAGTGGACTAAAGACCAAATTATAACCCTCATTGATTCTTAAGCTGCGTACTGACTTGAGCAAATTTACGCGCACGAACACCCAATATATGCATGAACGCTATCCATCGCTTGTCGGTTTCTTCACCTTTATCAAAGGATTTGTGTGGGCACAGCATTCGTGCGCGTAAATTTACTCAAGTGAGTACGCAGCTTTATAAAGATGAGGAGTGTCTATAGGCTGTGGCGTCTCCGAGTTACTACAATAAACACTTGTGAAAGGCGGCTCTGGAGAGGGTTGGAAATAAAGTGAGGGATCTCAAGCCTCTCACAACGGATCAAGAATGCTCTACTAAATTTAACACCTTAGGGACACAATTTAATATGGAAAATAGTAAAGTCTCTCACATCGGGAACTGGAACTGCTAATGTAAGTGTATTCTAAACATAACCTCAAAATTCATTATCTTCTCTGACCGGTTTTCAGCACTTACATTTATACTCGTATTTCAGGTTTACACACCCAGCCTTTGGTATTTTGATCAATTAAAATTTTTGGAATGCTTTTCCAAAATTCAGGTATGTATTTAAGAATAGAAAGTGAGATTATAGTATGCAATGTCTTCTGTATGTTTTCGTTTCAAAATACATTGTTATTATTATTTTGCAGGCATCTCAAGGATTAACCACGGATGGTGGTGAGGCCAGTACGACCACTGTGGTCACTGATGAATCTTCCAATAGAAGCGGTTTAATTACTGTGATTGAAGAAGAGGGTAATATACTGTTTATCGATGATTCTTGCCTTCTTCTTTGCCTCTCAGCAAATGATGCAAAACTGTATCATGGCTACTACACCAGTGGCAGAGGGTTCTCAGGTGATATCGGAACCGAGCACTTTCAACGATTCAACAGAGGTACGCCTACAACCAGCTGGGAGTCCTTTATCTATCATCCATTTCTGGGCGAGACACACCAGCTAAACGGAACAAAAAAGGAAGTGCAACTGCAGATCCTTATATGGCACCAATAGAATCTTTAGGTAATTCCTTGCGAACATCTGTTTGTGTTAGCATCGAGTACTTCCATCAGCGCTGCACCTCCACCTATTAAAGGTGGCGAGCGGATTTCTAAGTTTTCTTGACTCTATTATAAGTACCATACCCAGTGAGAAGTTGAGATTGGACCTCATGAACAACCTTACTCAAACGGCAATAAAATGTCGCACGTTGGATATGGGAAGATCACGAAGAATAAGGGCTACGCTGCATACAAGCATTATTGTAACATTTCTCCCTCTCTCTCTCTCCCTCTCTCTCTGTCTTTCGATACTATGCACACATGTCACAGCTATAAATTTTTTCTCTCAGCTAAATTGAGTTGTTTCTGCTATCACCATCTACGCATTCACAAGCATACATATTCTCTCAAATATCCAACAGTTTTCATCAAAATTAATGAGAATTTATTGAACATTACTATTTCAGAGTTTATAAATGTATACTATCTGAATTGTAAGATACTTATTAAATAATATATTAAGAATGAAGAACTGATCAGAGTAATGTATTCCTGCAGAAGAATCATATATAGCGCATCGATATAAATTACTCATTACATTCATGTTTGTATAAGTGATCATTTCAAACTTAATTCATAAAACATTCACCCTTGTATAGTGTGATATTTAATTTAAAATGTCAAGAGACAACTTCTTATTCCTAATTTATCGAAAACAGTTTCTTTTTGATGGTAGAGTCTATTTTCAACATTTCTTCATTAGCATCCTCTCTAGAAAAACACAATTGGCAACGTTGTAAGACAATGTGTATGTTTATCATTAGTGTCAAATTTTGATATTTGTCCCAATTAATTTTTCTCAAGTATTTAGTTTTGTGCAAGCTCTGCTCTATTTCATGTTTTCTCATATTCTCTTGATTAGTTTTTCTGGTTCTGTGTTTTATCGTTGTTGTTTTATTGTTTTGTTCTTTTACGATGGATTTTACATTTAATGAATATGCCGATATGTATATGACGTATGGTTTTTGTAATGGAAATGCTAACATGCCAGAACAGGAATATCGCGTACGGTTTCCAAACCGGAGACATCCTACTGGAAACGTATTTCGACGACTGGACCAACGTCTACGTGAAAGTGGTTCGTTTTATAAACGGAATCCCAACGCAGGTCGACCTAGTCAACGGCATACATTACAACTGGAAGAGGAAATTCTAGACTCAGTACACGAAGATCCCGTCGTCAGTACTCGACAGTAGGCGTCCACATTCAATATCCCCAGCAATAAGACCGTTCATTCGGTTCTACGTGAAAACCTTTTTTATCCTTACCATATAACTAAGGTACAGCCGCTCTATGAAAACGATAACCTACATCGTTTAAACTTTTGTCATAGTATCTTAAATAAAATTCATGAAGATGGTCATTTTTTAAGAAGTGTTCTTTGAACCGACGAGTCTATGTTTACTAGAGATGGTGTACTCAATATCCATAATTTTCACCATTGAGCAGATGAAAATCCTCATGCTATTCGGGAATACGGTCACCAAAGAAAGTTTTCAGTTAATGTTTGGCTGGGCATAATCACCAAGTTGTTGGGCCAATCTATCTGCCAAATCGTCTTAATGCCAGCGGGTACTTAAATGTATTGGAACAAGTTATTGACGAGATGCCATTAAACATACGCCGTAACATGTTTTACAGCATGATGGGGCTCCTACACATTTTGCTCATAATGTGAGAGAGTGGTTGGATGAATACTTCCCTAACAGGTGGATTGGTCGCGGTGGGCCTATCTTATGGCCTGCAAGATCTTCCGACCTTAATCCTTTAGACTTTTTTGTTGGGGGTTTCATTAAGGACAAAGTTTACGGTACACCTCCACAGGACGCTGACGAAGTTAGAGGAAGGATTAACGCGGCAGTATTAGAAATTACACCGGAAAGGCTAGAACGAGTAGTACAGACAATACCTCGTAGATTGCAACGGTTTACAAACGGGCGGACATCAATTTGAATAGATGCTTAAGTAATAGTGATGCTAATTTGTTACAAGAGATGCGTTCGAAAAATCAAAACTACTAACTTTGTTTTAATAAAGTGTTTTTTTTATTGCTTTGCCCTATGTATCAATTGTGTAATCCAATTTGTCGTTTGTAATTTCCGTTTGTCAATTTTTACAAGTATTCTATCTATTATTACGGTAGTATAAAACTACAGTGTTGCCAAATTGATGTTAGTTTCATGTAGTCGCCGAGGACGCATAAAGCATGATACGACATTTTACCATAAGAATTTTGTGTCAAATTCGAACAAACTGTGTCACTACGTGTAGCTTTTGCGACAATTTATATACACCTTGTCAATTTTTTAAATGGAAATGGAGATGCTATGATATTTTGTACAAGCTCTTTATTTCAATAAATACAAAGTAAACTGAAAGAGTATTCATAACCATAGAAAAAAGAACCACAAACTTTTCACTAGTTCAACTAACAATTAATTCATGAAAATTTATACACATGTCACTTAGCTTGCTTTAATTTTTTGAAAAAGTCATCATGTCTCATGCACTTAATAATACAAAATGTCAGTATAGCTCTTAATAATTCCCACTGCAAACAGAATCAGACTGCCAGGGAACAACACCAACAGTATTGAAGTATTCACAAAATTTATCCCGAATGATGTTTGCAGCAGCAGTGGAGTGATTGCTTTATCTCAACTTTTGACACTGACAATGGAATAGGGTTCAATAAGGGTCTAAACCGATTGGCGAGAATTCCAAAAGCATTTTCAACTAGTCTTCGAGCCCTATTTAACCCGTAAATCAATATTCTCTTTTCAATTCTCAAACCACGTTCAGGATATGGTTTCATAATTTTTTTTAGAACAAATGCATCATCGCCAATAATTGCATTTTAAATGCAAAACCAGACAATTCCGTGGGCTCTGGTAAATTGAGAGAGTTCGATTCAAGTTGTTAGGGCATTAGAGGGAACCAGACAGGCGACACACGGAGAAGAGCGGCGTGGGCACTTGAGTTACGGGCGTTGGCGCATATTGTATTCAACTGTCGAGTGCTCTTCTTAAACTTAGAATAAAGGCGTTATAATTAAACGATAGTGTTCTCATTTTTGTTCATTTTCTTATTTAACAAATCAGAAGTGGGATTACCCATAGTGTTAGTGGCGAAATTAAAACAATAGTGGCGATAAAATTGTTGTATTATGATTCAGTGGCGTAGTAGAAGAAAACAACAGGCGTTGGTTACATGTAAGTACATGTTGAGCTTGGCGTAGTTAGGAGGGCGGCTGATAGTAGAAAATCACAAAATTAAAGGAGAATACGTGAAAACAATTAGCATAAATGTATGAGATTCACAAATGTGTATGCATGGCGTGACATATACAGTATGTGTATATATATATACATCTTTCTATCAATGCTGAACCATTAACAATTTCGTACAATCCTGAACCACCAGGAAATAATGAGTATATTACCACACATACACTACAAAATAATAGTATGCAACCAATGGAACGTAAGTATAAGTTGTATACACCAAAAACAGGTTTAGATTTTGAAGTGTATATTCTCTCCTGTAAACCATACAATGCAGAACCATTTGCATTTATCCGATCGTTCTGAACCATATATACATTTTATTGTATGCCTACGGAATAAGCTGAACCAGTACGCTGTTGCCAAGCTTCTTTCGTAAATTAACTACAGATTTATGATTTATATGCAGTAGTGAACGCAATTTCTGAAATAAAATTACTAACGGCCGTTTGCACCGTCCCTAGTTAAATCAAGTTAAATTATAATTTAATAATAATTAAATCTTGGTTAAATTAGTTAAATAGGAATTTTTAGTTGCACGGAAATCTTAACAAAAGATTTAACTATTGATTTACATTTTAATCTTTTGTTTAGATCTCCGTGCTAAAATTCCGATTTAACTAAGATTTAATTTAATTATAACTTAACTTGGTTTAACTAGGGACGGTGCAAACGGCCGTAAAACTTATTTAGTTAAAACTCATTCGAAATATTGCTTGGACATAATTGCACTATGTCTCAAATGTTAGGTGTTGCAGGGTGTTCCGTTTTCACTGAACAAAATACAACTTTGATATTTTAAATAAAATGGTATAATTTTGTTCAATACAATCGATTTTACGCATTATTTGCTAATATTTTGTATTAGGGTTCCCTATCCCTAAATTCAACTGTTGCGAAGATATTTCCAATTTTCCTTAATATTTTGCTATTGCACCATCTTAAAGAAAAATTAATATTGTAAAGCCCTTTGAACCGTAAGGTAGCAAACTTCTGCAAACGAAAGTAAAGGGTCATAGATATTGAAAACCGTCATAACTTTCAACAAAATTTATACAGGGTGTGCAGAAATTAGCAACCAATTCAGATGTCTTTAAACATTAATTTTCAATCACTTTACTTTCGTTCGCAGAAGCTTGATACCTTATGCTTCAAAGTTCTTTACAACATTAATTATTCTTTAAGATGGTGCAATAAGAAATTATTAGGGAAAATTGTAAATATCTTCGAAACAGTTGAATTTAGGGATAGGGAACCTTAATACAACATATTTGCAAATAATGCGTAGAATCGATTGCATTGAAAAAAATTATACCATTATATATAAAGTAACAAAGTTGTATTTTTTGAGTGAAAATGGAACGCCCTGTATAAGTGAAAGTAATTTTGGAACATGCCATATCAATTCAAGTAACATCTGTGTAATTGTTTTTCTGAAAAAATATTTACAAGGGGAGATATGGTACTTGGACGCACTACACATTTGTACATTTGATACCGTAGATATGTTATTGAATATAATTATCGAAATCAACCTGAAAAAATCTATATCTACAAATCAATCGTAGGTATCGATTCAAGGAATCAATTCGAGGTGTCGATTCAAGGAATCGGTTGGAGGTATCGATTCAAGGAACAAATTTGTGGTATCGATACCAAGGTATCGATTTAAAGTATCGATACTAAGGTATCGGTTCGCAAGTATCCATACCTGTCGATACAACCGATTCCAGTTTAGAGACATGGGAAGTGGAAAAAGCCTTCACTGAAGTGGAAAGAGGACAAATTGACGTTTTGAAGAACGAAAACCTTTCAATACGAGAAACAGCGAGAAAGTTAAGGCCGAGTGATCGTGTAATCCGCAATTATCTTCAAGACAAGGAAAATTATAGCAAAAAACGAAGAGGGCGAATTGCTACAGCAACTACCGAACGAGAAAAACGGAACATCCTAACAATTGCATCAAATTCTGCCGCTAGGGCAAGGCAAATTAGAGATGCTGCAGGAATATCTGCATCATTCGATGCTCGCGATTGAAGAGAAAACCTGCTTTAACTGCCCGACATCGAGAACGAAAATTGAATTTTGCCAAGGAGCACATTGCATGGCAGGAAGAAAGTTGATTTTTCGGACGAAAAACGTTTTACGCAGGATGGACCTGACGGTTTTCGCTATTACTGGCATCATTTGAGAAAGGAGCCCAGAATAATATCACGTAGATCGCAAGGTGGTGGAGGAGTAATGGTATGGGGTGCAATTTATAATGCTGGAGCCGTCGATCTAGTTTTCGTAGAGGGAGCCCCAACTGCTCAAAAGTACCTCCAACTCATGGAAAATGAAAAAGAAGTGATCCAAAATAAATTGGGCACATAAGATTTCATTTTCCAGCAGGATAATGCTCGTACACAGTGCTCGAGTTGCCAAAAATTGTTCCAGGACAACGGAATTACTTTATTGCCATGGCCAGCTCTCTCGCCCGATCTAAACATAATAGAAAATGTGTGGGGATGGCTGTCCCGACGGATTTACACTGATGGCAGACAGTTTCTGAACAAGGAATAATTAAAACAAACAATTCGAGAAGCTTGGACTAAATTGCCCTCTAAATCCAAAATCCAAAATTTATACAATTCTTTACCCAATACAATGATTGAAGTTGTAAATAAGAATGGTGGTCACACTCATTATTAAGTAATTTTTTTCCAGCGATTTTGTTGTTTTATTTGGCTGCGTTTAATCAAAAGTGTCGTACCAGGTTTCCAAGTAAAATTTATTAGTTAATCTAAATTTCAAAATTTTTTGATCTTATTCGTAAAACTAGCCTAAAATAGCAGTTTAAAAAGGCACAAAATACAAAAGTTAAGAAAAGTGTGCTTTTAACAAAGTAATAGGTATTGCGTTCAATTAAGTGCCGCGGAGTGTTTAAAACATTAGATAGGTATTCTCCCGAAATTTACAGCGTTGCCTATTTCCCGGTTCAGATTATACCGTTCACATTCTATGAAATATACACGATCAAATTCGAAATAGCGAGCTCTTGCGGATACACACGGAACTATTATTCGGAGTTTCTATCACTCCTGAACCACTGATAATATCAAATTATAGAAACTCCCTCTGATAGAACATTCAGAAATCTAGCAGTTATAGCTTCTAACACATGTCAGCTATGCAGTCTAGTAAATGCGTATTCTACTTATGGATAGTAAAGTCAGAAAACATGGTAAACAATCCTGAACCAGTATATTGGTTCAGAATTGTCGGCGTGGTTCAGAATTGTCGGTAAGTTTTAGTATCGGTGGATCAGGATTGTACGAAGCGACTATATAACGTAATACATACTAAGAGATTCGCAAATACGTATATATATATGGTGTAGTATATACAGGGTGATACGTATATACATAGTGTATATACAGGGTGATTCGTATATGCATGGTGTGTATATACAGGGTGATACGTATATACATTGTGTGTATATACAGGGTGATACGTATATGCATGGTGTGTATATACAAGACGATACATATATACATGGTGTAGTATATACAGGGTGATATGTATGTGCATGGTGTAGTATGTACAAGGTAGTACATACATGTAAGATGTATATACAGAAGTAAGAGTATGCGTAAGAATTACATGTGTTCTTATTCCAATAGTTTTGGCGGAAAATGGCGAAACAACAAGGCCAATCAGCGTCAGAATCGGAGCTTGATTACGAGTATAGCCAGGATCGCCATCCTGGGGCATCTGGCGTCGATCACGGCGACGAAGACCTAACACGACTCCTAAAAGGCGGACTGGCAAAGGCAATAGCAGACATCGTCAGCGCACAGACGACTCGTGCATTCCAGCAGTGGGCGGCTAGTGGAAGCGACGTGTCGAGTGGGCGTAGCTCGAAAACCGAGACTCGAATAGGAGGCGAAATATTAGAGTCCTTTTATCCGGAAGATAAGGACCAAAACGTCGACAAATGGCTCCATAAAATCGACCAGTTGGGGGCGATACACGGCTGGTCCGACTATGAGAAAAAATTCCGTGGCTCGGCCAGAGCATGGTATAATCGTCTGGCAGAGTATGACCACACCTGGGCGGCTTGGAAGACGTTGCTCCGGAAGGCGTTCCCGAGGCAACACGACTATGTCACACTGTTAACGGAGATGATGGAGCGACGTAAAAGGGAGGGCGAATCTATGTCACACTACTATCACTCAAAACTGGCGTTATGTGAGCAGTGCGACATCACTGGCGAGAAGGCAGTTTCTTGCATTATCGCGGGTCTGCCAGAGGAGTTGCGGGCAAACGCTTATGCCATACAGAGCAAAGCTCCTGGTGATTTATATTCACAATTCCTGGCGGGACTTGAAAATTACACCACGGCGTCATCTTCACGGCAAATGGCGGCGGAGACAGTACCCAGACGGGGGTAACAACAGCCAACAAAGCCAAAGTTCTCCAATCGGAACATGGCTCGTAACGGTGATATAACGAGAACGGCGATGGCGTTCCCAGCACGGCGGGTGTGCTACAATTGCTAACAAGTCACGACGCACTTGAGCAAGGATTGCCCAAAACCTAGAATGGACAGATGCAGAAACTGCAGGCGAGGAGGCCATGTTGCTGCAAACTGCCCGATCCGAGAGAAGAGCCACGGGGTTAAAAAGATGAGGCTCATTACGGGTGAACTGGATAAAGCATACAAAAAGATAGCTACTACCAAGTCCGGCGAAAAGATTCGGGTTTATTTGGACACGGGGAGTCAATTAAACCTGATTACCAAAGAACGGGCAGATCAGATGGCGTTGGTGTTGGACACTAATAATACCGTATTGAGATGGTTCGGTGGAGCTACCGCAACGGCATTGGGCGAGACGTCGTTGGTGTTAGATGTCGATGGCGTGAAGCTAGATGTGCAGGCGTTAGTGACGCGGGGTTGAAAATGAACTTGGCAAAGTGTTCGTTTTTGAAAACTGAACTAGATTATTTAGGCCACGAGCTTTCGGCGGGCGGTATACCGACCTGGAGCGAGGAAAATTTCAGCGGTAAGCAATTTCCCAGTACCAAAAGATGCTCATGGCGTTAGACAATTCTTAGGTTTGGCAGGATATTTTCGGAAGTATGTCAAGGATTTCGCCGAAATAGCAAAACCTCTCACGGAGCTTACAAAAAAGGACAAGGTGTGGCGTTGGAGTGACGAAGAGCAAGATGTGTTTTTGCAATTAAAGGAGAACCTGGTGAACAAACCTGTTTTGGCAATATACTCTAGTGGCGCACCTATTGAACTGCATACAGATGCTTGCAAAATAGGAGTAGGCGCTATAGTCTTACAACAGCACACGGAAAGAGATTGGCGACCAGTTTTCTATTTCAGCAAAACCACGTCGCCACAGGAACAGGTATATCATAGCTATGAATTGGGGACTCTGGCGGTAGTCGAGGCAATTAAACGATTCCGAGTATATCTGATTGGCGTACATTTCAAGGTGGTAACTGATTGTTCGGCGGTAAGGGCAACAATGGCAAAACGAGACTTAGTACCACGTATTGCACGCTGGTGGTTATTACTACAGGGATACGATATGGAAATTGAGTATCGTCCTGACGATAGGATGCAACATATCGATGCTTTAAGTCGAAATCCTGTAGATGTTAGTTTGATCAATATGACGGAAGCGAACTGGTTTCTAACTGTACAATTGCAGGACGACAAGGCGAGGCACATTGTAACAATGCTAGATCAGGGTACGGCTGATAAAGGCGTGAAGGCGGATTTTAAGGTTATTAATGGGCGATTATATAGAAAGACACTTTTAGGCAACAGACTATACGTACCGTCAATGGCAAGATTCAACCTACTACGAAAGTATCATGATGATGCTGGTCATCTGGGCTACCAGAGGTGTTTGAAGTTACTCAAGAGGGAATACTGGTTTCCTGGGATGGGACGTTTCGTGAGAAAGTACGTGGCGTGTTGTTTGGAGTGCGCATTTGGAAAAGGCGAATACGGGCGGGCGTAAGGATACCTACATCCGGTAAGGAAGGTGGCGATACCTTTCGATACGGTACACATCGACCATGTAGGTCGTTTCGCAAAGAGTAGGCGTGGAAATTCCTATGTGTTGGTACTGGTGGATGCTTTCACGAAATTTACGATAGGCTCAGAGAGGTGTTCTCCGAGTATGGGTACCCACGGCGATTAATCTCGGACAGAGGATTGGCGTTTACTAGTAAGGCGTTTGCTGGATTCATGGCTGAGCACGGTGTTAGGCACATACTTAATGCAATAGCCACACCGCGGGCGAATGGCCAAGGTGAGCTGCAAAATCGAACGATAATAGATGCGCTGGCGGCCGCAGTGCACAACGAGTGTGAGTGGGACCAGAAGCTTCCAGAAGTGGCGTGGGGCATGAATCAAAGCGTTAACGCAAGTACTAAAGCCTCTCCTGCTTGACTCATGTTTGCTCACGGCGGAGGTCAGATGACGAACTTAGCAGAAGGCGTACAGAAGGCCACGACCACTGGCGAGGAGACATATGAGGCGATTGTAAAAGAATTAACCCAGCGCAGGCGAAAGGCTGACGAGAATCTGACCAAGGCGGGCGAGGACGGCGGTATGATAAACGGCGAAAGGTTGCAACCGAATATCAGGTGGGTGATTTGGTGTTATAGAGGCAAGCTAGTACAGTTTTGGGTGAACAAAGTGTAAACAGGAAATTAACCAATAAGTACAATGGCCCTTACAAAGTTACCAAGGTGTTAGGTAATGATCGCTATCAGATAACCACGGTAAAGGGCATTGCAAGTTATAAACGCTTTTCGGCGACAGTATCTGTTGATTCTCTTATGCAATGAAGCACCATGACTGGCGAGTCATACGATGAGGGTGATGGCGAATATTCTGGTGAACCTATGGATCACCAGGACCTCAGATTTACTCGAAGGGTGAGTAAGACGTTTATCAATGACGACATTAATTGTTTCGGGATGGCCGAATGTTAGGGCGATAGAGGGATGGCGAACCGAGCAGGGTGAAGGGAGGGAAGCAGACAGGCGACACACGGAGAAGAGCGGCCTAGGCACTTGAGTTACGGGCGTTGGCGCATATTGTATTCAACTGTCGAGTGCTCTTCTTAAACTTAGAATAAAGGCGTTATAATTAAACGATAGTGTTCTCATTTTTGTTCATTTTCTTATTTAACAAAGTTTTATCCCAAGTGGGCTGTCTCGGAACACAGATGAATACGCCCATTACCCCCCAGTATCTACAAAAATAAATTTATAATCCGCATCAACAACAGCAAGAAGCACAATGCTATCAGTTCCTTTATAGTTACGATAAATAGATCCATCACTGCGTGAGAGAGCAGAGCACCCACACAAAGCAGAAACTCCCAATTTGTGTGAAACTGATCAGAAATTAATTCCCATTCTCTTGGTGTATCTGGGAACTTTATAACCATGCGCTCCAACACTTCGATTAATGCCAAACATATTGATGGGATAATTTGAGAAAGAGTATTCGGAGAAATACGAGTCGCGTAAGCTAAATTTGTGGAAGTACTCCCAGTTGCGATTGAACAAAGCAATAATAGCAAAAGCAGTAACTGCTGCTCGTCTGCGACGAATAAGCATTAGTGCGTCGTCCATCCTTGTTGTCATGACGAGCAGTGCAGGCACGTCACCACGCGAGAGAGCCAGCATGGTCTGATTCCGAACCTGCTGCTTAGCAAGCAAGGCAGCAAGCTCAGCTGCCAGCGAGCCGAACCAGCAAGGAAACAGGCGCCGAAAAAGAAGCCTTGTGCGCAAGGGGCTTAAGTTCTTACGTTATACTTATGTTGTACAAGGTGTCCCGTTTCAACGTGCATCTTAGATACCCAACATATCGGCCAATTCTGACTATGATCGCCCTCGATCAAGGTAAGTTTCACTAAAAACTTAAGCACATAACAAGTTGTACAGAATGTCCCGTTTCAACGTGCATCTTAGATATCTGCCATATTTGTGAAAATAGAGAAAAAAGTTATAAAGAAAAGTTATCCCAATTTATATTCTGCATCACCTAAAAATATTTTTAACTATACAGAGTGTATCTAAAGTAGGTAACTACATACTAAATGGGACATCCTATATATTTTGGCATTTTTTGGATAGTACGCTAAAAAATATTCACACTTTATATAAACTACCTTACCCCTATTCCTAATAGTTATGGAGATATTTTACGTTTTTGTAAAAACTATTCCGATTCAGTGTTTTCCGTATGCCGCGATAGCTTGATCCTGAAAATAAGTATCGAAATGAAATCAAGAATTTGTAAACTATATAGTCCGGTATAGACAATGACATCAACAGGAGATGATATACCTACTTTCGGTTGTCAGAAATGATTTGACGCATTCCCGGAACTTCGTCTCTAGATAACTTTATTTTTTTTTAATGGCACTCTATATATTTTGTTGGGTCGATAAATTCCTCATTTTAATACCTTTCCATTGATGTGTATTAAGTACTGTTTTCTTTTAAACTTTTCAAGATATTTCATAGTTTTTACGCATGCTGCAAAAATGTCTCAAATTGCGAGGTAATCTTGAAAATATTTCAAAAACAAAAGAGTCTGCATACATAATGTTCATCAAAAACAAAAATAAATTATAATAAATGTTCAGCATACGCTCCGGTGTCCGGCCGCTAACCGTCGGATTATAAGGTGGGTATGTAAGGCACCCTACGGCACTTACCTTGAGAACTCTGCAGCTGCACTACCCCATCCCTGGTGGCCACACTCAAGGAAACGGGCGTGGCGGGAGGATTTGGCGAAGATAGTAGGGGAGGACAAAATTCGGTTCGCCGAGGAGTAGTCCGCCCGCTGGTTGTCTGGTTGGGGAAACCTTTGGTTTCATCCCAAACCAACTCGCTGACTCTGGGACCCTACGGTTTCACTGTAGCTGCCGCGGAAACTTGATCGCCGGAGGGGCGAAAGAGTTGGCGCGGTTGGCGTTTTGGGGTAGGGCTTCGGCCCGGCCGTTCCCGTAGTTCAGGCTTAATTCGCGGGCGGGTTAGTTGTACCTCACGGCCAGATTCCGTTTCCCACGCTTGGCCGATAGTCGCCATCCGCAAGGACGCCTAGGCTCCGTGGGGTTAGATGTGAGGTAGGAGTTGCTAAAGTGTCTCAAGCGGTGACCTGTCCAACGTTGACAAGGGAACTTGCCTAACATGGGTAACACGGGGGAGAGGAGCCCACCGGCTCGCCGGTCCTCTCCGCGAGGTGTCGGTCTCGTGCGGGCGGTGAGATAGTGGGTGACAGTTTCAAGGCTCATAACTTGTTATGTGCAGTGTGGTACGAAATTTGCAGGATATGGGCTAACGCCTAGGCGCCGTTTTCGTAAGAGAAGAGGGCATGATTTTTGAACATTTATTATAATTTCTTTTTGTTTTTAATGATTGATGAACATTATGTATGCATACTCTTTTGTTTTGAAATATTTTCAAGATTACCTCGAAATTTGAGACAACATTTTTGTAGCTTGCGTAAAAACTATGAAATATCTTGAAAAGTTTAAAAGAAAACATAGTACTTAATACACATCAATAGAAAGGTATTAAAATTAGGAATTTATCGATCCAACAAAATATATAGCGCCATTAAAAAAAAATAAAGTTATCTAGAGACGAAGTTCCGGAAATGCGTTAAATCATTTCTGACAAACGAAAGTAGGTATATCATCCTCTGTTGATGTCATTGTCTATAGCGGACTATATAGTTTACAAATTCTGGATTTCATTTCGATACCTATTTTCAGGATCAAGCTATCGCGGCATACGGAAAACACTGAATCGGAATAGTTTTTACAAAAACGTAAAATATCTCCATAACTATTAGGAATGGGGGTAAGGTAGTTTATATAAAGTGTGAATATTTTTTAGCGTACTATCCAAAAAATGCCAAAATATATAGGATGTCCCATTTAGTATGTAGTTACCTACTTTAGTATACTCTGTACACTCTGTATAGTTAAAAATATTTTTAGGTGATGCAGAATATAAATTGGGATAACTTTTCTTTATAACTTTTTTCTCTATTTTCACAAATATGGCAGATATCTAAGATGCACGTTGAAACGGGACATTCTGTACAACTTGTTATGTGCTTAAGTTTTTAGTGATACTTACCTTGATCGAGGGCGATCATAGTCAGGCCAAGTTTGAATTTCCCGCGTCTGGTGGTCCGCGGGCTAAAGATTTTTTTTAGCATGTAAAGGAGATACAAGGTAGACGTTATGTGAAAACTTATGTTTGTCGTTTTATGTTTTGTTTGTGAGTGATTGTGAAATATATAAATATTTTTTATACAAATTACTTTTAATTTACTTCGGTGGCCGACCTAACAGGTATTAAGTTATTCTATTAACACTCCACCTTCGTCGCTGCATAATTCAATCCTCTGTCGCAGTTCCTTAAAGCTATTCCGGATTTCCTGAATTGGTAAGGCGGATATAGCATCTTTTATGCGATTTTAATACCATTTTTAGACCAAGCTGGACGGAATCCCAAAATATGAAATTCCAATTCGAAAATTTTTGGTCAATCATACCTATTATAAACTCAATCCGGGGACATACAGCAGAACGATAAAACATGATTATATATGAATTCTGAATACGTACATGAAATTATATACAATGTATTTTCCAACCGCCAATTAATAAACACTATTTTTAATTTTTTTTAAATACAGCGCCCGTGAGTGGAACCGAACCACCAAGTTTGCTATCACGGCATACCCACGAAAACCTTCGTGCCATCGACGCCTGGATTCCAACTGTTATCTTCACAAATAATATGCAAACGAGATGTTTAAGGCCTTGGATAGGCCTCTCGTTAGCATATCGCAAGTCTTGTTAAACTGTAAAGGAGGGTCAACAAAATATTAATAAAAGATTGACAGAATATATATATAATAAAGCTATGTATGTAGTTTAAGTTTTACTATTATTATTCAATTGTTATTCATAAATTCTTGGGGTGCCTAACACATATGAACACGACTGTAGGTAATATTGGCTAGTTTTGTTGTTTAGTTTCCTTTATTAAACTCTATAGAAAGTAATTGGCGTTATTCTTAAAAACATTACGATTTTCTTATATTGAATATAAAATTATTATCTTGTAAATTTTATGATGGGTACTTTCATGTATCTCAGTTTAAATTAGCTTTCTAGAATTAGTAGTCTAATGCTCTTTGATGAATAACGCTAACCATATGCTGATGGCATTTTTTTTTAATATTTGCAAAATACACTATCTTCTAATATCAATACTCAGATAGCTATGTAAATGTTTATTACTTACTTATTATATATTATTACTTTACTTAATTTATTCAGTCTATAAAAATATGTTGAGTAATATTCAAATAAAATAACTAAATTAGAACTGAAGATAGCAATTTCACACTATAAGTTATTTCATTATACATGCGTTTTGGCACCATATTATTAGCATGACAGGTCCTTGATTCGTATAGGGATATATTCATCTATATTTTTAATTTTGAAACATACTCTAAAAATTAGGATTATAGGGGGACTGCTTGGCATAATGTTCCGTCACCGTTACTGGCTGTATTGGCGGTTGTGACACAGCTTCATTGTAGGAAGGAGGTGGAGCATTTTGCGCAGCTGGAATCATATTTGGACCTGAAAAACAAAAATAACTTAGTTCTAATAATAATAGCAAATAAATACATATTTTCAATTCAATATTTTGTTTGTATTTTTTTAGCATTCATGTTTCAAGTTGAAAGAAACTGCGTTAATGTAAAATATGGTATTTGACATTTTAATTTAATTTAAGTAAGAACCATTAAAAATTGATAGCATAGGCTAAAACCACATATGTTACGCTTATTATTACTTAGTTCAATCTACATAAGGTGCGGAATAAATATTATTCATTTTTAGTTCAAACATGCTTTTATAAATATTAAAACTGAAACACTGAGTTAGAGTGGTCTACAATCGATGTAACACACACACATCGATGTTCTAGGCGATATGTCGCAATGTAATCTGAAAAAAATTTCATCAAGAAATGATACTATTTTTTATATTTAACAAGTATAGTTTTAGTAAGCAAATAGTTATGCACCGTACCAGTGACCTAAGCAAAACACGAAACACTACTGTATTTTTTGTTGTATTTATGACTCATTATGACTATAAAGTTGATACTACGAACAGGAGCTATTGAGATTTAAATAGACTCTTGTTGAAGAAATCAATAAATCTCATTTTTCTAGCATATATACACATATAAAAACCATAAGATTATATAATTATTTTACCAATTATTGTCAAATACGAAGTACATACAACTTTTTATAGCACGTGCATAGGGAGTCATGCTGAAGATGTTACGCAGTAAGTAACGAAATGGCCATAGAATTAAAGAATACATTCAAGTGAAGTTGGGTTTTATTTTTTATATTCAACTGTATTTTTACAAGTGTTTTCCTGATTATATAGTAATCATTGATCATGCTTGAAATGACCTTACACGATATAATCGAATTCGTAAGAATTTTCAATTTATTGCATCTTTATGTTGTGACTCCGCGAATTATGAATGTTTTGAAAAATTTGTTTCGATAATTTATAACTATATCAAAAATCACTCAAATGCAAAGGTGTGCTACAAAGGATTTATTTATAAAATTAGATTAAAATGTATGTATGTTTCGCATGACAACCCAGCGACATGTTACCAGGTACAGTTTGTGTATAAAATAATGTCTTTCCCTTTGAAGCGCTTATTAAACTTTCTTCCGTTCATGCCCGTTGGGTCGTTACCTCGACCGCCCGCAAACAATAAGAACTATATTGCTCATGTTGCCGTAAGAAGGGATAATTCGACACTTAAAATAAACTATCAATACTATTACACCCCATATGTGTGCTATTTTTCTCTCATACCAAGAGCTAACTTTTACTGTGATGATCCTCTTTATATGAGTGAAAGAAGGATAAAAATATGATTTCTATGTGTTAACAAAGTCAAGAAATACGCATGCTATTCTGCTGGACAATTGTGTGTTGTATGCTATCGCTGTCTAACAGCAAGTACCCACCACTGTTCTTTACCCTTGTCTAACTACTAGAAAATGCTATCATCACATCAATCTTTTCAATTTCAATCAATTCAACGAAGCCGTACTACTGCGAGGTGAGGGAGACGAATCATGCGCATGTATGCTTGCAGTTGAAGTCCGCCCCTTTTCCAGTAGACCAGAATCCAATCCACAGGTTGCAAATAATATCCCGGTATATTTATTATTCGGGCGCATACATTAAATCTAGTTTAAGATGCGTACAATAAATTTCCATATCTCGTGGAGTCCTGATTATATTCTCAAAGAATGAACGAAATTTAATACATCTCTATTAATTTCCCATTTGTGTATAGCCGTGAAATGTCATTTTTATCGTATATTTTTCGTAAATAAGTGCAAAATATTACTGCTTTAGATATCTTTTATATTTAGTATGAAACAATTTATCACAGACACAAAGATTGCTGATATTTCCAAAACATCTGCAGAATCAGAATCCGCATCATCGAGCCCGCGAAAAGGTGTTTTTTACATTCAAACATGCAACATCAAACATGCAACGGTCCAATAAGAAAAATTGTCACAAGTTCTAACTGTAAATATTGAGAAAAAAATCGAATTAATTGCCGGGAAAGATTCAACCATTTTAAAGCGAATAGGTTCAAATGATCTTATTGCAATGGAGGTGAAATACCATCCACAATGTTTTTGGCCACATGGGCAAAATACAAAGCTTCAACAAAATCCCCGGCTTACATACTGGGTCTTCATTTACCGACAATAACATTATTGTGGAAAGTAAGCTAATTGAAGAATTAGAGAATGGTTTGTCGAAAAACAAGGCATTTTCAGTAAGCAACATTTTTTAAAGATATGGTGCATTAGGAGGATGGATTTCTAAAAGGAGGAGTGATACAAAACCATTTCGGTGATGCAATAAAGATCGTAAAATCTAAAAAGTAAATGAATCTGACACTATTATGTCATCTAAATTTTCCTCAGATGATATTTTTCATTCATATATGGAAACTTCAGAAGCCTTGCAAGATGATTCTACAATTTTTAGAGGTTTCTCGGGTTTTCCGAATATTCTGCTTTGCACAATATTATCACCAATATTAAAATGGAAATAGACAGAATTCTTCAATTGAAAACTTGGAAGAACTTAAACGTGACGGACTTTAAAAAACACATTTACGAAATTTGTCACATATTTGATGGAATGTCGGTTGTTGAAGCTCTTGGTAAACCGTCCAATGCTAAAACATTTGGGGAATATTCAAAGATATTTTCTTGCATTGTTTTTAAAAATCAGTACAACGCTGATAGAATCGATGATGTTCTTGATAATTATCAAGATAACTCAATTAAAAACATGATTAGAATAAAAAGAACCTCTACTAAATCTATCGATAGTTATTGACTCCTCTGATGTGCTCCTGCCAGAACAATGGAATTTATTCATTAATTCTACTAACAACAAGCGACAATTAACAATTTTTTTGTCAATACCACTAACTGAATTATCTATCACACAATCATTTCAATTTGTAACTAGTGGTGGATTTTTGGACGTCACTGAATACCGACGCACTTTTCAATTAATAGATGATATGTTTACATCCAACCACGAAGAAGCCGATACGAGATTGCTGCTATACATTTTATCAGCAAAGAAATCCGGCTACAATAAATGTATAATTGACTCTAAAGATACTGATGTTCTAGTACTTCTCTCCCATTTCAGACAGCACCTAATACCTGAGATTTGGATGAAGACTGGACAAAAAGAACACGAACGATTTATACCTATACATAATTTAGTAGGTAATATATTCCGCGTTATTGAAGAATTTGCCAGCATTCCACGCAATTACAGGGAGTGACACCACAAGCCAATTTTCTGGAATCGGCAAAAGAAGTCTATCTTATAAGTCACAGGTTGCTTGATCGTTTTGGCAAAGATAATTTTGATGACACTTTGTTTAAAGAAATTCACACCTTTGTTTTGAAATGACATACGAGCAACGATCGAAGAGATCTATTCTGTCAATACTTTACGTAGGATACTAGCAGCTTCAAAAACACTCGATAAATTACCACCTACAGAGAACAGCTTAAAGAAACATTGCTTACGAGCTCATTACCAAACCATAATTTGGCTCAATGCTCTCACTCCCCCTGTAAATTTCCCCAAAGTGCTCGAATATGGCTGGCAACTTCAAAATGACAAATTGGTACTCTTATTTCAAACGCTTCCACCTTTTCCAGAAGATCTCGCCATCTTAAGTAGCTGCGGATGTAAAAAAGTGTCTACAAATTAACATCATTTTTTTGCCAAATGAAGCTATAAATTTTGTTTTCAGATTGTCGTTGCATTGGATCTTGTCGTTGCATTGGATCTTGTCGTTGCATGAGTCAAAAGTGTTGTTCAAATGTCTCTTCGAAAATAAATATTCCTCTTATTCTTGAAGAACACGTAAATATCGAAGAAGAAAACGGCGACGACTTGGAATAATGACATTTTCAGTCTTTCTAGAAATACCTTCAAATTATTATTAAAGGTCGACTTAATGATTTGCTACATTTTTTAATCAGATCGTTGGATATGCCATCGAAACTGCATGCAGTTGAAGCTCTTAATTCAGAAATACAAGACAAAATATCTTCCTCTGTGACTGGTGACAGAAAAACGGTTTCATTATGAAACGGTAGGTGTTATTACTATGACAATAATTGGTACAGCGCAAAAATGTTTATTGAAGTTATTAGAAATCTATATCTGTAATTTTAAAAATATCACGAAATGAGTGGCGCGACTTACCTAGTTCTTTGCCCCGTTGTCTGTTCACAACAGTCCAGACAGCCCAGCATTAGAATTTTGTATCTAACCATCGTGATACTGTCTCTACTACTCTACTTCGCCAAATCATTATACACACCCATCTTATCTTTTAGGGATAATAAATCAGATAGCATCCAATTTTCACAACCATGTTTTAAATACCCATTTCGTAATGGGAAAGACATGTCAAAATATTAAGTAACTATTTTTGAAAACATTTCAAACATTTTGTCCACATTTTCAAATTGAAATAAGTCTCGTAATAAAGGGCCAATAAACGTATCAATATTTTCCTTGGTAGAACTGCGTCGTTTGATACATTTAACTGTATCAGTATTTTTTGTATCAATATTTAAATATAGCATTTGTGTTGTGAGATCAGAAAGGCTCCTATCATAAATCTTAACCATTCGCTTTAATTCTATTTTGTTTAATAGAAAATTATCTACACCCAACTCTTTTTTTACACGGTAGATGCGTTCCTGCGAAAACCGTGCAAAAAACATCGTGTGAAAAAATACATGCGGCATATGGTAAATTTGGGGATATGTTGCACAACTTTAAAAATTCGTGTAAGATGAAAAAATTCTACATATATGTTTTCAAAAAACCGTGCAAAAAGTAATAACAAAATCAACCTACATATTAATAAAACAAAAACAATTAATTTTTATTAAATATTGAATAAGGAAATGCCGTGTTCAAGTTGAAGTGCAACGTTATAAAAAAATGTCGGGTATTCCCCATATTATACCTTGTTTTTTATTAAGAGGGACAAAATTTAAACTCGCCCGCCAAAATATAGACTTACGATTGGTTAATTGCCAGTCATGTTTACACTGCTCAAAGTTACCAATTTTAGTGCGGCCATATTGGAAACACAGCTGATTGAAGAAATATTTTTGTAAAGTATTTTCTAATTTTTTTGTGCTCCTACGGTATTCAAGCAATAAAACTGTGTTTTTTTTTTAACTATTTGCTTGTGATAATGGATTCACAGTCTAGTACAAGTGGATTATCAACATCGCCTCCAAAAAAGCGTGCTACGTTGGGACGTGGAAATTTGTCGATACAGGAAAAGCAAACTATATTAAACATGTATAAGAAAATTATTGGTGGTTGTCCTAGAAAAGAAAGGACACAGATCGCACTGCAAATATCAAACACTTTAGGTAGTATACTTAAATAAGCATATAGGTATAAACTTCTGTGTATTTATATTCCATAATACGAATAGGTATTTCAAGAACAAGTGTTTATCGAATAATTCATAATATAAAACCAAAGGGCTAATTTCACCACCATCAAAACGATTAGGGAGAACATCAGTGCTATCTACATTTGGCGATACTGTTAAATACTTGATAAGACGAGTAGTACATAGTTTTTTATGCTGGAGAACTTGCTACATTAAACAAGATTTTAAAGAAATTAAAGGAAGATGAAAATATACCTCAAATGAGTCGTTCTACTATAAATTAATGAGAATGCCTAATTTTAAGCGAGGATTGGTATTAAATTATTTAAATGTTTTATATACTATTTATTTATAGGTATTTAAGACGTAACTGCAAAAGTATGCTACTTAAACGTGAAGACATTATTTTATGGAGACGAAGATATTTATCTACGATTAAAAAAATATAGAACTGAACAACGTCCAATAAGTATATTATTTAGATGAAACTTGGCTTAATGAAGGACACACCTAAGCAAAAGTGTGGGTAGATGTTAATATTACAACACGCAGACAAGCATTTATAGATGATGTAACAACGGGTGTAAAAAATCCTGTTGGTAAAGGTAGGCGCTTAATTATTTTACATATTGTTTCGAAAAATGGTTTTGTTAACGATGGTTTGTTGGTATTTGAGGGAAGAAAAACGGCTGGTTTCCACGATGAAATGGATGCAGAATAATATTTTACAAAAATTACCTGAGTATAGTGTCATTGTAATGTATAAATGCATCGTACCATAGCAGGAAGAAAGAACAAATACCGATAAATTCAACACGAAAAGCGGATATGCAGAAATGGCTACTTCAAAACAAATACCATTTAATCCTCTGATGGTGCGATTAGAATTATTAGAAATAATAAATCGTCACAAGGAACATTACAATGTGAATGCAGTAGATGAAATGGAAAGTAACAAAATTGTACTTAGATTGCCACCCTATCACTGCGAACTGAACGCCATCGTCCTAATTCGTACTGTTTTGGGCACAAATAAAAAATTAAGTTGCTTAAAAAAAATAAAACCTTCAAATTAGCCGAAGTGAAGCGACTTTTGCTAAGTGAAATGTCAAGAACATGTAATCAAAGAGGAAAACAAAATGTGCAATTTAGATGGCTTAGTGGATGATGTAATGGAGCCATTTATTATTTCAGTTGGAAATGATGATAGTAGTGATTCTGTTGAAGAGATATAGAATTGTATATTTGTGATATATTATTATTCAAAATGTATACAAATTATTGTTGATTCGTTTAATATTCCTATAATAAGAGTCATAACACCAGTAGTGGGGCATTCCTCCTACGACCACAAATACGAAGAAAGTTACATCGCAATATTTGAATTGTGAATAAAATGTATTCTTATTTCAGCATATCATATATAAATATTTATAAAAGCATTTCTTATGTACACTAAGAGTTAACTTATATATTGTATAAATATATTCTCTATTCCATTATTGGATTTCTTTACTTAAATATTAATAAACATAACATAAAGGCATAAACTCCTACCATTACTTTTTTATAAATGTGATCTGTTCATGAAGTTAAGTACTAAATATATATTTAAGTAGTACGTTCATATATATTCATATTTCATTTCATTGTATCTATCATTTAAATTTACCGCCAAAATTTTCAGTTATTAAATTTACCTAATGTGATATGGGCTGAAGCGTTTTGTCCCTCTTAAAAAAACAAGTTATAGACTAAGTCACTACATAATATGTATGGACATAAACCGACAGATTTCTGATCATGGTATTCCCCCAATAGTATTTTGTTGCTGTATACATAAGTTTGCTTAAAATACTGTCTAAATTAGAATTAATCTTTTTCTTTGCGATTCGTGCAAAAACAAATAAATCGTGTAAAAAGATGTTTATTCTTGTTGGTGAACCGTGTTAGTCAAAATCGTGTAAAAAAGACCGTGTAATAAGTTGGGTCCCGGTAAGTTGGGCGTTACATGTACGCGAGTGAGATGTAATCATGGGGTGGAAAGTTTAATTACATTGGCTGAATAATCATTTTTAGTTTTTATTAAAGTAGTAGAGGCGCTGATGTACTTGTTTAGGGATATTTCACGTTTGAATCAAATTTCGGTAAATTTTAGTTGGTACCGGTACCTCCGTGTTATGGTCAGATGGTTATGGTTGATATTTGACATTACATTGTTTTGCTTATTAGTTGTTGCCAAGTTACGTTGTGTTTTTTGTTTGTAGTGTTCCAGTGCATTTCATTTTATTTTAGTTTTATTGCAATTTATTTTATTTTAGTTCCAGGTATAATATTTTAGTTAGTTTAATTTAAAGTAGTTATATTTGATTTAAGACAGTTTATGAACTTATTTGTACAGACACAGTCGTGCTGCTTTCCGTTGTGTATTTACCTTTGTGTAAGTATTTATAGTGATCAACTTATGCGGTTTATCTCGTGTGCACATTGCACCTATAAGATTATTATTTGTAGCTCCGCTATGCATCAGTGTTGTGTGCCGGGTTGTGTAAATCCATCTCCAAAAATGCACTATTTTCCAAATCCTACCAAGAATTTAGGAAAATTTAAGATATGGTTAGATTGCATAGGAAACATGCAATATCTCCAGGAGTGGTATATCACTCGTATCGGATTTGCCAAAAACACTTTGCTGCAGAAGATGTTAGCCGAAATAATTATCTATACAAATATGAGCATGTAGTACCGAAACTATTTTTGCCACATAACTCAGGTAAAGGTATCGACATAGAAGCAACTTTTATCCATTTTATTGTACACTTTATATTATAGACAGGGAAACATTCCATCAAACAGGAACAGCAGTACATGTTAACTCTTTCAGGTACAGTGGCGTAAAATTTAAACCACTTATTTTTAGGACAGTCATGTTCGGTGGTACAAAAAGTGTACCACTAGTTTTGAATAGATTACAGTATAAGTATGCCGGTTTAAAACTTATACCATTACACAAACGCTAAGTTAACATTAGATCTGTGTGGTATTAAACTGCGCGCTCAAAGAGTGAGGTTATATATACGTTTTATACATGTTTCTTGACACTTAAAATTTGTTGCTTCATATTTAGTCAAAAATAGTGTTAAAACGTTTGATTTCAGAAAAATCTTGTTTCAAACGAAATATAAAACATCAAAATAAGGTAACGATGTTTTTTAAATACAAAAACTTGAATATTTATACTCATTTTGTATATTCTAATTCAGGGTTCAAAATTTGTACCACCATACTAGTTGATTATGAGTCGACAAAATTACGACCAGTTGCCGTTCAAGTTAATTGGAATGACACAAGATGAACTATTCGCTGAAGTTGAGACAATGAATGATATTGATGTAATTCCTTCAAACTCTGAATCTAGCGATGATAACGATGTGAACGAAATTAATAATGATATTATTTTATCTGCTCCTGAGTGCGATGAAAGCGATTGGGATGCAGATGATTGCATTCCACTCAAATTATTAATATGCAATTCAAACATGATCTGGAATAACAAGCATGCTGTTGTAAACATCCCTGCACCATTTACAAGCGAGTCTGGTGTATCGTTACATATCCTTAATCAGACAGATCACTCCCCTGCTCTTTGTTCAACAATTTTATCACCGATGCTGTTCTAAGCAATATAGTATTTCAAACTAACTTATATGCACAGCAAAAATTATTAGCTACAGGGAAATCATATTTACCCACAAATATATCAGAGATAAAAACCTTCTTGGCAATTAATTTGCTAATGGGAATAAAACAATACCCAAGCTATAGAGATCATTGGTCCTCAGCACCCGATCTTCATGATCCTTTCATATCTAAACTAATGACAGTACACAGATTTGGATGGTTGCTATCTAATATTCACCTGAATGACAACAGCATTATGCCTCAACGTGGCCATTGCAATTACGATAAGCTCTATAAAGTCCGCCCATTTTTAAATTCAGTCAAACAGAATTTTAACTCGTGTTTACTTCCGCATGAAAACATTGCGGTGGACGAATCTATGATCAAGTTTAGTGGACGTAGTAGTCTAAAACAATACATGCCGAAAAAGCCAATAAAAAGAGGTTATAAGGTATGGGTATTGGCGGACCAATCCGGTTATTGTTGGGATTTCGAAGTATATACAGGAAAGGTTGGTGATAATATTGAGAGAAATTTAGGGTCAAGAGTAGTCAAGACACTAACAGCAAGCTTAGTCAACAAAAACCATAAAATTTTCTTTGATAATTTTTTTGCTTCGCCGCAGCTTATGAAAGACCTTCTTGATAAGCAACTATATGCCTGTGCTACGATAAATACCAATCGTAAACAAATGCCAAAATTTAAGGATGATAAGGAACTACAAAGAGGACAGTACCAGTGGTTCAGTAGCAATGACGGGTTGACTGCTGTAAAATGGCGAGACAAAAGATGTGTTCATTTAATATCAAATTACCATGACCCACAAGTAACAACGTTTGTTAAAAGAAATGAAAAAGATGGAACATCTACACAAGTTCCTTGCCCTTTATTACTTGTGGATTACAATAATAATATGAATTTTGTTGACGTATTTGACCAGTATAGAGCGACATATTGTATTGATCGAAAAAGTCGTAAGTGGTGGCATCGCATATTTTTTTTCCTGATCGATGCTTCAATTGTAAATGCCTATATAATATATAAAGTAATGGATAAAGAAACATTAACCCTGAAGGATTTTCGCAGACAAGTGATTGATGGGCTTATTGGAAACACACTCGTGCGAAACATCAACAGAAACTCTACGGAATTATCAATTCCCATTAAAAAAGAAAAAGCCATTGCAACCAAATTGCGTTCGTTTGTCTGAAAACGCACACCAGCCAGTCAGGACAACACGTCGACGATGTGCGTTTTGTAGCACAAAAAAATCAGACAATCGTACTAATTGGAAATGTTCAACCTGCAATGTACCATTATGTTTAGGAAAAATGAAGAACTGCTTTCAAAAATACCATATATAATCTCTACCTATAAATTATTCCCAATGTATGGTGGTACAGAAAATATACCACCATTCTTTGTGTAATAAAAATGTATTAAATAATGTAATAAGTGTGATTATTCATTTTTCAAGTTTCTATTTACTCCAAATAGTTATTACAATAAAAAAATATATGAAAGAAAACTTTTTTTTTCTTGTACCAGAAGTGCTTTTTTTATAACCATTTTGCCGTACCGGAAAGAGTTAAAGCAACAACCCCTATACCTGAACTATTAGAAGGTATTTTGGATAAAGTATAGAGGAATGCTTTGCTACACCTTCAATAGCAGGGCCATCCTCTAGCGGTGATTCACATCAAAGTAAGTTGGCACATGGCACTTAGTAATTTATGTGATATGAACACCACAATATTGATGCAAAGTTAAATACATTTGCACTATGTAATATTAGTCAGCACTTATTAATTATTGCTAGTAATAAGTACATTATTTAATGAAGTTGCCAAAGTGAAGATATTGAAATATGTTTTAGCTTTTCTCTGAGCATCATTCTACTTTATATTAAACATGTAGATTTTTTGTCAAATCCATTATAATAGCTATTTGTTGTACTGTATGAAGTAAGAACATTTTTTGATAGTACATTGACCCTGATACCGAAGTTGGGCACAAAGGCGTTCCGTAAAATCAAAAATTGTTTTTAACAATAGATTTATTAAGTAATATGTTTAATGATGATACATATGAACTTATTTTGAACAAAATATTTAACTTGTTTTTTTTTATATTACAGAGCAAAGCATTTTAAAAAGAGTCAACATCAGTAGAGTAAGAAATCTTACTCCTAAAAAGAAAAGAATGTATGCTGAAATACTTCATTTGAAAAAGTGTCTGCATTAAGCAAAGAATAGAAAATTATCGTTTAAAAGACGATTAAATTTTGCTAGGAAAACGGTAAATTCCAATCTTTTTGAGCGAGTTGAAGGAAGATTGGACTCTGTTGTAACACAATTTTTTAAGAGTCAATTAAGAAATTTACTATTAAGGCCAAAAGGTCGCCGATTTTCTTTTGATGATAAGGTTTTATCTATAGCTATACAGAAGCAAAGTGGGAAAGCCTACAATTTCTTGTCAAAGATTTTTGCTTTACCCAGTAGAAAAACGTTGACAACATTATTAAACCGTTTACCACTGTCACCTGGAATGAACAAGCATCTATTCCTACACCTGGCAAATGCAGTGAAAGACTTGCCTCAAAAAGCAAAGCTTTGTATATTGATGTTTGATGAGATGCAGTTACAACCCCATCTTCAATGGAATTCCAAATTGTATATCGTAGAAGGGTTTGAAGACAATGGCAAGGAACGTAATCAAAAAATTGCAGATCATGTGCAAGTATTCATGTTACGTGGTGTAACAAAAATTTGGAAACAGCCAATTTATTACACCTTCTGCGAAGGTGCAACAAAGAACCTTACATTAGTAAATTCACTGAAGGAAGTTATAAGAGGTGTTCACAAAGCTGGTCTTAAAATCATTGCCACTGTGTGTGATCAAGGAACTAACAATGTGTCAGCAATAAGGCATTTGGTAGTAGAAACACGTGCATCTTACTTACGAAATAATCCACATGCAGATGTGTCTGAAAATGTATTTGAAGTAGATTCAAATAAAATTATTATTATTTATGATCCCCCACATTTGTTGAAGGATATAAGAAACAACTTCTTGACAAAAAACATTCGATACAAACATGATGACAAGGTGCGTATTGCAAAATGGGAACATATAATACAAGCATATAAAATTGATGCTCCCATGGGAAAATTTAGAATTTTCAAAAAACTATCGGATTGGCACGTATATCCAAATAAAATAAACAAAATGAAAATAAGCTATAGCGCCCAGATATTTAGTCATCACGTTGCTTCGGGTTTACATCGAATGAGTATTGATAGTAAGTACATACCTTCTTCCACGCATATAATTATATAACATTTTTTGTTTTTACAGAATCACAGAATTTGGATGGAACTGTAACAATTCCTGTAGAAGCAGCTGATACAGCCTATATGTTACAGTTCTTTGATGATTTATTTGATATTATTATTGATGTTAATGGAAGGCCACATGCTCATTCAGAAATCGTAAGAGATTGTTCTGTTAAACCGCTTAGAAAAATGGTACATTCCACTTCACCTCATAGCCGTTTTTGGAGGAGTGCTATCAAACACTTACAGCATTACCAGTTTGTTAATATGGATGGTCGTCAAGTTCCAAGTCCACCATCTTTAAAGAATTGGATATTTACATTGCAAAGTATTCTGCTTGTACAAAAGGAATTAAGTGATCGTAACATTAAATCATTTGGCCCTAGGATCTTTAACCAAGACCCACTGACAGCATGGAGGCAGATTTATTAACCCCACATGTGCGGCATTTGGACCATATTTTAAGTCGTTGCTTGTCAATAACTTGGTATCGGCGCATTCTTTGTCCTCCAACTGTGAGCGGGATGATACAGGAAATTTTCTGTGCACATTAAAAACATATTTAACAGGCGAGGACATAGAAAATCCTTCGGTGGAGAGTATTCCAATTATTGTGGGAGTACCACAAAATTTAGAGGACCAATTCACTACGGATGATTCTGTAATTGGATATATTTCTGGATATATTTCAAAAGTGATAAGTGAAGATCTTAATAAATGCAATATTTGCATGTTAAACGTAATGGGCAATCCTACAGATAGCGCAATTCATGCTCTCACTTCAATGAGGGAATACAATCGTAATGACCCAGTTCTAAATTATCCCACATTACAGTATGTACTATTATTAAAAAAAGCTGACTTGATTTGTCAGTTTCTTTTACCACAGTGTGCCCATGAACATAATGTATACAAACGCATTTATTTATTCATTAAAGAGAATACATCAGACTTTACACAAACATTTTTTTGTGAGCAACACAGTGATCAAGTTAGGTTGAAATCAATTAAAAAACTACTAAAGCTATTTCTTTATAATTATTTCAAAGGACTAAGTAAAGTATTAAGTGGCCAATCAAGCAGAATATGTATGTAAATCTGACTTACTATTTTTATATTGCCAAAATAAGTATTCAAAAGTCGAAGAAAATAAAGCATATATATTATTAGACTTATGTTTTTCTTCCTTTTTTATTTAAAAGTGGCGAAAAACTGCACTGATTTCCATATATGTACATAATAGCTATTTAATTACATCGAATTGTATTTAAATATGAACTAATTTGCTTTCTAATTGCTGTTGCTCCAATATCAAAAAGTTGTGTTTTTTGGGAAATGGAATGAAAAAGCAAATTATTTCTAATTGACAAAGAATGCAAAAATTTAAATTAAGGCGCTTTGCAATTTTAGTTCTACTACTTTCATAGAGGACGTAAAATGTTGCCATTGTCGGTAATACTGAAGTTTCCTTTCTCGATTATCTCTGGATGTAATCCGTGAGACTTTATACAAACAGCGAAACCAAAACAAGAAATTAAATCAATAAAGGACTGTGTTTTGGCATCCTGCAATAAAAAATTAATATTACAATCTCCAGCAATGACAACCACATCCGAACCAGCAACTCCCTTCAGTAAGTCCTCAAACAGACTCATAAAGGGATTTAAGCGGTCAAGAGAAAGTCTTGAGAGAAGTGATCTATTCCTTCTCTCAATAGAGCGATCACTTCTCTTACGCTGAAGAATAGGGTCCAGCTCTACTTATAATGATAGCGCGGTATGCTTACTGTATAGATTCAACCTCGACGAACGCTGAAACAAGATTGAAAGGGGTTCTCAGAAATAGCCCGAGAATTTCTAGACGGTTACTCGCTGCAACGCCAACCCACTGGTAGACGGATTTTCGTAGCCGTTTTAGTCCCGTAAGGTTGCAAATCTTATTCTATTATTAATCAACACTTAAATGTCATTAATTTATTAAGAAAATATATTATCAATTAATCAACAACTTACTATCGAATTGTAAAAGTTCAGAAATCCCTCAGTATAGCAAGTATTTAATCCTCCAGTGATAACGTGAAGATGGATAAGATTTTAAATAAAATAAGGATTACTATAAACATAACAATACTCGAAACTTTTAAAACAATATTGAACAGTGTTTTGTAATAATTATTATTTATAATTAAAAATAAATGTATTCTGGTATCCGTTTCTTGAAGCTATGAAAGCTTGTGAAACGTAAATGGGAATATTCTTCCACTTTATTTTTAAAAATATATGTAGAGCTATATATAAAATCTTTGTAGGAATAGAAGTATAGTAGAACATAATAGAAATAAAATCATAGATGTTTCTGTAAAAAGTGCAACACAATTGAAAATTTTGTTCATATTAAAAGTAAAACAATTTTCACAAAAAATATAATAGACCAGCGACGTTCAACCCATTTTTCCTTTGGAACACACCAAAGCACTTTCAAATTGAAATGTGAAAAAGTCGCCACTCTGGGCACAAAAACGTATTGCCCTTGAAACCGGAATATTTTGTTTTCTCCTAAAAGAAAAATAGAAGCGTCTCCCATTAATATTGTCTCTAGCACCAGAACTCTCTTCACTAAAAATATCAACAAGCTCTTGTATCTGCAAACAAATTATTCCTATTGCAAACCAACAAATTATTCCTATCCCATGCAAAATAATGGAACTTTTTCTCCATTTTTTTTTTTTCTTCATTTTGTCTGGCTGGATGACATGTCAACACACATTATTTATCGATGAAAATTACGTTAAATACTTAGAAAAATTAAAAGAAACAAAATTAAAACTTCCGCTTTTGATGAAACTTTTTATTTATTAATATTTATTTTATTTAGCGATTGTATCTACAGTTTCATCAAAAGTGAAAGTTTTATTAATTTCTTTTTTCCAAGTAGGTATTTAACGTAATTTCCACCGATAAATAGAGTGTGTAAAGATGTCCTCTTGCCAGACAAACTGAAAATTGAGAAAAAGTTCCATTATTTTCGTAAATTTTAAATTTGGGTGAGAGTAAGTAGTGAACTTCGAAAAAACACAATATCTCGAAAACGGTTGACTTTTAGATAAGGCAAATTGGGTTATATCTATTACAAATGATCTTTACCAACATGCTGTAAAGTACGACCGTTTCATTACCAGTCACCCTGTATATGAGTCTTACCAACCATGCCAACCGTAAATGTTTCAGTTCAGTTGTGGTTCATACGACATTAGCATTAATAATATGCAATTGGAAATTATTATGTATGTAAACATCTTATACGTTTTTATTGAATTGAACAGAGTTATTGCATAAATTTTTTATAACATTGACACTATATGATGTTTATTATTATCCTATGAATCACGTGTGCCTCGCTGCAGTACGAATACTAACATTTATATACACACGCAAACATAGTGCAAAAACGTATCGGAGCTAATGAAGCATAAGAGTTATTTTGTTACGCAAGTATTAGGTAACGTTGGTCTGTCAGACTGGTATCCTACATATCTGTTGAGTAATACGTCTAACACCACCGCACTGTATACTATAATTTTACAAGCCATTTCTTGAAAGGTATACCTATAAGAACTTATATAACTATATATATATATAACTAACTATAAGCACTACCTAGCCAAAACACAAAAATAATGACTCAAACGAAAACTGTCAGTCAACTGTGAGACTATGTTAATCTTGAGAAGGTTAAAAGTAACATCAATACATATTAAAATAATAAGACTCAGCCAGATATAAGCAAAGAATTATGTTGTTACAGAAATGATGTAACATGTTTGCTTTCACGTTAGGCAACATAATCCAACATCACTATACCACAACCTGTATCACAGAACCCATGTATGAAATCTATTAACACAGGAAAATACGAATGACTCATAAATAACAGTCATACTTTCTAATGATAAGAATCTTTTACCTACTTAATATTCATTAGTGAGCTAAATGTATTACCTGGCATTGATAAATATGGTGCCGTTTGGTAGCCATCTGCAGCAAATCCCAACCCTGGCGGTGGTAGTGTTTGCGACATTGGTTGTGGCATCGGATAATGTGTATTTGTAGGGTATGGTGGTTGCACGACTGGTGTTGCTGCAATATGAGTACTTGTGACTGTTACTGGAGCTACAAATAAAATAAAGTAGGCTAAAAGAACATAAAAAAGCAAATAGAGCTTACGGTGCAATACTCTTCCACTTTTTGATCGTTTACAACAATATCCACATAAGAAACATATTAAAAAAACTATGACACATATTATTACTATAGTAAAAATTTCCATGTTTGTTAACAAAGAAAACTAATCAAATAAACAACTACTAATATTCTCCAGTGTAACTATGAGTTCGATCTTATCTTGTCACAAATTCTAGATTTAATAATTGTACATTAGTATCACATTAATCACATATTCACCACACTTTTAACTAGCGGTTATATTTTGAAACCTTGGGAAATTAAAAAAGCTTTCAAATATAAGGCACATAAGATACACATTGTTGAGAGCTATTAGGTGTATATTATTCCAGTTGGTTTTAAATATGTTGGTAAATTAATTTGACAAGAATAATACCAAAATACTATTTAACCTTTTTACGAACACATTTAACGCATATCACAAACAAGTTATAAAAATAATAAAAAACAAGGGTACGATTGCCCTAATCCAGTCACTATCACTACTTCCAACCCACCAACCGTAGATAAATCAAAGATAAATTAACAGTGTAAAAACCAAAACACTAACAACGCGGTACCAACTCAACATATCAAAATTTGCAGCTGATTTGCAGTAAGTTACAGCCACGCGCACCATTGAAAGTACGAAGTATGATATGAGATGAGTAGTACGACTGGTACGACAGTTATTTTATTACAAGCAAGAACGACACTTTATGTGGATTCCTTTTCCTTTTAATCTTTTATGTAGCCAGCTTTTTGACGGCATCCATTTTAAAAGAGGTAGTTTGTATATAAAGTAATGTCCTTGTTTATATACCGCATTCGTTTTTTATCGTTTCACATACTCTTTTCCTGTAGGTTTGTTTTGGTTCAGAAGTCAGGATTAGTGACAGAACTGCGCAGAACAACTGCGCAGAATATTGTAATCTTAGACTAATCCTGAATTCTTAATAACCAAAACACTTACTTTTATTTTTAGCATTGAACTAGTATATTCAGACGCTATAATAGTTATTTACGAACCAAGTGCGTGAAATCATATTTCGCGAATGAGTGACCAGTTTAAAGCGCGAGCCGGAGGCGAGCGCTTTATGGACACGAATTCGTGAAATGTTTCACGCACGAAATTTGTACAATATTTTTTGTACGAGAACTATAATAATAATACATATTGTTAAATACGTTATCGTTTATGACATGACACACTACTAATCACTTGATATTAATTCAAAAAATTTGAGTTGGCAGTATTGATTATTTGAAGTGACATTTAAAAATTATCAAATTCAAAATGGTAATTTATATAATATTTGTTGCTGTTCTAGCATTGAATTACATACCTTCCAAATATGACACTTTCTATTTCATTCTATTTTCATAGAAAAACAACGAACTGGGTAGCATATTATTAAGGTTAGGGATTTATGATTTTAAAATGTTACTAAATTAATCAAGTTCCAGGAAGCACTTCACTTGAGCTCATATTAATTCGATGGAATTAAAATTACAATGATATGGGATAAAATTTTGTTGGCGTGTTTCTGCGCCATCTATATAGTGAAATGTGTTAAATTTAAACAGATCATACTGGGGCACAAAAAGCTTGTTTATTATTGAAAATTGAATTTCTAACTTTTAAACTAAAAAACAAAGCGCTTTTATATAGTTTATGAATATTGTCCTATATTTTCATTAAAAATATTTTTACATTCTAATTTTTTTCTTCGTGGAACACGACGAAATAAAATTTCATTCCCTAACGCTTCTCGTGAAGTTTCAATTTGGATGATATATGTCACGTATACCTGTAATATCGAAACCGAAGGTTAGATAATTTATAAAAATGATCTCAAAAGATATTCAAGTTTTAACAATCTCGGAAAGCCACTAAGGGGTACTATTACAATGTAGGTCTAAACCATAACAGAATTTAATAACACATCTTGTATTTACCTATTAATTGGATGTTGTATACTGCACTCTCCTTGGCGGAGTATATTGTATATGGTGTTATCGCCTTGAAGACATTAAACATTTCTTGTACTGCTTCAATTTGTATGGGATATGAAAATAAAGTGTCACTGGTTTATGTCAAAACTAGTATGTCAGCTCTTGTCAATTTAATAGAAACGATAGTTTCATCCTTAAGCGGTATTTAACACTACCATTTAAGGTTTAAACTAAACCACGTCTAACATAATCCTTCATACATACATACATAATCAAAGACCTCTTATACCCGAAGGTGTCGAGGTGTAAAGTTCTCTTAATTTAGTTCCACAGATTCAACAAATTCACGCCACTCTTTCCTGTTTCTGGCTAGGGCCTTCGCCTCGTTCCATGTTTTTCCTGTTTTTTTCAGAAGTTCATCCGTACTGCTGTTCCACGTTTTTCTGGGTCGTTCTCTCCGATTTTTTCCGATTTTCCTTACCTCCCATACCCGCTTCACCTGTCTAGTTTCATTCATTCTGATTAAGTGTCCCCACCACTTCAGTTTCTTTTCTTCTACTTCAGTACTTAATGATTATTTTGTTGTCAGCATCTGTCTAATGTCACTGGATTGTAGTCGTTTTGTTTGTCTTTCATCAAGTATCCAATTTTCTGCTCCATAGGTTAAGACTTGTAAGTATACTGCTTGATATACCGTCATTTTTGTTCTTGTTGTTATCTCTTTTTTATTCAAAAAGTTCAAAAATCTTCTCCAAGAATATCACAAAAATTACCATATTCTACTACTACTGTTTTTAAAGACGCTTGCGACATAACATACAAAATCAGAATGACAATATAATGTCATAATATGGTCATAATGACACTCAATTTCGCGCTTTTCATATTTCAAATTTCAAAAATCAATGCGAGCGACACCTGGTGAAATGTGTAAGTACCAAAGCTTTGCCGACAGTACACGGTACCACAGAATAACCAGAAGGGACACGACCCGATCATGGAATTTATGCGCATGACCGTAAATCGCCATGTTGAAAACTCACAATGTTTGTGTTTACGTATCGTGTGTTTACTAAGGCTACAGTTATTTTTAATTTATTCTAAATTTCTATAAAATCTTATCGCCGGTGGTGTAGTGTTCGCTCCTGCAAAAACAATACGACATTAACAGAGGGATATAGCTTCTTCCTGTACTCTAAAAATGATAAACTGTAAGTGTTTTGTTACATTGGACAACTATTTCAATTTTTGGTCTTTTGCAGTGCTTTGGAATGGCTAAAAGTATGTAAGCGTGAAGATTTGTTAGAAAGAGGTATTAATTGGAGAGCTATATAATACCTATGTATGTGGAAAACATTTTGAAGATAGAATGTTTTTAAATTTCACGTAAAATCGTTTGAAACCGCATGCCAACATTATTTATTTGTGATCCAGTGAAACCATTAACAGCTATAAAATTAGGTGTGAATTATAAATAATAACTTTTGACCAATTTATGCTTAATGTTACTGAGCGATGAAAGTATACCAATTTATTGTAAAATATTACAGTCGATGCATCACCGACAAAGTGTATTGTAGAGATGGATGAGACTGTACCTATTAGAGCACTTATAATGTTTTCAGATTGTTGTAATAAATATGTTACGTAAATAGCCTTTGTTTTATTATAAAGAACTACCCAGCAAACAGAAAAACGTGAAAAGCACGTAATATTTTGGTAATATTGCAACCAAAAGACGTGTTTTTGGCACGTGTATATCACGAGATTTGTACGTTGAAATGTCACACTTTTAGGACGTGTTTTGAGGACGTGAATAAAACGTATCTTAAGACGGTCTTATTACGTTCTACCAGGACGGCATAAATACGTAATTCAAAACGTAATTAAAGCGAATATTAAAGCCTCATTTATACATGCTAGTCAACTCGGCCGAGTGATAGACTAGCAAGCCATTAGCACTCATATAATACGTGTAAAACATTCACTGGTGCTAGCTTGAACTAGCACCAGTGAATGTTTACACGTATTATTTGAGTGCTAGTGGCTTGCTAGTCAATCACCTCGGCCGAGTTGACTTAGCATGTAGGTATAAATGAGCCTTAACAGCATGTTTATTATACCGTATTACTAGGACCTAATACCTACTGTTGCTTTAATAAATTATGCAAGTTAATGAAGTACATATCTATTTAAAAAAAACTGGAAAACATATGTATATATATAATAGTTTGTCCGGCCATCTTGTTATGTTTATAATATTTCCACAGAACGAACGGGTTACTATTAGAGGTTATGAAAACCAACCCTCATATATCTAATCCCAAACAAATCCAAGAACGTTCTTTAATAAACTACCAATACATAGTACACATATGTATGTATTTGTATACACACAATATTAATACTGTATTTAACATCTACATTCTTTAATTCACAGCACTCCCAATTTACAGCAATCACGTCTAAAGATAAACACTGACAGTAAAAGAGAAATGGCCGTTGGCCCGTATATGACTCGAGCGATGGCGCGTAATTCAATTTCATATTCTATGCAATATTACATTACTATTTATTAACAGTTCCAGATTTATTAAAATAAAATCATGAAGCATGATTATTACTAGTTATAGAATAGTAGGTATCGTAGAACACAAATAATAAAGTGTATTTATATTTGGGAGCTTTTTGGGTTAAATTTGACGTATAGAACACGTCCTTTTAGTACCTAAGTTGCCATATATATATGTTGTATGTAAAATTGTTGTTCTATATATCTCAATTTCGTATTTAAAAATCTTTAATTCTCCTCAATAATTTTAGTTTGCGCAAAAGTTATTGAAAATATGTTCACTACATCAAATGCTTTATATATTCATTAGGTCGCCCAAAAACTCGTTATAATAAACCAAAATACAACGTGAATAACACGAGCTCGTTTCAGTTCTGTTTGCTGGGTAAGAATTCTCAAGTGTGCATTATAAGTTCAAGTAGTTTTCATCTATCCGTTCTTACAAGTTACGATAGTTATAATATCCACGTACATATGTAAATACATATGAATTTACTAATTCATATTCCTTTTTCTTTCGCTTATTCTTAATTTGAAATACAAAGCAGTTAAATGCAATGCGTTGGACATTGGACGTTAAAAAACTAAAAATTGTTTCGTATATTTGCCTATAAAAAAAATTAATACACCATTTTTATGGTAACTGTCAACTATCAAAACATAAACATTGTAAGTTTACAATATGGCGGATTCGAATACAATGAATTCAAGGTCCTCAAACGACGCACCCTCGATAACAATAGAAAAATCAGCTGTTGTCCTTTCTGGTTATTCTGTGACGGTACACGGTACCCTCTGCCGTATCTATAGTACGACACATCAAAAAAATCGTAATTAGAGTAGGCTATGTGAATGGATTGTTACTTTAGCCACTTTCACATAATGACATTTATTCCTTGACATTTAATTTGAGGTTATAAATTTGGTTACAATAAAATGTCAAATAATAAATGTCATTGTGTGGTAGTAATAAAGCAACGATCAAAAGCATTTTCATAGCCTACACCAATTATATTTTTTTCGATGGCACTATTATGTATGCTAGCGATTCAGCAGCGCGGCTGACTGTGTGTGTATTATTATCTATGACGACAGTACACGGGACCTTCTGCCATATCTATGGAGCGAAGAAGAACTTCAATCTACGCCATTAGAAATAATCAAAATCGCTCATCCAGCTGCTGCAACACTAATCCCGACTATCACGTAAGGTGTATTACAATGCGTTTGAAAAGTTTCTGAAATGGACTAGAGAACAAAACTACAACCGAACTCAATAATAAATTGTACTTTTAATATTAAAGAAATAAAAGTTTAACCGTAGTACTTTGACAGTTGTTTGACAGATGCATAAAATCTGCGTTTAAACAATGATAATAATGCATGTTATATTTAAATGTGTAGCTCACGAGATCGGCGAAAATCGTTTGAAGAAAAAATAGTATACATCACACGGAGTAGAAAGCTTTTTTGTGTCTCGCCCAATTTTTACTGTCTCGGCTATCGCCTCGACAGCAAACGTTTGGGCTCGACACATAATGTAATAATATACAGTTCATGTAATGGATCTTTAGACACACGTCATTGTTTGATGACATAAGCAAAGATTGTCGGTTAATCTACCTATCCTTATTTAATATCAGTGTTGAATATTCAAGCGCGGAAAATAGGTATGTCTGCAATACAAAACATATCTAGACTACTGCCTTAATCAAGTGTCAGATTGTACATCATTAGTATTCATTGTCATAACTTATTTGCAATATGACAGATTTATATAATAGGATTTGTAAGTTGTAATCACGAAAGATGATCCCTGCGTCACTTACATATAACTCAATCAACGACATTCAAAGAATAATTTTCATATCCGAATATGTATTTATATGACAAGGACAGCCTGGATGACAGTTTGTATTTCGAAACTTAGCCTAACACAGACGTACGGCTCGTGCAATTCACTTAAATAAGACAAAGACGAGATTAGTTCGTTGTCTGCGCTTAAGCTATATATTTCCGCTTCTTGACTTAAATTTTGACATACATTTCACAATGCATCTCCGTGGACATTTGATGAATGGGCAGTTTTGGTATTAATGCAAACATGATAGTTCTCATTCGGTCTTACTCTTACCTTTCCGGCAGGACCTTTTCTATAAAAATGGGAGGCGAGCTTTCCGACCGGAGATATATTCACACCGGTGTCCCGCAAGGATCGCTACTAGGACCAGAACTTTTTATTCTGTATACTAGCGATATACCCAGGTCTGTCTCCACAAGTCTGGCGGTGTACGCCGCTATTTATACATCCTCCAGAGACGATGCTTTGGTCTGTCGACGTCTCCAAAGATCCGTCAACGAAGTCTGCGGATGGGCGTCCAAGTGGCGGTTGACGATAAACGCGGATAAGTGTGTGGCTATCCGATTCTCCAGGATGCGTAATCCTCCCCCAACGAACATCGTCGTCAAGGGTCAGAGGCTACCTTGGGAAAGTACCGTCAAATACCTCGGTCTGACCCTCGACACGAGACTAACATTCAGACAACATTTTTCAATCGTTGCCACGAAATTCCTGTGTGCACGTGCGGCCCTGGCTCCTCTTTTGTGCCGGAAAAGCTCGCTCAGCTTAAGTATTAAACTACTAATTTACAAGGTGTTTCTCCGACCTATTCTAACTTATGGTGTCCTGACCTGGTCCAGTGCCAGCAAATCTCAAGTCAAAAGACTTAACATCCTACAGAACTGGGTGCTGCGTATCATAGTCGCAGCACCCTGGTTTGTTACGAATGCACAGATACATCGTGATCTGAACATACCGCCTCTGTGCGAGTATGCGCTGGCGCTGGCCAGGGGAACTCTTCAGAGGGCCTCTAGGTCGGAGAATCCGCTGATCCGGCACTTGGGGGAGTTAGATCCCGACAGGCCGCCACCTCGTGTCCTAACGCGCAGGATCCTGGAGATGAGGAATTGATGTCCGGCCGCGACTTGGCCGTCCACCTGCTGAGGTTATAATTTTTCGCGACAGAAATCAAATCTGGGTGGTTAGATGCGGAGCCGCGTTCAAAGAGCCTAGAAGGCTAAAGGACAATATGTCCAGCCTTGAAGCAAACAGAAGCCCTTTGATGGAACTGTCATTGATTTCGTCCTTACAAATACGTATTTGTTTAACAATTTTTTGAAGTAATTTTTTAAAAACGATAATGGCAATACATAGTAGAACATTACGGTAGGTACAATTGCAACAACTTGTTTTAAATATTTACGGCCTGTCAATAAATCCCCACGCACTTAACCCAAAAATGAAAAATGTCATAGATGCCATATTCATTTTGATATTTACAGTATTTAACATGACGCCGAAGTACTGATTTGATTCATACAAATGTGATTGATGACGCAGGGATCATCTTTCGTGATTACAACTGTACTATTTTTTTATTCAATAATTTCTTTTTCTCAGTGTAGATTCAAATTCGCCACCGTATTTGTTTTATATCTATTAATCACCAAGCAGTTTTACTTTCCCAATTAAGTTTTTTCTATATATGTATATATTTATATATATACAGGGTGTTTCCGATTAACTTGGCCAAACTCTAGGGATGTATTCTACTCATCAAAATAATCATAAAAGTTCCTATACATAATTTACGGAAAACGCTACCTTATACAGGGTGAATCATGTTGAACGGGACGGAGCCTTACGTAAAGACGGTAAGAATTAGGAATACCCTGTTCATTATTTTTACACTTTAATTACTATAGCAAGCCCCAAAAGTGTAGAATTAGTATCTAAAAACATATTAATTAAAATAAATCTGTTACTACACAATTAATTTTTTTCGCGAATGCTACATCTTCATAAAAAACCATCACAACTATTAAATGAGCGTTTTCCGTAAATTATGTATAGAAACTTTTATGATTATTTTGATGAGTAGAATACATCCCTAGAGTTTGGTCAAGTTAATCGGAAACACCCTGTATATACATCTTTCTATCAATGCTGAACCATTACAATCCTGAACCACCAGGAAATAATGAGTATATTACCACACATACACTACAAAATACTAGTATGCAACCAATGTAACGTAAGTATAAGTTGTATACACCAAAAACAGGTTTAGATTTTGAAGTGTATATTCTCTCCTGTAAACCATACAATGCAGAACCATACGCATTTATCCGACCGTTCTGAACCATATATACATTTTATTGTATGCTTACGGAATAAGCTGAACCATTACGCTGTTGCTAAGCTTCTTTCGTAAATTAACTACAGATTTATGATTTACATATATGCAGTAGTGAACGCAATTTCTGAAATAAAATTACTAACGGCCGTTTGCACCGTCCCTAGTTAAATCAAGTAAAATTATAATTAAATAATTAAAATTAAATCTTGGTTAAATTAGTTAAATAGGAATTTTTAGTTGCACGGAAATCTTAACAAAAGATTTAACTACTGATTTACATTTTAATCTTTTGTTTAGATCTCCGTGCAACTGAAATTCCGATTTAACTAAGATTTAATTTAATGATAACTTAACTTGATTTAACTAGGAACGGTGCAAACGGCCGTAAAACTTATTTAGTTAAAACTCATTCGAAATATTGCTTGGACATAATTGCACTATGTCTCAAATGTTAGGTGCTGCTATTAGTGTTAGTATTTAAAAAAATTTTAGTAGTACATTACATTTTATTACTCTTTACTTTAGTGCTACATTTAGTATAAAATTACACGGAGGTTACTTGAATTGATATGGCACATGTTCTAAAATTACTTTCACTTATACAGGGTGTTCCGTTTTCACTGAACAAAATACAACTTTGTTATTTTAAATAAAATGGTATAATTTTGTTCAATGCAATCGATTTTACACATTATTTGCAAATATTTTGTATTAGGGTTCCCTATCCCTAAATTCAACTGTTGCGAAGATATTTCCAATTTTCCTTAATATTTTGCTACTGCACCATCTTAAAGAAAAATTAATATTGTAAAGCCCTTTGAACCGTAAGGTAGCAAACTTCTGCAAACGAAAGTAAAGGGTCATAGATATTGAAAACTGTCATAACTTTCAACAAAATTTATACAGGTGGTGCAGAAATTAGCAACCAATTCAGATGTCTTTAAACATTAAAATTTCAATCACTTTTTACTACAATAAGAAATTATTAGGGAAAATTGTAAATATCTTCGGAACAGTTGAATTTAGTGATAGGGAACCTTAATACAACATATTTGCAAATAATGCGTAGAATCGATTGCATTGAAAAAAATTATACCATTATATTTAAAGTAACAAAGTTGTATTTTTTGAGTGAAAATGGAACGCCCTGTATAAGTGAAAGTAATTTTGGACATGCCATATCAATTCAAGTAACATCTGTGTAATTGTTTTTCTGAAAAATATTTACAAGGGGAGATATGGTACTTGGACGCACTAGACATTTGTACATTTGATACCGTAGATATGTTATTGAATATAATTATTGAAATCAACCTGAAAAAATCTATATCTACAAATCAATCGTAGGTATCGATTCAAGGAATCAATTCAAGGTGTCGATTCAAGGAATCAGTTGGAGGTATCGATTCAAGGAATAATTTTGAGGTATCGATACCAAGGTATCGATTGAATGTATCGACACCAAGGTATCGATTTAAAGTATCGATACTAAGGTATCGGTTCGCAAGTATCCATACCTGTCGATACAACCGATTCCATGCAGTATTAGGAATCGATACCATGCACGGAATCGATACATCGGTAAGTATCAATACCTCGATTGGTATCGATACCCGATACCAAAAATGTCGGTATCGCTCAGCCCTAGTAATAGTACACTCCGCGACACTTGATTGACCGCAAGTAATATATTTAAAAATAAAGGTTAATGTACAAATCCATACAATTTTAAGTATACCATATCGACTTTCTAATATTTCTTGGAAGTCTGGCCGGCAGAAATTAGGGATTATTCGAGTGCCGCGGAGAATTGTACTAATGGGGTAGAAATAGTACGACACTTAATTGAACGCATTTCAGTTCTTCTGTGATTGTAGTTTTTAAGAAAAAATTGTGTTTGGCTAGTTTGTTTAGAGACATGGGAAGTGGAAAAAACCCTCACTGAAGTGGAAAGAGGTCAAATTGACGTTTTGAAAAACGAAAACCTTTCAATACGAGAACCAGCGAGAAAGTTAAGGCTGAGTGATCGTGTAATCCGCAATTATCTTCAAGACAAGGAAAATTATAGCAAAAAACGAAGAGGGCGAATTGCTACAGCGACTACCGAACGAGAAAAACGTTCAAATTCTGCCGCTAGGGCAAGGCAAATTAGAGATGCTGCAGGAATATCTGCATCATTCGATGCTCGCAATTGAAGAGAAAACCTGCTTTAACTGCCCGACATCGAGAACGAAAATTGAATTTTGCCAGGGAGCACATTGCATGCCAGGAAGAAAGTTGATTTTTCGGACGAAAAACGTTTTACGCTGGATGGACCTGACGGTTTCCGCTATTACTGGCATGATTTGAGAAAGGAGCCCAGAATAATATCACGTAGGTCGCAAGGTGGTGGAGGAGTAATGGTATGGGGTGCAATTTTTAATGCCGGAGCCGTCGATCTAGTTTTCGTAGAAGGAGCCCCAACTGCTCAAAAGTACCTCCAACTCATGGAAAATGAAAAAGAAGTGACCCAAAATAAATTGTGCCCACAAGATTTCATTTTCCAGCAGGATAATGCTCGTACACAGCGCTCGAGTTGCCAAAAATTGTTCCAGGACAACGGAATTACTTTATTGCCATGGCCAGCTCTCTCGCCCGATCTAAACATAATAGAAAATATGTGGGGATGGCTGTCTCGACGGATTTACACTGACAGACAGTTTCTGAACAAGGAATAATTAGAACAAACAATTCGAGAAGCTTGGACTAAATTGCCCTCCAAATCCAAAATTTATACAATTCTTTACCCAATACAATGATTGAAGTTGTAAATAAGAATGGTGGTCACACTCATTATTAAGTAATTTTTTTCCAGCGATTTTGTTGTTTTATTTGGCTGCGTTCAATCAAGTGTCGTACCAGGTTTCCAAGTAAAATTTATTACTTAATCTAAATTTCTAAATTTTTTGATCTTATTGTAAAACTAGCCTAAAATAGCAGTTTAAAAAGGCACAAAATACAAAAGTTAAGAAAAGTGTGGTTTTAACAAAGTAATAGGTATTACGTTCAATTAAGTGTCGCGGAGTGTTTAAAAAATTAGATAGGTACTCTCCCGAAATTTACAGCGTTGCCTATTTCCCGGTTCAGATTATACCGTTCACATTCTATGAAATATAGTATACGATCAAATTCGAAATAGCGAGCTCTTGCGGATACACACGGAACTATTATTCGGAGTTTCTATCACTCCTGAACCACTGATAATATCAAATTATCGAAACGCCCTCTGATAGAACATTCAGAAATCTAGCAGTTATAGATTCTAGCACATGTCAGCCATGTAGCCTAGTAAATGCGTATTCTACTTATGGATAGTAAAGTCAGAAAACACGGTAAACAATCCTGAACCAGTATATTGGTTCAGAATGGGGCCGTCCCGTTTTTTTAAATGTGTTAATAAATAATTTATTATGAAAAGTTACTATAATCTGATGTAGGTAATAGCAAAACTTATAATTTTAGTGTTACTGGAATTACATAAAAAAGAAAATAAAACCGATTATTTGTAAATCGCGCGTTTAGTGACGTGATAATGGTACTTCTTTTTATTGGCTTAAACTTGTAAGAATACATCAACGACAAACGTAGTAATGTACAAGCATTAGCCTATAGCATTACCTATAGGCTTCAATCAACGCTATAGGGCATGACAGGTGTGTTGACAGTGACAATTATTATAAAAAAGACGTTTTGACGATAAGACGTGTAGGTATATGAAATACATTTATGTTGTGGAATCAAATGTAATAGAACTTTCAGTCTTTAATGTGTGGTTTTTGTGTACTAAAATACGAAATGTAAAAACGTATAAGTAAAGCAAGAATTTGGAAAAGCCGTTAATAGTTATATTGCATATAATCCTGTCAACACGTAAAAAGAAAAACGATGTGACTTTTACTAAATAATATTTGTTAACCATGAAAGATATTGAAATGATTTTGGTTACATTGCAAGCAAACAAGTACAGCATCTACACGAAATGAAGAAAATTGGCAAACATGTTTCGTTCAAGGAAATTATAGTTCTCTTCGTGATAATATATTCTTGACTATAGTAATTCTATACAAGGATTCATTGGCAGCGGAAGTGATCTGAACTTGTTAAAAGCCAACAGTTAGGTGCAGATGGAAGCGCCAAAATTTGATAATACTTGTGTTTTGGTAAAAGGATTAGGAAATGTGCCAATAAAAACATTCCCGTCTGAAGTAAAAGTCAGTGAACACATTCTTAAAGCCGACATTGTAATACAGAAAACCATCTAGACGTAGCTAAACCAGGGCATGAGAAGAAAATTAGCGAAATTATAACTAATTATAAACCAAAACACCCTAAACGATCGAAGATATGCACAAAAATTATATAAGTACACTCATTTTTAGCAGATGTAACTACTCTCTTTTTTGGGTTTAGGCTTTAGGTTTAGATAGAATGGTGAATGGAAGAGCAGATGTCAACTTTTAGTCACGCATCTGAATTCCGCAACTTTTCACTTTATTATTAATATTAATATAGAAATACGTTTGATTTTTTTGTAACATATGTTGGAAATAAAGACTCTTTTCCGGATTGATTTTAAAATTATTCTTGCAACGAGATACAAAACATTTCATAATTAATTGATATCAAATAAGATTCAAATGAAAATAATGCACGATTCCAAAGGTGATAATGTTAAAAAATACAAATTAAAACTGAAAACTAAGCACACCACAAAATAATAACAATACAATAGTTTATCAAACAAATATGAAAATAAATACTATGACAGAATACAGATTGACAGGAGGTGGATTTCGTTTGACGTTTACGTAGCTAACCAAAAAAAAAGAAAGATTACATTTCTGATTAAGAAAACATTGATGTGTTATTTCTATCTCTTTCCATATCATACTTTTGGCAAGCTTCTCTGTCAATTTACCATTATCACGTCATAAATGCGGTAAATTCAAATTTCAAACTTTGATATTTTTCTTGGCATATTTATTAATAATATAAAAAAAAGAAAATACGTAGACAGTATAATTTAATGTACACTTTAAGAAAAAATATAAAAAAAAATCCGGGACGGCCCCATTATTGTCGGTAAGTTTTAGTATCGGTGGATCAGGATTGTACGAAGCGACTATATATTTTATATATACACATATCTGTTCGCACATGTATCTGGAAGTGTTAATTACGTTATTTTTGCATCGGCATAGTATGTAACTACAATATCAGGAAAATGTTTCAAGTTGGTAATAAGATCATTTGCATAAATAATATATAACACTTTTTCTTTGGTAAGCTGTTTATAGGGATGGGAACTATTTATCGAACAATCTTGTTGGCTATATGTAATATATAGTATAGTGTAATATAATTAATGAAACATTGTTTATCTTTGAATAATAGGTTCTTTTATACACTAATATACATAACGGGTCTTCATTATTTGTTGTAACCATGTTTTAACATGACACATATGCAACTAACATGACAGATTGGTACTACTGCTCTACTGCTACGGAAATATCCTTAGTTCAAAATAGTTTGACATGATTTTAAATTTTATTTTAATTGAAACGTAAGTAATTACCTGAAATAATAAAAATAAATTTTAGTTGTACGTTTATTAAATTAAAACACTAGTGTTTATTATCATTTTAATAGGATTATCATTTTAATAGCTAAAATATTATTTTATTTATTATTACATTCAATGTTGTTATTAATAGATAACTAACCTTCACAAAAGTTAAAATATATTCAATAGCTCTTACAAGAACTGACCAATTGATTTTTTAAATGCGAAATTAATATAAAAGTAATGCAAAGAAAATCTAACCTACATAATACACAAAACTGTCATAACAAAACATTTTAGTTTACTTATGCAGGATTACCAATCCAAATGTATGCAACCAATATTCCAATAGGTCACGTGGGTTACAACCTTTTATGAAGGCTCTGTATATTACGTAGTTATGTTATGTGTATACTTTATAATTAGTGACCGTAAATAAAAGAGAGTTGTGAGGGTCTGTTTGTCCTGCCCGTCAATAGGTTTTCTTATCTAAAAAGACAGAAATTAGTCCAAATCATTTATTTATTCAACCCGTAAATATGGAAACAAAAATATTCGAAATGTATTGCTCACTCGACAGAATACAGAAAAAAATTGTTATTCGCGAACAAACGTATATACTGCGTAGTGTAAGTAGGCTATATATAGGGCAAGATAATACTGTGGGTCACTTTATTTGCTACTCATACCGCCATAACAACTTATGAGAGGAATTTGATGACAGATTTTTAAAAAGTAAACCGTGCTCAAGGAATAAGTATGTGAGAATACAAATTTTACTTTACACCATGTAGATAATGTGTCTAAATAAATTATGTTGTTATTTTAGTCGTTAATTTTTTCCTTTTCTGAGTAATTCTATCTGCTCTGGTTTTGGTGAAAGCGTGCACAACTATAAATGAGACTACTTTAGCTACCTACACATGCTTTTTACCATTTTGGTTGTGCAAAACTCAAGCTCTCAAATGACATATGAAAAGTTGAAAAAATGTAATTTGGGCGAGGGGGGAGGAGGGGAGGCTGAAATTGTTTCTCGAGAAAGCCATATCTCCTTTATACGAGCTGTATAAAACTTTGTTTTGCTTGTACAAAACTGTACAAATCTCAAGCTTTCATATGACATATAAAAAGTTAGAAAATTATGATTTGGGTGTGCTGGACTTTTTTCTTGAGAAAGCCATATCCCTTTAATACGAGCTGTGCAAAACTTCGTTTTGGTTGTGCAAAACTGTGCGAAACTCAAGCTTTCAAATGACATATGAAAAGTTGAAAAAAATTTAATTTGGGGGGCTGAAATTGTTTCTCGAGAAAGCCATATCTTCTTTATACGAGCTGTGCAAAACTTCGTTTTGGTTGTGCAAAACTATGCAAAACTCAAGCTTTCAAATGACATATGAAAAGTTGAAGAAATTTAATCTGGGTGGGCTGAAATTGTTTCTCGAGAAAGCCATATCTTCTTTATATATGAGCTGTGCAAAACTTCGTTTTGGTTATGCAAAACTGTGCGAAACTCAAGCTTTCAAATGACATATGAAAAGTTGAAAAAATTTAA